>CM038671.1:16283241-16945165 GCA_021605145.1 Aegilops bicornis
TTGACGTATCCTCCACGCCTGCTTCGGTGCTCGACGGCATGGAGACAGAGACGCGTCAGGGTGGGGTCGGAGGGGGAGGAAGGGGAGGATGGGGAGAGGGAGGCGGCGGGGGTGCGGGGGCGGCGGCGCAGTGGGTCGGGGCAGCGGCGGCGGCGCAGTGGGTCTGGTCGGCGCAGTGGGGGGCTGGAGAGATGTGAGATTGCGGCGTAGGGGATTGGGGATTTAAGTGGGCGGGAGAGCAATGGCGCACCTCCCAGCGTGCGCCATTAGTAACTTTTTTGATAGCAATGGCGCACCTCCTACCGGTGCGCCTTTAGTAAAAAAATGGATTTTTAGTTGCATTCATTTGTGAATTGGTAAAACATTTAGGAAGTATTACACTTATGATTGCTTCTTTAGTATTTGGTTCAGTTGGACTCCCAAATAAAGGAAGGATTAATATTAACAAAATAAATTATTAAATTTAAGTACTTATCATTTAAGTAGACTTCCGGGGTTTAATTTTTATTTTTTCATATGTATCATTCATTTAATAGTTCACATACAAAATTTTATATTTTTGCTGGATGCAAAGAAACAAGCTAGTGGTCATGAAAAGTATTGTAACCATGAACCTTTTAGCAATGGCGCACCCTTCCTTGGTTAGCCATAAATACCTTCATAGCAATGGCGCACCCTCCCCTGGTGCGCCATTACTAACTTTTTTTTATTTTTAGTTGCATCTAATAATTTTTGAAAAAAAATATGAATGTGGAAAAATATTTATGAAAAATATCATCAGATTTCAAAACATTTATGAAAAAATATGAATATGAAAACATTTATGAATATGAAAAAATATCATTGAATTTGTTATTTGAAAAAAAATTGGACTTTTAGTTGCATCTAATATTTTTTTAGAAAATGACGATCAAATTTGAAAACATTTATGAATGTGGAAAAATATCATTAGATTTCAAAACATTATGAAAAAATATGAATATGAAAACATTTATGAATATGAAAAAATATCATCAAATTTGTTATTTGAATTTTTTTTTGGATTTTTAGTTGCATCTAATAATTTTTTAGAAAACATTTATGAATATGAAAAAAATATCATCAGATTTCAAAATATTCATGAATTCAAAAAGTGTCCCCCATTTCCATATGTCGAAATACAATTGAGAAATGAAGGCTACAATTTAAATACAATCGATCTTAGCTAGCTATATGTTCACAATCTTCTTGCCCTTATTTTTCGCGAATGGAGTTGTTCTCTTGAACGGACGTCCTTTAGGTAGGGCGGTCCTGCTTCTTCTTGTGGTGTATGCTGGTACTTCATCGTCGTCATCATGTTCCATCTTTGGGTCGCCATACTTGTCGAAGTCTTGCTCATTGGTGACTTCATCCATTCTGATGATCTTCCTTTTGCCTCTCCTCACGACAACACGACTGGGCTTTGACGGGTCGGTAATGAAGAAGCATTGGTCCATTTGGGAAGCCGCATCTATGGCTCATTTTTCAAGGGTGACTTTTGCGCCAGCGGTCTTCGATTTGGCTTCAGGTATAACCATGGTGGGAAATACCTCTCTTCTTTTAGGACGCTCAAGGCCCATCTGACACGGAACATCGAGGCCTTCTCTCCAGCGTAGCACAGCTCCCAGATCTCCTCGATCCTTCCGTAGTATCTGTCCTTGTCGTTACCGGTGTAGGATTCCATTGTTACTCCGGAGTTCTGATAACCGTCGCACTTCATGTCCTTTCCCTCAGTGTAGAATGTGTAGTTGTTGATATCGTACGCCTCATAGGTCATCAGGTTGTGCTCGGTGCCCTGTGACAAGGCGAATATGAGTTTTTCTTCCGCGGAAGAATCCTCATGTAAAGGGTAATGCCGAAGCTTCTCCTTGAACCAACGCGTGAAACATGAAGTGTGCTCTTTGATTATATCTCCGTCCGTCCTCTGTTTTCCTCGGTCATTGTACGTCTTCTCAATAAAGGTTTTGTGCTCTACCAACCAAGGATCGACCACGTATATGTGTTGTAGCGCGACTATGTTTGCTCTTTCAAAGTCGGGGAGTCGGCCCTCGAAGTGGACATGCATTTCGCGGCGACCCTCACGGTGACCCCATCCAACGAGCCTGCCGAGGTGCCTGTTGACGGGCAGACCAACGGGGTTCTCGATGCCTAGATAATTCGCAAGAGGAGATGCACTCTTCGGGTCGAAAAGCCTCGCTATGCTTCCCTCTGGATGTGACATGTTGCGAACGTATCGTTTGATGACACCATTCATCCTTTCGAACGGCATCATGTTGTGCAGGAACGTCGTCCCGAGTTGGATGATATCCTCCATCATATGGACCAGCAGATGCACCATAACGTCGAAGAGTGCGGACGGGAAGTACATCTCAAGCTCGCATAGTATCACCATGATCTCTTCATGTAGCCTTCTGAGTTGCCTCACGCCAACCGACTTCCGGGAGATGACGTCGAAAAAGTTGCATAGGACGAATAGCGTTTCACGGACGTGCGTGTCCATGATCCCACGGATTGCAACTGGAAGTATCTGCGTCATCAGCACGTGACAATCGTGAGACTTCATCCCGCTGAACTTCTGCTTCACTGAGTCTAGATATCTGCTTATCTTCCCCGCGTAACCATAAGGAAGTTTTACTCCTACGAGCCAGGTGAAAAACTACTCGATCTCCTCCTGACTTAGAGTGAAGCACGCGGGAGGGAAGTCACTACCAATCTTCTTGGCCTTTTTGCCTTTGCGACGACTTTTCGTGTCCTGCTTCACCTCATCATCATCATCATTAGCGTGAAGCTCCTCCCTGATGCCCATTGATTTCAAGTCTGCCCTTGCTTTCGGCCCATCTTTGGTCCTCTCTGGCATGTTGAGCAGGGTACCAAGCAGACTCAGACGCTGCTCTTCATGATATGCATGACATCAAGGCTGTGAGGCACACGGTGGATCTTCCAAAGATGGGAAGTCCCGTAAAATGACCTCGCTTTTCCATACCTTCAGCAGCTGCTCGCGCCTTTCGCTTCTTTCCCGGCTCTAGCGCCTTTTGCTTCTTTCCCAGCAGTGGGCAATCTTTCCAATTTTTCAACAGCTCGTCTATTTCCTCGCCGCTCCTCGTACGCGGGCGTCTTCAGGGTTCGGTTTCACCATCGAACAGATCCTTGCGTTTTCTCCATGAGTCATCGCCGCGAAGCCACCTCTGATGCCCCATGAACACGGTTTTTGAAGACCTGGGATCTCTATCTAGCTGGTGATACGTTGTGTCATCCATGCACCTGACGCATCCAGAAAATCCATGGACCACCTGCCCCACGACATATCTGTAACTGAGATAGTCGTGCACCGTCGTGAGCAGTGCGGCTCTCATAGGGAAATATTCTTTCTCTGCAGCGTCCCACGTATTGGCTGGCGTTTTCCACAGCGTGTCTAGCTCCTCTTTCAGCAGCCCCAGACATGATTGATGTCGTTCCTCGGTTGTTTCGGCCCTTCAATTAGCATACTCATCTGAATGTACTTCCTCTTCATGCACAACCAGGGGAAGGTTGTACATCCACACAAACACAGGCCAGGTGCTATGTGTGCTTCTTCGCTACCAAACGGATTGACTCCATCCGTGCTCGTGCTCAAAGACGATGTTCCTTGGATCGTCCCCAAATTCTGGGTGTTCGAAGTTCAACGCTACATCGGCTCGCATCCTTAGGGTGACTCAGCATCTTGTCTTTTTTATTTATCTCCGGATCATTTGCGCCATCTTCTCGCTTCTTCTCCTCCCTATCTGCGTGCCAACGCAGCAGCTTTGCTAGCTTAGGGTCCGTGAAATACCGCTGCAGACGAGGAGTGATCGGAAAGTACCACACCACTTTTCAAGGAGCTTTCTTCCTCTTCTTGTATCGAGTGACGCCGCACACCGTACATATGGTAGACTCCGCGTGCTCGTCCCGATAAATGATGCAATTGTTCATGCACACATGGTATTTCACGTGGGGTAAATCCAGAGGACACACGATTTTCTTCGCCTCCTCGAAACTGATCAGGCACTTGTTCACCTTGGGAAGACGTTCATGCCAGAATGACATGTTCTCGTCGAAGCATGCATCAGACATTTTGTGTTTTACCTTCATCTCCAGAGCCATGAGCGTTACTTTCAGGCGGGTATCCTCAGGCCTGCATCCTTCATACAATGGAGTAACGGCGTCTATCTCCAGTTGATCCAGCTTGGCTTTCTCTCGGGCGGCAGCTCTTGCGTTATCCATCTGCTTGAGAAGCAGCTCTTGAATATGAGGGTCATGCACCCAACCCATCGATGGTCCATCGTCGTCTGCTCCGGCATCTTCATCTTCATGATCATGCCCTTTGTCTGCTCCGGCGTCTTCCTCATCATCATGTCCGGCATCTTCTACATGATGACTGTGTATTGCATCTACTTCGTGATCATGTCCTGGAGATTCTTCGCCTTCTCGCCCGCCCTCGCCGCGGTTGTTTTGCTGCCCTTCCTCATTTCTTGCCCGGCCCCCATGGACGACTTCATAATCATCTTCATCACCTTGCCACTAATAGCCATCCATGAAACCACGCAAGAGCAGGTGGTCCCGCACCTATATGGAATCCAGGTCCATAAGGCTCCTCAGCTTGCATCTTCGACACGGACATCTTATCTCCGTTTCGTACTTTTGAAGCATCTCGGCCTTCGCGGAGCTCAAAAACCTATTCACGATGCCTTCGGTCATCGTGCGGACCATGGTCGCCTACGGGGTAGAGCAAAAGGATATTTTAGAACCAAGAAAAAATTTGGAATGACTTTGCCTAAAAATAGGACCAAAAAGAATGCATAGTGCCAAATTCTCACCGAAATGGAAATGAATCAACATTCCGGCAAAATATTGGCAACTATCGCATTTCAAATACCGGTACCTGCAAACACAAACATATATGCAACACCACAAACATATGCAACACCACAAACACACGTAGATCTAGCTAGGCCATAAAAAGTGCATGTGCACGTTGTTGGAGGGAGAAAAAGTAGATCTACAACATAAAGAAAGCTTTCCCTTACTTACCTATCAAAAAAGGTAATTTAACCACTTAATTTGGGTGAATCTATGGTGCAAATGAGGTGAGGAGGAGGAGGCAGCCAAGACAAGCTTGGAGGAGGAGCTGGAGAGAATGAAGTGGGGAAAGTGAGTGTGGTAGGTGGCTATCCAAAATATCTAGCTGGTCTCAGGTTACTAATGGCGCACCACCTATAAATGCGCCATTAGTAACCCTGATTACTAATGGCGCACCTGTTAGTAGTTTTGCAAAAAAAAAGTTAGTAGTGGCGCACCATGGATGCGGTGCGCCATTACTAGTTTGAACTAGTAGTAATGGCGCACTATACTCTGGTGCGCCATTACTAGTTTGAACTAGTAATGGCGCACTATACTCTGGTGCGCCATTACTAGTTTGAACTAGTAATGGCGCACTATACTCTGGTGCGCCATTACTAGTTTTGAAAAAAAAAAGTAAAAAAAATTGTTAGTAGTGGCGCACAGAGTGTGTGGTGCGCCATTACTAGTTAAAACTACTAATGGCGCACTGTGCCCTGGTGCACCATTACTAGTTTTGGAAAAAAATTGTTAGTAGTGGCGCACCGTGTGTGTGGTGCGCCATTAGTGTGATGGACACTAATGGCGTACCAACACATGGTGCGCCACTGCTATATAGCAGTGGCGCACCACATATGTGGTGCACCATTAATGTCCATATTATCTATAGCCCTTTTCCTAGTAGTGAGTTACTCGAGGCTGGATTCATCAGAGAAATAAAACATCCGGACTGGCTAGCAAACCTGGTGATGATACCAAAGAAAGATAAATCCTGGCACCTATGTGTCGATTTCAAGGACCTTAATAAGGCTTACCCTCAGGATCCCTTCCCACTCCCCCCCATCGATCAAATCATCTACGCTACTGCAGGACACGACTCATTGTGCTTCCTCGACGCATACTCCGGATACCATCAAATCAAGATGGCGGAGTCCGATCAAGCCGCAATGGCATTCATCACTCCATACAGCCCCTTTTGTTTTAACACCATGCCTTTCAGGCTCAAAAACGCCGGTGCAACCTATCAACGCATGATTCAGACATGCCTGGAAACACAAATTGGCAAAAATAGTGGAGGCATACGTAGACAATGTGGTCATCAAAACCAGACATGTCGAATCTTAATAGACGACTTGAGGCTTACGTTCGACAATCTTTGAACATATGACATCAAGCTCAATCCGGAAAAATGCGTTTTCGGCGTACCTGCCGGAAAGCTCTTAGGCTTCATCGTTTCTAATAGAGAAATTGAAGCAAATCCGGCTAAAATACGAGCTCTGTCACAGTTGGCTACCCCAACGGACCTCAAGCAAATCCAGAAATTAACTGGATGTGTGGCTGCCTTAAGCCGCTTTATCTCCCGATTAGGAGAAAATGCACTACCTCTTTATCGCCTTCTTCGACGCACCGAACACTTCGAGTGGATGGATGCGGCTACGGCCGGACTGGAAGAAATAAAGGCCCTCTTGGCCAGCAATCCAATCCTGGCCGCGCCAAATATCGGTGAACCTATGTTGTTATATATAGCTGCAACACACCAGGTTGTAAGCGCAGTGCTCGTCGTTGAACGAGAGACGGACGGACATAAGTTCCCGCTTCAAAAGCCGGTATACTATGTATCCACTGTCCTCACTCCATGCAAGTCACGGTACCCACATTATCAAAAGATAGCATACGCGTTCTTCATGGCATCCCGGAAACTACAACACTACTTTCAAGAGTGTTCAATCACGGTGTCCTCTGAAGTACCCCTCAACGATATAATAAATAACCATGATGCCACGGGCCGGATTGCTAAATGGGCTATCGAGCTCCTCCCATTCGACATAACATATAAACCACGGCGAGCCATTAAGTCACAAGTACTGGCTGACTTCGTCGCCGAATGGACAGAAGCCAAACTCCCTAAAGAGTATGGAGCGTACTCCAATTGGATCATGCACTTCGACGGCTCTAAGATGCTGGCTGGTCTGGGGGCAGGCGTTGTCCTGACATCCCCCACCGGAGATACAGTCCAATACGTACTCCAAATACTATACACAGACTCCAACAATGCAGCCGAATACGAGGCTCTGTTCCATGGTCTTCGAATGGCAGTCTCCATGGGCATTCAACACCTAGAAGTGCATGGGGATTCGAACCTCGCAATATCTCAAATAAATGGAGACTTTGACGCCAATGACCCAAAAATGGCGGCTTACCGCAATTCTATCCTCAAAATGTCAGCTCGGTTCGAGGGGCTCGAATTCCACCATGTGGTCCGAGAAAACAATCAAGCGGCGGATACTCTTGCCCGCATCGGCGCCAAGTCGCGACCCCGTCCCACCTAATATCTTCTTGGAAAGGTTGTTCAAGCCATCCGTGGTTTGGGAAGGGGAGGCCGGCAATACCAGTCAGGATCTGGACACAACCCCAGATCCCAAACACTCTGACGTAATCGGAGGCTCCGCCACCGAAATAACACCTTCGGCCCACGTGATTATGGCTGTCATCGCCCCGTGGACTGGACCCTTCTTAGCCTACTTAAATAGGCAAGAACTCCCTAAGGACCAATGAGGCACGTTGCATTGTGCGGCGCTCTAAAGCCTACAAGGTCCACGAGGGAGAGCATTATAAGAAAAGCGCGACTGGAGTGCTCCAAAGGTGCATCTCCGAAGAGGAAGGGCGGAAGCTCTTGGCCGAAATTCATGCCGGACTCGGCGGCCACCACGCCGCAGCTCGGGCACTCATAAGCAAGGCCTTCTGTACAGGTTTCTACTGGCCGACAGCCCGGGCAGACGCACAGGACCTTGTCCAACATTGCGTCGGTTGCCAGCTTTTTGCAAATCAAAGCCATATGCCACCTACCGCTCTCCAAACAATCCCCATAACTTGGCCCTTTGCGGTCTGGGGGCTCGATATGGTTGGACCCCTTAAAGGAGGAAGCCATAAGAAGAAATACTTGTTGGTCATGGTGGATAAATTCACCAAATGGATAGAAGCCAAACCAGTTAAAACAGTCGAGTCCGGACCAGTGATAGACTTCATATCCGGGGTCGTACACCGTTACGGTGTCCCCCACAGCATCATCACCGATAATCTCTCAAACTTCACAGCCGACAAAGTGAAAACTTGGTGCGGCAAAATGGGCATTAAGCTCGATTATGCCTCCGTCTATCACCCCCGAACAAACGGTCAAGTTGAACGAGCAAATGGTCTTATTATGAGTAGCATTAAACCCAGACTAGTGCAATCCTTGAAGGAATCAGATACGCACTGGGTCGAGGAGCTCGAATCCGTACTATGGGGGCTGCGGACCACGCCAAATCGCACCACCGGATACACACCATTTTTTATGGTATATGGCGCAGAGGCAGTGCTACCCTGCGATATCATTCATGACTCACCTCGAGTGCGCATGTACGAAGAGAGAGAAGCTGAGCTAGATCGGAAGGACATGCCTTGGAGGAGGAGCGTGATGTCGCAAAGGCCCGTTCCACATTCTATCAGCAGCAGGCTCGAAGGTATCAAAGCAGAGAAGTACGGGCCAAAACTTATAACGTTGGCGAACTCGTTCTACGCCTACCAGAGAAGAAAAAGGACAAGCTCAAGCCGAAGTGGGAGGGTCCCTTCATCATTGATAAAATTCTCACCGGAGGAGCGCACCGTCTGCGTGATGCATCAGATAATCGACTCGAGTCGAACCCATGGAACGCGGCCAGACTCCGAAGATTCTACGCCTAGTGCCGAACTCTGTGTTCGTCTCCTTACCTCCGCCTTTTTTAAGTTATATCCTCTCTCTCTCTTTCTTTTTTTATAGCCTTAAAAGCTTCAAGTATGCTTCGATCGCACACTCCCGCCACGCTATGCGCTCTCAATAAACCTGGGGGCTTCTTATACAGAAGCTTAATATAATTATCTTCTGGGCTTTATGCCCACCACATATGCGTCATTCCTCCATATGTACCTTTTTCACCATTATATGCATCGATATGACTTAAGTATTGGGCAAGCTGGGTTGCCTGGCTCTTGTGTTTATGCCCTACGTTCCCATTAATTCGGCTAGGGCATAAGGGGAGCACCTCTGCAATTGTTACTGCCGGGTCAGCCGGATGTGTACCTCAGACTGGGTGAAGCCGAAAGCTAGCGTACTTAAGGGAATATTCGATCGGTGAACAAAAGATGTATCTTACTTATTGCAATACATGCCCCCCAGATGTTTATATCCTGCGTCACTTTTCGCAGTTTGGACATGCACATTAATGCATCTGTACCCAGGGAAAGGAACCCTCAATGGAACTATTCTCCCTGGAAGATGTTTCTTACTATCCATGTAATATAACATAGCTAGTTGGGTACATGTCTGTTCAAGCACTTATGACCCCTACGCCTGGTTTCCACGCGTGCCTGATGCCTACTACACAACCTTCTTCTTGTAGACGTTGTTGCGCCTGCAAGTGCACAGGTTTGTAGGACAGTAGCAAATTTCCCTCAAGTGGATGACCTAAGGTTTATCAATCCGTAGGAGGCGAGGGATGAAGATGGTCTCTCTCAAGAAACCCTGCAACCAAATAACAAAGAGTCTCTTGTGTCCCCAACACACCCAATACAATAGTAAATTGTATAGGTGCACTAGTTCAGCAAAGAGATGCTAATACAAGTGCAAAATAGATAGTAGATATAGGTTTTTGTAATCTGAAATAATAAAAACAGCAAGGTAACAAGTGGTAAAAGTGAGCGTAAACGGTATTGCAATGATAGGAAACAAGGCCTAGGGTTCATACTTTCACTAGTGCAAGTTCTCTCAACAATAATAACATATATAGAACATATGACAAGCCCTCAATATGCAACAAAGAGTCACTCCAAAGCCACTAATAGCGGAGAACAAACGTAGAGATTATGGTAGGGTACGAAACCACCTCAAAGTTATCCTTTCTATTCTATCTATTCAAGAGTTCGTAGTAAAATAACATAAAGCTATTCTTTCCGCTCAATCAATCATAGAGTTCATACTAAAATAACACCTTAAGACACAAATCAACCGAAACCCTAATGTCACCTAGATACTCCATTGTCACCTCAAGTATCCGTGGGCATGATTATACGATATGCATCACAATCTCAGATTCATCTATTCAACCAACACAAAGTACTTCAAAGAGTGCCCCAAAGCTACTACCGGAGAGTCAAGAACGTGTGCCAACCCCTATGCATAGGTTCCCAATGTCATGAAACCCGCAAGTTGATCACCAAAACATACATCAAGTGGCACATGATATCCCATTGTCACCACAGATAATCACGGCAAGACATACATCAAGTGTTCTCAAAGGCTCAATCCGATAAGATAACTTCAGAGGGGAAACTCAATTCATCACAAGAGAGTAGAGGGGGAGAAACATCATAAGATCCAACTATGATAGCAAAGCTCGGGATACATCAAGATCGTTCCATAGAGGGACACGAGAGAGAACACGAGAGAGAGAGAGATCAAACACATAGCTACTGGTACATACCCTCAGCCCCGTGGGTGAACTACTCCCTCCTCGTCATGGATAGCGCCGGGATGATGAAGATGGCCACCGGTGATGGATCCCACCTCCGGCAGGGTGCCGGAACAGGGTCCCGGTTGGTTTTTCATAGCTCTGGAGGCTTGCGGCGGCCCCGATCTAGGTTCTGTTCTGGAAGTTTTTGGGTACGTAGGTATATATGGGTGCAGGAAGTACGTCGGTGGAGCTACGGGGGTCCCACGAGGCAGGGGGCGCGCCCAGAGGGCGCCCCCCACCCTCGTGGGCAGCCCGGGACTCCCCTGTCGTGCACTCCAAGCCCATCAGGTTGGTTTCCTTCCAAAATTAACTTCTCTAGTTGATTTCGTTCCGTTTTGACTCCGTCTGATATTCCTTTTCCTCGAAACACTGAAATAGGCATAAAACAGCAAATCTGGGTTGGGCCTCCGGTTAATAGGTTAGTCCCAAAAATAATATGAAAGTGGAAAATAAAGCCCAATATAGTCCAAAACAGTAGACAAAGTAGCATGGAGTAATCAAAAATTATAGATACGTTGGAGACGTATCAAGCATCCCCAAGCTTAATTCCTGCTCATCCTCGAGTAGGTAAATGATAAAAAAGAATTTTTGATGCGGAGTGATACTTTGGCATAATTTCAATGTAAATCTTCTTAATTGTGATATGAATATTCAGACCCGAAAGATTCAAGACAAAAGTTCGTATTGACACAAAAATAATAATACTTCAAGCATACTAATCAAAGCAATCATGTCTTCTCAAAATAACATGGCAAAAGAAAGTTCATCCCTACAAAATCATATAGTTAGGCTATGCTTCATTTTCGTCACACAAAGATGTTCCCAACTTCTATACCCCCGATGACAAGCCAAGCAATTGTTTCATACTTAAATAATCTCAAACTTGTTCAACTTTCACGCAATACATGAGCGTGAGCCATGGATATAGCACTATGGGTGGAATAGAATATTATGATGGGGATTGTGTGGAGAAGACAAAAAAGGAGAAAGTCTCACGTTGACGAGGCTAATCAACAGGCTATGGAGATGCCCATCAATTGATGTCAACATGAGGAGTAGGGATTGCCATGCAACGGATGTACTAGAGCTATGAATGCTCAACAAAAGAAAACTAGTGGGTGTGCATCCAACTTGCTTGCTCACGAAGACCTAGGGCATTTGAGGAAGCCCATCGTAGGAATATACAAGCCAAGTTCTATAATGAAAAATTCCCATTAGTATAAAAAGGACAACTTATGAGACTCACTACATGAAGAACAAGGTGCTACTTTGAAGCACAAGTGTGGAAAAAGGGATAGTAGCATTGCCCTTTTTATTTTCTTTTTTTTGGGGCCTTTCTTTTTTTCTTTTTTGCCTTTATCTTTTTTTTATTTGGGCAATGCTCTAATAATGATGATCATCACACTTCTATTGATTACAACACAAGGATTACAACTCAAAACTTAGAACAAGATGTGACTCTATATGAATGCCTCCGGCGGTGTACCGGGATGGTGCAATGAATCAAGAGCGACATGTATGAAAAATAATGCATGGTGGCTTTGCCACAAATACGATGTCAACTACATGATCATGCAATGGCAATATGACAAAAGTAATGTATGTCATGATGATGATGATGGAAGTTGCATGGCAATATATCTCGGAATGGCTATGGAAATGCCATAATAGGTAGGTATGGTGGCTGTTTTGAGGAAGATATAAGGAGGTTTATGTGTGATAGAGCGTATCGTATCACGGGATTTGGATGCACCGGCGAAGTTTGCACCAACTCTCAAGGTGAGAAAGGGCAATGCACGGTACTGAAGAGGCTAGCAAAGGTGGAAAGGTGAGAGTGTGTATAATCCATGGACTCAACATTAGTCAAAAGAACTCATATACTTATTGCAAAAATTTAGAAGTCATCAAAAAGCAAGTACTACGCGCATGCTCCTAGGGGGAGAGATTGGTAGGAAAAGACCATCGCTCGTCCCCGACCGCCACTCATAAGGATGCACAAGCCAGGTACACTTCATGTTTCAAATTTTTTTACACAACTTAACCATACGTGCATGCTACAGGACTTACAAACTTCAACACAAGCATTTCTCAAATTCAAAATCACCCAACTAGCATGACTTTGATATTATCACCTCCATATCTCAAAACAATTATTAAGCATCAAACTTATCTTAGTATTCAACACACTTATAAGAAAGTTTCACATATCTTGAATACCAAGTATATTAACATTAAGCAAATTACCATGCTAATAACGAATCTCAAAATAATCTAAGTGAAGCAAGAGAGAACAACAGTTTCTTTAAAACAAATCCACCACCGTGCTCTAAAAGATATAAATGAAGCACTATGAGCAATAACAAAAACTACTCCAAAAGATATAAGTGAAGATCAATGAGTAGCAAAATAATTATGCAACTATGCAAGGACTCTCTCTCATTAAAGAATTTCAGATCTTGGTATTGTATTCAAGCAGCAAGAAAAACAAAATAAAATGAAAATGCAAGGATAGCACAACTCATGTGAAGAAGCAAAAACTTAGGCTCAACCGATACTAACCGATAGTTTGTCGAAGAAGAAAGGTGGGATGCCTACCGGGGCATCCCCAAGCTTAGATGCTTGAGACTTCTTGAAATATTATCTTGGGGTGCCTTGGGCATCCCCAATCTTGAGCTTTTGTGTCTCCTTAATTCCTTTCATGTCACGGTTTCTCTTTTTATCAAAAGCATCATTCACAACAAACTCAACAAGAACTCGTGAGATAGGTTACCAATGCAAAACCATGTCATCTTCTACTGTAACAAATCACTAACATTATTATTCAACATTGCATACTAAATGTATCTGTATATTTAATACTCCTATCCTCAAATAGAATCATTAAACAAGCAAACATATGCAAACAATGCAAACATAACAGCAATCTGCCAAAACAGTACAGTCTGTAAAGAATGCAATAGTAAAAATACTTCCCTGACTCCAAAAATTATGAACTAAAATTCCCACTGTAATAAATTTATCAGAGCTTAATATGCAAAACGATTCAACGTTATACCATTCTTCTAGGGAATTTTTGCAACAGTGGTAAACTTTCTGTTTTCAAACAGCAACATGTATACTAGCAAAATAAACATGGCAAAGGCTATCCTTGACTTTTTATTTAAACTAAAGATGCAAAACATTATTCTAACTAACAGTAAAAAACTAACAAAAGAAAATGACGCTCCAAGAAAAACACATATCATGTGGCGAATAAAAATATAGCTCCAAGTAAAGTTACTGATGAACGAAGACGAAAGAGGGGATGCCTTCCGGGGCATCCCCAAGCTTAGTTGCTTGGTTGTCCTTGAATATTACCTTGGGGTGCCTTGGACATCCCCAAGCTTAGGCTCTTTCCACTCCTTATTCTATAGTCCATCGAATCTTTACCCAAAACTTGAAAACTTCAACCACACAAAACTCAAAACAAAACTCGTAAGCTCCGTTAGTATAAGAAAATAAAACCACCACTTAGGTACTGTAATGAACTCATTATTAATTCATATTGGTGTAATATCTACTGTATTATAACTTCTGTATGGTTCATACCACTTAATACTAGCCATAGATGCATCAAAATAAGCAAACAACACAATGAAAACAGAATCTGTCAACAACATAACAGTCTGTAGTAATCTGTATCAAACGTATACTTCTAGAACCCAAAAATTCTGAAATAAATTGCTTGACCTGAGGAATTTTTCTATTAATCATCTGCAAAAAAGAATCAACCTAAAAGCACTCTCCAGTAAAACATGGCAGCTAATCTCGTGAGCGCAAAAGTTTCTGTTTTCTACAGCAAGATCATATAAACTTCACCCAAGTCTTCCCAAAGGTTCTACTTGGCACTTTATTGAAACAAAAGCTATAAAACATGATTACTACAGTAGCATAATCATGTGGACACACAAAAACAGTAAGGATAAATATTGGGTTGTGTCCCAACAAGCGCTTTTCTTTAATGCCTTTCTAGCTAGGCATGATGATGACAATGATGCTCACATAAAGGATAAGAATTGAAACATAAAGAGAGCATCATGAAGCATATGACTAGCACATTTAAGCCTAACCCACTTCCTATGTATAGGGATTTTGTGAGCAAACAACTTATGGGAACAATAATCAACTAGCATAGGAAGGTAACACAAGCATAGCTTCAAGAATTTAAGCACATAGGGAGGAAACTTGATATTATTGCAATTCCTACAAGCATATATTCCTCCCTCATAATAATTTTAAGTAGCATAATGAATGAATTAAACAATATAACCAGCACCTAAAGCATTCTTTTCATGATCTATAAGCATAGAATTTTTAATACTCTCCACATAAGCAAAATTCTTCTCATTCGGAATAGTAGGAGTATCATAAGAGACTTGAACACTAAAAATTGTTTCCACATTAAAAGAGTAATGTTCAGAAAAAGGGTAATCATAATCATGACAAGATTTGTAAATATAATCATCACTACTTTTTATAGCATAAGTTTCATCACAATAATCATCATAAGTAGCAACTTCGTTCTCATCATAATCGATTGAAACCACTCCCAAGATAGTGGAATCACTAAATAAAGTTGACACTCTTCCAAGTCCACTTTCATATTCATCACAATAAGATTCAACATCCTCCAAAATAGTGGGATCACTAATTCCTAAGGTTGACACTCTTCCAAACCCACTTTCATCAATATAATCATCATAAAGAGGCATGCTATTATCATAACAACTTTGCATATCAAAACTTGGGATGCTAAAAATATCATCTCCATTAAACGTAGCATCCCCAAGCTTGGGACAAACATTAATTTCAGCAAATATATTATCAAATATTTCATACTCATCAAACATAGCTTCCCCAAGCTTGGGCCCTTTTATATCATAAGCATAATCACTCTCATCATTAAAAATATTGATAGCACCAATAGTATAGCAATCATCATCATCACAATGAGTAGTAGTAGGAGCAACATCATTTGGGAGGGATACCTTTTTACCTTTGTTGCTCCTTCTTTTCTTTTTCTTCTTCACATTATGTGTAGGTTCAACCTTCCTCTTTGAGCTCCTTATTGATGAGCTTGGCTGAATAGAAAGCTCCTCCTCGTTACCTGATTCATCATGAGAAATAATAGGAGGATATTGGGAAGTCTCTTCCCTTTCATTAGTATTCTCCACACGATACATATAAATTTTCTCTAGATCAAAATGAAGAATTTTATCAAGACTAAATTCTGGAATACCCTTAGTTATATGTTTCATTTCTTCATAACCCAAAAGAAGGATAAGCTATTTATGATGCTCAAGGGTAATCAAATTATCACAATATTTGGACATGACTTGATCATGAAACAAATAGCATTGGAGCTTTAAATGACCATGTTCATTGCAAAGTTCAAAAGGAGCGCGACGAATATTGAATATTTCAGCACATTCATCTAGCTCTTCTTGCAACAATTTGGTTTCTAAGTACTTATGCCTCTTGCAATATCTATCTTCCCTATTTGGTGTGTCCTTGCAAGCCCAATGCACTCCACAAAAATTGACATGCTTATAGGAGGCATTTTCATCATAACTAGTGCAATCATCATTAGCATCATGGATATTCAAAGAATTCATACTAACAGCATTGCAATCATGCTCATCATTCAAATATTTAGTGCCAAACAATTTAGAGATTTCTTCTTCTAGCACTTGAGCACAATTATCCTTTCCATCATACTCACGAAAGATATTAAAAAGATGAAGCGTATGAGACAAACTTAACTCCATTTTTTTGTAATTTTCTTTTATAAACTAAACTAGTGCTAAAACAAGAAACAAAAAGATTCGATTGCAAGATCTAAAGATATACCTTCAAGCACTCACCACGCCAAAAAAGAGCTTAGTGACGGAGTGTGAGTACCCTTTACCTAGCCTCCCCGGCAACGGCGCCAGAAAAGAGCTTGATGTCTACTACACAACCTTCTTCTTGTAGACGTTGTTGGGCCTGCAAGTGCACAGGTTTGTAGGACAGTAGCAAATTTCCCTCAAGTGGATGACCTAAGGTTTATCAATCCGTAGGAGGCATAGGATGAAGATGGTCGCTCTCAAGCAACCCTGCAACCAAATAACAAAGAGTCTCTTGTGTCCCCAACACACCCAATACAATGGTAAATTGTATAGGTGCACTAGTTTAGCGAAGAGATGGTAATACAAGTGCAAAATAGATAGTAGATATAGATTTTTGTAATCTGAAATAATAAAAACAGCAAGGTAACAAGTGGTAAGAGTGAGCGTAAACGGTATTGCAATGATAGGAAACAAGGCCTAGGGTTCATACTTTCGCTAGTGCAAGTTCTCTCAACAATAATAACATAGATAGAACATATGACAAGCCCTCAACATGCAACAAACAGTCACTCCAAAGCCACTAATAGCGGAGAACAAAAGTAGAGATTATGTTAGGGTACGAAACCACCTCAAAGTTATCCTTTCTGTTCTATCTATTCAAGAGTTCGTAGTAAAATAACATAAAGCTATTCTTTCCGCTCAATCCATCATAGGGTTCATACTAAAATAACACCTTAAGACACAAATCAACCAAAACCCTAATGTCACCTAGATACTCCATTGTCACCTCAAGTATCCGTGGGCATGATTATACGATATGCATCACACAATCTCAGATTCATCTATTCAACCAACACAAAGTACTTCAAAGAGTGCCGCAAAGCTACTACCGGAGAGTCAAGAACGTGTGCCAACCCCTATGCATAGGTTCCCAATGTCACGAAACCCGCAAGTTGATCACCCAAACATACATCAAGTGGCACATGATATCCCATTGTCACCACAGATAATCACGGCAAGACATACATCAAGTGTTCTCATAAAGACTCAATCCGATAAGATAACTTCAAAGGGGAAACTCAATTCATCACAAGAGAGTAGAGGGGGAGAAACATCATAAGATCCAACTACAATAGCAAAGCTCGGGATACATCAAGATTGTTCCATAGAGGGACACAAGAGAGAACACGAGAGAGAGAGAGAGAGAGAGAGAGAGAGAGAGAGATCAAACACATAGCTACTGGTACATACCCTCAGCCCCGAGGGTGAACTACTCCCTCCTCGTCATGGATAGCGTTGGGATGATGAAGATGGCCACCGATGATGGATCCCACCTCCGACAGGGTGCCGGAACAGGGTCCCGATTGGTTTTTCGTGGCTCTGGAGGCTTGCGGCGGCGGAACTCCCGATCTAGGTTCTGTTCTGGAAGTTTTTGGGTACGTAGGTATATATGGGTGCAGGAAGTACGTCGGTGGAGCTACGGGGGTCCCACGAGGCAGGGGCGCGCCTGTGGGGCGCCCCACCCTCGTGGGCAGCTCAGACTCCTGACGTGCACTCCAAGCCCATCAGGTTGGTTTCCTTCCAAAATTAACTTCTCCAGTTGATTTCGTTCCGTTTTGACTCCGTCTGATATTCCTTTTCCTCGAAACACTGAAATAGGCATATAATAGCAAATCTGGGCTGGGCCTCCGGTTAATAGGTTAGTCCCAAAAATAATATGAAAGTGGAAAATAAAGCCCAATATAGTCCAAAACAGTAGACAAAGTAGCATGGAGTAATCAAAAATTATAGATACGTTGGAGACGTATCAGTGCCCCGATTTTTACATAACTGAGCGGGTATTCGGATACACTACGGACTGTCGGGTCCAGAGGTTGAAGCGAAAAGGTCCGCCAAGACAAATGATTTACAATCCGGCTAGGGACAAAATATGTCCTTTGAAGTACAAAGTCACTTAGACTGACTAAATTCTTCTTCTATACCATCCAACAGGTTGTCTAGCCTACAATCATGTTGGGAATACTTCGCAGCTAATGCTACCTGGTCATATACCAGACTAACGGGGATCTCTTTCCCATCTGACCCTACAGGTCCGACCTCGGCCATGTGTTCGGGTCAGCCTTCGTGTATCACGTCTTCACCATGGCCCAGGCTTCCCTTGCACCTTGTCGGCAGGCCGATATCTTCCATAATCGGAAGCGCCGCCGCGCTCCCTTGAGCATCTCGACAAGCTCACCCATGCCTCCTGGCGGGGAGGCGGACGGCCACAAGGCCTGGGCAATACCCTGCATCACCTGCCGAATTTGTCCGTGCAATTGTGAGAGCTCTTGCAGAAGATCGCCTGCAGATCCGGGCATCTCCTCTTCGAGACGACCTGTCAGCATACCTACAGACATAATTCTGTTAGCCCGCTTCTTCGCCAAACTCTATAAAGGTTCATTTGAGCACTTACTAAAAATGTCGCGTCGAAGCCTCTTATTCTCCTTCACGGAGTCACCAAGCTGGCCCGAACATCCTTCAATTCGACGTCAAGTCGGGTATTCACGTCCTGGAGATTATTTTTCTCCCATATAACCTTTGTAAGCACGTGCTCGCCAGCCTTTAGCTGTCGTTGAGCATGTTGCTCATCCCCCGGTACGATCTCCGGATTACCTTCGAGATTGTCTGCAGAATCTATTGTTAGATTTGCATTCATGCCGAATACTAACTGGTACACGTCATTACATTCGTTCCGATCAAGACAAGTATTACCAGATGGGGCCTTCGTGGAATCCTCCATTCCGGCAACTATGGCCCGCAACTGGGCTTTGCACTCCTCCAGCTCTTTAGATAGCTGGGTATTCTTCTCTGTAAGAACCTATGCATACAATGATCCTTAAATCAGTTGTGCCAACTGTTTCAAGTCTCAGGGGCTATTGATATACATACTCATCAGATTTTCTTACCTGTATATCCTTTACATGCTGGTCCGTGGCTCTAGCGAGGCCATCTTGAGCAGCTCGGATGTATGCGTCCCCTGAGTTGAAGGCATTGAACGCCTCTTCGGAGAAATTAGGGTCGCGTAGTGTGGCCCGTCAGCGCCTGTGATTCATGGTGCTCTCCACTTCGGAGTTTTTAGCGGATAATCTATCCGCATCCACTGTAGGAGGACCGTCCGGCGTTGTCTCCGCATTGACCTCTGCCCTTGAGTTCGGCTGGTGGAGGCATGGCCGGCAGGCTCTCCGGATACAGTCCGGCGAGTGCTTTTTCTGCCAAGAAACCGTGGACATTGTTATACTTTAAAAGACGATAATTATGTAGCAGGTTTTTAATCATACCTCTGCGATGGCGTCTCGGTCCTGACCGCCTTCCTTTTAAGCCTACCCGGCTTCGGTGCCCCTTGTTGACGAGTCACCGCGGGTTCGGCACGGCGTCCCGATGGCCTTCCCTGTAAAACACAATACATGTGCGGTGGGTAAGGCGCAAAGTGGGGATCCTTCTGGGAAGTTGGTACTCCGGTTTTACTTACATGTGATGCAGGGAGTAGGGCAGGATAATCATCTACGATGGCCACCAAGGCACCGTCACAGCTTAACTGATAAAATGTCTTGTCGACGAGCTCCACAAATATGTCCGGGTCTTCTTCAAGTCTAGGGTCGAGGGCCCGGTCGGGGTCCTCTGGCTGTGGAGACGGGTTGTGGACCTCCCTTGTAGCTTTTCGCAGTTCCTGCTATGAATTGGCAAGGTAAATATTTGTGATGAAGAATGCGGGAAAGACTAGAATAAAAGATAGCAGCTCACCCAGCTTGGGGGGTTGTACATGGAGAATCCATCCCGTGGCTTAATACGGATGAACTCCTCTTCTTCCCCTTTCTACAAATCGGACAGTATTTTCGCCAGAGCGGCGGCGGAGTCCGGACCTTTATGGCCGCACCGGGTGGCATCGTCTTCTCCATTGAAGTGCCACATGGGTTTCCCCCGATATTGAAGTGGCTTGTAACACCCGGATGATTAAGCAACAGTAATCACCCCGGTTACTGTGACTAAACTCACGTTGTTGCAAACCCGGTCTAAACCTAGTTCAAAACAAAAGCAAACGATAAATGTTTTCAAAAACTAAAACTAAAATGTTCGGGGGTTGCCAAAAATAACAAACCTAATTATGGTGGGGTGCACACATTTTTGTAAAGTGCTTTGACATTTTAAATGAGCTAAAACAGAAAAGAAGAAAATAAGAAAAGAAAAAAATAAAAACAAAAAGAGTGGGGGAGGAAACCCCACTGGCCCAACTGGGCCAGCCCCTCCCCACCTGGCCCCCCCTCACACCTGGCCCAGCCTCCCCAGCCCGGCCCGGCCGGCCACTTATCCCCCCCTCCCCCGGATCGGCTAACCCTAGCCGCCCCCCCGCGCCTCACTCGCCCCCTCCCCCGATCCACTTTCTCTCTCCCCCGCCCCGATCCAGATCGGGGCCGAGCCACCCGTCGCGCCCCTCGCCGCCGACGACCCCGCCGCCCCGACACGGTCGCCCTGCCCCTGCGCCCCTCATGGTCGCCGGACCCTCCCTCGCCATCGTGCCCCACCTTGGCACTCGCCCTTGAGGTCATCCCCGACCCCCCCCCCCCCCGCCACGCCGCCTCACCGAGTCCTCCCCGACACCGGCGGCCACCTCCCCGACTCCCTCCTCGCCGGACGCCACCGAGCTCCACCGCGCCCGCCTCCTAGACCCCGCGTACCCCCTGTGAGCTTCGCCTTCTCCCCCGTCGCGTCCCGCGGCCCCCTCGGCGCCACGCCGTAGCCCCAGGCCCCGTCGCCCGGCTCCGGCCGCCTTCCCCCCCTCGCGGTCACCTTGACCACCAAATCCCCGCCTCCTCTCCTCCCCTCGCCCGGCGCCTCCCCCACCTCGCCGTGCTCACCGCCCGGCCTGGTAGTGGCCTCCCCCACTCTTTCCCCGTCGTGGCGCCCTCGCCCCGGCCACCGAACCCCTGGCCTCCCTTCGCACCTCCTCCCGGCCCGATCTGACAGCCTTGGCCGTGTGTCCGCATCCCTCCGCCTACCTCCGCTGCCTCCCGGCAACCTGCAGACCCGCCTAGCCCGCCACCACCAAAGCCCCACCGGGACCGCCCTCGCCCGGCTCCTCGTCAGACCTGA
This sequence comes from Aegilops bicornis, assembly GCA_021605145.1. Taxonomy (NCBI): domain Eukaryota; kingdom Viridiplantae; phylum Streptophyta; class Magnoliopsida; order Poales; family Poaceae; genus Aegilops; species Aegilops bicornis. The sequence continues at coordinate 16,304,855 of CM038671.1, forward strand.
CCTCGGCTGCCCCCTCACGCCTTGGCCTTGGATCGGGCGGCGCCCACACCAGCGTCCCCGGATTGCGCCAACGCATGCCTTGCACGCCCAAGCCCGTTTGGCCCACAGGGCCTATGACATGGGGCCCCACCCCACGAATGGTCTTAATAATAAAAAGGAAAATGAAAATTAAATAATAATAAATAAAAATGAATAAAACTAATTAATTAATTAATTAATTAATTAAGTAATTAGTTAATCTAATTAATCCTGATTAATTAAACCTAATCACTAATTAACCTAATTAACTACTGTTAATTAAACTTAATTAGGTTAATTAGTTAATAGAGTATGACGAACGGGACCCACGTGTCAGGGTTGACTTAGTCAACCCTGCTGATCTTGGCCGACGTCAGCATGACATCATGCTGACGTCATAAATACATTTTCGAATTAATTAATTAATTAATTAATTAAATTCCAGAAATTATTAAAATCTTTTAAAATCATATCTTTTAATCCGTAACTCGGATTAAAATATTTTCAACATGAAAGTTGCTCAGAACGACGAGACGAATCCGGATACGCAGTCCGTTCGTCCGCCACACCCCCCTAACCTATCGAACCCGCAACTTTCCTCCGGCTCCTCTGCTGAAAATCGAAACACCGGAATACTTTCCCGGATGTTTCTAACCAAGATACCCCTCATACCACGTTAGGGCACGCCTAGCATCGCTTCTTGACATGTCATGCATCGATATGCATCTGTTTACTTTGTATTCATTGTTTCTTCCCCCTCTTCTCTCCGGTAGACTACGAGACCGACGCTGCTGCTGCCCAGTTCGACTACGGTGTTGACGACCCCTCTCTCTTGCCGGAGCAACCAGGCAAGCCCCCCCCTTGATCACCAGATATCGCCTACTCTTCTCTATACTGCTTGCATTAGAGTAGTGTAGCATGTTCTCGCTACATTATACCTATCACGATGCATAGCTTTGTCCTTGTTACTCTTTATTTGTTACCTTACGCAATCCTATATGCTTAGTATAGGATGCTAGTACTTTCATCTGTGGCCCTACATTCTTGTCCGTCTGCCGTGCTATACTATCGGGCCGTGATCACTCGGGAGGTGATCATGGGTATATACTTATACTTATACATGATACATGTGGTGACTAAAGTCGGGTCGGCTGGTGGAGCACCCGCGAGTGATTCACGGATTGGGGGCTGAAAGGACCTTTGTCCCGACGGCCCTCTGGATGGATCTTTGTGGCGGAGCGACAGGGCAGGTTGAGACCGCCTAGGAGAGAGGTGGGCCTGGCCCTGTTCGGCGTTCGCGGTTACTTAACACGCTTAACGAGGTCTTGGTATTTGATCTGGGTTGGCTACGAGCTTATACGCACTAACCATCTACTAGGGATTAGTTATGGGTATCACGGAGTCGTGGTATCAGCCGAAGTACTTGACGCGTCGTGACGGGCGGCCTTGGCCAGATTGGACTGGAACGCTCATTGGGCTAGGTACGCTTCGGCAGCGTCACATAGCGTGCAGGTGTGCTTTCGAGGCGATGGGCCCGGACCCTGGCGCTTAGGTTTAGACCGGCGTGTTGGCCTCCTGTTGTGCCTAGGTGGGGCTGCGGCGTGTTGATCTTCAGCGGCCGGGCATGACCCGAGAAAGTGTGTCCGCCAAATGGGATCAAGCGTCTTTGGGTAAGATGGTGCACCCTGCAGTGAAGTTAATCTATTCGGATAGCCGTGATCTTGATAGAGGACGACTTGGAGTTGTACCTTGAGCTTATGACAACTAGAACCGAATACTTGATAAAACACACCCTTCCAAGTGCGGATACAACCGGTGGTCGCTCTCGCTGTGGTTATGAGCAGGGATCGCCGGGTAGGATTATTGCTATGTGATGTTACTTGGAGAACTTCAGTTTGCCTTCCTCTACCTGTTGCAAGACAGGTGTCCATAAGCGTAGTCTTCGTTAAGATTAGCTACGCCCCCCCCCCCCCCTCATATTCTGGCATTCTGCAGTACAGTCCACTGATATGGCCCTTTACACATATACCCATGCATATGTAGTGTAGCTCCTTGCTTGCGAGTACTTTGGATGAGTACTCACGGTTGCCTTGTTCCCCCTTTTCCCCCTACCTCTACTCGATTGCTGCAACCAGACGATGGAGCCCAGGAGCCAGACGCCACCGTCGATGACGACTACTACTCTGGAGGTGCCTACTACTACGTGCAGCCCGCTGACGACGACCAGGAGTAACTTAGGAGGATCCCAGGCAGGAGGCCTGCTCCTCTTTCGATCTGTATCCCAGTTTGTGCTAGCCATCTTATGGCACCTTGTTTAACTTATGTCTATACTCAGATATTGTTGCTTCCGCTGACTCGTCTATGATCGAGCACTTGTATTCGAGCCCTCGAGGCCCCTGGCTTGTATTATGATGCTTGTATGACTTATTTTATTTTTAGAGTTGTGTTGTGATATCTTCCCGTGAGTCCCTGATCTTGATCGTACACATTTGCGTGCATGATTAGTGTACGATTGAATCGGGGGTGTCACATGGCTGCTGATAACCCGCAAGTATACGGGATAGTTGTAGCCTCTTTTGATAAGTAAGAGTGTCGAACCCAACGAGGAGCTAAAGGTAGAACAAATACTCTCTCAAGTCCTACCGGCCACCGATACAACTCTACGCACGCTTGACGTTCGCTTTACCTAGAACAAGTATGAAACTAGAAGTACTTTGCAAGAGTTGTTGGAAAGGTTTGCAAGATAATAAAGAGCACGTAAATATAAACTAGGGGTTGTTTAGATAAAGATGCAATAAAGTAAATATAGCGAGTGTGGAAAAGTGGTGGTAGGAGTGATGAAATTTCCCCTAAGCAATTGACAATGTTACTAGACCGTTAATCACTATTGCAATTATATTTGAGGGAGAGGCATAAGCTAACATACTTTCTCTACTTGGATCATATGCACTTATGATTGGAACTCTAGCAAGCATCCGCAACTACTAAAGATTCATTAAGGTAAAACCCAACCATAGCATTAAAGCATCAAGTCCCCTTTATCCCATACGCAACAATCTACTTACTCGGGTTTGTGTTTCAGTCACTCACGCAACCCACTATAAGCAAATCATGAAGGCATTGCAACACCCTACAGCGGGAATCCCTCACGCTTGCGCGACACGGAGGGCACCATAGGACAGCACCAATAATAAAGCATGCAACTCAAACCAATCATAGCAATTCATCAATCACCGATAGGACAACGAAAATCTACTCAGACATCATAGGATGGCAACACATCATTGGAAAATAATATGAAGCATAAAGCACCATGTTCAAGTAGAGGGTACAGCGGGATGCGGGAGAGTGGACCGCTGGATATAGATGGGGGAAGGTGATGGAGATGTTGGTGAAGATGACGGCAGTGTTGGTGAAGATCATGGTGATGATGATGGCCCCGGCCTTCCGGCGCCACCGGAAGCAAGGGGGAGAGGGTTCCTTCTTCTTCTTCTTCCTTGACCTCCTCCCTAGATGGGAGAAGGGTTTCCCCTCTGGTCCTTGGCTCCCATGGCTTGGGAGGAGCGAGAGCCCCTCCGAGATTGGATCTATCTTTACATTTCTGCGTTTTACATTTACGCCCCTTCATCGTTTCCTTTATATCTGGAGATCCGTAACTCCGATTGGGGTGAATCTTTCGCCCAGATTTTTCTCGTAAAATTAGCTTTCTTGTGGCAAAAGAAGAGCGTCAACCGCCTTACGGGTGGCCCACGAGAGTCCAGGGCACGCCCCCTGTCTCGTGGCCACCTCGGACACCGTTTCGCGTTGATTCTTCCTCCGGAAAATCCCAAATATTCCAAAACAATTCTCTGTCCGTTTTTATCCCGTTTGGATTCCGTTTGATATTGGTTTTCTGCGAAACATAAAACATGCAACAGACAAGAACTGGCACCGGGCACTGGTGTTGGGGAACGTAGTAATTTCAAAAAAAATCCTACGCACACGCAAGATCATGGTGATGCATGGGGAGTGTATCTTCATACCATTGAAGATCGCTAAGCGGAAGCGTTTATCAACGCGGTTGATGTAGTCGTACGTCTTCACGATCCGACCGATCCAAGTACTGAACACATGGCACCTCCGAGTTCTTCACACGTTCAGCTCGATGACGTCCTCGCCTTCTCGATCCAGCAAGACGGGCGAAGTAGTAGATGAGTTCGGCAGCCTGACGGCGTGGTGGCGGTGTTGGTGAAGAACAATCTCCGCAGGGCTCCGCCTAAGCACTACGGAAACTATGACGGAGGATAAACTAGAGGGGACGGGGTTGCGGCACACGGCTTGGTGTTTCTTGATCATCCTTGGTGCTAGCCCTGCCCTCTATTTATATGTTGAGCCTTGGGGTGAAACTTGGAGTAAAAGCCTCCACAAAGTCGGTTTCACCCGAAAGGCAAGAGTCCTTCTCGGACTCCAGGGCCAGACGCCAGGGTTCCCGGCGTCTGGACCCAGACGCCAGGGACCCTGGCGTCTGGCCCCTAGACTCCGCAAAACTTCCTTTTGCGCTTTCCAAAACCTTGTGGGCTTTCCCCTTTGGCCCAAATAACGTGTTCTCGTACCCAAACATTTTGGGAAACATCCGGAACCCCTTCCGGTGAATTCCGGAACCCTTCTGGAGATCAAACACTATTATCCCATATATCAAACTTTATCTCCGGATCATTCCGGAGTTCCTCGTCATGTCCATGGTCTCATCCGGGACTCCGAACAACCTTCGGTTACCAACATACATAACTCATATAATACTATATCGTCAATGAAACGTTAAGCGTGCGGACCCTACGGGTTCGAGAACTATGTAGACATGACCGAGACATGTTTTCGGTCAATAACCAATAGCGGGACCTGGATGCCCACATTGGCTCCCACATATTCTACGAAGATCTTTATCGGTCAAACCGCATAACAACATACGTTGTTCCCTTTATCATCGGTATGTTACTTCCCCGAGATTCGATCGTCGGTATCCAATACCTAGTTCAATCTCGTTACCGGCAAATCTCTTTACTCGTTCCGTAATACATCTTCCCGCAACTAACTCATTAGTTGCAATGCTTGCAAGGCTTAAGTGATGTGCATTACCGAGAGGGCCCAGAGATACCTCTCCGACAATTGGAGTGACAAATCCTAATCTCGAAATACGCCAACCCAACATGTACCTTTGGAGACACACCAGAGCTCCTTTATAATCACCCGATTCTGTGTGACGTTTGGTAGCACACAAAGTGTTCCTCCGGTAAATGGGAGTTGCATAATCTCATAGTCATAGGAACATGTATAAGTCATGAAGAAAGCAATAGCAACATACTAAGCGATCGAATGCTAAGCGAACGGAAAGGGTCAAGTCAATCACATCCTTCTCCTAATGATGTGATCCCGTTAATCAAATAACAACTCTTTGTCCATGGTTAGGAAACATAACCATCTTTGATTAACGATCTAGTCAAGTAGAGGCATACTAGTGACACTCTGTTTGTCTATGTATTCACACATGTATTATGTTTCCGGTTAATACAATTCTAGCATGAATAATAAACATTTATCATGATATAAGGAAATAAATAATAACTTTATTATTGCCTCTAGGGCATATTTCCTTCAGTCTCCCACTTGCACTAGAGTCAATAATCTAGTTCACATCATCATGTGATTCAACACCAATATTCACATATGTATGTGATTAACACCCATAGTTCACATCGTCATGTGACCAACATCCAAAGGGTTTACTAGTCAATAATCTAGTTCACAGTGCAATGTGATTAATTAACACCCAAAGAGTACTAAGGTATGATCATGTTTTGCTCGTGAGAGAAGCTTAGTCAACGGGTCTGTCACATTAAGAGCCGTGTGTATTTTGCAAATATTGGATGTCTACAATGCTCTGCACGGAGCTACTCTAGCTAATTGCTCCCACTTTCAATATGTATCCAGATTGAGACTTAGAGTCATCTGGATCGGTGTAAAAAGCTTGCATCGATGTAACTCTTTCTGACGGGCTCTTTTATCACCTCCATAATCGAGAAATATTTCCTTAGTCCTCACTAAGGATGTTCTTGACCAATGTTCGATGATCTACTCCTAGATCACTATTGTACTCCTTGCCAAATTCAGAGCAAAGGTATACAATAGTGTCAGTACATAGCATAGCATACTTTATAGAACCTATGATTGAGGCATAGGGAATGACTTTCATTCTCTTTTCTATTTTCTGCCGTGGTCAGGATTTGAGTCTTACTCAATTTCACACCTTTGCAACACGAGGCAAGAACTTTTCTTTGACTATTCCATTTTGAACTACTTCAAAATCTTGACAAGGTATGTACTTATTGAAAAACTTATCAAGCGTCTTGATCTATCTCAATAGATCTTGATGCTCAATATGTAAGTAGCTTTACTGAGGTCTTTCTTTCAAAGAACTCCTTTCAAATACTCCTTTATGCTTTCGGAAAAATTCTACATCATTTACGATCAACAATATGTTACTCACATATATTTATCAGAAAGGCGGTAGTGCTCCCACTCACTTTATTGTAAATACAGGCTTCACCGTAAGTTTGTATAAAACTATATGCTTTGATCAACTTATCAAAGCGTGTATTCCAACTCTGAGATGCTTGCACCAGTCCATAGATGGATCGAAGGAGCTTGCACATTTTGTTAGCTCCTTTAGGATTGACAAAACCTTCTGGTTGCATCATATACAACTCTTCTTTAATAAATCCATTAAAGAATGTAGTTTTGACATCCATTTGCCAGATTTCATAAAAATGTGGCAATTGCTAACATGATTCGGACAGACTTAAGCATCGCTTCTGATTGAGAAAATCTCATTGTAGTCAACACCTTGAACTTGTCGAAAACCCTTTTGCGACAAGTCGAGCTTTGTAGATAGTAACACTACTATCGGTGTCCGTCTTCCTCTTGAAGATCCATTTATTTAACATGGCTTGCTGATCATCGAGCAAGTCAATCAAAGTCCATACTTTGTTCTCATACATGGATCCTATCTCAGATTTCATGGCCTCAAGCCATTTCGCTGGAATCTGTGCTCATCATCGCTTCCTCATAGTTCGTAGGTTCATCATGGTCTAGTAACATGACTTCCAGAACATGATTACCGTACCACTCTGGTGCGGATCTTACTCTGGAAGACCTATGAGGTTTGGTAGCAACTTGATCTGAAGTTTCATGATCATCATCATTAACTTCCTCACTAATTGGTGTAGGAATCACTGGAACTGATTTCTGTGATGAACTACTTTCCAATTTGGGAGAAGGTACAATTACCTCATCAAGTTCTACTTTCCTCCCACTCACTTCTTTCTAGAGAAACTCCTTCTCTAGAAAGGATCTATTCTTAGCAACGAATGTTTTGCCTTCGGATCTGTGATAGAAGGTGTACCCAACAGTTTCCTTTGGGTATTCTATGAAGACGCATTTCTCCGATTTGGGTTCGAGCTTATCAGGTTGAAAACCTTTTTCATATAAGCATCACAACTCCAAACTTTAAGAAACGACAGCTTATGTTTACTGCTAAACCATAGTACATACGGTGTCATCTCAACGGATTTAGATGGTGCCCTATTAAACGTGAATGCAGCTGTCTCTAATGCATAACCCCAAAACGAGAGTGGTAAATTGGTAAGATACATCATAGATCGCACCATATCCAATAAAGTGCTTGATTCTGACGTTCGGACACACCATTATGCTGTGGTGTTCCATATGGCGTGAGTTGCGAAACTATTTCACATTGTTTCAAATGAAGACCAAACTCGTAACTCAAATATTCATCTCCACGATCAGATCGTAAAAACTTTATTTTTCTTGTTATGATGATTTTCCACTTCACTCTGAATTTCTTTGAACTTTTCAAATGTTTCAGACTTATGTTTCATCAAGTAGATATACCCATGTCTGCTCAAATCATCTGTGAAGGTCAGAAAATAACGATACGCGCCACGAGCCTTAACACTCATCGGATCGCATACATCGGTGTGTATTATTTCCAATAAGTCAAGAGGCTCGTTCCATTGTTCCGGAACGGAGTTTTAGTCATCTTGCCTAAAAGGCACGGTTACATAAGCATCAAATGATTCATAACCAAGTGATTCCGAAGATCCATCTTTATGGAGTTTCTTCATGCGCTTTACACCGATATGACCCAAATGGCAGTGCCACAAATAAGTTGCACTATCATTATTAACTTTGCATCTTTTGGCATCAATATTATGAATATGTGTATCACTATGATCGAGATCCAACAAACTATTTTCATTGGGTGTATGACCATTTGAAGGTTTTATTCATGTAAACAGAACAAAAATTATTATCTGACTTTAAATGAATAACCGTACGGCAATAAACATGATCAAATCATATTCATGCTCAACGCAAACACCAGATAACATTTATTTAGGTTTAACACTAATCCCGAAAGTATAGGGAGTGTGCGATGATGATCATATCAATCTTGGAACTACTTCCAACACTCATCGTCACTTCCCCTTCAACTAGTCTCTGTTTATTCTGTAACTCCTGTTTCGAGTTACTATCTTAGCAACCGAACAAGTATCAAATACTCAGGGGCCACTATAAACACTAGTAAGGCACACATCAATAACCTGTATATCAAATATACTCTTGTTCACTTTGCCATCCTTCTTATCCGCCAAATACTTGGGGCAGTTCCGCTTCCAGTGACCAGTCCCTTTGCAGTAGAAGCACTTAGTCTCAGGCTTAGGACCAGACTGGGCTTCTTTACTTGAGCAGCAACTTGCTTGCCGTTCTTCTTGAAGTTCTCCTTCTTCCTTTTGCCCTTTTCTTGAAACTAGTTGTCTCGTCAACCATCAACACTTGATGTTTTTCTTGATTTCTACCTTCGTCGATTTTAGCATCACGAAGAGCTTGGGAATTGTTTCTGTTATCCCTTGCATATTATAGTTCATCACGAAGTTCTACTAACTTGGTGATGGTGACTAGAGAATTACATCAATCACTATCTTATCTGGAAGATTAACTCCCACTTGATTCAAGTGATTGTAGTACCAGGACAATCCGAGCACATGCTCACCGCTTGAGCTATTCTCCTCCATATTTTAGCTATAGAACTTGTTGGAGACTTCATATCTCTCAACTCGGGTATTTGCTTGAAATATTAACTTCAACTCCTGGAACATCTCATATGGTCCATGGCGTTCAAAACGTCTTTGAAGTCTCGATTCTAAGCCGTTAAGCATGGTGCACTAAACTATCAAGTAGTCATCATATTGAGCTAGCCAAACGCTCATAACGCCCAGACCGCTCCTCTGCAATAGGTCTATCACCTAGCGGTGCATTAAGGACATAATTCTTCTGTGCAACAATGAGGATAAACCTCAGATCACGAATCCAATCCGCATCATTGCTACTAACATCTTTCAATACAATTTTCTCTAGGAACATATCAAAATAAACATATAAAAGCAACAACGCGAGCTATTGATCAACAACATAATTTGCAAAATACTACCAGGACTAAGTTCATGATAAATTTAAGTTCAGTTAATCATATTACTTAAGAACTCCCACTTAGACAGACATCTCTCTAGTCATCTAAGTGATCACGTGATCCAAATCAACTAAACCATAACCGGTCATCACGTGAGATGGAGTAGTTTTAAATGGTGAACATCACTATGTTGATCATATCTACTATATGATTCACGCTCGACTTTCGGTCTCCGTGTTCCGAGGCCATATCTGCATATGCTAGGCTCGTCAAGTTTAACTCGAGTATTCCGCATGTGCAAAACTGGCTTGCACCCATTGTAGATGGACGTAGAGCTTATCACACCCGATCATCACGTGGTGTCTGGGCACGATGAACTTTGGCAACGGTGCATACTCAGGGAGAACACTTCTTGATAATTAGTGAGAGATAATCTTAAAATGCTACCGTCAATCAAAGCAAGATAAGATGCATAAAGGATAAACATCACATGCAATCAATATAAGTGATATGATATGGCCATCATCATCTTGTGCTTGTGATCTCCATCTCCAAAGCACCGTCATGATCACCATCGCCACCGCGCGACACCTTGATCTCCATCGTAGCATCGTTGTCGTCTCGCCAACTATTGCTTCTACGACTATCGCTACCGCTTAGTGATAAAGTAAAAGCAATTACAGAGCGTTGCATTTCATACAATAAGCGACAACCATATGGCTCTCGCCGATTGCCGATAACTCGGTTACAAAACATGATCATCTCATACAATAAAATATAGCATCACGTCTTGACCATATCACATCACAACATGCCCTGCAAAAACAAGTTAGACGTCCTCTACTTTGTTGTTGCAAGTTTTACGTGGCTGCTAAGGGCTGAGCAAGAACCGTTCTTACCTACGCATCAAAACCACAACGATAGTTCGTCAAGTTAGTTTTGTTTTAACCTTCGCAAGGACCGGGCGTAGCTACACTCGGTTCAACTAAAGTTGAGAAACCGACACCCGCCAGCCACATGTGCAAAGCACGTCGGTAGAACCAGTCTCGGCGTAAGCGTCTGGCGTAATGTCAGTCCGGGCCGCTTCATCCAACAATACCGCCGAACCAAAGTATGACATGCTGGTAAGCAGTATGACTTGTATCACCCACAACTCACTTGTGTTCTACTCGTGCATATAACATCAACTCATAAAACCTGGCTCTGATGCCACTGTTGGGGAACGTAGAAATTTCAAAAAAGTTCCTACGCACATGCAAGATCATGGTGATGCATAGCAACGAGAGGGGGAGTGTATCTTCATACCCTTGAAGATCGCTAAGCGGAAGCATTTATCAACGCAGTTGATGTAGTCGTACGTCTTCATGATCCGACCAATCCAAGTAACGAACACACGGCACCTCCGAGTTCTTCACACATTCAGCTCGATGACGTCCTTGCCTTCTCGATCTAGCAAGACGGGCGAAGTAGTAGATGAGTTCCGGCAGCACGACGGCGTGGTGACGGTGTTGGTGAAGAACAATCTCCGCAGGGCTTCGCCTAAGCACTACGGAAACTATGACGGAGGATAAACTAGAGGCGGGGTTGCGGCTGCACACGGCTTGGTGTTTCTTGATCTGTCCTTGGTGCTAACCCTACCCTCTATTTATATGTTGAGCCTTGGGGTGAAACTTGGAGTAAAAGCCTCCACAAAGTCGGTTTCACCCGAAAGGCAAGAGTCCTTCTCGGACTCGGGGCGAACGCCTTGAGGTTCGGCGTCTGGACCCGCATAAGGGACCACGGCGTCTAGCTCCTGGACTCATAAAACTTCCTTTTGCGCTTTCCAAAAACCTTGTGGGCTTTCCCCTTTGGCCCAAATATCGTGTTCTCGTACCCAAACATTTCGGGAAACATCCGGAACCCCTTCCGGTGAATTCCGGAACCCTTCCGGAGATCGAACACTATTATCCCATATATCAAACTTTATCTCTGGATCATTCCGGAGTTCCTCGTCATGTCCATGATCTCATCCGGGACTCCGAACAACCTTCGGTTACCAACATACATAACTCATATAATACTATATCATCAACGAAACGTTAAGCGTGCGGACCCTACGGGTTCGAGAACTATGTAGACATGACCGAGACACGTTTCCGGTCAATAAGCAATAGCGGGACCTGGATACCCATATTGGCTCCCACATATTCTACGAAGATCTTTATCGGTCAAACCGCATAACAACATCGTTGTTCCCTTTGTCATCGGTATGTTACTTCCCGAGATTCGATCGTCGGTATCCAATACCTAGTTCAATCTCGTTACCAGCAAGACTCTTTACTCGTTCCGTAATACATCATCCCACAACTAACTCATTAGTTGCAATGCTTGCAAGGCTTAAGTCATGTGCATTACCGAGAGGGCCCAGAGATACCTCTCCGACAATTGGAGTGACAAATCCTAATCTCGAAATACGCCAACCCAACATGTACCTTTGGAGACACCAGAGCTCCTTTATAATCACCCAGTTACGTTGTGACGTTTGGTAGCACACAAAGTGTTCCTCCGGTAAATGGGATTTGCATAATCTCATAGTCATAGGAACATGTATAAGTCATGAAGAAAGAAATAGCAACATACTAAGCGATCGAATGCTAAGCTAACGGAATGGCTCAAGTCAATCACATCATTCTCCTAATGATGTGATCCTGTTAATCAAATAACAACTCTTTGTCTATGGTTAGGAAACATAACCATCTTTGATTAACGAGCTAGTCAAGTAGAGGCATACTAGTGACACTCTGTTTGTCTATGTATTCACACATGTATTATGTTTCCGGTTAATACATTTCTAGCAGTAATAATAAACATTTATCATGATATAAGGAAATAAATAATAACTTTATTATTGCCTCTAGGGCATATTTCCTTCAACTGGATCAATATGTTAGTCCCAAAAATAGTATAAAAAGTTGCCAAAAGTATATGAAAGTTGAAGAATGTTGGCATGGAACAATCAAAAATTATAGATACGACGGAGACGTATCAGCATCCCCAAGCTTAATTCCTGCTCGTCCACGAGTAGGTAAATGATAAAAAAGATAATTTTTGATGTGGAATGCTACCTAGCATAATCTTGATCATATGTCTAATCATGGCATTAAGACACGAGTGATTCAAAGCAATAGTCTATCATTTGACATAAAAAACAATAATACTTCGAGCGTACCAATAAAGCAATCATGTCTTTTCAAAACAACAAGGCCAAAGCAAGCTTATCCCTACAAAATCATATAGTTTGGACATGCTTCATTTTTGTCACACAAAAATGCTCCCATCATGCATAACCCCGATGACGAGCCGAGCAATTGGTTCATACTTTTTAGCGCGTTTCAACTTTTTCAACCCTCACGCAATACATGAGCGCAAGCCATGGATATAGCACTGTAGGTGGAATAGAATATAATGATGGAGGTTATGTGGAGAAAACAAAAAGGAGAAAGTCTCACATCGACGCGGCTAATCAACGAGCTATGGAGATGCCCATCAATTGATGTCAATGTGAGGAGTAGGGATTGCCTTGCAACGGATGCACTAAGAGCTATAAGTGTATGAAAGCTCAACAAAAGAAACTAAGTGGGTGTGCATCCAACTTGCTTGCTCATGAAGACCTAGGGCATTTGAGGAAGCCTATCGTTGGAATATACAAGCCAAGTTCTATAATGAAAATTCCCACTAGTATATGAAAGTGACAACATAGGAGACAATCTATATGAAGAACATGGTGCCACTTTGAAGCACAAGTGTGGAAAAAGGATAGTAACATTGCCCCTTTTCTTTTTCTTTTTTTCTCTTTTTTCTTTTTTTTCTTTTTCAGTGGGCTTCTTTGGCCTTTCCTTTTTTTTCTTTTTTTTCTTTTTTCTTTTTTTTCATGGGGCAATGCTCTATAATGATGATCATCACACGTTTATTTACTTACAACTCAATATTACAACTCGATACTAGAACAAAGATATGACTCTATATGAATGCTTCCATGTGTACCAGGATGTGCAATGATCTAGCGTAGCAATGACATCAAAAAATGGACAAGCCATGAAAACAGCATGCTAGCTATCTTACGATCATGCAAAGAAATATGACAATGAATGCTCAAGTCATGTATATGATGATGATGGAAGTTGCATGGCAATATATCTCGGAATGGCTATGGAAATGCCATAATAGGTAGGTATGGTGGCTGTTTTGAGGAAGATATAATGAGGCTTATGTGTGATAGAGCGTATCATATCATGGGGTTTGGATGCACCGGCGAAGTTTGCACCAACTCTCGAGGTGAGAAAGAGCAATGCACAGTACCGAAGAGGCTAGCAATGATGGAAAGGTAAAAGTGCGTATAATCCTGGACTCACATTAGTCATAAAGAACTCATATACTTATTGCAAAAGTTTATTAGCCCTCGAAGCAAAGTACTACTACGCATGCCCCTAGGGGGATAGATTGGTAGGAAAAGACCATCGCTCGTCCCCGACTGCAACTCATAAGGAAGACAATCAAAGAAACACCCCATACTTCAAATTTGTCACACAATGGTTACCATACGTGCATGCTACCAGACTTGCAAACCTCAACACAAGTGTCTCTAAAATCCACAACCACCCACTATCATGACTCTAATATCACCATCTTTATATCGCAAAACTATTGCAAGGAATCAAACGTATCATATTCGGTGATCTGCAAGTTTATGTAGGATTTTATGACTAACCAAGTGAATGACCAATTCCTGTCATCTCTCTAAATAGATATAAGTGAAGCAAGAGAGTTTAATTTTTTCTAAAAAAGATATGCCCACGCTCTAACAAATATAAGTGAAGCAAAAGAGCATTCTACAAATGGCGGTTTTCTATGTGAAGAGAAACAGGCAATCCAGACTTCAAATGATATAAGTGAAGCACATGAAGCATTCTATAAAGCCATACTCAAAAGATTTAAGTGAAGTGCAATGAGCACTCTATAAATCAACCAAGGACTATCTCATACCAGCATGGTGCATAAAAATAAAAATGAAAACTAAATGCAAAAGACGCTCCAAGACTTGCACATATCGCACGAACAAAATGAATACGAAAACATACCGATACTTGTTGAACAAAGAAGGCATCCCCAAGTTTAGACACTTGAGTCTCCTTGAATATTTACTTGCGGTGCCTCGAGCATCCCCAAGCTTGAGCTCTTGCCTCTCTTCCTTTTCCTTATATCGAGACCTCCTCGCTTAGACACTTCATCCACACAAAACTTCAACAGAAAACTCGGTAAGATCCGTTACTATAATAAAGCAAATCACCACTCTAAGTATTGTTGCAAATCAATTCATATTTTGTTTTCGCATTGTGTCTACTGTAATATAAATTTTCCATGGCTTAATCCACTAATATAAATTGATAGATTCATCAAAACAAGCAAACTATGCATCAAAAACAGAATCTGCCAAAAACAGAACAGTCTGTAGCAATCTGAACATCCACCATACTTCTGGTAGCCCAAACATTCTACCAAAATTAGGACAAATAAATAAGTTGTATAGAAAGACAGTGCAAAATAAATCAGAACCATTTTAAGTTCCAGTTAAAAATGTAAAATCGCGCACTACAGCCAAAGTTTCTGTCCTACACCGTACAAACCAACAAGCATTGTAAACATCCTAAAGGCAAACCTTGGCACATTATTTTTATAATACAATGGAATTTTACAAGGGGATAATTATTTTTGATGAAAATTTTCTGTAATTAAGATTCAGAAAGTTTCCGTGAGCATGAACAAAGTTCAAGGAGCTCTCCCACTTCAACAATGCTTGTCTCTCTTACTTTCACTTTCCTTTTTCAAAAGTTTTTAGGTTCCCCTCTTTATTTTTTTTGTTTTTAAACTATATGAAAGCACACAACAGAAATAAATGACTCTCTAAAACTTCCGGGTTGTCTCCCTGGCAGCGCTTTCTTTAAAGCCATTAAGCTAGGCATATAGTGCTCAAGTAATGGATCCACCCGGATCCCAAGGTATATCAAAGCCAATTTTAATTAACAATGATTTGTAATTTAGTAGTCAGCACAAAGTAACATATACCATGCAACAACGAAGTCTAACTCTCTTTCTATGCATCGGCATGTCATAAAAGAACAATTCATGCACACATAGTAAAGGCCAATGCATAGTATAAGCAGTTTTTGCAATTTCATAGTATTGGAAACATAGAGAGGTGGAGATATAGTTACTCTCTCATAATAATTGCAAGTAGGAGCAGCAAGCACATGCATATTACATTCATCAAAATTATCATGTGCAATGGTAAAAGGCAATCCATCAATATAATCCTTAATGAGCACAAACTTCTCCGATAAAGTGTAGTAGGGAGAATTCAAAAAGATAATAGGACTATCATGCGTGGGTGCAATAGCAACAATTTCATGTTTAACATAAGGAACTATAGCAAGTTCATCTCCATAATCATAATTCATATTGGCATCTTGGCCACAAGCATAGCAAGCATCATCAAAAAGGGGTAATTCAAGAGAATCAACGGGATCATAGCAATCATCATAGCAATCATCCTTTGGTAAGCACGAAGGGGAATTAAACAATGTATGAGTTGAAGAGTTACTCTCATTAGAAGGTGGGCACGGGTGATCAATCCGCTCTTCCTCCTTTTGTTCTTCGCTCTCCTCATCATCTTTTTTCATCCAATGAGCTCACAGTTTCATCAATTTCTTCGTCCATAGCTTCCTGCAAAATATTAGTCTCTTCTTGGACAGCGGAGACTTTCTTCATAAAAGCATTAATATAGTAATTGTATTCATAACTTTCATAGCAATATCTAAGTATAGCAAGATTTTCAGGTCTATAAACTGAATCATCAAAATCATCAAATGCTTTAAACATAGATTCAACCTCATAAGCACCCATAAAAGCAACAAATTCTTCTATTTGTTCCACATCATAGTAATCATAGATACCATTAGAATAAGAAGCTAATGTTTCATTATCATTAAATTTGCATGAAAAGGGAAGGTGTGGAGCCTTCATCCTAGAGCAGCAAGTATAATCATGCATCAAGCATAGTTGCCTAGCATACCACTGCAACATAATAAATTGATCCCATAATAGTTTCCCTTTTTGTGTTGAGCGATAATCCCTAAAGTATTCACGTTGATCCAACGTGTCTCCCATTATAAAGTTGAATGGGGTTTTCTCAGGATTATCAAAATAGTACATAATATCTTTCACATAATGAGAATCGGGGGTTTTAGGAGTTACCCCATCTACATGAGCAGCAAGTACCTCCAATTTTTTTGGTATTTTGCATTCCATATCCATAACTAAAGATAGAGAACAACTAAGAACAGCAAATAAAAATTACTTAGTGATAAAGCAAACAAGCACACACGAAAATATTCACCCCACGCTATGACTCCCCCCGGCAACGGCGCCAGAAAAAGGTCTTGATAACCCACAAGTATACGGGATAGTTGTAGCCTCTTTCGATAAGTAAGAGTGTCGAACCCAACGAGGAGCTAAAGGTAGAACAAATACTCTCTCAAGTCCTATCGACCACCGATACAATTCTACGCGCGCTTGACGTTCGCTTTACCTAGAACAAGTATGAAACTAGAAGTACTTTGCAAGAGTTATTGGAAAGGTTTGCAAGATAATAAAGAGCACGTAAATATAAACTAGGGGCTGTTTAGATAAAGATGCAATAAAGTAAATATAGCGAGTGTGGAAAAGTGGTGGTAGGAGTGGTGAAATTGCCCCTAAGCAATTGACTATGTTACTAGACCGGTAATCACTATTGCAATTCTATTTGAGGGAGAGGCATAAGCTAACATACTTTCTCTACTTGGATCATATGCACTTATGATTGGAACTCTAGCAAGCATCCGCAACTACTAAAGATTCATTAAGGTAAAACCCAACCATAGCATTAAAGCATCAAGTCCCCTTTATCCCATACGCAAGAATCTACTTACTCGGGTTTGTGTTTCAGTCACTCACGCAACCCACTATAAGCGAATCATGAACGCATTACAACACCCTACAGCAGGAATCCCTCACGCTTGCGCGACACGGAGGGCACCATAGGACAGTGATAACCCACAAGTGTAGGGGATCGCAACAGTTTTTGATAAGTAAGACTGTCGAACCCAACGAGGAGCTAAAGGTAGAATAAATATTCCATCAAGTTCTATCGACCACCGATACAACTCTACACACGCTTGACGTTCGCTTTACCTAGAACAAGTATGAAACTAGAAGTACTTTGCAGGTGTTGTTGGATAGGTTTGCAAGATAATAAAGAGCACGTAAATAAAAGCTAGGGGCTGTTTAAATAAAGATGCAAGAAAGTAAATACAGCGAGTGTGGAAAAGTGGTGGTAGGAGTTGTGAAATTGTTCCTAAGCAATTGACTACGTTACTAGACCAGTAATCACTATCGCAATTCTATTTGAGGGAGAGGCATAAGCTAACATACTTTCTCTTCTTGGATCATATGCACTTATGATTAGAACTCAAGCAAGAATCCGCAACTACTAAAGATTCATTAAGGTAAAACCCAACTATAGCATTAAAGTATCAAGTCCCCTTTATCCCGTACGCAACAATCTACTTACTCGGGTTTGTGTTTCAGTCACTCACGCAACCCACTATAAGCGAATCATGAATGCATTGCAACACCCTACAGCGGGAATCCCTCACGCTTGCGCGACACGGAGGGCACCATAGGACAGCACCAATAATAAAACATGCAACTCAAACCAATCATAGCAATTCATCAATCACCGATAGGACAACGAAAATCTACTCAGACATCATAGGATGGCAACACATCATTGGAAAATAATATGAAGCATTAATCACCATGTTCAAGTAGAGGGTACAGCGGGATGCGGGAGAGTGGACCGCTGGATATAGATGGGGGAAGGTGATGGAGATGTTGGTGAAGATGACGGTGGTGTTGGTGAAGATCGAGGTGATGATGATGGCCCCCGGGAGCGCTCCGGCGCCACCGGAAGCAAGGGGGAGAGAGGCCCCCTTCTTCTTCTTCCTTGACCTCCTCCCTAGATGGGAGAAGGGTTTCCCCTCTGGTCCTTGGCTCCCATGGCTTGGGAGGGGCGAGAGCCCCTCCGAGATTGGACCTATCTCTCTGTTTCTACCTTCCCAGATTCTACCCCTTCACCGTTTCTTAAATAACCGGAGATTCGTAACTCCGACTGGGGTGAATCTTTCGCCCAGATTTTTCTCATAGCATTAGCTTTCTTGCGGCAAAAGAAGGGCATCAACCGCCTTACGGGTGGCCCACGAGAGGCCATGGCGCGCCTGCCACCCTAGGGCGCGCCCCCTATCTCGTGGCCACCTCGGACACCGTTTCGCCTTGATTCTTAATATTCCAAAATAATTCTCCGTACGCTTTTATCCCGTTTGGACTCTGTTTGATATTGGTTTTGGACTCTGTTTGATATTGGTTTTCTGCGAAACATAAAACATGCAACAAACAGGAACTGGCACTGGACACTGGATCAATATGTTAGTCTCAAAAATAGTATAAAAAGTTGCCAAAAGTATATGAAAGTTGAAGAATATTGGCATGGAACAATCAAAAATTATAGATACGACGGAGACGTATCAGCATCCCCAAGCTTAATTCCTGCTCGTCCTCGAGTAGGTAAATGATAAAAAAGATATTTTTTGATGTGGAATGCTACCTAGTATAATCTTGATTATATGTCTAATCATGGCATGAATATTAAGACATGAGTGATTCAAAGCAATAGTCTATCATTTTACATAAAAAACAATAATACTTCGAGCGTACCAGTAAAGCAATCATGTGTTTTTCAAAACAACAAGGCCAAGGCAAGCTTATCCCTACAAAATCATATAGTTTGGCCATGCTTCATTTTCGTCACACAAAATGCTCCCATCATGCACAACCCCGATGACGAGCCGAGCAATTGGTTCATACTTTTTAACCGCTTCAGCTTTTTCAACCCTCGCGCAATACATGAGCGCAAGCCATGGATATAGCACTATAGGTGGAATAGAATATAATGGTGGAGGTTTATATGGAGAAGACAAAAGGGAGAAAGTCTCACATCGACGCGGCTAATTAACGGGCTATGGAGATGCCCATCAATTGATGTCAATGCGAGGAGTAGGGATTGCCATGCAACGGATGCACTAGAGCTATAAGTGTATGAAAGCTAAGTGGGTGTGCATCCAACTTTCTTGCTCATGAAGACCTAGGGCATTTGAGGAAGCCCATCATTGGAATATACAAGCCAAGTTCTATAATGAAAAATTCCCACTAGTATATGAAAGTGACAACATAGGAGACTCTCTATATGAAGAACATGGTGCTACTTTGAAGCACAAGTGTGGAAAAAGAGATAGTAACATTTCCCCTTTTTATTTCCTTTTCTTTTTTTCTTTTTTTTCTTTTTCTTTCGGTGGGCTTCTTTGGCCCCCTTTTTTATTTAGGCTTCTTTGGCCTTTCCTTTTTTTTATTTTTTTCTTTTTTTATGGGGAAATGCTCTATAATGACGATCATCACACTTTTATTTACTTACAACTCGGTATTACAACTCCTTACTAGAACAAAGATATGACTCTATATGAATGCCTCCGGCGGTGTACCGGGATGTGCAATGATCTAGCGTAGCAATGACATCAAAAAACGGACAAGCCATGAAAACATCATGCTAGCTATCTTACGATCATGCAAAGCAATATGACAATAAATGATCAAGTCATGTATATGATGATGATGGAAGTTGCATGGCAATATATCTCGGAATGGCTATGGAAATGCCATAATAGGTAGGTATGGCGGCTGTTTTGAGCAAGATATAATGAGGCTTATGTGTGATAGAGCGTATCATATCACGGGGTTTGGATGCACCGGCGGAGTTTGCACCAACTCTCGAGGTGAGAAAGGGCAATGCACGGTACCGAAGAGGCTAGCGATGATGTAAAGGTAAAAGTGCGTATAATCCATGGACTCACATTAGTCATAAAGAACTCATATACTTATTGCAAAAGTTTATTAGCCCTCGAAGCAAAGTACTACTACGCATGCCCCTAGGGGGATAGATTGGTAGGAAAAGACCATCGCTCATGCCCGACTTCCACTCATAAGGAAGACAATCAAAGAAACACCCCATGCTTCAAATTTGTCACTAGCAGGTTACCATACGTGCATGCTCACGGGACTTGCAAACCTCAACACAAGTGTCTCTACAATCCACAACCACCCACTAGCATGACTCTAATATCACCACCTTTATATCGCAAAACTATTGCAAGGAATCAAACATATCATATTCAGCGATCTACAAGTTCATGTAGGATTTTATGACTAACCATGTGAATGACCAATTCCTGTCATCTCTCTAAATTGATATAAGTGAAGCAGGAGAGTTTAATTCTTTCTACAAAAGATATGCCCACGCTCTAACAAATATAAGTGAAGCAAAAGAGCATTCTACAATTGGTGGTTCTCTATGTGAAGAGAAACAGGCAATCCAAACTTCAAATAATATACGTGAAGCACATGAAGCATTCTATAAAGCCATACTCAAAAGATTTAAGTGAAGTGCAATGAGCATTCTATAAATCAACCAAGGACTATCTCATACCAGCATGGTTCATAAAAGAAAAATTAAAACTAAATGCAAAAGACGCTCCAAGACTTGCACATAATGCATAAACGAAACGAATACGAAAACATACTGATACTTGTTGAAGAAAGAGGGGATGCCTTCCGGGGCATCCCCAAGCTTAGACGCTTGAGTCTCCTTGAATATTTACTTGGGGTGCCTCGGGCATCCCCAAGCTTAAGATCTTGCCTCTCTAACTTCTCCTCATATCAAAACCTCCTCGTTAGACACTTCATCCACACAAAACTTCAACAGAAAACTCGGTAAGATCCGTTAGTATAATAAAGAAAATCACCACTCTAAGTACTGTTGCAAACCAATTAATATTTTGTTTTTGCATTGTGTCTACTTTAATATAACTTTTTCATGGCTTAATCCACTAATATAAATTGATAGTTTCATCAAAACAAGCAAACTATGCATCAAAAACAGAATCTGTCAAAAACAGAACAGTCTGTAGCAATCTGAACATCCACCGTACTTCTGGTACCCCAAAAATTCTACTAAAATTAGGAAACATAAAGAAGTTGTATAGAAAGACAGTGCAAAAGGAATCAGAACCAATTGACATTCCAGATAAAAATATAAAATCGCGCACTACAGCCAAAGTTTCTGTCCTGCACCGTACAAACCAACAAGCATTGTAAACATCCTAAAGGCAAACCTTGGCACATTATTTTTATAATACAATGGAAATTGTACAAGGGGATAATTATTTTTGTTGAAAAGTTTCTGTAATCAAGATTCACAAAGTTTCCGTGAGCATGGACAAAGTTGAAGGCTAGCTCCCACTTCAACAATGCTTGTCTCTCTCACTTTAACTTCCCTTTTTGAAAAGTTTTTAGGTTCCCCTCTTTATTTTTTTATTTTTAAACTATATAAAAGCACTCAACAGAAATAAATGACTCTTTAAAACTTCCGGGTTGTCTCCCTGGCAACGCTTTCTTTAAAGCCATTAAGCTAGGCATATAGTGCTCAAGTAATGAATCCACCCGGATCCCAAGGTATATCAAAGCCAATTTTAATTAACAATGATTTGTAATTTAGTAGTGAGCACAAAGTAACATATATCATGCAACAAAGAAGTCTAATTCTCTTCCTATGCAGCGGCATGTCATAAAAGAACAATTCATGCACACCAAGTAAAGGCCAATGCATAGTATAAGCAGTTTCTTGCAATTTTATCGTATTGGAAACATAAAGAGGCGGAGATGTAGTTCCTCTCTCATAATAATTGCAAGTAGGAGAAGCAAGCACATGCATATTAGATTCATCAAAATCATCATGTGCAATGGTAAAATGCAATCCATCAATATAGTCCTCAATAAGCACAAACTTCTCCGATATAGTGTAGTAGGGAGAATTCAAAAAGATAATAAGACTATCATGCGTGGGTGCAATAGCAACAATTTCATGTTTAACATAAGGAACTATAGCAAGTTCATCTCCATAAGCAAAATTCATATTGGCATCTTGGCCACAAGCATAGCAAGCATCATCAAAAAGGGATATTTCAAACAAATTCAAGGGATCATAGCAATCATAGCAATGATCCTTCGGTAAGCACGAAGGGGAATTAAACAATGTATGAGTTGAAGAGTTACTCTCACTAGAAGGTGGGCACGGGTAGCTAATCCGCTCTTCCTCCTTTTGTTCTTCGCTCTCCTCATCATCTTTTTCATCAATGAGCTCACAGTTTCATCAATTTCTTCATCCATAGCTTCCTACAAAATATTAATCTCTTCTTGGACAGCGGAGACTTTCTTCATAAAAGCATTAATATAATAATTGTATTCATAATTTTCAAAGCAATATCTAATTATAGCAAGATTTTCAGGCCTATAACCATCATCATCAAAAGCTTCATACTTTTCAAACAAAGCTTCAATTTCATAAGTAGCTTTAAAAGCAACAAATTCTTCTATTTGTTCCACATCATAGTAATCATATATAACATTAGAATAAGAAACTAAGGTTTCTTTATCATTAAATTTGCATGAAAAGGGAAGGTGTGGAGCCTTCATCCTAGAGCAACAAGTAATATCATATCTCAAGCAGAGATTCCAGACATACCAATGCAACATAATAAATTGATCCCATAATAGTTTCCCTTTTGTGTCGAGCGATAATCCCTCAAGTATTCACGTTGATCCAACGTGTCTCCCAATATAAAGTTGAATGGGGTTTTCTCAGGATTATCAAAGTAGTACATAATATCTTTCACATAATGAGCATCGGGGGTTTTAGGAGTTACCCCATCTACATGAGTAGAAAGTACCTCTAATTTTTTTGGTATTCTGTGTTCCATATCCATAACTAATGATAAAGAACAACTAAAAACAGCAAATAAAAATTACTTAGTGATAAAGCAAACAAGCACACACGAGAATATTCACCCCACGCTATGACTCAAGAACGGGCGCCGTAAAAAGGTCTTGATAACCCACAAGTGTAGGGGATCGCAACAGTTTTTGATAAGTAAGAGTGTCGAACCCAACGAGGAGCTAAAGGTAGAACAAATACTCTCTCAAGTCCTATCGACCACCGATACAACTCTACGCACACTTGACGTTCGCTTTACCTAGAACAAGTATGAAACTAGAAGTACTTTGCAAGAGTTGTTGGAAAGGTTTGCAAGATAATAAAGAGCACGTAAATATAAACTAGGGGTTGTTTAGATAAAGATGCAATAAAGTAAATATAGCGAGTGTGGAAAAGTGGTGGTAGGAGTGGTGAAATTTCCCCTAAGCAATTGACTATGTTACTAGACCGGTAATCACTATTGCAATTCTATTTGAGGGAGAGGCATAAGCTAACATACTTTCTCTACTTGGATCATATGCACTTATGATCGAACTCTAGCAAGCATCCGCAACTACTAAAGATTCATTAAGGTAAAACCCAACCATAGCATTAAAGCATCAAGTCCCTTTATCTCATACGCAACAATCTACTTACTCGGGTTTGTGTTTCACCACCACGCAACCCACTATAAGCGAATCATGAATGCATTGCAACACCCTACAGCGGGAATCCCTCACGCTTGCACGACACGGAGGGCACCATAGGGCAGCACCAATAATAAAACATGAAACTCGAACCAATCATAGCAATTCATCAATCACCGATAGGACAACGAAAATCTACTCAGACATCATAGGATGGCAACACATCATTGGAAAATAATATGAAGCATAAAGCACCATGTTCAAGTAGAGGGTACAACAGATGCGGGAGAGTGGACCGCTGGATATAGATGGGGGAAGGTGATGGAGATGTTGGTGAAGATGGCGGTGTTGGTGAAGATCGCGGTGATGATGATGGCCCCCGGCAGCGCTCCGGCGCCACCAGAAGCAAGGGGGAGAGAGGCCCCCTTCTTCTTCTTCTTCCTTGACCTCCTCCCTAGATGGGAGAAGGGTTTCCCCTCTGGTCCTTGGCTCCCATGGCTTGGGAGGGGCGAGAGCCCCTCCGAGATTGGATCCATCTTCTGCTTCGTGTTTTCTGCTTACGCCTTCACTGTTTCCTTTATATCTGGAGATCCGTAACTCCGATTGGGGTGAATCTTTCGCCCAGATTTTTCTCGTAAATTAGCTTTCGTGCGGCAAAAGAAGAGCGTCAACCGCCTTACAGGTGGCCCACGAGAGTCCATGGCGTGCCCAGGGGGAGGGCGCGCCCCCTGTCTCGTGGCCACCTCGGACACCGTTTCGCGTTGATTCTTCCTCCGGAAAATCCCAAATATTCCAAAATAATTCTCCGTCCATTTTTATGCTGTTTGGATTCCGTTTGATATTGGTTTTCTGCGAAACATAAAACATGCAATGATGTGAACTGGCACTGGGCACTGGATCAATATGTTAGTCCCAAAATAGTATAAAAAGTTGCCAAAAGTATATGAGAAGTTGAAGAATATTGGCATGGAACAATCAAAAATTATAGATACGACGGAGACGTATCAGCTGCACTCCCTGCATTATACATATTGACATAACCTCAATTATTGACAGTCCTGATTTGGCCAGCGTCTTTATCTTGTCTATCAGGAAAAGGACCTCTATGTTATCTTCCTCCTGGGGGCTCCGGGGGCGCCAGCTGTGACGTTTCTTCAACGGGGCATTTGAAAACTCAGGAAGGCCCATCCAAATAGGGTCCGGAAGGGGGACGACCTCCATATAAAACCACTCCGAGGGCCAGTCTTCGGATGTCTTCTTCGGGGTACCGGACAGGTATCCGGTCCCGGCGATGCGCCATATTTCGGCTCCGCCAACTTGATATATGGACCCCTCCTGAGTACGGGGTACAAGGCATAATAGCCTCTTCCATAGCTCGAAATGAGCTTCGCAGCCCAGTTGGGAAAACTCTCCGCTTGCTCCCCGCCATTGTAAGTGGCTAGTCCAGCTCAGACGGGGACCATGTATGCAAGCGGAAGAAACCCCTGGGCCTGCAACTCTACCAATCGGCTATGGGGAATGGAACACTTCTCCCAATCGTCTAGCTTAGTGCTACGGGAGCGAGAGGAGGAGCTGCGACGGCCGGCCATGATGGGATGGTTTCTTCCGGGCGCGCTTTGATGGATACTCGCTAGGGGAGGATGGTGTGATTTGGATCTGAGGATTCCTGTCTCTTTAAATAGACGATTTACTTACATGGTCAGGGTGGAAAATTTAAAAATGCCCTGACTTCTCGCATTCGCTCGACACGTGGAGATAGCCATTATTAAAGCACAGAAGTCGAGGAGTGCAACATTCATGGGAAGCCGGACGTTGCTCGTTGCAACAGGTACTCATGGATTTTGGAGAAGAACCCGCCTTGCAATGCCGAAGACAATCTGCGCGTCAGACTCATCGTCATTGAAGCCTGGTTCGGGGGCTACTGAGGGAGTCCTGGATTAGGGGGTCCTCGGACAGCCGGACTATATGCTTTGGGCGGAATTTTGGACTATGAATATACAAGATTGAAGACTTCGTCCCGTGTTCGGGTGGGACTCTCCTTTGCGTGGAAGGAAAGCTTGGCAATCCGGATATGTAGATCTCCTTCTCTGTAACCGACTCTGTGTAACCCTAGCCAGCTCCGGTGTCTATATAAACCGGAGGGTTTAGTCCGTAGGATAACAAGAATCATAAATCATAGGCTAGCTTCTAGGGTTTAGCCTCTACGATCTCGTGGTAGATCAACTCTTGTAATACTCGTATCATCAAGATCAATCAAGCAGGAAGTAGAGGGTATTACCTCCATCGAGAGGGCACGAACCTAGGTAAACATCGTGTCCCCCGCCTCCTGTAACCATTAGCCTTAGACGCACAGTTCAGGACCCCCTACCCAAGATCCACCGGTTTTGACACCGACAGTGCCCCCCCCCCCCACCCCCAAATATAAAGGAGCTAGGGGGGAGGCGGCCGGCCAGGAGGAGGGCGCGCCAAGGGGGGAGTCCTACTCCCACCGGGAGTAGGACCCCTCCTTTCCTAGTAGGAGTAGGAGAAGGGGGAAGGAGGAGAGAGGGGGGAAGGAAAGGGGGCGCCGCCCCCCTGATGTCTAGTACACAACCTTCTTTTGTAGACGTTGTTGGGCCTGCAAGTGCACAGGTTTGTAGGACAGTAGCAAATTTCCCTCAAGTAGATGACCTAAGGTTTATCAATCCGTAGGAGGCGTAGGATGAAGATGGTCTCTCTCAAGCAAACCTGCAACCAAATAACAAAGAGTCTCTTGTGTCCCCAACACACCCGATACAATGGTAAATTGTATAGGTGCACTAGTTCGGCGAAGAGATGGTGATACAAGAGAAAAATAGATAGTAGATAAAGGTAATTATAATCTGAAATTATAAAAACAGCAAGGTAACTAATGGCAAAAGTGAGCGTAAACGGTATCGCAATGGTAGGAAACAAGGCCTAAGGTTCATACTTTCACTAGTGCAAGTTCTCTCAACAATAATAACATAGATAGATCATATAACAATCCCTTAACATGCAACAAAGAGTCACTACAAAGACACTAATAGCGGAGAACAAACGAAGAGATTATGGTAGGGTACGAAACCACCTCAAAGTTATCCTTTCTGTCCTATCTATTCAAGAGTTCGTAGTAAAATAACTATTCTTTCCGCTCAATCCATCATAGAGTTCATACTAGAATAACACCTTAAGACACAAATCAACAAAAACCCTAATGTCACCTAGATACTCCATTGTCACCTCAAGTATCCGTGAGCATGATTATACGATATGCATCACACAATCTCAGATTCATCTATTCAACCAACACAAAGTACTTCAAAGAGTGCCCCAAAGTTTCTACCGGAGAGTCAAGAACGTGTGCCAACCCCTATGCATAGGTTGTAACACCCGGATAATTAAGCTACAGTAATCACCCCGGTTACTGTGACTAAACTCACGTTGATTCGAACCCGGTCTAAATCAAATTCAAAACAAAAGCAAACGATAAGAGTTTTCAAAAACTAAAACTAAAATGTTCGGGGGTTGCCAGAAATAACAAACCTAATTATGGTGGGGTGCACACAATTTTGTAAAGTGCTTTGACATTTTAAATAAGCTAAAACAGAAAAGAAAGAAAATAAAAAAAGAACAAAATAAAACAAAAGAGAAAGTGGGGGGAGGAAACCCCACTGGGCCAGCCCCTCCCCACCTGGCCCCGGCCAACCCCAAGGCCCGCCCCAACCGGCCCCCACCCCACTTAACCCCTCCCGAGCGGGCCGGAAACCCTAGCCTCTGTCCGCCTCCTCTCCTCCCGAACAACGCCGTCGGGAGCCCGTCGCCGGCTCGGCTCCCCGCCTCTCCTTCCCCCCTCGCTCGGGCGCTCTTCCCCTTGGTCGTGCTCACCGCCCGGCCTCCGCTGTGGCCTTCTCTCTCCGACGACGGGCGCCTCACCGCTAACCCCGGACCTCCCGTCGGACTTCGGCGACGCCGCCACGACGCCGACGCGTCACGCCCGCATCCCTCCGCTTACTTTCCGCCTCCGTGACCGGACTCTGTCCTAGCCCGCCACCACCGAAGCCCCACTGGGGACCGCCTCGCCGGCTCCTCGTCGGGCCCCCTCCGCCATGCCGGCGCGGGATCGGGCGGGCGCCCACGCCCGCGTTCCCCCTGGGTTGCGCCCGAACGGCCACCTCACGCTCAAGACGCCTGCTTGGCCCCACAGGGCCTATGACATGGGGCCCCGCCACCTAACGTTTTTTTTAAATAAAGGGAAAAGGAAAAATGAAAATTGATAAAAATAAATAAAATGAATAAAAACTAATTAATTAATTATTTATTTGTTTGTTTAATTAAGTAATTAATTAATCTAATTAATTCTGATTAATTAAACCTAATCACTAATTAACCTAATTAACTACTGTTAATTAAACTTAATTAGGTTAATTAGTTAACGGTGTATGATTTAACGGGACCCACATGTCGTGGTTGACTCGACCAACCCTGTTGATCGGCCGACATCAAGCATGACATCATGTCGACGTCATAAATACATTTTCAATTAATTAAATAATTAATTAAATTCCGTAAATTATTAAAATCTTTTAAAATCATATCTTTTAATCCGTAACCGGATTAAAATATTTTCAACATGAAAGTTGCTCGTAACGGCGTGATTTAATCCGGATACGCAGTTAAATCGCCACACACCCCTAACCTATCGAACCTGCAACTTTTCCTCCGGCTCCTCCGCTTCGAAAACCCAAAACACCGGGATTACTTTCCGGATGTTTCTTAACCAAAGACTTCTACCACGTTAGGGCACGCCTAGCATCGCTACTTGACATGTCATGCATCGATATGCATCTGCTTTACTTGGTATTCATTGTTTCTTCCCCTCTTCTCTCGAGACTACGAGACCGGCCGCTGGCTGGCGATTCGACTACGGTGTTGTGACCCCTCTCTCTTGCCAGAGCAACCAGTGCAAGCCCCCCTTGATCACCAGATATCGCCTACTCTTCTCTATACTCGCTTGCATTAGAGTAGTATAGCATGTTATCGTTTTCGGATACTCCTATACCGCATAGCTTTGTCCTTGTAACTTCGTTGTTATCTTACGCAATCCTATATGCTTAGTATAGGATGCTAGTACATTCATCTGTGGCCCTACATACTTGTCCGTCTCGCCGTGCTATACTATCGGGCCGTGATCACTCGGGAGTGATCACGGTATATACTATATACTTATACATGATACATGCGAGACTAAAGTCGGGTCGGTGATGGAGCACCCATGAGTGGATCTTTGTGGCGGAGCGACAGTGCCAAAGTTGAGACCGCCAAGAGAGAGGTGGGCTCGGCCTCTGCTCACGCTCATGGGTTACTTAACACGCTTAACGAGGTCTTGGTATTTGATCTGAGTTGGCTACGAGCTTATACGCACTAACCATCTACGCTGGAGTAGTTATGGGTATCCTCAAGGCCGTGGTATCACCGGCAAGTACTTCAGACGTCAGCGACGGACCGGCGCGCGCCAGATTGGACTGGAACGCCTGATGGGCTAGGTTTGCTTCCGGCCGCGTACACAACGTGCAGGTGTGCTCAGGGCGATGGGCCTGCACTTCGGCGCTTAGGTTTAGACCGCGTGTTGGCCTCTCTGTTGTGCCTAGGTGGGGCTGCGGCGTGTTGATCTTCCGCGGCCGGGCATGACCCGTGAAAGTGTGTCCGCCAAATGGGATCAAGCGTCTTTGGGTAAGATGGTGCACCGCAGGGAAGTTAATCTATTCGAATAGCCGTGATCTTCGGTAATGTGACGACTTGGAGTTGTACCTTGAGCTTATGACAACTAGAACCGGATACTTGATAAAACACACCCTTCCAAGTGCCGATACAACCGATGGTCGCCTCGCTCGTGGTTATGAGCAGGGATCGCGGGTAGGATTATTGCTATGTGATGTTACTTGGAGGACTTCAGTTTGCCTTCCTCTACTGTTGCAAGACAGGTGTCCGTGGTTTAGTCTTCGTTAAGACTAGCTATCCCCATCTTATTACGGCATTCTGCAGCTTCACCCATCGATATGGCCTTTACACATATATCCATGCATATGTAGTGTAGCTCCTTGCTTAAGTAGTACTTTGGATGAGTACTCACGGTTGCCTTGTTCCCCTTTTCCTCCTATCTCTACTCGATTGTCGCAACTGCAGACGATGGAGCCTGTGAGCCGACGCCACCGCCTATGACGACTACTACTACTGGAGGTGCCTACTACTACGCAGGCTCACGACGACGACTGTGAATAGCCTAGGAGGATCCTGCAGGAGGCATGTTCCTCTTCGATCTGTATCCGATTTGTGCTAGACTTCTTAAGGCAAACTTGTTTAACTTATGTCTCAGATTTCAGACATCATTGCTTCACCGACTCGTCTATGATCGAGCACTTGTATTCGAGCCCTCGAGGCCCCTGGCTTGTATATGATGCTTGTATGACTTATTTATGTTTTAGAGTTGTGCTGTGATATCTTCCCGTGAGTCCCTGATCTTGGTCGTACACATTTGCGTGCATGATTAGTGTACGATTGAATCGGGGGCGTCACAAGTTGGTATCGAGCTTAACGCCTGTAGGAATCCCCTTCCACACTCCTTGGCCAAGTCGAGTCTAGACATTGCAAAAACTTTTACTAACTTGGCTGTGTGCCTTACGGCCCACGTCGCCATCGGGTGGTACTAGGATCTTTTACTCCTCGACCTTTACTCTGGGACTCTGAACTCTCTTTTACTCGGGTTAAACGATTTTACTAACTATCACTAGGTTCCCGTGACCCCATTCACCCCAAAGTTGGATAAAGCCTTAGTTGTTCTTGGAATTGTATTTGAACAATTTCCACACTGCCATTTGACTCTTTTGAAACGTCTTTGTTTCAGATGGAACCCACGAGGCAGGTCGTGCGCCACACGACGGCCATTGGTGCCTCGGGATCACTGCGGTGCTAGCAGAGATGATGACCTATCCGGGTTATCGCCGCACCTCGAGTACACCGCCTATGAGGAGTACCAGACTATAACCAGGGAGCAGTACTGCGCCATCGCCCACCTCTACTCTCGAATACGAGTCCACTCACTGGCCGCACACCGCACATGGTGTTGGAGTGACTATCGATATGGCAGTCCACGATGTCGCTTATGCTGCTCCGCACGCCTCTTCGCGTAGTATCGAGAGTTGGACACCTCCCCTTCGTGCACATTGCTATCGCGTCGATGTTGGTGAGGAGGGTTACTACACCGCCGCTTACTCCATCGTCACCAGAGAGCCCTTCCACCATCGTAACTTTGTTACGCATGTCGATGGGCTGGATCGAGCTAACCGAGCTCTTCGCCACGAGTTGTACATCACCCGTCAAGACCTCTACCGTGCTCGACATCGATGCACCCCTTTGTCCGATCCGGAGAGCCGCTGGCCCGCGATCTACCCACCAGACCGTGGTGCCCTGTGGTGTCGGTTGGCACGACGTGGAGGCTACTCTCCCGACTTGGCCCTTTTCTCGCCACCGGACGCCGGATTCAGCACTGTGAGTATCCGCGGCCCTGTGTCACCGACGTGGAGGACTATCCGCTGCCGCACTATCGACTTTTCAGTTACAGCTACCTCCGCAGCATCGCGTGGGACCGATGTAGACTTGCTTATTAGTGTTTGATGTATTCGCCATGAGCCCGTGGTGCCGCCTATGATGTAGTAGTCTATGTAATTGGACTCTATGTATCGAACTTTATGCATGATTCCTTTTGTAAGATATGCCAACTACTATGTAGTTTCCATCATGTCGCTTTCATTATGCATGTTTCATCACGAATGATTCCTGTCTCTTGCTTGGTTTCTCAAATGCTGAAATACCTCGTTATATAATAGCAGGATGGTTAGGCCACCGGTCGTGGTCGTGGTGCCAACTTCCCACCACCGCCGAGTACATGGCTGGTATGATCCAACATTTCGAGATGAATCGCCATTCATGGAAAACATGATGGCTCAGTTTACTCGCCCCAATATGAACCAAAGACCCAAACGGAACAACTCTACAGGATTTCATACGCTGAACCCCAACAGGTACCGCAGCTCAACCCAGCCATCGGATGTCGAAGGATCGGCTCCGTGACATCACCTATGAGATGGAGTCTCCGATGTAGCCTCGCCAGCTATGTCACTTTTGCTTCCTTCTTCCTGAAGGGACCCGCAGCTCAATGGTGGGACAGCCACGGCGATTTCCGCCAGCTTGGAACACTCATCACTGGCAGACTTCCAGTGCTGCCTTCCGTGCCCGCTTCATCCCTCAAGGGGTCATGGACCGGAAGAAGCGTGAGTTCCGCAACCTCACCCAAGGCAACAAGACTGTTGAAGCTTATCAGCGAGAGTTCCTGGACTTGTCTCGCTATGCTGAAGAGGACATTGCAACTGATGCACGCAGACAGGAGAAGTTCCATGACGGTCTTCAAGCTGACATCAATCTCGCACTTCTAGTGCACGACTTTGCTGATTTCACCACCTTGGTGAACAAAGCTATCAATGTCGAAACTGGTCTGCAGGAATACCAGAGCTCTAACAGGCGCAACCGTGACACGGGCTCATCTTCGGGCCCGTCCTCGCAGGTTGCGCAAGATATGGATCCCCAACGGTATGTACCAAATGCACCGCTTCAAGGCGTAACTATGCTACACCTTCGCCTACAACTACAGCCAAGCTTCCAGCTCCACCACCCCAAGCTCCTGCTCCCACTCCCAATAATGGCTTGTGCTTCAAAGCGGACAACCAGGCACCGTGCTAGAGAATGCAACGAACCAGAATCACCGGCCCTTCCAAATGGGCCGTGGAAACACCCAGAACCGCAA
Source organism: Aegilops bicornis (assembly GCA_021605145.1). Taxonomy (NCBI): domain Eukaryota; kingdom Viridiplantae; phylum Streptophyta; class Magnoliopsida; order Poales; family Poaceae; genus Aegilops; species Aegilops bicornis. Next base: position 16,337,893 of record CM038671.1, read on the forward strand.
CAACACTGCCAAGTCTTATGGGCAAGCTCAGGCCAACCACGTTGATCTGAACGAAGCTCAAGACCAGCCTGCTACTGTGATGGGTACACTCCTCGTAAATTCAGTACCTGCATCTGTTTTATCCGATTTAGGAGCATCGCATTCAATCATGTCTGAAGACTTTGCATACAAGCACGACGTTAAGTGTGAAGAGATGAACTCTTCGGTAGTGGTAAAAACCCCCTTGGGACAATGTCAAACCTCTATGGTTGGCGTCGACGCCCCGTGGAAATCGAAGGGCTGGAATTCTATGCCTCCCCATTATCCTCAAGACGCCTAACATCGACCTCATTTTGGGGATGGATTGGTTGAAAGCGCATCTTGCGTCAATCGCTTGCGCCACTAAGACCGGGCCCATCTGCTACACCCTTCCGATGAAATAGTAAGCTACAATGCTCGTTCGGTTCAAGATGCCGAGGCAAGGCTCTATGCATTGAATGCATTGAACGCCGCACCCTCGAGGGCATTGAAAACATTCTCGCTGCTTATGCGATTTCCAGGACGTCTTTCCTGAAGAACTTCCAGGGATTCCCCCTGCTAGAGCTGTCGAATTCGTCATCGACTTGAAACCAGGCACCACTCCTATAGCCAAGCGACCATACAAGATGCCGCCGCATGAACTCCTTGAACTAAAGGAGGAAATCGACAAATCTCTTCAAAGCGGTTTCATTCGCCCAAGTTGCTCTCCTTGGGGAGCACCTTCTCTCTTTGTCAAGAAGAAGGATGGGACAAACCGATTGGTCCAAGACTACCGTCCTATAAATCAAGCTACCATTCAGAATAAGTATCCTCTTCCTCGGATCAATGACCTTTATGATCAACTGGCTGGTTCGTCAGTGTTCTCGAAACTCGACTTGAGGTTGGGTTACCACCAGATCCGTGTTCGTGAGGAGGATATCCCCAAGACCGCATTTGTGACTCGTTATGGTTCATACGAGTACACCGTCATGTCTTCGGCTTAACCAATGCTCCAGCTACCTTCTCTCGTCGATGAACTATATATTCATGGATTACCTCGACAAGTTCGGTGGTTTATCTGGATGATATCCTGATCTTTTCCAAGAATGAAGAAGAACATGTGAACATCTTCGTCTTGTCTTTGGAAAAGCTACGAGAGCATCAACTCTATGCCAAGTTCTCCAAGTGTGAATTCGGCTTCCTCAAGTAACCTATCTTGGGCATGTCATCTCTAAGGATGGTATTGCCGTCAACCTGAACGAGTTCAGGCTATTCTCGATTGGACTCCTCCGAAGAACGTTAAGCAAGTCGGAAGTTTTCTCGGTCTACTTGACTATTGTCGCCGATTCGTCGAGAACTTCTCCAAAATTGCCGTGCCTCGACTAACCTGTTGCATAAGGCGTCAAATTCCAATGGATGAGATAAGTGTCGAAAGTTTCCAGCACTCAAAGACAAGTTGACTTACGCCAAAGTGCTAGCTCCTCCCGATACTAAGAAGGACTTCGTCATTTATCGCGACGCTTCTCGTCAAGGATTAGGCGGTGTCCTAATGCAAGAGCAAAGTGGTTGCTTATGCCTCTCGACAATTGCGCCTCACGAAGAGAACTACCCAGTTCCACGACCTCGAGCTTCTGCTGTCATTCATCGTCAAGCGATGGCGACATTACCTTCTCGGTAATCGTTGCGAGATCTTCACCGACCACCAAAGTCTCAAGTATCTGTTTACTCAGCCGCACCTGAACCTCCGTCTGCCAGAGATGGATGGAGACTGTTGCAGACTTTGATTTGGGTATTTCCTATACGCCAGGCAAGGCTAATGTAATGGCTGATGCCTTGAGCCGCAAGTCTTACTGCAACCACCTTCAGGTTCACCAAGTTCAGCCCCCACTTGTTGAAGAATTCAGAAAGCTGAACCTCCATATTGTTCCTCCGGTGCACTCACTCCCCTCCTCCGGAGTTCCGCAAGATGAATCTCCGTGTTGTCCCCTGTGGTTCCCTCTATACTCGGGCTGTTGAACCCGATCTCGTGGGCACTATAAAGACAATGCAGGATTTGACTCGAGGTCTACAAGATCAAACAAGACCTCAAAGAAGGAAATCCCTCATTCTTCATCAAGGTCGATGATGGCGCCTTGTACTTCAAAGGCCGCCTAGTGGTGCCGTGTAAGAAGGAAAACCTGAATATGACTCGAAGGTTATGAAAGAAGCTCATGATACGCCTCTATGTATCCATCCCGGTAGTACAAAGATGTATCAAGACATTCGCCGAGATTCTAGTGGTCTAATATGAAGCAAGACATTGCTCGCTATGTTGCTTTGAGTGTGACGCTTCTTTGTCAGATCAAAGCAGAACATCAAAGGCCTCTTTGGAACTCGCAGCCTATCTCTATTCCTGAATGGAAATGGGACCATGTTGAAATGGACTTAAATCGGATTTCCCAAATCGCAGAAAGGTAATGATGCAATTCTTGTCGTCATTGACCGCTTTCTAAAGTTGCACATTTTACGGCGGTCAAAGAAACGATCACCGCTAGCCGCCTTGCAACTCTCTATATGTCCAGAATTGTTTCACTTCACGGTATTCCACCGGTTATCAGTTCGGACCGTGGCAGCTTATTCACTTCAAGATTCTCGGGCAAGTTTTCAAGAAGCTATGGGTACTCATTTATCTTTCAAGATCGCGTTTCATCCATGATCTCAAGGGCAAGTTGAACGTGTCAACCAAATTCTCAAGACATGCTTCGAGCTTGTGTCGTTTCATTCGGCAAGAAATGGGAGGAATCTCTCCCGTATGCTGAGTTCTCTTATAATAATAGCTATCAAGCTAGTGCGAAGATGGCCCCTTCAAGTGTTATATGGACGAAAGTGCGAACCCTCCGAATCGGGTCGAAATCGGGAACGCCCACTCTTCGTCCGGATATTATCCAACATGTCAAGAACAAGTCCGCATTATTCGCGAGAATCTCAAGACCGCTCGATCCACGCTAAAAGAGTAATTATGACCGTCATCACAAAGACATGGTCTATCAACTCGGCGAAAAGGCCTATCTTCGCGTTACACCAATGAAGGGTGCTCACCGCCGGGATCAAGGGCAAGTTAGCTCCTCGCTATATTGGCCCATTCACTATTACGGAAAGGCGTGGAAAAGTGGCTTATCAATCGGAGCTTCCGTCGAACCTTTCTCGTGTTCACGATGTGTTCCACGTGTCCCAACTCCGACGCCGCTTCAAGGACCCCATCCGAGCAAAGGGACCATGAAGTGCTCGAATTGCAACAGGACCTCTCCTATAAAGAGCATCCGATCCGCATTCTCGACCAAGCTGAATGCCGCACACGCCGTCGGAAAGGCGATCAAGTTCCTCAAAGTCCAAAGGGTCGAATCACTCAAGACGAAGCCACCGGGAACGCGAGGATCGCCTTGAGATGAATATCCCGCCTCTTTCCTTCTACCTCCTAAATCTCGGACGAGATTTCTTGTAGAGGAGGAGATTTGTAACACCCAGATAATTAAGCTACAGTAATCACCCCGGTTACTGTGACTAAACTCACGTTGATTCGAACCCGGTCTAAATCAAATTCAAAACAAAAGCAAACGATAAGAGTTTTCAAAAACTAAAACTAAAATGTTCGGGGGTTGCCAAAAATAACAAACCTAATTATGGTGGGGTGCACACAATTTTGTAAAGTGCTTTGACATTTTAAATAAGCTAAAACAGAAAAGAAAGAAAATAAAAAAAGAACAAAATAAAACAAAAGAGAAAGTGGGGGGAGGAAACCCCACTGGCCCAACTGGGCCAGCCCCTCCCCACCTGGCCCAGTCGGCCAACCCCAAGGCCCGGCCCAACCGGCCCCCACCCCACTTAACCCCCCTCCCGAGCGGCTGGAAACCCTAGCCCCCCCCCCCCCGTCGCTCCCCTCTCCCCCTCCCGAACGACGCCGTCGCCCGGAGCCCCCGTCGCCGGCTCCGGCCGTCCCCCGCCTCCCTCTCCTTCCCCCCTCGCCCGAGCGGCGCTCTTCCCCTTCGGCCGTGCTCACCGCCCTGGCCACGCCGTGGCCTTCCCCCCTCTCTTTCCCCGACGACGGCGCCCTCCCCCCTGCCAACGAACCCGAACGGACCTCCCTGTCAGACTTCACCGGCGACGCCACGACGCCGCCGACGCCTGGCCCATGCCCGCATGATCCCCCTCCGCCTACTTCCTTCTCCGTGACCCGGACCCTATCTAGCCCGCCATCGCAAGCCCCACCGGGACCGCCTCACGGCCTCGTCGGGCCCTCCGCCACGCCGGCTGCTGGGATCGGGGCGCCACGCCTGCCTCTCGGGTTGCGCGAACGGGCCACCCCGCACGCTCAAGACGCCTTGGTTTGGCCCCCTGGGGCCTATGACATGGGGGCCCCGCCCCACGAACGTTTTTTTTAAATAAAGGGAAAAGGAAAAATGAAAATTTGATAAAAATAAATAAAATGAATAAAAACTAATTAATTAATTATTTATTTATTTATTTATTTAAGTAATTAATTAATCTAATTAATTCTGATTAATTAAACCTAATCACTAATTAACCTAATTAACTACTGTTAATTAAACTTAATTAGGTTAATTAGTTAACGGTGTATGACGAACGGGACCCACATGTCAGGGTTGACTCAGTCAACCCTGTTGACTGCTGACATCAGCATGACATCATGCTGACGTCATAAATACATTTTCGAATTAATTAAATAATTAATTAAATTCCAGAAATTATTAAAATCTTTTAAAAATCATATCTTTTAATCCGTAACTCGGATTAAAATATTTTCAACATGAAAGTTGCTCGTAACGACGTGATTTAATCCGGATACGCAGTCCGCTCGTCCGCCACACACCCCTAACCTATCGAACCTGCAACTTTTCCTCCTCCTCCGCTCGAAAACCCAAAACACCGGATTACTTTCCGGATGTTTCCCCTTAACCAAGACTTCTACCACGTTAGGGCACGCCTAGCATCGCTACTTGACATGTCATGCATCGATATGCATCATTTACTTGGTATTCATTGTTTCTTCCCCTCTTCTCTCCGGTAGACTACGAGACCGGCTGCTGCTTGGCAGTTCGACTACGGTGTTGTGACCCCTCTCTCTTGTGAGCAACCAGTGCAAGCCCCCTTGATCACTAGATATCGCCTACTCTTCTATATCGCTTGCATTAGAGTAGTATAGCATGTTACTGTTTTTGAGATACTCCTATCTTTCTGCATAGCTTTGTCCTTGTAACTTCATTGTTACCTTACCGCAATCCTATATGCTTAGTATAGGATGCTAGTACATTCATCTGTGGCCCTACATACTTGTCCGTCTGCCGTGCTATACTATCGGGCCGTGATCACTCGGGAGTGATCACGGGTATATACTATATACTTATACATGATACATGCGAGACTAAAGTCGGGTCGGCTGATGGAGCACCCGCGAGTGGATCTTTGTGGCGGAGCGACAGGGCAGGTTGAGACCGCCTAGGAGAGAGGTGGGCCTAGCTCGTTTCGCGCTCATGTTACTTAACACGCTTAACGAGGTCTTGGTATTTGATCTGAGTTGGCTACGAGCTTATACGCACTAACCATCTACGCGGGAGTAGTTATGGGTATCCGGCGTCGTGGTATCACCGAAGTACTTGAGACGTCGGCTGACGGAGTGGCGCGCGGATTGGACTGGAACGCCGATGGGCTAGGTCTGCTTCCGGTAGACGTCATAACGTGCTTGGTGTGCTTTCAGGCGATGGGCCCAGACCCTGCTGGCGCTTAGGTTTAGACCGGCGTGTTGGCCTCTCTGTTGTGCCTAGGTGGGGCTGCGACGTGTTGATCTTCCGCGCCGGGCATGACCCAGAAAGTGTGTCCGCCAAATGGGATCAAGCGTCTTGGGTAAGATGGTGCACCCTGCAGGGAAGTTAATCTATTCGAATAGCCGTGATCTTCGGTAACAGGACGACTTGGAGTTGTACCTTGAGCTTATGACAACTAGAACCGGATACTTGATGAAACACACCCTTCCAAGTGCCAGATACAACCGGTGGTCGCTCATGTTCAGGGTTATGAGCAGGGGATCGCCGGGTAGGATTATTGCTATGTGATGTTACTTGGAGGACTTCAGTTTGCCTTCCTCTACCTGTTGCAAGACAGGTGTCCAGAAGCGTAGTCTTCGTTAAGACTAGCTATCCCCCTCTTATTCTGGCATTCTGCAGTTCAGTCCACTGATATGGCCTTTACACATATATCCATGCATATGTAGTGTAGCTCCTTGCTTGCAGTACTTTGGATGAGTACTCACGGTTGCCTTGTTCCCCTTTTCCTCCTATCTCTACTCGATTGCTGCAACTGCACGATGGAGCCAGGAGCGACGCCACCGCCTATGACGACTACTACTGGAGGTGCCTACTACTACGCGGCAGCCCACGACGACGCAGTGAGTAGCCTAGGAGGATCCTGCGGGAGGCCTATTCCTCTTCGATCTGTATCCAGTTTGTGCTAGCCTTCTTAAGGAAAACTTGTTTAACTTATGTCTGTACTCAGATATTGTTGCTTCCACGACTCGTCTATGATCGAGCACTTGTATTCGAGCCCTCGAGGCCCCTGGCTTGTATTATGATGCTTGTATGACTTTTTTATGTTTTAGAGTTGTGTTGTGATATCTTCCCGTGAGTCCTTGATCTTGATCGTACACATTTGCGTGCATGATTAGTGTACGATTGAATCGAGGGCGTCACATAGGTTCATGGGTGGAACCCGCAAGTTGGTCACCAAAACATACATCAAGTGGCACACGATATCCCATTGTCACCACAGATAAGCACGGCAAGACATACATCAAGTGTTCTCATAAAAGACTCAATCCGATAAGATAACTTCAAAGGGGAAAACTCAATTCATCACAAGAGAGTAGAGGGGGAGAAACATCATAAGATCCAACTACAATAGCAAAGCTCGGGATACATCAAGATCGTGCCATAGAGGGAACACGAGAGAACACGAGAGAGAGAGAGAGAGAGATCAAACACATAGCTACTGGTACATACCCTCAGCCCCGAGGGTGAACTACTCCCTCCTCGTCATGGAGAGCGCCGGGATGATGAAGATGGCCACCGGTGATGGATCCCCCTCCGGCAGGGTGCCGGAACGGGCTCCCGAGATGTTTTTGGTGGCTACAGAGGCCATGCTTCATTTTTATTACACAAAATACTACCATCATGCACAACCCTGATGACGAGCCGAGCAATTGTTTCATACTTTTTAACGCGCTTCAGCTTTTTTCAACTCTTACGCAATACATGAGCGTAAGCCATGGACATAGCACTAAGGTGGTAAAAGATGGTGGTTGTGAGGACAAAAAGAGGGAGAAGATAGTCTCACATCAACTAGGCGTATCAACGGGCTATGGAGATGCCCATCAATAGATATCAATGTGAGTGAGTAGGGATTGCCATGCAACGGATGCACTAGAGCTATAAATATATGAAAGCTCAACAAAAGAAACTAAGTGGGTGTGCATCCAACTCGGTTGCTCACGAAGACCTAGGGCATTTTGAGGATGCCCATCATTGGAATATACAAGCCATGTTCTATAATGAAAAAATTCCCACTTAGTATATGAAAGTGACAACATAGGAGACTCTCTATCATGAAGATCATGGTGCTACTTTGAAGCACAAGTGTGGAAAAGTAGATAGTAGCATTGTCCCTTCTCTCTTTTTCTCTCATTTTATTATTTTCTTTTCTTTCTTTCTTTTTTTCTTTTTCTCTTTTTTTTTCTTTTTTTTGGCCTCTTTTTTTTGTTTTTTTTTGTCTTTCTCTTTTTTTTCTTTTTGTAAAGTCCGAAGTCTCATCCCGACTTGTGGGGGAATCATAGTCTTCATCATCATTTCCTCACTGAGACAATGCTCTAATAATGAAGATCATCACAATTTTATGGATTTACAACTCAAGAATTACAACTCAAAGCTAGAATAAGGTATGACTCTATATGGATGCCTCCGGCGGTGTACTGGGATATGCAATGAATCAAGAGCGACATGTATGAAAATTATGAAGGTGGCCTTGCCACAAATACAATGTCAACTACATGATCATGCAAAAAGCAATATGACAATGATGGAACGTGTCATAATAATCGGAACGGTGGAAAGTTGCATGGCAATATATCTCGGAATGGCTATGGAAATGCCATAATAGGTAGGTATGGTGGCTGTTTTGAGGAAGGTAAATAATGGGTTCATGATACCGGCGAAAGTTGCGCGGTATAATAGAGGCTAGCAAAGTGGAAGGATGAGTGTGCGTATATCCATGGACCCACATTAGTCATAAAGAACTCATATACTTATTGCAAAAGTCTACTTAGCCCTCGAAGCAAAGTACTACTATGCATGACCCAAGAGGGATAGATTGGTAGGAAAAGACCATCGCTCTTCCCCGACTGCCACTCATAAGGAAGACAATCAAAAGAGCACCTCATGCAACATATTTGTCACACAACTTTTACCATACGTGCATGCTACGGGACTTGCCAACTTCAACAAAAGTATTTCTCAATTTCATAATTATCCACTAGCATGACCCTAACATTACTAGCCTTATATCTCAAAACAATTATCAAGCAACAAATTGATCATAGCATCCAATTCACTTCCTATGATAGTTTTTATTCAAATTACCATGCTGTTTAAGACTCTCAAAATAATATAAGTGAAGTATGAGAGTTCATTAATTTCTACAAAATAAAACCACCGCCGTGCTCTAAAAGATATAAGTGAAGCACTAGAGCAAATGACAAACTACTCCGAAAGATATAAGTGAAGATCAATGAGTAGTCAAATAATTGTGCAACTATGTGAAGACTCTCTAACATTTAAGAATTTCAGATCTTGGTATTGTATTCAAGCAGCAAGCAAAACAAAATAAAATGACATTGCAAGGATAGCACAACTCATGTGAAGAAGCAAAAACTTAGGCTCAACCGATACTAACCGATAGTTGTTGAAGAAGAAAGGTGGGATGCCTACCGGGGCATCCCCAAGCTTAGATGCTTGAGACTTCTTGAAATATTATCTTGGGGTGCCTTGGGCATCCCCAAGCTTGAGCTTTTATGTCTCCTTAATTCCTCTCATATCATGGTTTCTTTTTATCAAAAGCTTCATTCACAACAAACTCAACAAGAACTCGTGAGATGGGTTAGTATAAACCAATGCAAAACCTTATCATTTTCTACTGTAACAAATCACTAAAATTATTATTCAACATTGAATACTAAATGACTCTGCATATTTAATACTCCTATCCTCAAATAGAATCATTAATCAAGCAAACATACGCAAACAATGCAAACATAACAGCAATCTGCCAAAACAGTACAGTATGTAAATAATGCAAGAGTATCAATACTTCCCTAACTCCAAAAATTATGAGATAAAATTCCCACTGTAATAAATTTATCAGAGCTCAATATTCGAAAAGATTCAACATTATACCATTCTCTGACTTTTCTAGGGAATTTTTGCAACAGCGGTAAACTTTCTGTTTTCAAACAGCAACATGTATACTAGCAAAATAAGCATGGCAAAGGCTATCCTTGACATTTTTATTGAAAATAAAGGTGCAAAACATTATTCTAAATAACAGCAAGCAAACACTAACAAAAGAAAATGACGCTCCAAGCAAAACACATATCATGTGGCGAATAAAAATATAGCTCCAAGTAAAGTTACCGATGAACGAAGATTTAAAGAGGGATGCCATCCGGGGCATCCCCAAGCTTAGGCTCTTGGTTATCCTTGAATATTACCTTGGGGTGCCTTGGGCATCCCCAATCTTAGGCTCTTTCCACTCCTTATTCCATAGTCCATCGAATCTTTACCCAAAACTTAAAAACTTCAACCACACAAAACTCAAAACAAAACTCGTAAGCTCCGTTAGTATAAGAAAATAAAACCACCACTTAGGTACGGTAATGAACTCATTCTAAATTCATATTGTGGAAATATCTACTGTACTCCAACTTATCTATGGTTCGTACCCTCCGATACTACTCATAGATTCATCAAAATAAGCAAACAACACAATGAAAACAGAATCTGTCAAAAACAGAACAGTCTGTAGTAATCTGTATCAAACGTATACTTATAGAACTCAAATAATTCTGAAATAAATTGGTGGACCTGAGGAATTTGTCTATTAATCATCTGCAAAACGAATCAACCTAAAAGCACTTTCCAGTAAAAACTGGCAGCTATTCTCGTGAGCGCAAAAGTTTCTATTTTTTACAGCAAGATCCTACTTGGCACTTCATTGAAACAGTCTACTTGGCACTTCACCCAAGTCTTCCCAAAGGTCCTACTTGGCACTTTATTGAAACAAAAGCTATAAAACATGATTACTACAGTAGCTTAATCATGTGGACACACAAAACAGTAAGGGTAAATATTGGGTTGTCTCCCAACAAGCGCTTTTCTTTAATGCCTCTTTAGCTAGGCATGATGATGGCAATGATGCTCACATAAAAGATAATAATTGAAACATAAAGGGAGCATCATGAAGCAAATGACTAGCACATTTAAGCCTAACCCACTTCATATGCATAGGGATTTTGTGAGCAAACAACTTATGGGAACAATAATCAACTAGCATAGGAAGGTAAAACAAGCATAGCTTCAAAATTTTCAACACATAGGGAGGAAACTTGATATTATTACAATTCCTACAAGCGAATATTCCTCCCTCATAATAATTTTCAGTAGCATCATGAATGAATTAAACAATATAACCAGCACCTAAAGCATTCTTTTCATGATCCACAAGCATAGAAAATTTATTACTCTCCACATAAGCAAAATTCTTCTCATGAATAATAGTGGGAGCAAACTCAAAAAAATAACTATCATGTGAGGCATAATCCAATTGAAAATTAAAATCATGATGACAAGTTTCATGGTTATTTTTATTCTTTATAGCATACAAGCCATCACAATAATCATCATAGATAGCAACTTTGTTCTCATAATCAATTGGAACCTCTTCCGAAATAGTGGAATCATCACTAAATAAAGTTGACACTCTTCCAAATCCACTTTCATATTCATCACAATAAGATTCAACATCCTCCAAAATAGTGGGATCACTACTTCCTAAAGTTGACACTCTTCCAAACCCACTTTCATCAATATAATCATCATAAATAGGAGGCATGCTTTCATCATAATAAGTATTCTCATCAAAACGTGGGGGACAAAAAATATCATATTCATCAAACATAGCTTCCCCAAGCTTGTGGATTTGCATATCATTAGCATCATGGATATTCAAGGAGTTCATACTAACAACATTGCAATCATGCTCATCATTCAAAGACTTAGTGACAAACATTCTAATGCATTCTTCTTCTAGCACTTGAGCACAATTTTCCTTTCCATCATTCTCACGAAAGATATTAAAAAGACGAAGCGTATGAGACAAACTAAACTCCATTTTTTTGTAGTTTTCTTTTATAAACTAAACTAGTGATAAAAAAGAAACAAAAGATTCGATTGCAAGATCTAAAGATATACCTTCAAGCACTCACCTCCCTAGCAGCGGCGCCAGAAAAGAGCTTAGTTGACGGGGTGTGAGTGCCGCTTACCTAGCCTCCCCGGCAACGGCGCCACAAAAGAGCTTCACGTCTACTACACAACCTTCTTCTTGTAGACGTTGTTGGGCCTGCAAGTGCACAGGTTTGTAGGACAGTAGCAAATTTCCCTCAAGTGGATGACCTAAGGTTTATCAATCCGTAGGAGGCGTAGGATGAAGATGGTCTCTCTCAAGCAACCCTGCAACCAAATAACAAAGAGTCTCTTGTGTCCCCAACACACCCGATACAATGGTAAATTGTATAGGTGCACTAGTTCGGCGAAGAGATGGTGATACAAGAGCAAAATAGATAGTAGATAAAGGTAATTACAATCTGAAATTATAAAAACAGCAAGGTAACTAATGGCAAAAGTGAGCGTAAACGGTATTGCAATGGTAGGAAACAAGGCCTAAGGTTCATACTTTCACTAGTGCAAGTTCTCTCAATAGTAATAACGTAGATAGATCATATAACAATCTCTCAACATGCAACAAAGAGTCACTCTAAAGACACTAATAGCCGAGAACAAAAGAAGAGATTATGGTAGGGTACGAAACCACCTCAAAGTTATCATTTTTGTTCTATCTATTCAAGAGTTCGTAGTAAAATAACATGAAGCTATTCTTTCCGCTCAATCCATCATAGAGTTCATACTAGAATAACACCTTAAGACACAAATCAACCAAAACCCTAGTGTCACCTAGATACTCCATTGTCACCTCAAGTATCCATGGGCATGATTATACGATATGCATCACAAAATCTCAGATTCATCTATTCAACCAACACAAAGTACTTCAAAGAGTGCCCCAAAGTTTCTACCGGAGAGTCAAGAACGTGTGCCAACCCCTATGCATAGGTTCATGGGCGGAACCCGCAAGTTGGTCACCAAAACATACATCAAGTGCCACATGATATCCCATTGTCACCATAGATAAGCACGGCAAGACATACATCAAGTGTTCTCATAAAAGACTCAATCCAATAAGATAACTTCAAAGGGAAAACTCAATTCATCACAAGAGAATAGAGGGGGAGAAACATCATAAGATCCAACTACAATAGCAAAGCTCGGGATACATCAAGATCGTGCCATAGAGGGAACACGAGAGAGAGAGAGATCAAACACATAGCTACTGGTATATAACCTCAGCCCTGAGGGTGAACTACTCCCTCCTCGTCATGGAGAGCACCGAGATGATGAAGATGGCCACCGGTGATGGATCCCCTTCCACAGGTGCCGAGCGGCTCTAGAGGTTTTGGTGGCTACAGAGGCTTGCGGCGGCGGAACTCCCGATCTATCTTGATATTCGATGTTTTTAGGGTACGTAGGCTTATATAGGCGAAAGAAGTCAGTCGGGAGGTGATCGAGGGGCCCACGAGACAGGGGGGCGTGCCCAGTAGGGGGGGCGCACCCTCCTATCTCGTGTCCTCCTCGAGGCTCTTCTGACATGAACTCCAAGTCTCCTGGATGATATTCTTCCAAAAAATCAGGCTGCCGAAGGTTTCGTTCCGTTTGGACTCCATTTGATATTCCTTTTCTTCGAAATACTGAAACAGGCAATAAAACAACAATATGGGCTGGGCCTCCGGTTAGTAGGTTAGTCCCAAAAGTAATATAAAAGTGTATAATAAAGCCCGTAATCATTCAAAACAGGTAATATAATAGCATGGAACAATAAAAAATTATAGATACATTGGAGACGTATCACCCCCCCCCCCCTCCCTCCTTGTCCAATTCGGACTAGAGGGGGAGGGGCATGCGGCCATGCCTTGGCCGCCCCTCCTCTTCTCCACTAAGGCCCATATGGCCCATTATACTCCCTGGGGGGCTCTGGTAACCCCCGGTACTCCGGTATATGCCCGAACTTGCCCGGAACACTTCCGAAGTCCAAACATAGTCATCCAATATATTAATCTTTATGTCTCAACCATTTCAAGACTCCTCGTCATGTCCGTGATCATATCCGGGACTCCGAACTACCTTCGGTACATCAAAACACATAAACTCATAATATCGATCGTCACCGAACGTTAAGCATGCGGACCCTATGGGTTCGAGAACAATGTAGACATGACCGAGACATGTCTCCGGTCAATAACCAATAGCGGAACCTGGATGCTCATATTGGCTCCTACATTTTCTACGAAGATCTTTATCGGTCAAACCGCATAAGAACATACGTTGTTCCCTTTGTCATCGGTATGTTACTTGCCCGAGATTCTATCGTCGGTATCTCAGTACCTAGCTCAATCTCGTTACCGGCAAGTCTCTTTACTCGTTCCGTAATACATCATCCCGTAACTAACTCATTAGTCACATTTCTTGCAAGGCTTATAGTGATGTGCATTACCGAGAGGGCCCAGAGATACCTCTCCGACAATCAGAGTGACAAATCCTAATCTCGATCTATGCCAACTCAACAAGTACCATCAGAGACACCTGTAGAGCACCTTTATAATCACCCAGTTACGTTGTGTCGTTTGGTAGCGCACAAAGTGTTCCTCCGGTAATCAGGAGTTGCATAATCTCATAGTCATAGGAACATGTATAAGTCATGAAGAAAGCAATAGCAGTAAACTAAAACGATCAAGTGCTAAGCTAACGGAATGGGTCAAGTCAATCACATCATTCTCCTAATGATGTGATCCCGTTTATCAAATGACAACTCATGTCTATGGTTAGGAAACCTTAACCATCTTTGATCAACGAGCTAGTCAAGTAGAGGCATACTAGTGACACTATATTGTCTATGTATTCACACATGTATTATGTTTCCGATCAATACAATTCTAGCATGAATAATAAACATTTATCATGAAATAAGGAAATAAATAATAACTTTATTATTGCCTCTAGGGCATATTTCCTTCAGAATTGCCGGCTCAACTGCATTCACTGCCCTTTTATGGAGCTTCTGATCCTGCTTACATAAACCCAAATTGCAGACTAAGGCATAGCCTAGTGGTGGGAAGGGGCTGATGCCTTCCCACCCACCCAGGTTCAAGGCATGGTACATGAAATTTGGATCTGTTGCACCAATTATACTATAGAGGGTTCCCTTACAGTCTTTCTATCAAAAAAACTCATGGTGAAGACGTGGTACTGCCCACTATTCAGCTGCTTTGGGTTACTCTGATAACCAGACTGCTCCTGCTGATTCCCTTGACCAGACTGTTGATTAAAACCACGTTGATTGCCTTGGCCCTGGACACCGGAGCTAGAGCCGCCACCACCGAAACCGGGACCGTGAGAGCCGAATCCTGAGCCGCCATTCGGTCCATGATTGTTCTGGAAAAAGTTGGAATTTCTATACTCCCTCATAATGAAACAATCCTTCCAGAGATGATTGGCCGGCTTTTTCATGCGTACCATGCTTTGGGCAAGGCTGATTCATCATCGCCTCAAGGTTGAATTTTGACCCTCCAAACCGAGGTGGCGGTTTTCCCTTGCGACGCTGATTATTATTCTGCGTATTGGTGTTAGCCACAAAATCCAAGTTATCATCAGCCTTGCGCTTACCATTGCCACCTTGACCTGTCGGGTTATGTTGCTGCCCTTTCGTATTGATGCTCTTCTTTCCGTTACCCGGCTTCTTGATGTCTACTACACAACCTTCTTCTTGTAGACGTTGTTGGGCCTGCAAGTGCACAGGTTTGTAGGACAGTAGCAAATTTCCCTCAAGTGGATGACCTAAGGTTTATCAATCCGTAGGAGGCGAGGGATGAAGACGGTCTCTCTCAAGCAACCCCGCAACCAAATAACAAAGAGTCTCTTGTGTCCCCAACACACCCAATACAATGGTAAATTGTATAGGTGCACTAGTTAATGAAGAGATGGTGATACAAGTGCAAAATAGATAGTAGATAAAGGTATTTGTAATCTGAAATAATAAAAACAGCAAGGTTGCAAGCGATAAAAATGAGCGTAAACGGTATTGCAATGATAGGAAACAAGGCCTAGGGTTCATACTTTCACTAGTGCAAGTTCTCTCAACAATAATAACATAGATAGATCATATAACAATCCCTCAACATGCAACAAAGAGTCACTCCAAAAACACTAATAGCAGAGAACACACGAAGAGATTATGGTAGGGTACGAAACCACCTCAAAGTTATTCTTTCGGATCAATCTATTCAAGAGTTCGTACTAGAATAACACCTTAAGACACAAATCAACCAAAACCCGAATGTCACCTAGATACTCCATTGTCACCTCAAGTATCCGTGGGCATGATTATACGATATGAATCACACAATCTCAGATTCATCTATTCAACCAACACAAAGTACTTCAAAGAGTGCCCCAAAGTTTCTACTGGAGAGTCAAGAACGTGTGCCAACCCCTATGCATAGGTTCATTGGCGGAACCCGCAAGTTGGTCACCAAAACATACATCAAGAGGCACATGATATCCCATTGTCACCATAGATAAGCACGGCAAGACATACATCAAGTGTTCTCATAAAAGACTCAATCCGATAAGATAACTTCAAAGGGAAAACTCAATTCATCACAAGAGAGTAGAGGGGGAGAAACATCATAAGATCCAACTACAATAGCAAAGCTCGGGATACATCAAGATCGTGCCATAGAGGGAACATGAGAGAGAACACGAGAGAGAGAGATCAAACACATAGCTACTGGTACATACCCTCAGCCCCGAGGGTGAACTACTCCCTCGTCATGGAGAGCGCCGGGATGATGAAGATGGCCACCGATGAGGGATCCCTCCGGCAGGGTGCCGGGAAGGGCTCCCGAGAGGTTTTTGGTGGCTACAGAGGCTTGCGGCGGCGGAACTCCCGATCTATCTTGATATTCGATGGTTTTAGGGTACGTAGGCATATATAGGCGAAAGAAGTCGGTCGGGGGGTGCTCGAGGGGTCCACGATACAGGGGGCGCGCCCTCCTATCTCGTGGGCTCCTCGAGGATCTTCTGACTTCCTCTCCAAGCCTCCAGGTTGATAATCTTTCAAAAAATCACGATGCCGAAGGTTTCATTCCGTTTGGACTCCGTTTGATATTCCTTTTCTTCGAAATACTGAAACAGGCAATAAAACAGCAATATGGGCTGGGCCTCCGGTTAATAGGTTAGTCCCAAAAGTAATATAAAAGTGTATAATAAATCCCATAATCATTCAAAACAGATAGTAATATAGCATGAATGCTTCATAAATTATAGATACGTTGGAGACGTATCAGCATCCCCAAGCTTAATTCCTACTCGTCCTCGAGTAGGTAAATGATAAAAGAAAGAATTTATGAAGTGTGAATGCTAGAAGGTGCACAAGTTTGATCAATGATAATTTCAAACACCTTTACTAGCATCAATATATGTCATAACAGTAGTTCATCTCATAAAACTTTTCACGAACTAGTAACAAGCAATTCACATGTTAAAGCATAGACCATAAACTTTCTTGAAAACTAGCAAACTTCATTCTTAGACATCAAAACAATTGCAATTCATCTTACTTTCAGGAAGAGTCTATGTAAGAGCTTTGATTTAGCAAACTTCACATACTCAACTATCATATAGTCTTCTACAATTGCTAACACTCACGCAATACTTGTGGTTATGAGGTTTTAATCGCATACGAGAGAAAGATTGGGGCTTATAATGTTGCCTCCAAACATATTCACCTTTGGGTGATGTCAACAATAATAGTTCATGCTAACGTACATCCAATTGGATATATATATCAGGATCACCCCAACACAAAGTGCTTGCCAAAGGATAAAATGAAAAAGGGAAAGGTGAAGATCACCTTGACTCTTGCGTAAAGTAAAAGACATAAAGTAAAAGATAGGCCCTTCACAGAGGGAAGCAGGGATTTGCAGAGGTGCCAGAGCTCGATTTTAAAATAGAGATAAATAATTTTGAGAGGTATGATCTCATTGTCAACATAACAACCAAGAGTTCCCAATATCTTCCATACTACATACATTATAGGTGGTTCCCACGCAGAATGGTAAAAGTTTATACTCCCCAACCACCAACAAGCATCAATCCATGGCTTGCTCGAAACAACGAGTGCCTCCAACTAACAACAATCTCGGGGAGTTTTGTTTAATTATTTTGATTTGATTTTGATCTTTTGATCATGGGACTGGAGCATCCGGTTACCGCCACTTTCTCGTGAATGAGGAGCGGAGTCCACTCCTCTTGAGAATAACCCACCTAGCATGGAAGACACTGAAAGCCCCTAGTTGCTACATGAGCAATTCGAGTATACAAAACAGATTATAATTTGAAAGTTTAGAGTTTGGCACATGCAAATTTACTTGGAACGGCAGGTAAATACCGCATATAGGTAGGTATGGTGGACACTCATGGCCAAAACTGGGTTTAAGGATATTGGATGCACAAGCAGTATTCCCGCTTAGTACAGAAATTTAGGCTAGCAAGGGGAGAAAGGCAAACTCAACATGTTTGAATGATCCATGAAAATATACTTTAACTGAGATGTGATAAAACATAACCCATTACGTTGTCTTCCTTGTCCAACATCAACTCTTTAGCATGTCATACTTAATGAATGCTCACAATTATAAAAGATGTCCATGATAATATATTTATATGTGAAATCTCTCTTCCTTCAATATTCTTTCATGAATTGTTCAAATGACCAATACAATGCTTGCTAACCGTCAATAAATTTACAACCTCTACTTCTTAGATGTGAAGTCATTACTCCCCATGGGATAACCAAATGAGGCATATATAATTTCATATTTATGACAATCAACTCATTCAACAATTTACTCATAGGATATAAGTGAAGCACACAAGTAAATGACAAACTACTCCAACAAGATATAAGTGAAGATCAATGAGTAGCTAAATAATTATGCAACTATGTGAAGACTCTCTCTCATTTAAGAATTTCATATCTTGGTATTGTATTCAAGCAGCAAGAAAAACAAAATAAAATGACAATGCAAGGATAGCATAGCTCATGTGAAGAAGCAAAAACTTACGCTCAATCGATACTAACCGATAGTTGTTGAAGAAGAAAGGTGGGATGCCTACCGGGGCATCCCCAAGCTTAGATGCTTGAGACTTCTTGAAATATTATCTTGGGGTGCCTTGGGCATCCCCAAGCTTGAACTTTTGTGTCTCCTTAATTCCTCTCATATCATGGTTTGTCTTTTTATCAAAAGCTTCATTCACAACAAACTCAACAAGAACTCGTGAGATAGGTTAGTATAAACTAATGAAAAACCTTATCATTTTCTACTGTAACATATTACTAACATTGTTATTCAACATTTAATACTAAATGTTTCTGCATATTTAATACTCCTATCCTCAAATAGAATCATTAAACAAGCAAACATACGCAAACAATGCAAACATAACAGCAATCTGCCAAAACAGTACAGTCTGTAAAGAATGCAAGAGTAACAATACTTCCTTGACTCCAAAAATTATGAACTAAAATTCCCACTGTAATAAATTTATCAGAGCTTAATATGCAAAAAAGATTCAACATTATACCATTCTCTGACTTTTCTAGGGAATTTTTGCAACAGCGGTAAACTTTCTGTTTTCAAACAGCAACATGTATACTAGCAAAATAAGCATGGCAAAGGCTATCCTTGACCTTTTTATTGAAACTAAAGATGCAAAACATTAATCTAACTAACATGAAGCAAACAAGATAAAATGACGCTCCAAGAAAAACACATATCATGTGGCGAATAAAAATATAGCTCCAAGTAAAGTTACCGATGAACGAAGACGAAAGAGGGGATGCCATCCGGGGCATCCCCAAGCTTAGGCTCTTGGTTGTCCTTGAATATTACCTTGGGGTGCCTTGGGCATCCCCAATATTAGGCTCTTGCCACTCCTTATTCCATAGTCCATCGAATCTTTACCCAAAACTTGAAAACTTCAACCACACAAAACTTAACACAAAACTCGTAAGCTCCGTTAGTATAAGAAAATAAATCACCACTTAGGTACTGTAATGAACTCATTATAAATTCATATTGGTGTTAAACCTACTGTATTACAACTTCTCTATGGTTCATAACACTTAATACTAGCCATAGATGCATCAAAATAAGCAAACAACACATAGAAAACAGAATCTGTGAAAAACAGAACAGTCTGTAGTAATCTGTATCAAACGTATACTTCTGTAACCCCAAAAATTATGAAATAAATTGCTGGACCTGAGGAATTTTTCTATTAATCATCTTAAAAAAGAATCAACCTAAAATCACTCTCCAATAAAAAATGTCAGCTAATCTCGTGAGCGCCAAAGTTTCTGTTTTTCACAGCAAGATCATATAGATTTCACCCAAGTCTTCCCAAAGGCTCTACTTGGCACTTTATTGAAACAAAAGCTATAAAACATGATTATTACAGTAGCATAGTCATGTGGACACACAAAAACAGTAAGGGTAAAAATTGGGTTGTCTCCCAACAAGCGCTTTTCTTTAATGCCTTTCTAGCTAGGCATGATGGTGGCAATGATGCTCACATAAAAGATAAGAATTGAAACATAACGGGAGCATCATGAAGCATATGACTAGCACATTTAAGTCTAACCCACTTCCTATGCATAGGGATTTTATGAGCAAACAACTTATGGGAACAATAATCAACTAGCATAGGAAGGTAAAACAAGCATAACTTCAAGATTTTAAGCACATAGAGAGGAAACTTGACATTATTGCAATCCCTACAAGCATATGTTCCTCTCTCATAATAATTTTCAGTAGCATCATGAATTAATTCAACAATATAACCAGCACCTAAAACATTCTTTTCATGATCTACAAGCATAGAAAATTTACTACTCTCCACATAAGCAAATTTCTTCTCATGAATAGTAGTAGGAGCAAACTCAACAAAATAATTATCATGTGAGGCATAATCCAATTGAAAATTAAAATCATGATGACAAGTTTCATGTTTATCATTATTCTTAATAGCATACAAGTCATCACAATAATCATCATAGATAGCAACTTTTTTCTCATAATCAATTGGAACCTCTTAGAAATAGTGGAATCATCACTAAATAAAGTTGACACTCTTCCAAATCCACTATCATGTTCATCACAATAAGATTCAACATCCTCCAAAATAGTGGGATCACTACTTCCTAAAGTTGGCACTCTTCCAAACCCACTTTCATCAATATAATCATCATAAATAGGAGGCATGCTTTCATCATAAGAAATATTCTCATCAAAACTTGGGGGACAAAAAATATCATATTCATCAAACATAGCTTCCCCAAGCTTGTGGCTTTGCATATCATTAGCATCATGGATATTCAAGGAATTCATACTAAAAACATTGCAATCATGCTCATCATACAAAGATATAGTACCAAACATTCTAATGTATTCTTCTTCTAGAACTTAAGCACAATTTTCCTTTCCATCAAACTCACGAAAGATATTAAAAAGACGAAGCGTACGAGACAAACTTAATTCCATTTTTTTGTAGTTTTCTTTTATAAACTAAAATAGTGATAAAACAAGAAACAAAAAGATTCAATTGCAAGATCTAAAGATATACCTTCAAGCACTCACCTCCCGACAGCAGCGCCGGAAAAAGAGCTTGATGTCTACTACACAACCTTCTTCTTGTAGACGTTGTTGGGCCTGCAAGTGCACAGGTTTGTAGGATAGTAGCAAATTACCCTCAAGTGGCTGACCTAAGGTTTATCAATCCGTAGGAGGGGTCGGATGAAGATGGTCTCTCTCAAACAACCCTGCAACCAAATAACAAAGAGTCTCTTGTGTCCCCAACACACCCAATACAATGGTAAATTGTATAGGTGCACTAGTTCGGGAAGAGATGGTGATACAGGTGCAAAATAGATAGTAGATAAAGGTATTTGTAATCTGAAATAATAAAAACAGCAAGGTTGCAAGCGATAAAAATGAGCATAAACGGTATTGCAATGATAGGAAACAAGGCCTAGGGTTCATACTTTCACTAGTGCAAGTTCTCTCAACAATAATAACATAGATAGATCATATAACAATCGCTCAACATGCAACAAAGAGTCACTCCAAAGACACTAATAGCGAAGAACAAATGAAGAGATTATGGCAGGGTACGAAACCACCTCAAAGTTATTCTTTCGGATCAATCTATTCAAGAGTTCGTACTAGAATAACACCTTAAGACACAAATCAACCAAAACCCTAATGTCACCTAGATACTCCATTGTCACCTCAAGTATCCGTGGGCATGATTATATGATATGCATCACACAATCTCAGATTCATCTATTCAACCAACACAAAGTACTTCAAAGAGTGCCCCAAAGTTTCTACCGGAGAGTCAAGAACGTGTGCCAACCCCTATGCATAGGTTAATGGGCGGAACCTGCAAGTTGGTCACCAAAACATGCATCAAGAGGCACATGATATCCCATTGTCACCACAGATAAGCACGGCAAGACATACATCAAGTGTTCTCATAAAAGACTCAATCCGATAAGATAACTTCAAAGGGAAAACTCAATTCATCACAAGAGAGTAGAGGGGAGAAACATCATAAGATCCAACTACAATAGCAAAGCTCGGGATACATCAAGATCGTGCCATAGAGGGAACACGAGAGAGAACACGAGAGAGAGAGATCAAACACATAGCTCTTGGTACATACCCTCAGCCCCAGGGGTGAACTACTCCCTCCTCGTCATGGAGAGCGTCGGGATGATGAAGATGGCCACGGTGAAGGATCCCTCCGGCAGGTCTTGGGAAGGGCTCGAGAGGTTTTGGTGGCTCTGAGAGGCTTGCGGCGGTGGAACTCCCGATCTATCTTGATATTCGATGGTTTTAGTGCGTGAGGCATATATAGGCGAAAGAAGTCGGTTGGGGGTGCTCGAGGGGTCCACGAGACGTGGGCGCGCCCTCTGGGGGGCGCGCCCTCCTATCTCGTGGGCTCCTCGAGGATCTTCTGACTTCCTCTCCAAGCCTCCAGGATGATAATCTTCCAAAAAATCATGATGCCGAAGGTTTTATTCCGTTTGGACTCTGTTTTATATTCCTTTTCTTCGAAATACTGAAACAGGCAATACAACAGCAATATGGGTTGGGCCTCTGGTTAATAGGTTAGTCCCAAAAGTAATATAAAAGTGTATAATAAAGCCCATAATCATTCAAAACAGGTAGTAATATAGCATGAATGCTTCATAAATTATAGATACGTTGGAGACGTATCACTTCTCATCATCAGACTCGGGGTCCTTGGTACTATCAGAGTTGGCATATTTAACGAGAACCGCCATCAGCTCCCCCATGTCGTTGCAGTGGCGTTTAAGCCACCCCAGCTTCTGCTTCAACGGAAGGAAACAACAATTCTTCTCCAACATCAGGGCTGCTGAGCCGGCATTGATACTATGCGAAGAATGTATAACAGCTGAGATCCGGCGTACCCAATTGGTTGTTGATTCTCCCTCACCTTGAACACAAGAATCCTAATCTAAGATTGACAGAGGTTGCTTGCACGTGTCTTCAAATTTTTGGATGAAACGAGCTTTCAACTCTGCCCATGATCTAATGGAATTAGCAGGAAGCCCCTTCAACCAAGTAGGAGCCGGCCCATCCAACATGATGGTAAAATACTTGGCACACGCAGCGTCACTAACATCCAGCATCTCCATGGCCATCTCATAACTCTCGATCCAAGCCTCAGGGGGCTGGTCCACTGTGTAATTAGGCACCTTGCGAGGCCCTTTAAAACCCTTAGGTAAACGCTCGTTGCGCAGAGCCGACACTAAACATGGCACGCCAAGGGTTCTAGAAGTCACTCATGCTTCCACTGACACTAACGGATAAACCGGAGACTATTGTTGAGCCGCCAGCTCAGCTCCCGACGCGCTCTGCCCTAATCCACCAAAGTCTGAGCATCAACACCACCGCGCCCCGGTCCTGCCCACGAGGTTGGTTACGGTGTTGTTCACTGCTTGAAACTGCTGGCGAGTTAATATGCCAGCTATAACTCCGGCTTGGCTGAGGCATTGAGTGAATCCTCTCACGATTATACGAATAAGCCGCCTGCTGCTCCAGCGCCGTTTGAAGAAGCTCTCTAGCCCTCCATGTCTCTATCGCAATCGGGGACTTGCCTTCGACTGGTAGAGCCGCCAATCGCATTGCTGCAGCAATCATATTATCCAGAGGGTTGGAATAATGACTTGGCGGTGTCAGAACGTGCTGAGGCGGAGTATTATTCAAGCAAGGCGGATCCATCGCACGCGGCTGAACTGGTGCTCCAGCCACGGTGCTTCAACCGCCTGGTTCACCACCAGCGGGTCACTCGTCCCAACTCCGGGCATGTTGAAGAGGTTCCTCGCATCATAAATCGGGGGTAGACGACTCTGGTGCCTCCTCCTCATGATCTCGTTTGAAGCGTTTTGATCCAAGGTGAGCCGGAAAGAATCTGCCTAAATCCATTGTGCCTGGGCGTCCAAAGCAGCTCTCTCCGTAGCCATCCTAGCGTTCTCTGCCGCCAGCTCCTCCTTGGCTTGGGCTATCTCATCGCGTAGCTTTTCCACATCAACATTATGTTGTTCCTGAGTGTCCGGGGTTACCTCTACCCCAATCAGAGTCGCCAAAGCCTCCAACAACTCCGTAAGAACTTAAGCCGGCGCGCGCGCAGAGTCGCTAGCACTAGCCATTGCCGCAGCTGTTGAGCTGGAGGTCATAGCCGCGGCGGTTGTTGAGCCAAGCGTCGGCTGTGTAACGGCCATGAAGATTGCCACCCTGTTCGGCGGCTCATAGGGGTCCGGAATACTGTCGCCATCAGAACAGCCCCAAAGTTGGCCGTCTTGCAGTTGATACATTGAGTTTGACTCACCAGTTGACGACTCACCACCAGAGTAGATGGTCATCTCACCACTAGACGTAGATCCTTCCTCAAATTTTTGCCCCATGGATAAAACCAACAAAGGCGTGCTTCACGACGGGTTGAACCAGGGCGGGTCGTGCACGCTGAGCCGTCTCGATGATGTCGGTGCAGGTGTCCGGCTCAGGGCCCGTTTTGCGATCTTGCCGATGAAGACGTGGTTTCTGCCGAAGGGGACCCGGTACCCGTACTCAATTGAGCCAGCCTCGGGGCCCCGGCCTGCATCATCGATGTAGAGCTTGCCGCGATGACTCTTGGTCATCCGGCCCACAGCGTATCCCTTGATCCCTTCGAAGCTGCCCTTCAAGAACTCGAAACCACCGTGCGCTGGCCCCACGATGGGTGCCAACTGTCGTGGAGTTGACACGACAGATGTCCTAGTGAAAGGACTTAGTCGTGGAGCCATCGCAACTAGGTTAGCTTAAAGGGGTTAATCGGGACATACGACACAGAGAGTTTATACTGGTTCGGCCCCTCGCAATCGAGGTAAAGGCCTACTCTAGTTTGAGGTTGTATTGCTGGGTTTCGATTACCAGGGAGCGAATACGCTTGAACTAGTTCTCGATCTCTTGTTTCTTGTCCTAAACCGCCACCGGGTCGTCCCTTTATATACATAGGTTGACGCCCAGCGGCCTACGGAGTCCCGGCCGGCTCATACACAACATGTCCGGCTCAGTGACTAACTACGCTTGCCTTATAAAATAAGTCATACACATATAGCGGTTCGTCCTCTTGGGCCTTAAGTCGCCTCTGGGTCTTGGGCCGTCAACGGGCTTATATGATCCGTCATCCTTATTGATAAGTCGCTAGTGGTATGACCCGGCCCCTCCTGTGCGGCTCATACCTAGTAGTCATATCCCCAACAACATCCATAACTGATTAGAACGTATACTATAGTTGCAGAGTTGCAAAACTAATTAGTAAGGCTGCAAGTGAAATATTTTCATCAGTTCGAGGGAAGAGATTCACCTATTACCTATCGCACACCAAAATTAGTTTCATAAGAGCATGGATCAGCCTAGATGAAAAAAGGCGATAGAAGATATAACTAAATTGACACAAAGTAGTCTATGAAGACAAATAATTACTTTCGTGGAGTACCTGATTGACATATTTTCCTTAGAATAATTCATATGGAGAAACCATAACGAAAGGGTTTTGGTCAAACAAACGTCATGCACAGCAAATCCTTCCGTGTAATAATATTGGTCACAAACATATGAGCAAGAAAATAATAAATGACTACAATTGATAGCTAATTAAAGAACATGCAGCCGGTCTTATAACAGGAGAGCTTACATATTTTTTGAAGCCCCGGGTGTTGTTGGCTTTGAGCTCCTGAACCCGATTCCTCAAGCAGTCCAGCTCGACTATCAACTTCTTGATGTCTTCAAATTTTTAATTATTCTCTTTTAAGTATAATAGAGATCCGTTACATCTACCATGTTCAATTAATACTCTATGCTTCACTAAATTTACGATTTCTGACAACCTACCAGCTGAAAAAACAATTTGATTTCTCAGTATGGTGAAGAACCGAGCATTCTGCAGCATCATTCTGCTATATTCAAAGGGCCATATTTAAACCGATATTGCTTACGTGCATCACTCCTTCTGCATATGAAAGCGGACAAAGCATAGAGCAACTAAATGTTTGATGACTAACTAAATGGTTGGGCACGTTGCAGAAGTACACTGTTTTTTCTGAATGATTTAGAGTTCTGTTATGGGTATTGTCCTTGACACTCTAGCTCAGTTGTCAAGTTTCTGACCTAAATCAATCATTTACAAAGTATGAACAATAAACACAACCAGTGACATTTCAGAAGAGTTTGACCAAATACATACATACCTTCATACGGTGAGACTGCCAGTTCTTTAGTGCCTCGGAAACATCCTTAAAAACAACTCCTTGCAATTCTTTCCTTTCAAATCCAGTCCTCCATATATGACCCTGTAATTACATAAGAACAAAACTCCATCTAATGAAAGGATAAAATGTTTCCAGCAATAGAATCGAATATGAAAGGTATGAGCACCTCCGTCCCGAATTCGTGGAGAAGAGGGGATCCTCTACGAGCTCCTCTCCTGGAGGAACGATGAGGATCGACAGCAGTGACCTGGTGAACGCCGTCATCTTGCAGGTCACACCCGTCCAGATCGCGCACCACCGGCCACCGGCTCTGTAGACCTCACCCGACTGCCACGCCGGCCTCGCTCTGGTCTGCCCGTGACGACCTTTGTGTCCACCCTCGTGACGCGCCGATCTGCTCCACCGCCGTCGGCCGTTGCTGCACCTCCACTCCGGCCGCTTACCGATTGTGCGTGAGCCGGCGGGGCCCTTGTCCCTGTAGCCGACGTTGAGGCGCACAACAGAAGATGATGGCGATGATGAAGCGCGTCGGCCCAGATGTGATGTTGGAATGTGTTTAAATTTTTTTGAAACCTACAAATATGTTTAGAATTTGTTATCTGTTTTGATGTATATAGAACATACAAAGACACGCAGACTAACATGAGTAATTTAGCTGCCATAGGCAAGAACAATGAACACCGGCAATAATTCAAGATCTCAAAAGGCTGGACAATAACTAATTCAACCTCGAATACCTAGTGCACCAGTGTCCTTCCGCGGCGGGTGTTTGAGTCGAAACGCATCGTCCTTGCCCTTACCTGATCCATAGGCCACGGCGGGGCTTGGGCTCTCGGGTGCCCGCCGTGGGAGCTCGGATTCCACCGTCGCGGGAGCTCGGATTCCCAGCGAAGAGACCAGCTCCAAGCTGCAGAGGCAGGTGTGGGTGTGGGCGCATGCACGGATGCGGGGACGCCGGCGCGAGCGGAGTGAGGAGTCGTTGGATTGGAGAGGGAGGAGCGAGACTGAGGAGTGCTGGGGCGAGGAGGGGCTCGAGGTGTGACGGAAGGACAGCAAAGGAGTCGGCAAGGTTGGGGGCTTGGGGCAAAGGTCGGCGGCGACAGAAGAATCAGGAAACGGAGGAGACAAAGGCTGAGCGTGCAAGCGATTTGGGGATATTTCGTTTAGCCCAATCGCCCACGCTTTTTTCCTTCCTCAATCAATCATACAATTTTGTTTTTGTATCGTAGCTAGTCCGACGTGGCATAGGCGAGCGAGCGCCCTTTGTGCGTAGGTTAATGTGTTGGATATTAATTGTGTGACTGAACAAATTATGGAGTAAGGTTAATTAATTTAGATTTGATCTTTAAAGATTCATCGTGATTGATTCTTTTGCATATAAATACATTACTAAATAAGTTACATCTGCATAGAAAGTTCTGATCCGTTTATATTTTTTCCGGTTGTATGAGAGGTGATGCGAAAATAAACCAGTGGGAGGGGGACGAAAAAAACCAGACAAAATAAAACCGGATGAAAGTGGTGGGACAAAAATAAACCGTGGACGCAATCCTACCAACTCAGACATTAGGAGTAGGCTGGACAATAATCCAAGATCTCAAAAGGCTGGACAATAACTAATTCAACCTCGAATACCTAGTGCACCAGTGTCCTTCCGCGGCGGGTGTTTGAGTCGAATCGCGTCGTCCTCGCCCTTACCCGATCCGCAGGCCACGGTGGGGCTTGGGCTCTCGGGCGCCCGCCGTGGGAGCTCGGATTCCACCATCGCAGGAGCTCGGATTCCCAGCGAAGAGACCAGCTCCAAGCTGCAGAGGCGGGTGCGGGTGTGGGCGCATGCGCGGATGCGGGGGCGCCGGCACAAGCGGAGTGAGGAGGAGTCGTTGGATTGGAGAGGGAGGAGCGAGACTGAGGAGTGCTTGGGCGAGGAGGGGCTCGAGGTGTGACGGAAGGACAACAGAGGAGTCAGCAGGGTTGGGGGCTTGGGGCAGAGGTCGGCGGCGACAGAAGAATCGGGAAACGGAGGAGACAAAGGCTGAGCGTGCAAGCGATCTGGGGATATTTTGTTTAGCCCAATCGCCCATGCTTTTTTCCTTCCTCAATCAATCGTACGATTTTGTTTTTGTATCGTAGCTAGTCCAACGTGGCATAGGCGAGCGAGCGCCCTTTGTGCGTAGGTTAATATGTTGGATATTAATTAATGTGATTGAACAAATTATGGAGTAAGGTTAATTAATTTAGATTCGATCTTTAGAGATTCATTGTGATTGATTCTTTCACATATAAATACATTACTAAATAAGTTGCACCTGCATAGAAAGTTCTGATCCGTTTATATTTTTTCCGGTTGTATGAGAGGTGATGCGAAAATAAATCAGTGGAAGGGGGTGCTGGGAGGGGAACAAAAAAAACCAGACGAAATAAAACCGGACGAAAGTGGTGGGACGAAAATAAAACTCCTTCCGCGGCCGGTGTTTGAGTCGAATCGCGTCGTCCTCGCCCTTACCCGATCCGCAGGCCACGGCGGGGCTTGGGCTCTCGGGTGCCCGCCGTGGGAGCTCGGATTCCACCGTCGCGGGAGCTCGGATTCCCAACAAAGAGACCAGCTCCAAGCTGCAGAGGCGGGTGCGGGTGCGGGTGCATGCGCGGATGCGGGAGTGCCGGCGAGAGCGGAATAAGGAGGAGTCATCGGATTGGAGAGGGAGGAGCGAGACTGAGGAGTGCTTGGGCGAGGAGGGGCTCGAGGTGTGACGGAAGGACAACAGAGGAGTCGGCAGGGTTGGGGGCTTGGGGCAGAGGTCGGCGGAGACAGAAGAATCAGGAAACGGAGGAGACGAAGGCTGAGCGTGCAAGCGATCTGGGGGTATTTTGTTTAGCCCAATTGCCCACGCTTTTTTCCTTCCTCAATCAATCATACGATTTTGTTTTTGTATCGTAGCTAGTCCGACATGGCATAGGCGAGCGAGCGCCCTTTGTGCGTAGGTTAATGTGTTGGATATTAATTAATGTTCTTTTTAACCGTAAACAGTAGGGGAACCCCCCCATTGTGAAAGAATCAATTAAATGAAGGTGATAAAGTTACATGGTTACTTACAAATCCATTTCCCTTTGGGAAAGGACAGAAAGGCTACTTTATTGGAGTGAGGACAGAAGCGAAGGAATAAAGTTTTTGTGCTTCTCCTTAACTCTATAAGCTAGGAGTGAAAAATCAACCTTGAATCTACTAAGCCAAGCAGCACGGGACGGTGCAATCCCTCTAAAGTGTTTGTTGTTTCTTTCTTTCCATATGCTCCACGCCGCCAGAAGGAAAACTTCCATGAAGAGTGGTCTCCCCCAAGTGTCTTTCGTCATTGAGATTTTGGAAAGAGAAGTCCCCCCTTGTTGCCAGGCAATACCTAGAGTGGCCCAACATTGGGTGCTGATAGAACATCCAAAGAACAAATGCTCTAGGGTTTCCTCAATGTGCTGCCCGCATAGAATGCAATCATGATTGTTCCCGATGTTGTAGTGGCGTCGTTTAAGCATATTCCTTGTGTTTAAACGGTCCGAGAGCAATAGCCAGCCAAAAACTTTGATCTTCATGGTTGATTTGGATTTCCAGAGCCAATGAAAGGCACGATGACATTGGATGTCTCGAAAGCAGAAGGCATAGAATTTGTGAGTGGTATAGTCCTTATCTCCCCAAACATACGTCCAGATGTCCTTGTGTTGCGAAGCATTCGACAAAATTACATCCCTGGTGTCCTGTTGAATTTGTCTTACTTCATCATATGCTTGTGGGGATAGGGGTAGATGAAACGCCTCATGCAGTGACGTAGTGGCCAAGAAATCCTTTACCGAGATGTCCTCCTCAGTGGTGTACGAGAAAGCACGTGGGTAAGTATCTGCTAGGATGCCATTACACCAGTCATCTTTCCAAAAGAGGACCGTGGTACCAGTTACCACCTGGACTTGAGTGATTCCACGAAAAATCGGCATGAGCTTGGACACGTCTCTCCACCAGAAAGAACCGCAGGGATCGGTTGCATGTGGGATCCGGCCATCATAATAGGTATCCTTAATAAGCTGAACCCAGGGCACATCCTAGTTGTTGTAGAATTTATGAAGAAATTTTAGGAGAAGAGCGTGTCCTTGGATTCGAAGGTCGATGAATCCCAAACCTCCACAATCTTTGGGTTTGCACAAGATGCCAAGGAGTTACATTTGTCACCTTGATCAGTTTTTTTGGTCCAGAGGCATTTACGTCTAATCTTGTCCAGCAGCTCAATGATTTTAGTAGGTAAGCGCAAGGTGCACAGTGCAAATATGACCAAGGAGGTAATCACAGAGTTGAGCAGCGAAAGTTTTCCACCATAGGAGATCATGTTGAGGGTAGCAGAAAGTCTTCTCTCCACCATGCAAACAAGGGGCATGAGATCAAGGACTGTTGGCCGTGTTGTTCCCAGAGGCAGACCTAGGTATGTAAACGGCATTTTCCCAACAACACAACCAAAAATGTGTGCCAACTGATTGCAACGGTCCGTAGGGCAGTTAATGGGTATAATTGTTGACTTATGAAAGTTGATCTTCAATCCAATGGATGTTGCAAAATCAGTTAAGATGTTTTTCAGTATCAAGGCTTGTCTTGGGCAGGCTGGAAGGACAAGTATGGTGTCGTCGGCATATTGAATTACTGGGTAATCTTGCTGGTTCCTTGCAGGGAAAGGCAGGTGGATTTCATTACGTGCAAAGGCATCATTAATTGCCGCTTGGAGAAGGTCAGCTGCAAGGACAAAAATAAGAGGGGAGAGCGGATCGCCCTGTCTCACCCCACATTTGCAGTAAAATTGTCGTCCTGGAGTGCCATTAAGGAGGACCGAAGATTTACCCGACGAGAAGATGCACCTAATCCAATTCAGCCATTTGTCATTAAATCCCATGCTTGCCATAATTTCAATCATAGCCTCATGTTCGATGGTGTCGAAGGCCTTGGCAAAGTCTAGTTTCAGAAGAATGATTTCCTTTTTTGAAGATTGGCATTGGTAAATGTATTCATACGCCCATGCGAGGCAATCTTGAATGGATCTACCCTTTAGAAAACCGTACTGGTTGCGATGAATTATCTTCAAGATGACTCTTTGAAACCGGTTCGCCAAGATTTTTGTGACAACTTTCAGGCAGCAGTTGAGTAATGTGATCGGTCTGAAATCATTAACTGAGGCTGGGGAGTTTATCTTAGGGATCAGTGTATTGAATCCATCATTTATACTCTCCAGGTTAAGTCCCCCCTCGTGGAATTGATTGCACAATTGATAGAAGTCCTCCTTTATGATGGGCCAACATTTTTTAAGGAAAACCCGGAGAAACCATCGGGACCAGGAGCGCGATCTGCGGCATTTCCATAATGACCCTATCAATCTAAATGCGTGTGTGAACGGAAGAGTGAGCTGATCAAGACCCTCAACTTTCTTAATTATGCGTGACAGATCAAATTTCATAGAGTGTTGTTTGGCTGTGCCCATTCTTTGCTTGAATGTTTTGAAAATAATTGATTCCTTGGCAGCATGGTCTTCCACGGTGTCCCCATTATCAGTGGTGAGAGTTGCAATATTATTCCTCCTATATCTTTCCGAGGCCAGGGCTTGAAAAAATTTGGAGTTCTCGTCTCCAAATTTGACCCATCTCACCGTGCAACGTTCCTTCCAATATATTTGTTGATATTTGAGTAGCCTCAGTATGTGAGTTTTCAAAAAAATTCTAAAGTTGCCCTCTGGGATTGTTAAAGTTCTTTTGTTTTCCAGCTCATCCAGCTCATTTAGCGCTTTATTGGAGTTTGCAATTGCCACCGAGAGCTTAGAAATCCCTTTGCTCCAATGCTTGAGGTCTCGTCTTAAGTTCTTGAGCTTTCTACATAGGACAGTCGCGTAGTTCGTTGATTTGACCTGTTTAGCCCAGGATTTTGCCACTGTATCCATGAACCCAGGATGATGAACCCAGTAAGATTCAAATCTGAACAATTTTGAATGGGGTATAGACGTTTCAATTGTGACTACACAGGGCGTGTGATCAGACACGGGTTTGCCCAGAGGTTTAACCAGGGTTTTGGGATAGGTGGTAGTCCAACTATTGCTGGTAAAGAACCAGTCTAATTGTTCGAGTAGTGGGTCCACCTGCATGTTGCTCCAAGTGAAAGAGCGTCCCTTGATTGGTAATTCAATAAGGCTCTGTGATCTAATGAAGTCATTGAATATTATCATGTCATTAACATTACCCCCAGGTTTATTACGGTTATCAGGTGCACGGATGAAGTTGAAGTCCCCACAAAGAGCCGCTTTTCATGAGAAGGTATATCAATCTGAAAAAGCCGATCAATGAAGTGTTGTCGTTGCTCTCCTTGGCGGGGTCCATAAATATTGACGAGTGTCCATTCTGACCAGATTGTGTGGAGGTGAACCTAGTGACAAGCGCCAAAGTCTTGAGAGAACAAGGTGACGGTGAGAAGATCGAGCTGTTCCACACCGTCGCAATACCACTAGAAGCCCCACAGGAGGCAACAAAATCAAACTGATCAAAATTACGCGGGCAGCAAGATTTAACAAAAGATAGATCAAAAGTGGTCTTTTTCGTTTCTTGCAAGCAAACGACAGAACACCCACTAGACCTGATAGCATTCGAAAAGCCAATCGCTTGTCGTCCGAGTTCAACCCACGAACATTCCAACACAAAACATTCCAATTTACTAACGAAGACATTTAAATAAGATAGGGTAAACAATCAAGTCGAGGCGTCCGGCTCCTCCTCAAGTGGAGCCATGAGAGCATCTTCAGCGAGCTCGGCAGGGGGTATAGCACAAAGGTTGGTGCCGATGTGCTGAATGACATTGACAGGCGTTGGAGGGGGAACTGGCTCTGCAACAGAGTCACTGATCCTCACAGCAGCTGGGACCACCCGAGGCTTAACCTTGGAGGCTTTCATCTTGGTGTCAGAAACTGAATGGGTGCGAAATCCATCATACTTGTTGGAACGGGCACTTCGGCGCAAAGAGATAGAGCATTCAGGCACCACGGCTTTCTCTTTACGATTGTCAGATATAGCAGCTTCATCAAAATGAACAGTGTTAACCCTGTTCGATTGGTCCTGTAACACCTCATCGATCCACAGCAGAAGGGCAAGCAATTGATTTTCTGGCTGGATTCCATAGCGAGCAAGTTCTCCAACAATGGTACGGCACTAGAGGTATCCGAAACCTCCAAATTGATCTCCTCGGTGATCATTATACCTAGTCAAGTTCCAATTACTGCGGTTTGCAAAATTCTCGATCAATGCATGAGCATTATCATAATATGTGATTTTACGAGTGGTCAAGTAATGATTAAATTCCCATCATTCTCGAGAGAGTGAAGTTGAGCCACACATTTGTGCCTAAAACCATAGTTGGAGCTCCAGGGGCCATAAGATGCAATTATGGGCATAATAGCAGCTTTCAGGTAGGTGTTAAACCTGAGCATTGGCACACAATCATTCAGAACCATGGCTGGAACAAAATCACCTTGAGTAGACATGTTTAAGAGCATTCCAGCATTTGTCACTGTGAGAGAGATCTCCAAAGCATTAATTTCTTGAGGGGTAGCAGGGTAACTGGAAAGAGCCAGGTTGGCAGAACTGGATGCCTCCTGGGGCCAGAACTGATTCATCAAGCTAACATGTACAAGCACATATGATTCAGAAGCAGTAGCACTGGAGTAGTTGCTGTCAAGAACAGAAATTGAATCATTCCAAGCCGATCCAGGGCTGTCATGGAGATTGTTCTGTGGCACAATTCCATGATTAACTTGCAGCCCTTCCCGCCTAACCATACACGGAAGTTGTAGAGCATGGGTGGTGCACGAGGTGGCGGTGGGGGCGGACTCCCCACTCGGGATGAAAATCCACATCATTGCCTTCATCCACAACAACATTTTCACTGTCACTTTCACCCATGTGTGCATTAGCGTGAAGATTCGAGTTGCGGTTGTGTAGTTCTTTAGCTGATAAATTTGTTCGTGATCGGGCCATTGCCATACAGGGGTGTGGAATGCCATCACCGGGGTGGGTCTTCACCGGTAGGAGGAACATCAGCAGTGTGCATTCGATGCGAACTTCTTAAGATGGTAACTACCACAGTCCAACTCTGCCTAGGGCCACCCAACTGACGCATAACCAAGCTCTTAGGAACCAAACGCATGTGAATCACTCTAACTTTAACCAGAACAAACTTCCTATCATTCCTGGGATTATGCCACTCAATCAGACTACCAAACTTGTCAACAGATTTGTGAATGTAGTGCTGTGTCTGGTAGTCATAGGGAAAACCAATGTAAAGGATCCAAACTTCAGGACCAAATGTGGTGAGCCTCATATTTAAAGCAGCATCATGCGGAACAAAAGAAATCACAATGTATTCATCGGCCTCATCCTCATCTAATTCAAACGTGGTACCAACTACTGCATCTCGAACCAAGGAATCCACAAAACCAAATATGCCAATACCAAGCGGATGATCGTCAACTTCAGTAGGGAAGAACTGAGATTCATGTAGCAAACCTTCCACAGTGTGACGTAGCTGAGCCTTGCGGTGATGAGGGACAAAGCGGTTTGCTTCCGCAATAGCCAGGAAATCATGGCGCAGGGGTGGCACCGGGCCGATCACCATGTCATCACGCACTCGTCGATCCGGCGGTCCAAGCTCAATCGTCATCCCATGGGGCAGGTAGGGTACGACATTGAGGGGGAAATTCGCCATGGATGAGGAGAGCGGAGGGGCGGGGGCTGGAGCAGAGGTGGGTGCAGAGTGCAAGGCAGAAAGCGTATCGGCAGCGGGGGTGGAGGGTATGGGTACCCAGACTCCTCGATCAACGTGCATCGGCCGGCAATCAGCCGCCACGTGTCCCTGGTGGCCACTGGATGAGCATAGTGCGGTCATCTTCACCTGACTAGCCAGGGGGTCATTAATACACTTTCCTATAAATGAGTGATTTTGATTATCCGATGTGTTTGATAGAATATTTTCTACCATCCTGTTATTGATTGAAGACCGGTGACAATCATGATAATCAAGCAATGAATCAGAATAATTAGGTAAGCCCTCTAAATGAGTATCGGTACCATCAATGTGCAAGCCTCTGTTAGGTAAGAGTTGATTTGTGCCATTTTTGTGCGCAATATATTCATATGGACCCAGGGCAGAGTGTTTGGGCCGCCAACATAGTCGTGACACGTTGGGCCTCTTGCAGTTCTTGTTAGTATGGCCTAGGCAACCGCAGTCATAACATCGATAACGGGCTGGGCAGGCAAAGAAGAGATGGTCGGAAGAGCCATAGGTGACACAAGCCGATGTATGTACTTGGGCTGGCGCAAGAATTGGACATGTGCATGGCCTATCAAAACACACAGAGCAATAGTTGCCCGGGAATTTAATTGCCAAATGATCATTATCTCCACAGATTGAGCATATCATTAACGTGTCATAAATAAATTGTGGAGACGGGACAGAGGAAATTTTCCAAATTGAAGCAATCTTGTCCTCCGAGATTCCAGCATTATGATGATCCAAAATATGTCACAGCATGAAGCGGGGAAGGAGTTTCCATTCCTCGAATTTGAATTTATGACCCATAAATTTCCCCTTGATAGTCTCCGAAGAATTATTGCAGGGCGGTTTGAGATGAATTTTGAATCCACCAATATCCAAGGCCATTGGTAGGGTCTCATTAGTGACAACCTCCATATTATTAGCATTGATTGGGCAGTGAAAGCTGCCAAGAGCTAAATTAGCCGGTAATGAATGTTCCCTAGAATCTAGGGATTGAACCATAGCAGTCACCGGAGCTAGCCGGGCAGCCGTCGCCGACGAGGATTCCGGTAGATCATCTCCACAGCTAGGAGCAGCAATAAGACCAAATTTTGATAAAACCTCCATGGATGCAGCATCACAAATGGTTCCCTTCTGAGTAAAAGGTAGCTTAGATCTGATCGCCATAGGGCAACGAGCCAAAACCTCAGGAATTGGTTGATGAAGATGCCAACTTAAACATGAATCCTTGGAAACACCAGTATCAGGACGGTAGAGAGTAAAATGACAGACAAAATCCGGCCAAACTCTGTCCTTGAGACCATAGATGAAATGACCAACTCTATTAGAGGCAACTGAAAATATGTATCTTCTTCCATGCAAATGGATCACATTGAGACCAGAAGGAAGACCACCAATACAACATTGGAGAGCCACAACAACCGATTCCTCATTGAGCAAGAAGGAAGCCGAAGAGAAATGTACCACCAAGAAAAATTCCTTGGTTCCACGAGAGGGGGAAAAATGGACAGAAGAACCAAAACGTCGGCCTTTTGATCCGCGACCGCCAGGCCGGGGGAGAAATCCCAGTGCAAGAGTCCCTCCATTGAGCCCTAAGATCAGGGAAGTTGTGGCCGCCGGCGCCGGAGTGGCAGCCGGCGTGAGAGGGGAGGTGGCCTCCGGGGCCGGAATGGCCACCGGCGGTGGTCTCCTTGGAGGAGCCTATAGGAGGAGATAATTGAGTTGGATATTAATTAATGTGATTGAACAAATTATGGAGTAAGGTTAATTAATTTAGATTTGATCTTTAGAGATTCATTGTGATTGATTCTTTCGCATATAAATACATTACTAAATAAGTTGCACCTGCATAGAAAGTTTTGATCCGTTTATATTTTTTCCGGTTGTATGAGAGGTGATGCGGGAATAAACCAGTGGAAGGGGGTGTTGGGAGGGGGGCGAAAAAAACCAGACGAAATAAAACCGGACGAAAGTGGTGGGACGAAAATAAAGCTCCTTCTGCGGCTGGTGTTTGAGTCGAATCGCGTCGTCCTCGCCCTTACACGATCCGCAGGCCACGGCGGGGCTTGGGCTCTCGGATACCCGCCGTGGGAGCTCGGATTCCACCGTCACGTGACCTCGGATTCCACCGTCGCGGGAGCTCGAATTCCCAGCGAAGAGACCAGCTCCAAGCTGCAGAAGCGAGTACGGGTGCATGCGCGGATGCGGGGGCGCCGGCGCAAGCGGAGTGAGGAGGAGTCATCGGATTGGAGAGGGAGGAGCGAGAGTGAGGAGTGTTGGGGCGAGGAGGGGCTCGAGGTGTGATGGAAGGACAACAAAGGAGTCGGCAGGGTTGGGGGCTTGGGGCAGAGGTCGGTGGCGACAGAAGAATCGGGAAACGGAGGAGACGAAGGCTGAGCGTGCAAGCGATCTGGGGATATTTTGTTTAGCGCAATCGCCCATGCTTTTTTCCTTCCTCAATCAATCATACGGTTTTGTTTTTGTATCGTAACTAGTCCGACGTGGCATACACGAGCGAGCGCTCTTTGTGCGTAGGTTAATGTGTTGGATATTAATTAATGTGATTGAACAAATTATGGAGTAAGGTTAATTAATTTAGATTTGATCTTTAGAGATTCATTGTGCTTGATTCTTTCGCATATAAATACATTAGTAAATAAGTTCCAGCTGCATAGAAAGTTCTGATCCGTTTATATTTTTTCTGGTTGTATGAGAGGTGATGCGAAAATAAACCAGTGGAAGGGGGTGTTGGGAGGGGGGGCGGAAAAAAACCAGACAAAATAAAACTGGACGAAAGTGGTGGGACAAAAATAAAACTCCTTCCGCAGCGGGTGTTTGAGTCGAATCGCATCGTCCTCGCCCTTACCCGATCCGCAGGCCACGACGGGGCTTGGGCTCTCGGGTGCTCGCCGTGGGAGCTCGGATTCCACCTTCACGGGAGCTCGGATTCCCAGCGAAGAGACCAGCTCCAAGCTGCAGAGGCGGGTGCGGGTGTGGGCACATGCGCGGATGCGGGGGCGCCGGCGCGAGCGGAGTGAGGAGGAGTCGTCGAATTGGAGAGGGAGGAGCAAGACTGAGGAGTGCTGGGGCGAGGAGGGGCTCGAGGTGTGATGGAAGGACAGTAGAGGAGTCGGCAAGGTTGGGGGCTTGGGGTAGAGGTCGGCGGCGACAGAAGAATCGGGAAACGGAGGAGACGAAGGCTGAGCGTGCAAGCGATCTGGGGATATTTTGTTTAGCCCAATCGCCCACGCTTTTTTCCTTCCTCAATCAATCGTACAATTTTCTTTTTGTATCGTAGCTAGTCCGACATGGCATAGGCGAGCGAGCGCCATTTGTGCGTAGGTTAATGTGTTGGATATTAATTAATGTGATTGAACAAATTATGGAGTAAGGTTAATTAATTTAGATTTGATCTTTAGAGATTCATTGTAATTGATTCTTTCGCATATAAATACACTAGAAGAACGCCCGTGCGTTGCAACGGGGCCAGATTAACTTTAAGAGTTCAATAGTACAACACTGGCGACTTTTTTTACCATCAAATACTCACACACACACTCTCTCCCCCTCCCTATTTCTCACTCCCTCTCCTTCTCTCTCTCTCTAACACACACACCCATAGCCTATTCTCCCCGCCAATAAGAGTTACTCAATTGGCAATAATGTGTGGACTTGTGATGACCTTGACTGAACTAATGGATAGTGTGATATATTCCCCAATCATTTAATAATGAAATTTCAGAAATGGGAAGATTATGTAACACCTCAAGTCGTTAGCTACAGTGACCTCCCCCTAATGATGCCATGTCATCAGGCTTGCTAAGCCAAACTGCCACTTGATAAAAATCAAAGCCCAATACAAATTTAAAATAAAGTCAAGTAAATTATTTCGTCAAACAGTAAAACTAAAATGTTCACTATATTCTATAAATTCCACTGATCTTTGACATGTTGAGCCCAACATTATTTGACCCAAAAATTAAATCTTGTCAAATTAATAAGAGGTCCAACAGTAGTTAAAATAACCAATTAAATATAAACCTAATTTTATGTATTTCCTTTTGGCCCCAAACTTTTTGTGCCACCTAAAAATATTGTGCTCGAATTATGCGCATAGTTTCACAATTAACAAAATCCATTTAGTTGATATAATAATAAATAAAAAATGGTGTTAAAAAGGAGAAACGGATTAGAATACATTAAAACCAAAAGGACGATGAAAAAGGGGATTCCCCCTACCCCGGGCCTTGCCATCGAACCGGCCCAGTGGTCCAGTCCCCGCACGGTCGTCTTCTCCTGTTCCCCGAGCCCGTCGCTACAGAGCCGGGCTCCCGCTCAACCACCTCGCCGACATTGAAGGGGAATGGATAAGGGTGATGCCCTGCCTTCCCTGCCCCCATGGCCTCACTCCTCCTCGACGCCCCCTCCCAGATCCACTTCTCCTCCTCGCTCGCTCGATCCCGGTGATCTGGACGAAGTTAGATGCCACGGCCACCATGATCGACCCGTCCCACACGGCCACTTCCCTCCTGGCGGCTAGGAGCTTGTCGAGGAGCTCAATGCCTCCGCTTCGCTCTGCGCCAACGAGATCAAGTCCAGACCCCTAGATCGACGTCGTTGCCATCTTCCTCAACCTTCGCCACCGCGACATTGTCGTTCGACCCGCACCGCCCGAAGCTCCCTGTCTTCCCTAGGGTGCCATTGACACCGCTGCTGTTTTTCCCGTTTCCTCTCGTTTGCTCTCGTTAGGTAATTCGCCGTGGCCGAGAACCGCCGTCCGCCATGGCCATTGCAGGGGTAGCCACTGAGCTCCTCGGATTGACCCCGTGGCACATGCCCGCTCCTATGCGCGCCCATGCCCGAGCCTTGACTCTTCTTCCGTGCCCATGGCCACTCCCTCTCGCTCTCCATGCCCACGACGCATTATCCGCGTCCGTCGCGCCCGCCGTTGCCATCACGCCGCCACAGCCACCGCGACCCGCTGCGCCCAGCGACGACACCGGCAGCGCGTCACGCTCTCATTGTCTGCTTCGCCCGGTCTGCTGCCGCCTATCCCTTAGCTCGCTCATTGTCGCGCCCGCCTCGCGCCGCCTCTGCCGTGGCCATCTTACGCGGCCGCCCCTCGGCCACATGACCACATCTCTGCCCTCCATCGTCGGCCGCTTGCCTCGCCTGCTGCGTGCTTCTTCCTGCTGCTCTACCACTGGTACGCTGTTGCGCCATGCCCTCGACACTGCCGTGGACAAACGTGGCGAAGGGATTGTCAATGGAGTACGAGGAGGAGGTGGCGGAGAAGGTGTGGAGAGGCAAGAGGTCTAGGGTGGCGTCAGCTGGCTGTGGTGGAGGTGATTATGCGAGAAGGAGCTGGAGCGGAAGGAAAGGTCACAATTGGAAAGAATCACAAAAAAATCATAAGCCAGAGATCTCATTCCAAAAAAATGCTAATATTGATGGAGGGGTGATTTCCTTCAATAGGTGGAAAACATAGAAAATATTGGATGTTATCAAGGAAAGGTAAAATTTAGGAAAGTTAGGATTTTGAACTGATTTCTATGCAAATGGGGTTTTATTGTTTTTGTAACATGATATCAGTACCTACCCGTTTTTGACGTGTCTGATTAGGAAAGTTTGCAAATGTTAAGAAACTATTTATTGGGAGGAAAGTTAGTGACGTGTCTTTTATTTGTTTCCTAAAACAAATTTCACTAATGAGAGAAATCGATTGATTTAGATAAGTTAGGAAAATTAGATTCAAATCTATTATTTGTTTCTTAAAAATTTGTTATTTGTTTCCTAAGACAAATTGAACCAATAAAAGGAATCGATTGATATGAATAATTTAAGGAAGTTAGGTTCGTGATTTGTTATATGTTAGAAAAGTCCTGGTTGTAATAAAGAGTTGAGAGAAAAATAAACCGATGGACCAGGATGGGAGAGGGTGGTGGGAGGAGAGACAAAAAAAATCAGCGATAATAAACCATGGAGACTATTCACCAACTGCAACATTAGGAGTAGAGATTATTAAATAAGTTGCACCTGCATAGAAAGTTCTGATCCGTTTATATTTTTTCGGTTGTATGAGAGGTGATGCGAAAATAAACCAGTGGAAGGGGGTGTTGGGAGAGGGACGAAAAAACCAAACGAAATAAAACCGGACGAAAATAAACCATGGACGCAATCCTATCAACTCAGACATTAGGAGTAGTAGAGATATTAAAAAAAAGGGCTGTGGTGTGCCCGCTCGCGGGCCCGGCCTCGCAGCCTAGTCACAGCCCAAGGTGTGTCATGTGCCGGGCCGGTAACGCGGCCCGCGGCCCACCCGACAACCCGAGTCCCGACCTACCAGCCCGATCGTGAACCACAAAAAGAGACCGATCGTGAACCACCCCGTGCCCTACAACCTCCGCCCCCGTCCCCGTCCCCGTCCCCGCGTGCCTTACACAACTCCTCCTCCGCCTCTGCCGCGCCGCGCGTCGCCTCCATCGCCGTCCCTGGGGTTCGAGATATGATATCTTGTTTTCATCCGGCGATTAGATTTGTTAAAATTCCCGTGGCCTCCGCGGTTAGTTAGATCCGCCCCTGCCGCTGTCTCCGCAGGCGAGCAGCGCCTTTGCAAACCCTAGATCTGGAGTGGCTAGGTTGTCAAGACTTTGTAGGTAATCTTGGTTGAGTCGACCGGCTTGATTTGATTTAGGGAACAGTTAGCGCCTTTCTTGATCTCGATGTACCCACTTTTTCATGCTATGGTGCCTCTGCTAGTACAGAATCGCCATGTGCTGCTGCATCTTTTTTTATACTGATAAAAAGGGCTTAGACAATTTCTGCTGGCTCTTCGGCGGGCTCCATGGGTGGCGGTGATGGACTTCCCTCTTGGTTGTGTGGGCGGTTAGAGGTGGAGCGGCGGGTTCCGGGTGAAAACCTTAGTCTGTGTGGACTCGGCAGCGGCGATGCCTAGCGCCGTTCTCCCGCTTGGGGCGTTGTCGTGGAGCTTAGGTGTTATAGGGTGTTAGCGTGGCGTTGTTTTCAGTTCTTCCTGTTCTCTCTCTTGGTAGCGTAGTCGTGTGTGGCTTGCGTGATCTGATTATCCTAGTATAGGCACTGTGTGAGGGCTACTTGATCACCTTGTGTGTACTTTGTTTGGTTGTTGATTTATATATAAAGCGGGCGAAAACCTCTTCCGAGAAGACAATTTCTGTTGCTGCAACCTGCACTGTAACAAAACCCGACATTCTCTCTTCTTCACCAGTGCTACTGTTAGCCATAACTTGCCTTTACCTGCTTTCATTTGCATTGCTTTCGTCGTGCTCTAGGATGCAACAGCCTACAGGCGAGATGGAGATGAAGAAGGCGCCTCTGCCAGCGCCTGCTTTCCACAAAGAGTACACTCTTCCTAGAGCACGACACTACCTTGATCAACACTATTCACTCCGCCCTCCTCTCTCCAAGGATGATTACTCCAAAAAGGTGAGACAAGCCCTGCATATTTCTTAACCTGAATCCATGGATACAAATGTTACCCTTTCTGTTTGAACTGGCATGCACTCGGCAATATATTATGGATCAATCACTTGCATGGTCTAGTTAATTTGCATCTGAACAATATGTTCCTTGGTTCTCAAGACCCTTTTGTTGCTAATAGAGGTCTACGTATCTTCTCATTTTAATTTGTCTAGCTAGGTGTAACCAACTACAACGTAACTGGGTTGGTCAACTGTTCCTGAAAATAGTATTCTTGAACTAAACACATGCTCTAGGGTTTCAGATGGTCCATTGCATTGCTGTTTTTTAGGCTGCAACATATATTATGGACTCCTCTGGACTGTATCATGGCTAAATCGTGATGATACAAGCAGGGCTTATCTTATTGCTGCATATCATTAGGCATGCAGCACAGGGAGTAAAGAAGCAGCACACACGTAGTTCGGCGAGCAGTAGCATTTTTTCGTGGGTTTTTTGGTTTTAACTTCTCTGTGTTTACTTTGTGATGCAAATAGCATCAAGTACTACTAGTACAGCATTGCCATGTGCTGCTGCATTTTTGTTTACTGATATAAACAGGCTTGCTAATTTCTTTTGCTGCAACCTGTACTTTGGTAAAAAAATTGCCTCTTCTGCAGCAGTGCTATGGATAATTACATACTGTCTGTTTCTGTAGCCGATACCTACCTTTAACCCGCTTTCATCACTTTGTTTTTGTCTGTGCTCTAGGATCCTACAAGCGAGATGGAGAAGAAGAAGAAGGCGCCGCTGCCAACACCTCATTTCCACAAAGAGCGGCCTCTTCCTAGAGCAGAGCGGTCCCCCGATCGACGCTACTCGCCTTACCCTCCTCCTCATTCATGGATGGTTGCTCTGGAAAGGTGAGACAACCCCCACACACTTTTTAATGCGAGCACCTTAAATCCTTAATCCATGGATACAAATGTTACATTTTCCCTTTTTAATGTGAACACCCTAAATCCTTAAATCCTTGATCCATGGATAAAAATTGTAATATTCTCATTGCAGAATGCTGGATCTTCGCCTCTTCCCCCGATTTACTATGAGCCTCCATCTGAAGCCTTTAATGTCGACTGGCGCAATAAAGACGGGGTTGTGGACATGGAGCATTACAGCACAGAGCTGTTTGCAGCGATGGACAAAGTGAGCATTATGTAATACTCCCTCTGTAAACTAATATAAGAGCGTTTAGATCATTAAAGTAGTAATCTAAACACTCTTATATTAGTTTACGGAGGAGTATAATATTCCATCTTGAAATATCTCTCTCCCTTTATAAATCCCGTTCATTTTTGTTATTAGTGGATAACCCCCCCCCCCCCCCTCCGCCCGCTCATGCATCCAAATATCGATGCGGTCAATTGTTTAATTAGTACAGAGTAATTTATTGATCATAGTCAAAATAAATGGAGTATAAAAGAGCAACAAGGTACATGCATAAAACTGAAAAGTAGATCTCGATTACATAGCCTATATATAGGGTAAAATATGATTCTTTCTTGTAATCTCGCTGCCAAAGAAATCCTTGTTATTTCAAACACTGTTGAATTAAGGTAATGTGACAGAACTGTTTTGTTCGGTTTGCAGCATAGTTTTTGGTCGGGG
Source organism: Aegilops bicornis (assembly GCA_021605145.1). Taxonomy (NCBI): domain Eukaryota; kingdom Viridiplantae; phylum Streptophyta; class Magnoliopsida; order Poales; family Poaceae; genus Aegilops; species Aegilops bicornis. The sequence continues at coordinate 16,382,207 of CM038671.1, forward strand.
CACACTTGTACACGCCCACAGTTTGGACCAAACGTCAGCGCTGAGTATGTGCTTGATCCTATATTTGAGGATACGTTCCTTGCCAATCCCCGGTTTAGCTACCTGCTTCCCTTGATCGGCCACAAAGTATCTTCTGCAGCTGAGGCTCCCAATTCAACCACGCAGGCAAGACTTCTACTCAAACTCCTGTCATTTTTATGCCAAGCTAGCTGCTACGGTTATCGATTTTTAGGCCTCTTTGGATTGTAGGAACTAGAAAATATAAGGTTATGTACAAACAAGAGGCATGCATGCTTTTAAGTGCAACATGATTGCAATTTTGTGAAAATCCCAAAGGAAACAAAGGGACACCACTTGGCGGCTTCAACCGACAGAGTGGAGAGAACACATATAGTATCAAATCATTACTACTTACCTTTTTGACTGGCAATCAAATGGTTACTTTGACCACATATGTCTTCTAGTGTTGCTGGTACTGTACCAGCAAACTGATTGCTATGCACGGAGATTAATTATGTTAATTTACAGTCTTGTTATTGATGCATATTTCTTTCTATGCCACCGATTGTATCTCTCACATCCATCGTTCCATGTGATGACCGATTTCCAATTTTCATCACATTGTTCCATTTAAATAGACTCACGATACTAAATGTTCAGTACAAACTAAAAATTGCCTCTTCTGCAGCAGTGCTATGGCTAATTACATACTGTCTGTTTCTGTAGCCGATACCTACCTTTAACCCGCTTTCATCACTTTGTTTTTGTCTGTGCTCTAGGATCCTACATGCGAGATGGAGAAGAAGAAGAAGAAGGCGCCGCTGCCAACACCTCATTTCCACAAAGAGCGGCCTCTTCCTAGAGCAGAGCGGTCCCCCGATCGACGCTACTCGCCTTATCCTCCTCCGTCCATGGATGGTTGCTCTGGAAAGGTGAGACAACCCCCACACACTTTTTAATGCGAGCACCTTAAATCCTTAATCCATGGATACAAATGTTACATTTTCCCTTTTTAATGTGAACACCCTAAATCCTTAAATCCTTGATCCATGGATAAAAATTGTAATATTCTCATTGCAGAATGCTGGATCTTCGCCTCTTCCCCCGATTTACTATGAGCCTCCATTTGAAGCCTTTAATGTCGACTGGCGCAATAAAGACGGGGTTGTGGACATGGAGCATTACAGCACAGAGCTGTTTGCAGCGATGGACAAAGTGAGCATTGCGTAATACTCCCTCTGTAAACTAATATAAGAGCGTTTAGATCATTAAAGTAGTAATCTAAACACTCTTATATTAGTTTACGGAGGGAGTATAATATTCCATGCGAAATATCTCTCTCACTTTATAAATCCCGTTCATTTTAGATATTAGAGGAGAACCCCCTCCGCCCGCTCATGCATCCAAAGATCGATGCGGTCAATTGTTTAATTAGTACAAAGTAATTTATTGATCATAGTCAAAATAAATGGAGTATAAAAGAGCAACAAGGTACATGCATAAAACTGAAAAGTAGATCTCGATTACATAGCCTATATATAGGGTAAAATATGTTTCTTTCTTGTAATCTCGCTGCCAAAGAAATCCTTGTTATTTCAAACACTGTTGAATTAAGGTAATGTGACAACTGTTTTGTTCGGTTTGCAGCATAGTTTTTGGTCGGGGCACACTTGTACACGCCCACAGTTTGGACCAAACGTCAGCGCTGAGTATGTGCTTGATCCTATATTTGAGGATACGTTCCTTGCCAATCCCCGGTTTAGCTACCTGCTTCCCTTGATCGGCCACAAAGTATCTTCTGCAGCTGAGGCTCCCAATTCAACCACGCAGGCAAGACTTCTACTCAAACTCCTGTCATTTTTATGCCAAGCTAGCTGCTACGGTTATCGATTTTTAGGCCTCTTTGGATTGTAGGAACTAGAAAATATAAGGTTATGTACAAACAAGAGGCATGCATGCTTTTAAGTGCAACATGATTGCAATTTTGTGAAAATCCCAAAGGAAACAAAGGGACACCACTTGGCGGCTTCAACCGACAGAGTGGAGAGAACACATATAGTATCAAATCATTACTACTTACCTTTTTGACTGGCAATCAAATGGTTACTTTGACCACATATGTCTTCTAGTGTTGCTGGTACTGTACCAGCAAACTGATTGCTATGCACGGAGATTATTTTGATTATGTTAATTTACAGTCTTGTTATTGATGCATATTTCTTTCTATGCCACTGATTGTATCTCTCACATCCATCGTTCCATGTGATGACCGATTTCCAATTTTCATCACATTGTTCCATTTAAATAGACTCACGTTACCAAATGTTCAGTACAAACTAAATGTTCTGAAGTCAAGTTTATGAACTGCCATCTCGGATGTGACTGTATTGATGATCTCTTGTTTGTTGTTGGCAACATTATCTCTCTTTTACCTTGGCAGGTTGACACAACTACTGGACACTGGCAGCGTGATGGTTCTATAGAAGTCCCTGTCCGCGAAGGTGTGTGCCTATGTATCCATATTTCAGGACAACTAATTTTCGAAGCATTTGTTCAGTATATATATAGTATATACCAATGTCTTTTTAAGAATAACTATATCAATTGACGTAAACACAGTAAAACAGTAACAAAGCTAAGATAGATTTTTTACTCGTCCATTAATTCAGACATCATTGCTTGGTAATTTAACATGGCATGTTGGTTATGTTTGTTACATAATCATGGCTTCCTTTTCTGTTTGTTAGTGAGAATTTTTACCTTAATTTTTAGCCTTTAGCTCGACAACGGGTGTGATGCAAAGAGAGCAAATGAAGAAGTTTCAGTGTTGCTCATACTTTTTTCCTTTTACTTCTGTTGCTGACACTCTGTTTTGCTTGTTTGATGACAGTTGCTGCTTTGAAGATTTCTGACAACTAGCCACGTATGTGCCCAACCAAGTTGCTCCCAGAAGATGAAAATCAAGATTTTCGTGGAGGGCCCTGAGTTTCATATTGAGATTACGAACCCGTTAGCAGTAACTATGTATTAGCTACATCTACCCTATGTGTGGGCCGCATCTTCAAGATCAATGCGTGCAGGATATATTAATTTTAACTTGGTGTCTGCGCTGCGCCGCATCTATCTATCTATCTATATATGGCAAGATATTTATAAGCTTGGTTCGGGTTGTGTCTGAGAAAGAGTGGCAATCTGTCACAGATGATGCCATTCGTCTTATATATGCATATGAACTGGAAAACTTTATCTGCGGTGGTGACTATTTCACAATGCTTCTTCGATCATCTTCGGAATTTAGCTCTTTTGGGGTCCTGGTCTTCTAACCCTGCATGCACGTTGCACGTTACTGTCTGAAATAGATCTAAGAGCTTGATGATCGCCTGTAGGCAGGGATCAGAGTGTACATATGAGGGTCGTTTCCATTTGTGTCCTGTTCCATTTATTGTTTTTCGATGTAAAGCCGTTGACAAATTGTTCTCTCCTTTCTTGGGAGATATACTGGCTGCAGCCCACCCAAAGTGACCTTGCATTTTGTTCTTTTTTTTCTTTTGTTCCTTTTTTCTTGTAATAACTTGGGGTTTTCAGCAGGCTGACAAGTGACGCAGAGGATGTGCAAAGTGATGATGACGAGAACCTAGTTTATTTGTTTGGGCACTGACATTTATTTTCAAACTAGCTAGCACGGTGTCCTGTATAGACGATGTGAAAATGTGAATTTTGCATAGAAAAATCAATGATATCGGTGCTGGAGTACAGTTTTATAAAAATAAATGCAAGGCTGCTGTTATTGTAACCCAGATCACACAGATCATTTTTTTAAAATTTATGCAACTGTAAGAGTACCAACCAGATTACACAGATCATTTTGATCTGCAAGGTTGCTGTTGCTGTGATGGAGTAACTCTGTACGATGGAGTACATGAGTATTGTAACTCTGTCAGATGTAAGAGTTCTGTAGGATTACCCCTGTTTATTGTAGTTGAACAGTTAAAAGATGCAAAATTAACCTGAAATTTGTAATTAAAAGCTTCAGATAATATTAACTTGAAATTGTAATTAAAAGCTTGTACCCTGAAAGTTTAGGAGTACTGTAGGAGTATGCATATTTCTTCAAATGTTAAGTTCTTGTTAAGTTTAGTTCAGCAGGAGCCTTCCTTTTCTTGGAGTGATATGTAGTGTACATTTCTTAATGTTGGAGTTTGACACTAGCAAGTTGGGCTAAAATGTTCTTATCTTAACAAGAAGGAACTTCCTGTTTCTGTTCTTATGTTAGAAGACGCCGGCAGATCGCCATGCAGATCGGGCAGCCCATGCACGTCGCCGCCCCGTGCGAGCCCGGCGAGCCAAGTAGATGTGCTTTGTGCCCAACTGAGGAAGGCCCTGACACCAGTTCTGTCGACCCCACCAGCCAAAGCCCATGCCGTGTCACAAAGGCGTACGAGGCAGAGGAGAATTCCGGTTTCCAACCCGCGGAGGAGCGCCAGAATCGCTAGGGGCATTGGTCGGGGCTCGACAGCAACGAAGCAACAGGGGGTGCTGATTCGGAAACTATGCCTAGCAAATGAAGCGGAAATCATCACAGACGAGGCGCTTGACGCATATGCGCAGCTATTCGACCAGCCACTCTCGGAGGGCCACATCAAGGCAATCCTAGCCTTGTTTGGATGGGAGGCCTCTGCTTTGCCGCTTGGCGACGCGGAGATGGTCGTGGAGGACCGACTTTAGGGTCGGTCATGGTGGTTCACTGGGTAGGCTTGCAAAATGAGTATGCCATCTTTAAAGACCCTAGTGTGGAATGTGAGGGGCCTTAATACCCCGGCGCGTCGGAGTGCAATATCTCAGGTGGTTTACTCGGTCGCACCGAGCATTGTCTGTCTCCAAGAGACGAAAATGGAGCATGTATCGGCGGAGGTGGTCGCCCACTGCCTTGGGAATAAAATGGACAGTTTCTACTACTTGCCCGCGATAGGAACGAGGGGAGGCATCCTTCTAGCTTGGGATGCAACCGTGGTTAAATTATCCAACCCTCACTATACGACGAACGCACTCACCGCGCTAGTCACGCACGCGGGAGGGGAGCAATGGTGGATGACATGGGTCTACGGCCCACAACATGACCATGAAAAAGTGGAGTTCATTCAGGAATTGGTGGACATCCGTGAACTGATTGCCGGGCCATGGACGGTGATGGGAGATTTCAACTTATTGGTCAACCCGGAGGACAAGAACAACACTTTAGTGAACAGGCGGATGATGGCACGCTTCCGTACAAAGCTCAACAGCCTCGAGTTCAAGGAGGTATATTTGAATGGGCGGAGGTATACTTGGTCCAACGAACGGGCGCAATCGACAATGGAGAAGATTGACCGAGTCTTCACAACGTCATCTTGGGAGGAACTATACCCGACGTGTCAACTCACTTCACTGGGCTCCTCAATTTCGGACCACTGTCCTCTCTTGCTGGACATGGAGGCAGATCTGCGCATGGGTAAACGTTTCAAGTTTGAGGCATTCTGGACAAGAACAGAAGGTTTTATGCAAAAGGTGGAGGAGTTGTGAAACTCCATGCCCAGAGAAGAGAGCCCCTATGTTACGCTCGACCTCAAGTTGCAAGCCACGGCAAAGGGGCTGAAGAAGTGGAGCGACCGCTGGATAGGCAACATCAAACTGCAGATTGGCATTGCCATGGAGATAATTACACGCCTGGACAAAGCAATGGATACAAGAGCACTATCCCCACACGAGTGGGATCTGCGGCGCACTCTGAAGCTGAAGTTACTCGGCCTTTGCTCTCTGGAACGATCAATCGTGCGGCAAAGATCCAGAATTCTCTCCCTACGGGAGGGAGATGCAAACACAAGCTTTTTCCACCAACACGCTTGCCACCGACAGAGAAGGAACATGATCACGACAATCCGAAACGGGGACACCACAGCCAGCACGCATGATGAAATTGCAACGGAAGTGGATGACTACTACACGAATGTGTTTGCTGGCACTCTAGGAAGGGCACACACCATTGATCTTGACCTCCTAAACCTGCCGATGAGATCTGACGCATCTTGAGCAGCCTTTCACCATGGAGGAGGTCGAGAAGGTTGTGAAGAACATGCCCATGGACAAGGCGCCGGGTCCAGATGGCTTCACGGGACGGTTTTTTGCAACTTGCTGGCCTATAATCAAGGAGGACTTAATGAGGGCACTTCACGCTTTTCACCAAGGGGACATGAGAGGTCTGCATGCAATCAACAAGGCGATTGTATCCCTGCTTCCCAAGAAGGATGGAGCAATGGATATTCGCGACTTTCGACCGGTGAGCTTGGTTCATAGTGCACTCAAGATCTTTGACAAGACTCTGGCCACGCGGCTGGCCGTGGATCTTCCTTCCATTGTGGGGAACCACCAGAGCGCTTTCGTGCGGGGGCGTTCGATTCACGACAACTTCATGCTCGTCCAATGCACAGCACGGAGGCTACACGCCCTGCGGGACCCGGCCATCATGCTCAAGCTTGATATATCAAAGGCGTTCGACTCGGTACATTGGCCATTCCTTCTAGAAGTACTATGCAAGGCCGGTTTTGGTGAGCGATGGACCACGTGGATCTCTGGATTGCTGGCAAGCACATCAACAAGAATCATGATCAACGGTACGCCGGGTCGGCCAATATACAACTCCGTGGGCTTACGGCAAGGTGCACCATTATCTCCAATGCTATTCATCCTCATCATGGAGCCCCTGCACCGCATGTTTGAGCTCGCGACCGCTAGGGGCTTGCTGGCTCCCTTGGCAAGAACTGGGTTGCGTCACCGCCTCTCGATGTTTGCCGACGACGTAATGATCTTCCTCAAGACAAATGAGAGGGACTTGAACACCTGCGCATCACTTCTTACCCTGTTTGGAGAGGCATCAGGCCTCCGCGTCAACCTTGCCAAAAGTGCGGCCTATCCTATACGGTGCTCTGCCGAGACCATGGAAATAGTGGAGCGGGCACTTGGAAGCCCGAGAGGTGCCTTCCCGTGCAAGTACCTTGGGTTGCCGCTCACCCTTAGAAAGCAATCCCATATTCAGTTATCAGGTCTTGTGGATCAACTTGCCACGGCATTGCCAAAGTGGAAAGCGACGATGATGCCAAAGAGTGGAAGAATGCTCCTTGTACAATCTGTGTTGTGTGCGATTCCGCTGCATGCGATGATGGCACTCGCCATCCCACAGAAGACAGTCTCAGCAATGAACAGAATATGCCGCAGTTTCCTTTGGTGCGCGGAGGCTAATTCGTCCGGTGGCAGCTGCGCGGTCGCTTGGGATTCGATATGCGCCCCCAAGTGGGCGAGTGGACTAGGCATCCCCAGCCTAGGATGGATGAACAAGGCGGTGCAAGCAAAATGGCCCTGGTTACAACGATCGGACGCAACGAGGCCATGGGCAGAGTTTGACATCAAGGTGCCAAAAGCCTCAACACAAATCTTCAACGTGGCTGCTCGCTGGACCCTAGGGGATGGAAATACAACACTCTTTTGGGAAGATAGATGGCTTGAAGGCCACTGGATGGAAGAGATCGCACCCTTGGCATACGGGCGAGTCAGGAAGAAAATAAGAAGAACATGCACTGTCTCCCAAGCGCTTCTGAACGACAATTGGGTCACCCAGGTGAGCCCGGAGGTCACTGCTGAATCGTTGCGTGAATACCTGCAATTGTGGACGATGATCCAAAGAGTCGAGCTCCACCCAGCACAAAGCGATGCCATCTCTTGGACATGGGAAACAAGCGGATGCTACTCAGCGCGGACCACCTATGCAGCCAAGTTTTGGGGCCGGCAGGTCGTCTCCACGGCCGAATTCACATGGAAATCAAGGGCACCGGCGCCATGTCGCTTCTTCACATGGCTCGCAATCCAGGACATGTGCTGGACGTCCGATCGGCTAGCAAGGCGTGGACTGGATCATCAAGACTGCTACCCTATGTGCAGCCAAGAAGAGGAGAGCATCAACCACGTTCTACTTCAGTGTGTTGTCGCACAGGAAGTGTGGACGACGATCTGCCATCCCTTGCGCAAGCCGGAGTGGATTCCTACTGTGATTGAAAGCCTCGGGGCATGGTGTCAGGGCAAGGGAGGAAGAAGGCATGCTGAGAGAGATACAAATGCAATCATCATTCTAGGGCTATGGCAGATATGGAAGCATCGCAACTCTATCTTTTAGATGGAGCCACACCTTCGAAGAACATGATCATTCAAGCAGTCGTCCGTGAGGGCCGTATATGGAAGCAAGCGGGCATACTACGAGGAGACATGGACGCCTTCCTTGCAGAGGTGGAAGAGTGGGCAGTGGAGCGTAGGTAAACATAGGAGAGGGAGGTGGAGGGTGGAGTTAGTGTACAGTGTATATATGTAATCTGTAACGCTAACGTGGACGGGCTCTTTTACCCCGATCCCTTCTTTTTAATATAGTACGCACACTCGTGCGTATTCGAGAAAAAAGAAGACGCCGGCGAGAGATTTGAAGTTGCTTGACAACGCCGGCGAGAGGGAGGCGGCAAGATTTTATGGAGTTTGAAAATGTTGTTATTTTAGCAAGTGGGAGTTTGACATTAGCAAGTCAAGCATAAGATTTGAAGTTGGAGTAGTTAATAGCTTCAGTTAAGTTGAGTGCGAACTTAACTGAATTTGTAGGAGTATAAATGGATTTCTTTTAGGATGAAATTTCTTCAAGGATTTCTCTCCTCTCTCCTCTCTCTTCTCTCATCTCATCTCATCTCATCTCATCTCATCTCCTCCCCTCTCTCTGAATTTGTAGACGTTACTGTCTGAATAAGCAGGTATCAGTGTATGAGGGTCCTTTCCATTTGTGTTCTGTTTCATTTATTGTTTTATCGATGTAAAGCCCATGAAAAATTATCCTGGGAAAAGGAACCTACATCCTACTCTTTCCTTTCTTGGAAGATCAGAAGGATTTGCAGTTGACAAGCTGACAGTTTTGACCATCTGAACAACAGGGCAGGTGCTTTGACCAGTGGGTTCTGCAGCTAGTACATAGAGGAGAAGGTTCGTTTTAACCCGCAGGACGACTAGTTTGCTGCTGTTGCACGGTGGCCATCCTCGACGACGACACAGTACTGCATGTAGGCGAGATCCAGCAAGCGAAATTGGCACAAGAGTGCATCCTGCAAGCAGCACAAAATCTGAAACTGCTGATGGTTTTCTTCTCGCACTGTCATGTATATAACTGATCCAAACAAAAAGAAGTAGCAATCGCACTATTTGAGTTGCTTCCATAGTTCCATGCTTATATTACTATTCCTTTGCCTTCTCCGGTAGTTCAAACATCTCTAAGTTTCTTGCTCGAGAGAAGCAGCTGATTCCTAGTTGTCGGCCAACGAAGAAAATACACACAGCCTTTTTTAATGAAGGCAAATGCTTTGCCTCATCTGTTAATTAAGAATAGTTTTACAGAGTTAATGCTCAAGTGAATGCGAGCATTACATCAAAAGACACTGAAAACCCTTGCGGGGGTATAATTCTAATAGAGAGGGTTGAGGCTGGTTGTAATGGTAGTATCATAGCTAGTATCATGCATGCCAACTAGGCAATTTTGATGAGGTGTCATAGCATTAAAGGAAGAAAGAGAGGGTGTAATATCATATCATGATACCGTATCATATTAAATGCTATGTATACTACTTTGTGTCATGCATGGCAATAAATAGAGTACTACATGATACTAATATATGATACTATGCATTAGGGAGGTAGTATCATACACTAGTATCATATGCATGATACTAGTATATGATACTCCCCGTTACAACCAGCCTGACACCAAAAATTTACGTGAAGACCCTTGCGAGGAAAACCACGGAATGCGCCACGAGCAATCATCCACCATTGCGAAGAAGTTAAGTGAGGGAATCTTGTAGCTAGTTGAGGTTATCGAGTCCCAACTAGATGCTTGATATGTAATGAAAATGTTGATATACTCTATTTGTTTTTGGAGTATGAAAGCCACGAAACATTTTATGGAAACATGTACTCAAATGGAAATGTCCGGATAATTTTTGTGGCATATTACCGATAATTTATTAGTCAAAATTTCGATCAAAGTTATTAAAAATCTAAAGGGGACTTGTAAGGAAGTACTGCTCGATCACCTGTAACAGACTTTTGCTCGCGTACAAAGTGTTGCATGTCTGCATTGACCTCAGACTTAATTAATGATAGAACGAAATGTAATTAAGACAAAGAAGATTAAGTCGCTTCCTCTAGCAGGCAAGTCAAGCACACGCATTAGCATCTTTTCCTTGAAGATTAGTAATCTTGCCACTCCTGAAATTAAAATCACAACGTGCGTTACTATACTTTGCGTATGGGGGCTAAGAGCATCTTTAGCAGACCCCGCAAAAGCGGTCAAACCCGTAAAAATCCGCGTTTGCAGTTTTATGGTGTCAAAAAACATCCCGAATAGAACCTGCAAAAGCGGTCAAACCCGTAAAAAATTTGCAGGTCCCTAGGAATCCATCCCCACGACCCTTAACTTTGCAGATTTGAAGGCAAAATATAAGGGGAACTGCAAACCGGTCAACTCTACGCGACAAGGAAGTTCCGCTGTGCGCACACGTGCTCCGGTGACCTTCCGCCACGGTACTCGCCGGAATCTCGCCGGAAACTCGCCGGAATCTCGCCAGAAACTCGCCGTTTACCGTTGCTGCGGCGTCGGCTTGCAGAGTAGATCGCAGGAGCAATGGCTGAAGACTCGAGCAACTACCTGGCCACGAACGAGCTAGCTAGCAAGCTCCTGATCCATCTGGCCACGAACGAGCAAGCTAGATAGCTTGCTAGCAAGGTCCTCGATCCATCCGGCCATGAACGAGCTAGCTAGCAAGGTCCTCGATCCATCCGGCCATGAACGAGCTAGCTAGCAAGGTCCTCGATCCATCCGGCCACGAACGTTGAGGGAGTAGCTAGCAAGCTCCTTGATGCAGCCGACTATGGAATAGCTAGCTAGCTCCTGGATCCATCCTGCAACGGTGGAGCTGCCTTCTGGATCAATTCAGCGACTACCATGGACAATGGGAGCTAACTATGAACACATGCGAGAGGAAGAAGAAGACACGGGAAATAATATACACGAATATTTTTTTTTACGGGTCCGTTATGCAGGGTCTGCATCTGCGGCCATCCGCGCCGGCCCGCAAAGCCGTTTTTTCACGAACTGCAAACGTGTTTTGCGGGTCGGCGGGATGCGGGGTCTGCTAGAGATGCTCTAAGCAACTAGGGGCTAGTGGCTAGTATAAAGCACTGTATATATTTCGGATGAACATATGCCGGGGTTGACAAGCTAGCGCCGCCGTACCGCCGTACAAAGCGAGCTAGGTGGATTGTACGTGTCAACCCATGGGTCGCTTATAAATTACTCCTTCTGTAAACAAATATAAGATGTTTTAAATCATTAAAGTAGTGATCTAGAAGGTCTTATAGTTATTTACAGATGGAGTACCCATCAACCATGCATGGAAGTGTACCCATCTACATAGATCACCAGCACCAAAGACACTACCAAGGCTACACTGAAAGCTAGGAGTAACAGCTTGAGGGCCTTGGCAATGGCGAGGGACCTGGAAGTCATGCTCGCCACCAACGCCGTCGCGCAGTCTAGGCCACGACCCCAGCCCAAGGTAGACAAGCCCAAGGGCCTTCCTGAGAGCCCATCCGAGGCCCAGGGTCCTCCTGTGATCCCGCCTCAGAGCCCTCCCAGGGCACAGTGGCCACCTGAGAGCCTGGGAGCGCCTATTTGGCACGGTGCACCACGGGCGCGCTAGTATGTTCACCAAATTCTGGCTTTCAAAAAATGTTCACAAATTCCAAAAAAATGTTCACCAAATTCGATAAAACTATCTAATTCCAAAAATGTTCATGACTTCAAAAGTATTAACATTTTTTGAATTTAATGAACATTTCTTTTATTTTGATGAACAATTTTCTATGAGAATTTTTTAATAATGATAAAAATTATTTGGTATTCGATGAAACTTTTTTGAATATGATGAATATTTTTTGAACTTGATGAAAAAATTGTATTCAAGAACATTTGTTTTTGAAAAATGGATGAACAAATTTTGAGTTGATGAATATTTTTTGAAATCAATGAACAAATTTCTTGTTTGATGCAAAAAAATTATGAACGAATTTTGAATATGAAAAAAGTAATTAAAATCCATGAACAAAATTTAAATTCGATGAACATTTTTTTACATTGATGGACTTTTTTTCAAAATTCGATGAACAAAAAATGTGCACGGGTTTGAAAAGGAAAAATCACAAAATGATAAGAGATAAGAAAAAGGAGAACAAAAAAGAAAAGAAAAACAAAAAAACAAAAACAAAAAAAATTAAAAAACAAAAAGGAAAAACCCTAAAATGGGCCGGAACATATGAACACCAGCGTGTCAGCGGGGTAAGTACTAGGTCGCTCCAGCTCGACATACACTTTGTTTGTGAGCAGTTGGCTCTCGGGTGCATCCATGTCCTGCATGTCCCTACCGCTCAGTAGTTTGCCAATATTATGATCAAGGGTTAGCGACGTCCATCTTCGAGGAGTTTCGGTCCAGTCTATGTGTCATGGATGGCTATTAACTGCTGGGGGCGTTGAATATGTGTATATTACATATACATTAGGCATGTTAGGATCTGTTCATATTGTTCCTAGCACGGCATATCTCTCGACCCCTTCCTTGTATCGAGGATACGGTTGAGATATTGGAGGCCTCGTGTACTGTATATATGCTGTGGCATACGATCGATCAATCAAATTATGTGGTGCACAATTATGTTTCTCTCTCGCGATGCGCTTTCAGTGGGAGGAGACGTTCCCGTCGACGACGAGGCGCTTATGGTGGCTTCGTAAATCTCAAGATGATCTGTGCATTTCGATCTACCGGAGGTGCTTTCGTAGGGATAGGGTGTGCGTGTGTGAGTTCATAGGGATGAGTATATGCGCGTGTATATGAGCGCTTGTGTCTATTGATGCTAAAAAAACCACCAAGGACTGCTTTGTACTTTTAAGCTTTCTTGCCTGGGTCCTCCGGGGCCTTTCTCTGCTAAAATAAATAAATAAATACGCGGCACAACCCCTCGCGTGACCTCCACCGGGCCTGTTTGGGGAGTGGTGGTTTGCATGGAAGGGCACGTGTTTTGCGTGGGTGCGAGTGGTGTGAGTGACCACGCAGGCCGCACCACATGCAGAAGCAGCATGTGAGGCGCACGCGGCCACATCCAGTAGCTACAGTGCAAGTTCGCTGAACTAGCCTAGGAGTTGCTGCTGCTCCTGCTCCTGCTCCTGCTGCTGCTCGTTTCTCCCTCCTCTTTTCAGCTAAACTAAACAACACGGAGTCTTATATTAATGGTAAGTATTTCGTTCCCAACCTAACCTACTTGATAGGTACTACTGCACATCTTATCCATTACGTAACGCTGCACTCTCTCTCATTGGAGTCCACGCAGTACTTTACTAGTGTATGTAGTATACTGGAGGAGCCAACGGTCGTGGTCGTGCACAAGAAAGAAAACGTTGGCGCAACACAAAAGCGCCAAGAGAAGCAAGCGCGAAGAAGCCCGCCCGCCCGGCAATAACGCGTCCGTGTAACTTTGCTGCTATGCTACTAGCTAGCTAGCTGCTCTACGTACTTAACCAACCTTTATAAGAGCCTGCTTTCAAGTACCACGTCGTACCACCACCACCCTACGTGCTCTCCTCGATCTCACCATGCGTAACGTCATGGCTTCCCGTGTAGCAGCACTGCTACCTGCTAGCGCAACCTCAACGAGCGTCTTCCACCACCTCCTCTTCCTCCTGCTCCTCGTCGGCCACGATGATCGCCGTGCCGCTGCTGCCGCGGCGGTGGCAACGGGAACAGCACCGGCGCCGGTAGTGGCGAGCGCTCCGTTGGGCGTCGGGGTGGTACTGGACCTGGCGACTGGGCTGGGGAAGAAGAGCCTCCTCAGCATGGAGATGGCGGTGCACGACTTCTACGCCGCGCACCCCGGGTACACCACCAGGGTGAAGCTCCATGTCAGGGACTCCAACCGCAGCGTCGTCACCGCCGCATCCGCAGGTACTCTACCATATATACGTACTATATACGCTATATACTTGGTTTCGAGGATAAACACCATGCAAGGCTCGCCCGCAAAGAAAAAAAAACCTTGAAAGGCTGGTTACCTTTTTTTTTTTATGTAGTAGCTATATAAAACCCAACATATATCAAAGTGCAAGGCTGATTATCCCGCCACTACTTTGTTGCCATGTTGTCGGGTTGGGGAACAAAAAACTTAAAGTGAGACATAAACATCACACATGATAGAGCCAGAGGCGGATCTAGAATTTTGGGCTATGGTGGGCCAATAGTTAACATTTTTTATATGCATTATCACGGCCCTAGTCTTATTTTTTACTCCCTCCGTCCCATAATGTAAGACGTTTTTTGGCACTACACTAGTGCCAAAAAAACGTCTTACATTATGGGACGGAGGGAGTAGTTTCAAGGGTGAAAAATCTCAGGAAATATAAGATTTTCTCACTTAAATCACCTAATTTTCGGATGACTATCATGTGGGCCCACAACTAGCTGCCCAGCATGTTAGCTACACAAAGTGAGATGATCTGTGTTAGAGAATATGTCTCTCCTGTCCCCTCCTAGATCCACCACTGTTTTCTCCCTTTCTCCATCATCAAAACTACACCACCTTGAACAAACCAAACTAACCACCTTGACATATTTCTGGATCAATACTAGTGATTTTAAATCATGAATATCAACATTGCTAGAGATAGTATATCAAGAGACAATCTATTATAGAGCACGTTATTTGGATTATCCAGATGACATATAATGCATATGAAAAATACCGGCTTATCTACCATTGTGCTGCTCTTAGGGCTCCCGTTGAGTTCGACCATTGTGTTATAAACTTTGGAATTGAAAATAGGAACGAACGCACTAGTATTTTAAAACCATATGTTAGGCAAAATATAGTTTCAATCAACACAAGAAAGACACGAAAAGGCAAAATATAGTTAGAAGATTAATATTTTGACTAGATAATGGCACGTGAGTTATTACCGGAGAATTGATAATTTGTTGGCAATCATCATAATCTACCAGTTAGTCAATGCGATTACTGCCCAATAATGGCAATTGAATGGTACTTATAGGCTTACAAAAAACATGATTTTATTTTGATAAGTAAATAAGACGTGTACCAATTGGTGGACTAGAAAAACAAGTGGGAAATCTAGAAAACCGAAAACGGAGAAGGTGGGATGGGAAGAGAGGGCGTAAGAAATTACCGACAACAAAATCTCATGTATTTTTCAAATAGGAGTGAAGATACCGCTTGAAACTACATGTTAATATGAATCGAATGATATAATTTTTGGTGACATACACAAGTTTTTGTTGCCCAATGATTGATCAAAGTCGAGCGTCGAAATAAGGGAGCCATGTAAACTCAGAAAGGGCAATTTGGTCAGTACTTATTAACTTGAAGGGATGGGTCATTTGATGCCGTTCTTAAGGGAAACCGCAGGACAAAACTGACAAAACCAAAAAAGAAAGAAGTGGGGTGGGTTATTTATGCTCATTACAGCATACAGAAAAGTATCAACATGGGAGATTATAAATGTATGTTGAAACATATTGGGCGCCTCTCTTCATTAGTTCGGATTTTTAAATAAGTTTACTGAAGCATGAATTCAATAGTATATATATAAGAAAAAGAAAGACCGGCTTTACCAAAGCACATCTATCCCACGCCGGTTTGGGCAGACGCGCACCAGCCCCCATGGCCGCCTCCGGTCGGGCAGGCGGGGCGTTCCTGAGATCTCCCTCCGGCTGCCGGTCAGCTCCGCTCGCTTGCCGTACTCGGCTGCTCCGCCGCGCGCACGTAGTACCCTAACGCTGCTCGCTTGCCGTGCTCGGCCACCGACCCGGGGCGAGCCGCGCCACTGTGCCGGGCGGTGCTGCCGCTAGCTCCCCGCCGCCGGAGGCCACCTGTGCCGGCCTCTTCTCCCCGCGCCACCGCAGCAGCAGAATCCAAACGGGATAGGCGATAAGCTGTGTCATGGGCGGCCGGGGATGATGATGGCGGAGGCGGCGGAGTGGCTGCGCGCGGCGCGAGGCGGGTGGTGCGCGAGCGCGGCCACGCCGGGAAAGCCCCGCCTGCTCAACGCCTGCCTCCTCAACGACCTCCGGTTCCGCTTCCTCGCTGCCAGGTGCCTCGTCATAAGCTTCCTCAGATTCCACATTTCGTCCAACATGTTCCGTGCGTCCCGGCAAGCAGTCTCCCCTGTTTGTTCCTCTTTGCCTGTTCCGAGGCGCATTACATACAGATACAGGGCAAACGGCCAGACTATACAAAGAATTTATTCATGACGAACCAGTTTAATTGCAGTTCTTACTTCTTAGTATGGTGTATATAAATTTAAAGGGATGTCCTTTGATCTTTGCTAGCATTTTTGCTTAATTGCACTTCTTCTAAGGGAATGCATTAGAACCAATTTCCGCTAACTGAAAATACGAATACTAAATTTCTACCGTATGAGAAGCCAAGAAGAATCAAACCTCTAGAAAACACATGCTGTTATTGACTCTTGATTTCGCATGATTTTTTAGTGCATGTTTTCACTTTATTTTTACCACACATGCCATATGTGATGAATGCTTTTCCTTTTCTGAAGTGAGTTGACCAAACATTTTATCTTTGCAGCAATAGATCTCATCAATAACAAAAAGATTGGGGTTGTCATCGGTCCGCAGAATACTTTACAAGCAGAATTCCTGGCCTACCTAGCAAATACTACCAAGGTTCCCGTCATCACCTCCTCTGCAACAGGTGATACAGTTACTCAATATCATGTCCCGTACTTCCTTCGTGCTTGTGTCAAGGGCTCCTTCCAAGCAGCTTCGATTGCGGCCTTTGTTAAGTCCTACGGCTGGAAAAACGTTGTTCTTGTCTATGAGGACAACAACTATGGTGTTGGCATTCTCCCTTCCATTACTGACGCCCTTGCAGCCGTTGATGTCCATGTCACTAACCGTTCTGCCATCCCCACTTCTTGCCCCGGTGACCGCATTGATGCGGAACTATACAAGCTCATGACCATGCAGACACGTGTCTTCATCGTCCATATGTTGCCAGCCGACGCTGCCCGCCTATTTGCTCGGGCTTCAGCAATCGGTATGCTGACTGAAGGGTATGTCTGGATGGTCACGGATGACATTGGCATTGCCCTTGATGTGCTTCCCCAACATACCACTGAAACCATGCTGGGTATTGTTGGTTTCCGACCATATGTAGCAAAGTCTACAAGGATTACTAGTTTCAAGGATCGGTTTGTCACTCGATACAGAGCCAAATACCATCAAGATCCTGATGCTAGGGTGGCAAAACCGACCATGTTCCAGTATTGGGCATATGATGTGGTATGGGCAATTGCATCTGCAACAGAGAAGTCCAAGAGGTCCAGATCCTTAAATCTAGGATCTACCACAGGTTATATGGGCAAGTTAGTAGATGATCTGCAACCATCTCCTGCTGGCCCAGAACTCCTAGCTTCCATAATGGGTGGGGAGTTTTATGGACTGGCTGGGAGATTCAGGTTTGTTGAAGGGCATTTGCCGGTTCCACCATATGAGATCGTCAATGTGATTGAAGAGAAGATTAGACGCATTGGGTTTTGGAGGCCTGGTTATGGACTCTCAGCTTTTCTCAACTCTAGCACTAGACCAGGCCAAGCTAGACGTAGGACAAAAGCTGGTCAAGTCCTGAGAGCTGTCATTTGGCCAGGTGATTCAATAACAGTGCCTAGAGGTTGGGACTTCCCAGTAAATAGCAAGATACTGCAGATTGTTGTGCCCGTGAGACGGGATTTTAAGGTTTTTGTCAAAGTTGAGAATCCTAACTCTAGTATGCAAAAGGTCACTGGCTACTGCATTGATGTCTTTGAGGCTGCTGTGAAGAAACTACCATATGCACTACCCTTCAAGTACATGCCCTACGACTGTGCAAATTCATATGATAAACTGGTATCACAGGTTTACTTCAAGGTTAGCGCTAATTCTTTTATAACTTTAACCAACTTATTTCCTTGCCATTGAATTCCAAACCTTATTCATTTTATTAACTATTTTATTTTGTTTTCATTGTTTGGGTGGTAGACATATGATGGAGCAGTGGGTGATGTGACAATTATTGCCAATCGAACTAGGTATGTAGACTTCACAGTGCCATACACAGAGTCAGGTGTGTCGATGCTTGTCCTAGCTAGGAAAGATGAGGATGAACCAACGATGTGGATCTTCTTAAAGCCACTGACGAGTGACCTTTGGATTGCTATGGTAGTGTTTATTGTATTCACTGGCCTAGTTGTGTGTACGATTGAAAAGCCTATAAATGATCAAGTCAAGGGTTCCATATGGAAACAGCTCAACACTTATTTTTACTTTGCATTCTCCACTGGGACTTCTACGCATGGTATGTCCTTACAGTCAACCTTATTCTATGCAAAATCATGAACTCTGCACAGATTTGTACTATAGTTCACTGACAAAATAATTTCTTTCACTGTAATTGATAATTCCATGACAGATCAAAAGTTCAAAAGCCTTCAGTCAAAAGTTATTGTGGTGTCCTGGTGCTTTGTACTGCTAGTTATAGTGCAGAGCTACACAGCAAGCTTGTCGTCAATGTTAACGGCAAAGAGGCTCCATCCTTTGGTGACTGACCCAATGCAACTTCTGCTCAATGGTGACTATGTTGGATACCAGAATGGATCATTTGTGCACTCGATGCTGAGGCGGCTCCAGTTTAAGGACCACCAGATAATGTCTTTTAGCACTCACGAGGAATATGCGGATGCATTGACGAAGGGATCTAAGGGGGGAGGGGTATCTGCCATCTTTGATGAGACACCATACATAAATTCTTTCCTCTTGCTGTACGGAAAAGATTTCCAGAAGGTTGGCCCCATTGAAAGGACGGTCGGTTTTGGTTTTGTAAGTTCCTTGAAACTTATGCTCAAGTTTTGGATTGTCCTAACTTGGCTTCACCTTATAATATGTTATGTTGTACTCTTGGTCAGGCTTTTCCTAAAGGCTCTCCGTTGGTGGAGGATCTTTCCAAGGCCATGCTCAATTTAATAGAAGGGTCTGAAGGTTCTGATATTGAGAGGAAATGGTTTGGGGATCGGATTCTGTCACTGGATTATGGCAGTCCAGACACTAGCTTCTCACGACTCAGTTTACGGAGCTTCGAAGGTCTATTCATCATCAATGGATGCATTTTAGGTTTGATGTTTCTCATAAACTGCTCGAGGTACGCACATGCAAAATTCACTGCCAAAAGAAACACTGCTGCTGCTAGTGATGGCGAGCCACAACCTTCGACGAATAGTAACGATATACCTGCTATCTAGTCCCCCTAGAGCATTGGAGTGTTGCCGATTACGAGTTTCCAAGAAATAAAAGTTATTTAGGGGTTTCGTTAAGCTGCCTTTTGCTGTCCACCAGCTGTGTGCCATAATGTTGTAATACTATGCTATTATTATGGTGGGATGCCACTTGTATTTGTACTTATATAAGTCGTGTTGAAACTCGGATTTGATGATATTTGTAGCACTTCTGTTCGTCTATTGTACGGGCGACTGAAAACACAAATAGATTCCAGTCACTTCTGATCTGTGTGTCGGATTTTGATCATGTGCATGTGTTCGTTTCTTTCTATCTTATGTTATTCCTGCAAACAGAAGTCACTGAAACTTATGGAAGTTCCAGTCATGTGGATATCAATGATGGAAGCCCAACGCGTGTTTGGATTTTTTAGGAGTGGTTGTTTGGATCTATTAATCGGATGTAAGATCTGATGAGTGTTCTTCTTTCTCCTTATAGCGTTGAGCCAGCGGTGGAAAAACTTGGTATTGGCATCATCCTCTTTAAGGTTGGCGAGACACGCACACTGCTTCTTTCTGGCTCTCTCAAGGACCGCGAAGCCAATGACCCTCCTTTTAAATCTGGCACGAAGATCCAACTCTACACGGGAGAGGGAACGCGCCTCATGGGCCATGTTTAACAAGCAGGGCGAACATGACGATAGAGTTTGGCTTTAGAGAACAAGCGTCTACTCCAAGAGGCTGGTCTTCTTCAGCTTATGGTGCAAGACTTGGAATGGTTCAACATGGCCAGTGTGCTCGAGCAAGCCTTGGAGACAACTTCGGTGAAGCCAGGCAGGGAGACCCAAAAAAAATCAAAATTGAAGCTCCTAAGCCTTTGTGGCCCTTGTGATCGGCGAGCAGGAGGGGACAGTGGTCGGAGAGCAACGACGAAAGTGCAAGCATGACCATAAAGAGGGCATCATCCATGACCACTTCTCCGCGGTCATGGTGCGAGGCAACAACAGAACAGTGGACTTCAACTCGGAGGAGCTTGGACTTGAGACCAATAACTTAGCTTCCCTTGCGGAGCGCATTTCTTTGGAGTAAGTGCGAGACGCCATAAACCAAATGCCAAGCGACAAGGCTCCCGGGCCGGACGGGTTGAAATTTCTAACAGACAACATACTGAATGATTTATGTAGGGTCATGGTTGGATGCGAGGAAGGAATAGCAATGGTGGAAATCGATTTACCCGTGAAGATTGTACTTGTGAGCAAAAGACTTCATATATAGAAAGTTGTTTTTGAGACTTAAATTGATGAAGATTATTACTGTCAAGCCTTTCAAGGGTCCAAGAATACAAGGCTAAGGACAAGTAGAATCTCATGTAATACCTATATACTTGGTTGAAACGTACATTTGCATGCCTACTTCTAGTGTTGCGAACACAAAATGTCGAGCAAGTAAAATAACATCGTTGGCAGGAATAAGACCCCAAAATGTCAAGCACTGCCTATTTGTTAAACCTCCGAGACGGCAATAGAAAATTACATGTTCACAGAAGAAGTGCATTGTGCCTGAAGCAA
Source organism: Aegilops bicornis (assembly GCA_021605145.1). NCBI lineage: Eukaryota > Viridiplantae > Streptophyta > Magnoliopsida > Poales > Poaceae > Aegilops > Aegilops bicornis. The sequence continues at coordinate 16,403,213 of CM038671.1, forward strand.
ATTATGTGTCTCACCCACCTTCTTGGTTGGTAGGAGCATCATTGTGCATTTGCGGTTGAAACTTGAAAGTCTCCCAGTTTGTTACAGTATAAAAAGTGAAGTACGGCGTACCAGAAATCTTAAATGATCCATTATTTACGGTGAAAAGCGAAAACAGCATGATTGCATATTGAAGTGTATCCTCAGACAGAAACAGCAGAGAAATCTTTCTAACCGAATTACGCTTTACACACCTTTTTCGCAGCTCATAATAACTGCCCATGCCAAAATAAAATTCCACGCAGAGAACAGAGCATGATGCACACTAAATTTCAAAATCGACGCCATAGTAAAATCTGAAGAGATACCTGATTCAACATTGGTTGTTCCAAGTTGAGTGAGAGAGTTTAGTCGCTAGATTGGCCTTCGAATTTGTCTTGTGACCGTGTGACTACAGCGATCCAACAGCTCACACATGATTTAGCCAGACCCTTTATTTTACTGCAGTAGTAAAACACTTGACTAATTATCTTGTAAACAATCTACGCCCTGTGGGAGTGTCTTCTAACGGTGAAGAAGCTCCAGAGCACGGGACAAGGCGCCACTGAACCGAGCGACATCGAGCGTGACGTTCTGGCCGACCAGGTACTCCGACCGGAGCGCCAGGTCCCTCAGCACACGGCGGTCGCGTGGGTACAGCTCCGCCAGTGTGCTCTCCCCGACGGCGATGCCGTACTGCACATAGCCGAGCCCCATGTCGCCAGCCGGCTCCCCGAAGTCGTCCCTCGCCATGGCCTCCAGCCCACCCAGCGGCACCACCTGCACCACCACGGCCCCTGGCGGGAGGAACACCAGGTTGGTGAGCCCGGCACCGTGAACGCCCACCAGCACGTCGCACGAGTTCACCAGCCGCGCACAGGCGGGCATGTCCGAGTGCTGCTCCGCCTCGCCGACGATCACCTCGTAGCCAAGCATGGCCGCCGCCTGTGCAACAGCGCCCATGTTGGTGAACGCCCTGGTTGTCTTCCGGGAAATGATGAGCAGCCTGGGGCGCCGCGGGCTCCTGATATTGTCACCGCCATGTAGCAGCCGGATGGCAGTATCTCTCTCGAGGCCATAGGATCTCCGGGCAAGGCGGGCAAAGTCAGCCATGGAGTAGTGCCCACCGACAGTCTTCGCGGTGTCGATACTCATCTCCTTGTGGAAGCTGAGGCCGACGACCACATGAGGGTAGCAGAGCACCTCTGCGCTTTGCCTGTCCATGTCAATGACAGCGTGGCGGGAGAGCCCCCGGAGCAGCGGTCGGTACTTGTCAAGCCACCATAACGGGGCGTTGCTGACAAGGAGGTGCACGTCGCTGCGGAACCGGCTGGCGGTGATGAACAGTGGGATGAGTACGTCGGTGAAGTCTCGGAACATGTTGCCTGCGTAGCCGCCGACCGAGAAGACCACCGCTGGGGCGGCACTCTCGGCCGTGCATCCCGGAGCGTAAGGTGATGAAGGGGTGACTGACACCAACACCTCTGTGACATTGGTGAGCGCATGGCCATCATTCTTCCTCGCGTGCGGCTTCATCCTCCATGACCGGCGCCTCACAGAGACAGAGGGATGGAGGAGGGCAATGATGGTGACGTTGGAGAGGATTACCCGGACATCGCCCTTCAGCTCACATACATCTGATCTTAGGGTCGACATGTCACACTCACACAGCAGCTCCCCTTCGTTTGCAGAGCCTATCTTTTCTTCTTCCCACATCACGGAAGATGTTGGACCAGCTGAAAACAGCAACCTCACTGCAAACACAAAATAGAGCAAATGAACATAAAACTGATAGAAACAAGAACCCAAAATGTGCATTTCCTCGAGCAACCAGCAGGAACACTCTCTATTCATCAACACACCAAAATGTCAATGAAACGATAACTTACATGTCTGCAGAGGAACCGTGTGCCTGAGCAGCACCATGAGCGAAACCGGCGCAAGAATGCATACTGCAAACAGCACCAATCCAACCTTGACAGTAAGACTGATTATTTTCTTCTCACTCGCCATCTTGCAATGCTGAGATCCTCACTGGAGTGGCAATGATACTCCCTGAGTTGCTTCTATGCTTATATTCTTCTTAACCTGCTCTGTTAGTTCAAACATCTCATTAAACAGGTAATGTTTGTTGGGAAGATCTCTTAGGGATCACCAACAGAATAAGCAGCTACGCCCTAGAATAGATTGGGGGGTGTTGTGTAAAGTGTATCCCAAGACAAAAAGTAGCAGATAAATATTCCAAAGGAGATGACTCAATCATGGAGAACATACCTTTTCAGAACACGTAAAACTTCGGCATGCCCAAAGAAAATCTAGTGCAGAAAACAGAGCATGATGAACAAAAAAATGAGATGAACATAATAGTGAAACCTAAAGCTTAGTTGCATCAGTCCATCAGAAAACTTGGTGCTGGTGGACATTGATACCCCAGGTCAGGGTAAAGGTCTACATCAGTGCAACAGTGGACATGTTAGGTGTTAAAGAAAATACTGTTTCAGTTAGTTGGTCCAACCCCTTTGGTAGAATAACGACAAGGAGGATTCTGCTCATGGTCAAATCCTCCTTGCCAACATGTGAAGCAACAACAGAAATTCAGAAACTTGGAAAATAATCAGGCAACATATTGAGCTAGGTTCAGTGGTGCTTTTAGTAGCCCACAAGAGAAACCTTGCGTTTCACTTCTTCAAAAAGCTTCTGCAGATCTTAAGTGGAAAATATATTCAAAGAGAGAGGCCATCATAAAATTATATTGCTAAACATAGGAGTATCACAAAAGATGCATGCCAATAGAAGAAAATGTTACTACAAAAGAATGGAAATTTACATATCTCTAGACTATCAACTACTCTGGCAGGATTCCTGGGAAGATCGATGGAAAAAACCAGAGCAATAATCACGCCCTTGCCTTTTGTTGGTCTAGTATAACATTCAAGATCCTTCCAGGCACATAAATTCTCTTCCTGATGGCCTTCCCATCCAAATATTTGGAGAGTCTCTCGTCTGAGGCTGCTATTTGGAATACATCATCCTCTGAGCACTCCTTGTCAACAAGGATTGTACCCCTGGTCTTCCCGTTGATTTGCACAGGGAGAACAATCTCTGATTCCTTCAAATACTCATTCTTTGCCTGGACAGAACAGAAAGAGTTCAAACTTTATGCCACAAAAAAAAAGTTCACTCACATGTGAAATTTCAAAACATAGGCATATATCAGACTAGTGATCCAAAAGATGCCCTTATTTGTTAGTAACTGCTCTCTAACATTTATGAGATCTTGTTTATTTAAATTTACAGTTACCATTCCTCAAACAAAAGTATAATTATCCCACCTAACTATCAAATCAAAGCAGTAAAATCTTCTTTCTAAAAATCTTCATCTTAAATCCATCAGCAATGTATGCTCGCTTGGTACCAAAGCAAAGCAGGACAGGTTTGAGTTTACCTCTGGAAACTGTTCATGGGCCAATGATTGTGCGTGTCCAAGACGAAACCAAAGCTCCTCAGCCAAGTGTGGTGCAAAAGGTGCTAGCAACAGAACAAAGGAGTCTATAACAGATTTCGGTTGAGTGTCCCACTGCGAATAAAGTGAACATCACATCAGATTCTTCTAAAAATTATGTGGTCGTACGACCAGATAAGCTAAAAAGCATGTTTACTAGAAGCTACACGTTTGGGTGTTAAACCAAGCAACCTTTAGTTACTTTTGCGCTAAAATTGAATATTCTGACATAAAAAAAACTATGGAAAATACTAATGCCAGCTTTACAAGAGATTCTGTGCCTACCAATACTTTACCAAAGTATGACCTGAATGCATGAACGAAGAAATACTGCATGAATTAAAGTGAATGTGCACTTGTGCACAGTTGCTCGTTACAGCAATCTGCATAAAAAGCTTGCACAGATTTGAATAACTTGTGTTTTGCACATAACTGACGCAACAGAAAAACTCTGTTCTGCCATCTTTGGGACTAGAAAAAATGATGTCTAATATGAACGCTGGCAACTTAATCCTTCAAGGAGGCACGCACAGCATGTCTGGATTTACCTTGTATGCTGCATTCACAAACTCCATCATTGCGGAAATTGCAGTGTTAAACCTTGTTTCCTGAATCTCCTCTGAAACCTACAAACAGAATAATAGACGTTATCCAGGAGTGAAGTAATCATCACAACAACACAACTTGAGGGAAAAAGATCAATGTGCAATTAAGGTAGTAAGGTTTCGTCTCATTCGGCTGCCTCCATACTGCAATAATCATGAGTTTTGAAATATTTCAAACAGAAGACAGTATGGTTTGTGGAATGTGTTTATAAATTCTTTCTCCACACCAAACCGAACACCTCTGTTATCTTTTACTACTTGTTAGCTGAAACATGGTAGAAGTTTCCCAACCAGACAGGCAACTCTAATAAACTAAACAAGTTGCATGGTTTTCATTTCAGAGAGCATAAGTGCAAAAAATGATATTTCACCCTTGTGAAAACTGTGACTGTGTGACCTACCCTTGCGATGCATTTGTGAAGAACACGGAGCTGCTCAAAGGTTGGTTCGACATCAGTGGCCATAGTTCCATCTTTATATGATCCATCCGGTAATGGTGCGCCAACCACGAGTCTCCAAGTCCTACCTAGAAACCGATGCACACCTTCAATTCCACCAGTGCTCCATGTTTTTGAATCTCTGTATGCATCAAATTTTCTGTTAACTTACTGAAAATGGTTCTATTTCATCTGTAAAATTTAATGCAGCTTTCTTTAGTAAAAGAAATGATGTACCTCAACGGTCCCATGAACATCTCATATAAGCGGAGAGAATCGGCACCATATTCTGAAACCACGTCATCGGGGTTGATGACATTTCCTCGACTTTTACTCATTTTGTATGCGCGGGCATTTAGACGTATGTTTGGATCATCCTTCAGCATATAATGGTCTCCAACTTTTGTGATCTTAAGAACATAGAAGCAAGCAAGTGTCAATCTCCAAACTTCTATCACCCAAATGAATAAACAGGATCAGAACACACCTTATCTGCTGGTACTTTTTCTTGGATGCAATCACTCAGACTTGAATCTGAGTCTGCAGAAACCCATTTGCCTTCGTTGTCTCTATATGCAGTATACTCAACCTGTTACGACACCCATTACTTAGGACCAGAAAAATTCATGACAAAGATGTAGAACGCCTTAAAGAAGTAGCTCCACCTACTTCTCCTAGTATTAATCCTTGGTTTATCAAGCACTTGAAGGGCTCTTTAGTGGACACCACGCCAATATCATACAGAACCTAGAGAAGTAGAGAGATCATTTGGTTAAAAGAAACATGAGGCCAAAAGATATTACCCCCTCCGATCCAAAATAAGTGTTGCAGCTTTAAACTAAAGTTAGTTCAACCTTAGTTCAAAACTACGACACTTATTATGGATCGGAGGGAGTACTAGATTTGTGTGCTACAGGCCTATATAATATACAAGCAGGGAGAAACAGCGTAGTGAACCAGAAAGAGTAAGCATTGGTCCCTAAGTATCCTAAGAGCTGAATCCGGCTAACAAGAGCTGACATTCCAGTGTGCATTGTTATTATGTTAGTAGGGCACATGCCGATTCAGACCTCTCAGATTGTTTTTATATTTAATGGACAAAAAAACCAAACACGCCTTTAGCAAAATCTCATACGATACGCAGGTTACAAGCTGATAACAATGGTATCAACAAATTCACAAATTCAGATATGTTTCCCATAGTATACATCACATAAGATAGGCCAGGAACTTTCCCGTGGCCTTCAATGGGTTACTGGAAGGGGAGGTTTTTGTATTGAATAAGAATCAGAACCTTATGCCAAAATCTTGCATACAGCAAATGCAAGACAGAATGTTCGGCACCACCGACATAGATGTCTACTGGACCCCAATAACTGCATGATATAGAAAAGAAGTTACACACACATCTCTTACTGAAGATCAAATGTGAAAGAAGGATGCACCTTTCTTTAGCCTTGTCAACCAATGTGCTGGAATTTTTTGGATCCATGAATCTCAAATAGTACCTGCATAACCATTTAAAAATAGGAAAATGTAAGGGTTTAGAAGTCACTGGCAAACACAGAAAGGACAAATTGTGTACACCAAAAAAAGTTCCTAACAAAAAACAGAACTTCTACAAGTAATTATGGAGTATTAAATCCGTATAAATTGTTGAAACTACAACATCAGAAAACTTACCAGCATGAACCGGCCCATTGTGGCATGGTGCTTGTTTCTCTTCTTGCAGGCTTCCCAGTTAAAACATCACTGGTTCTAACCTGAAAAGGCAGATGAAACTCAATACATATTTTCATGCCAATTTACTAACGATCAGTAGCTTACGTTAGATCTCATGACCCTCAAGTTGCAATGGTGTTCCTCAAAAAAATCAAGCAAATAATGCTTACATTATCCAGTTCTTTCCAGTTTGCTCATTCAAAAACACATGTATAAATGATGCAGACCAGTCCAACTAAAGGAGGTGACATGCAACTTTTGAGAACTGTGTTTCTCTGTGTCATCTTTGCGGTTTATATATTACCTAATGTATGATTTTAGCTTCACAAAATATAGAAGTGGGATTAACTCTTTCGCCTTTGCAGTTTTCCCTTTTTTCCAACCTTCACACACTATGTTTCTTCTCTTTTTTCCACTTTTTTTAACTGAAAACCTTTGTTCCAATATGATTTATAGACATGCAACAACTAGAGAATATCTTTGGGGGAGTTCTTAGCATTACACAAAGATATAAGAAACTCTCAGCGCAAGAAATTGTTGAAACACATACCCAATCTGCTGCTTTGGTCAAAGGGGGCTCCCCAGTACCAGTGGGAGTGAAGTCATCCAATTCAGGAAGAGTTAAAGGCAACTGGTTTTCTGTAAGAGGCACCATTTCATTGGTATCATCAAGGTAAATCACAGGGAAAGGTTCGCCCCAATAACGCTGTCTAGCAAAAAGCCAATCTCGGAGCTTGTAGTTTACCTGGTAAAGAGGTGTGCTCAATTAGTCCATCAGAAAAATCGTATGCAGAACATTGCTATACAATGAAGTGGGGGGAAGGAATGCACCTTTTTCTTTCCAAATCCATTACTCTCTACCCAAGCAGTAACTTCTAAAGCAGCATCTTGTGAAAGCATACCATTGATATTTAACCCAGATGAAGAACTAGATGAGTTTATCATGATACCATCATCTGCATAAGCCTCCTCGGGATCACAATTGCCATTGGGTGGACTTACAACCTTAATGATTGGAAGTTCATATTTCAAGGCAAACTCATGGTCACGGGAATCATGTGCAGGCACCGCCATGATAGCCCCAGTGCCGTAGCTGCAAAGTAGTTAAGGTTAGCTTTGGAAGAGCAAAGGTAAATACAGGTGTAAAACTAGGTTTCATTTTTCTCATTATTAGTAAAATATGCAGAGATAACAACCCAAACTCCATTGGCCAATTTACTAAATATTATACCATGCCTCTTTACGTGTCTCTGAATAAAGCAACTCTGAAATGGGGAAAAAGTGGATAATGACAACAATATGGAAACTGAAGTAGACAAATTGGATACGGCGGCTGAACTTTAGCAAATGTCGCAATAAGCAGTGTATTCTGCATATTCATTACATGTAGATACTAGGTTTTCTACTAAATGAAGTCTCGACTTTGTAGCATTTGAGTTTTACTTAGGAGGATGAATGCAACAGGACAATGATGATGCAAAACACAACACTAGAAGACACAGAAGACAAAGATAAGTTTATAAACCTTGCTAAGACATAATCTGCCACCCAAATTGGAATTATCTCCCCGGTTGCTGGGTTCTTAGCATAAGAACCACTGAAAACTCCAGTTTTTTCCTTCTGGAGTTCAGTTCTCTCGAGTTCGCTCTTTCTTGCTGCAACTTCTGTGTATTCCTCTACCTGCTTTTCCAATTAGTCCATATTGACGTTGAACGATGCTAAAATTGTCAAAATGACAAAAAGGAACATACATGTGCACGTTGTTCCTCAGATGTTAGAGATGGCAACAAAACATGCTCAGGTGCTACAACAAGATATCTGCAGCAGAAAACAAAAGGCAGTTCAATATTGTCCATCTGGATCTAGAAACTGTACTGGCTGATAAAGATTAAAAAGTAAGGCAGAGTACTCACGTTGCACCAAAAATGGTGTCAGGCCTTGTTGTATAAACTGTCAATTTGGCACCTAAATCATGTCCTTCCTGGTCAACTGCACAAAATTCAAGCTCAGCACCTTCCGATCTCCCTATCCAATTTCTTTGCATTTCTTTTATGCTCTCAGGCCAATCAAGATCATCCAAATCTTCAAGAAGTCGATCAGCATAAGATGTTATCCTCAGCATCCACTGGCGCATTGGCTACACAGCAAAAGTTAAAGTGGATAATCTAATATGCCTTGTTGCAGATAGGTGCTGAGGAACAGGTTCATTGACATGGCAGAACATAGATAAAAGAAAAGATAAGCTAAACCGGCAGCAGAAAGAGTTACACAGTTTCTACAGCTTACCTTTCTTATAACAGGATAACCACCACGTTCACTGACACCATCAATTACTTCCTCATTCGCCAAAACAGTCCCAAGAGCAGGGCACCAATTGACCGGTACCTCAGCCTGATTGTAAGATAGCAATGCCAGCCTAAAAATCATTGAAAACCACAGATACAACACTAAGCACATAAAAACAGAATCCTAAAAATGGATGGTGCAAAGCAGATGATCACTTGAAACAGAGTAAACACATAACATATCAAATCAAATGATACTTTGAAACTCGAATGATGCAGCAAGAAAGGACACTAGTAGCTCTGACCTGGTAAGCCAATCCTCTTTTCAGTAGTTGAAGAAAAATCCATTGCGTCCATTTATAGTAGGCTGGTTCTGTTGTGGAGATTTCACGATCCCAGTCATATGAAAAACCTAATGATTTAAGCTGCAACACAAGAAAGCATCCCCCTAATGAACCACTGATAATCGAAGTACTGCACAGAACATTTTCAGTTTCGTTTCCGCAAAAACAGCCACGTTTTCATATCAACATTCTATCCATGGTTCGTGGTAATTACAAATGAAGGAGTAAGTTCGTTGTAAACTGGACTTATAGAAAGCAGGTATTGCTTCAATGGTACATGAAAAAGTTTCAGGCTACGAGTCATGGAACATGCATGGCAAGGGTACAACTAATACCAATAATTTCGCACTGACCAATCAAAACAAGCACCCTACAAAGCATCGCATGGGAAGTCTCATCTATGATAACTTGTACCAGTTGTTTCGTAAGTCATAACACTTGGGCCCATGGTTAGACCATGACCAAGATCTTGTTCGGCTAAAACATATTGCTATATTGGCAATATAGCTCAATTGAACCTTACTTAGTAGTAGAACTAATGGAGCCAGCAAGAAGTGATATGTTTTGTATATGCAACCTACTAGAAATGCAAGTGCAAAGCACATCTAATTGGCAGCCCGAAAATGAAGCGTGAGAGCACACTTGACTTGCTATTGTAAATATGTAATATCTACTACACCTCAGAAGCAAAAGATGCAACATAACATGAAGCCATGCAGTATATAAACAAAGTAAAGGCATTACCTGTGTGCGGAAGCGGTCAATGTTGCGCGCAGTTGTGGTCTTTGGGTGGGTTCCCGTCTGCGCACAAAGTTACATTTTACATCATTCATTCAGAAACACAGCAAGACAGCAAACTTACCAAAAATAAAATTTAACAATCCCGATATAAAGAGACCCCAGAGGAGGATTTCAAATGACCTGGATAGCGTACTGCTCGGCAGGAAGGCCAAACGCGTCCCATCCCATGGGATGCAGGACATTGAAGCCTTTCATACGCTTGAATCTCGACAGAATGTCGGTCGCCGTGTACCCGAGGGGGTGCCCAACATGCAGCCCAGCCCCACTGCATAGCAATTTGCCAAATCATGTTGAGTACGAACAACATGTATCTACTTGACTTGCAGGGTAGGACTAGGATTCAATTCAGGACGACTTTATATGCATCCGGGAAGAATAAATTACATTTCAGCATTGACGCCCTAATTCCTGCATAATATTTGGCTCTATGCATGCAGTCGCATAACAGAGGATACTTCCATATTATATATTCTAGAGAAAACTAAACTAGAGCCTCGTATCCTAGTGCACGACTCAGGACAGGCACAGCCCAATTACACCACCGCGTGCAATTGCAAGGCCAGTACAGTACAGTACAGCACTAGAGAAATTCATGATAAACTCTGACAACAATTCGAGCACTGGTGGAGAAACTCCTGAAATTGCAGAGCCATTATTTCTACATACACAATTCAAGCACAAATTCGCGGTGGAGTAGCGACATATTCACGGTGATCTCGGCAATTTGGCTGCGAACTACGGACGGAGTGGGGAGTACCTGGGATAGGGGAACATGTCGAGGATGTAGCACTTGGGCCTGGAGGTGTCGAGGCCGTCGCCGAGGTCCGGGGTGCGGAACGTGCGGCGCTCCTCCCAGTGCGCCTGCCACCTCGGCTCGATCTCGTCGTACGGGTACGCCCGCCTCGCCTGCGCCTTCCCCGCATCGGCGTCGGCGGCAGCGCAGCAGCGGCAGGAGCGGGCTAGGCGCGGCGGGAGGTGCGCGCGGCGCCGGTGGGCGGCGGCGACGGCGGGAGGCCGCGCGTGGAGCCGGAGCGGCGGGTGCGTCGTGAGAGCCATCGGGTTGGGGTGGGAGTGGAGCGGGGTGGTGTGGAGAAATATGAAGGGGAGGGAGCGGGAGGTGGCTGCGGGAAGAAGACGACGAGCTTTGGGATAAGGTTTTGGAATTTGCTACTATAAAATAATCCCACAAGCAAATACAAAATGAAAATAGAACTCCCCATGGATGTGAACATATTGATTCTGTAGTGTAGATGTTGTTATATTTTTTTTATTGTAGTCTTGGTCAAAAAATTATGTATTCACCACCCAGGGTGCAGAATAAGTTATGTAAAATTTGGTATAAAAAACAAAAATATACTCGTAATTTTACATTATGTTTATAAGATTAGAAAAATCATATTTTATGTATGTTTTACATTATGTTTTTACATTCATAATTTTACGTAAACATTAAATATTATTTACGGCGAGTACATACTTTCTTACGCTCTCTTTTTATGTATGAAATCAGGCAAAATTTACGAAACGTAAAAATACGGTGGATTGATGTCAAAATAGAGAGGAGGAGAAGAATAACTATTCCTCAACCAGGGTGACGAATACATGATGTGATATATTTTGATTTGAAGTCTCACCGGATTCTCATGAGGCAAACACCCGCGCAACCACGGAGGACGGTGGCGAGATTACTTTTGCAATTATGCACAAGACTCCGAGATGGAGGGTTGTGACGAGCAAATGGCACGCTCTCACAGCAGTGATGGTGGACCGCGGAGAACATTTGAGGTGACGATGGTGGCAACAATATGCTCTGGCATATGACAAAATCAAGTGGCCTTTTGTATTCCAGATGTTAAAAGCTAAAGGTTTCCCTGATAAGTGGTGTGACTGGGTAATGGAAACTACGAGTGGAGGGCATGTTGGGGTGAAAGTAAATGATGAAATTGGACCATATTTTAAAACCTTCAAAGGTCTTAGACAAGGTGATGCTATGTCTCCTTTACTTTTTGATCTTGCTGCAGATACATTGGCTATATTAATGAACAATGCTCTGAAAAATGATTTGATTAAAGGGGTTCTTGGTAATGGGGAAAATAAAGGGGTGAATATGCTCCAATATGCAGATGATACAATTTTCTTGATTAAAGATGAAGTGGAAAGTGTGCAAAATCTGAAGTTTGTGTTGGGAGCTTTTGAACAAATGTCTGGGCTCAAAATTAACTTTCATAAAAGTGAATTGATGCTGTTTGGAAAAGCAAAAGAAAAGCAAAGTCTATATCAGGAGATTTTGACATGTAAAATGGGGGAAATTTCTATGAAATATTTAGGATTACCGGTAGCTGATTCCAGACTCAGAAATGTGCACTGGAATTGTATGACTGAGAAGGTAGAGAAAAGATGTGGATGTTGGCAAGGGAAATTGCTGGGTTCTATAGCTGGGAGGATTACTATAGTACATGCATGTTTGACTAATATACCTCTCTTTATGATGTCATTCTACCCTATTCCAAAAGGGGTGGTTAAAAAGTAGATTTCTATAGGGCTAGACTAGTTTGGCAAGAAGATGAGGATATTAAGAAATATCACCTGGTTAAGTGGGATACTTGTTGTCTGCCCAAAGATGTAGGTGAAAGGATCGATATGGTTGACTAGAGGGGGGGGGGGTGAATAGGCAACTAACAATTTTTAAGCTTTTCTTTACCAATTTAAACTTTGCAATAATAAAGGTTGTCTAGATGTGCAACTAGATGGACAACCTATATGATGCAACAACACAAGCACACGAGCAAGCAAGGATAGGAACACAAATAAGCTTGCACAAGTAAAGGGATAAGATAACCAAGAGTGGAGCCGGTGGAAACGAGGATGTGTTACCGAAGTTCCTTCCTTTTGAGGGAAATCGTCTCCGTTAGAGCGGTGTGGAGGCACAATGCTCCCCAAGAAGCCACTAGGGCCACCGTAATCTCCTCACGCCCTCGCACAATGCAAGAGTCGTGATTCCACTATTGGTGCCCTTGAAGGCGGCGAATCAACCTTTACAAACAAGGTTGGGGCAATCTCCACAACTTAATTGGAGGCTCCCAACAACACCACGAAGCTTCACCACAATGGAATATGGCTCCACGGTGACCTCAACCGTCTAGGATGCTCAAACACCCAAGAGTAACAAGATCCGCAAGGGATAAGTGGGGGGAATCAATTATCTTGTGGTGGAAGTGTAGATCGGGCCCTTGTCACCCAATCCCGAGCAAATCAACAAGTTTGATTGGCTAGGGAGATTGATCGGGCCAAAATGGAGCTTGGAGCAATAATGGAGCTTAGAGAGAGAAGAGGTAGTCAACTAGAGGTTGAAGAAGCCCTTATATAGTCGAGGAAAACATCCAACCGTTATCCACTTATTCAGCGCGACCAGCAGTACTACCGCTCTGGGCGCAGATTACTACAAGACGCGGTACTACCGTGGCGAACCATGGTACTATGGCAAAGAAGAAAAGCCGGGACTAGCTCGACTAAGGGCAAGATTATCATTATGCTGCATTACTAGCACCACCTTGCGGTACTACCGCAAGGTGGAGTCACGACTGAGAAGGGCGGATGAAATAAATTACATCCGTGCCAACTACCGCTCCGCGAGGCGGTACTCAGAAGCTGCGTGCCTACTACCGTGTGAACCGACGCAGTGCGGGGTAGGAGGGCCGCGGTACTCCGGCTCACGAGGAGCGATACTATCGTGGGCCCCAGCGGTACTACTGTTGACGAGCGGTACTACCGTGGTGGTAGCGCGGATGTAAAAGTTACATCCGCCCCTACTACTGTCGGGCGGCACTAGGCCTGGGAGTCGCGGTACTACCGCTCTTGAGGAGCGGTACTACCGTGGCACCCCGCGGTACTACCGCATGTACCTGCGGTACTACCGCAAGTACATAGGCAATAGTCAGATTTGCGCACCACCGAGATAACGAAGGGAAACTCCAAAGTGCGAGGGAAAGGAGGGACAAGTGTGCGTGTTGATTCCACCTAACCTTTACGACGGACCCCCTCTTAATAGTACGGCTCTCCCACGACTCAAATCCACCAAAAAGAAACGTGGACGGCGCCGTCTTCAATAGTCTCCGAGGGGCACCGAATCGTCTCGAGCCAAGAGATGGACCATCTGAGGAACTCAAAGCATACGATTAGTCCGCAAAAGTATCGTCATCAATCACCAAAACACTTACGGGATAAATATGCCCTTACAATCTCCCCCTTTTTGGTGGATTGATGACAATACGGGATTTGCACAAAGATACAATAATATAGAGAAAGAGCAAACCCCTCCTCTCCAAAATATAGACGGGCTCCACCTAGACGTGTGCACTCTGGATGAATGCTGTGGACTGCATAGCACACAAACTAGGATCACCACTCCCCTATATTTTAGAGACAAAGGTCCAAGAATAACATCTAAGCAACATATAGCACGATATAACATAAGCTTGCTAAGATAGATAGAGTGCATATGTCTTACACCATAAGAAGGTAAAGCAACTAAAACGAGGTTCAAACGATGCAAACGAGGTTCAACCGAAAACGCAAGAAACACACCAAACACGAACACACGACTCAAGAATCTCACGCTCTCCCCTTTGGCATCGAGACGCCAAAAGGCAGAGAGGACACTGCACACAAGCGGTGGCTCAAGCGAAGGGAACTCGTCCCAACCCTCTCCGTCAGACTCCTCACAGCAGGATGGGCTCCTCGACGTCCTCCTCAGAATCCGTCCACTTGTAGCCTTGCTTCGCCATCCACTCGGCCTCTGGAGTGATGTGCTCCTCAGATCCGCCAGACACATCCTCACCATAGAGCTTCAAGATCTTCCTGTCCCGGCGACGACTCTCCTTGGATGGCACATGAGTCATGTAACGCCTTGGCTTGCATGCAGAAAAGAGTCTTCATCTTGTCCTTCACCAAGGCCCAAGAAGGCATAGAGGAGCTCTGGGAAGGCCTAGCAAAGATGGCCCTCATCAACATTCTCGGCCAAAGATCCTCCTCTCCAACGGCAGCCCTAGCAGCAGACGCCAAAGACGAGTATTAGTGTTGGCCCAGTTGGGTTTGACACGCAGACATATGGGGTCATGGCGAATCCAACAGGGCAAGGAACTCCTCACCAGGGAACATCTTGTCCCAAGTCCTCGAGATCGTGTAAACAGTCTGGATCAGATATAGGCACCTTGCGGTTGAACATGGCAAAACGAAGCTCACACCACATGATGTGTGAGATATCAAGTGGCTGAGTCTGAGACACACGAGCCTCCTCGTAGATGAGCATCATATCCACCATATAGGCATGAACCTTGTCCTTGTCACCAATGCGGGGGAACAAGGAGTTGCGGAAGATGCGGTACATGATATCCAAGAAGGAGTTGAGCACCAAACCTATCTTGCCACTTGGAAGTGTCTTCTCAACATAGAGCGGTGCAAGCCTGTCCTTGTTGGCAGAGTCAGGGTTGGCATGGGGACGAACACCCACGGGGGAATCAAGTCCGTCATCAGGAACTTGGAGCAGATCCATGAACTCCTTCCGTGTAGCAAATACCACGGCCATTTGTCATCCAGGTCATCCTCCTTTCCTCATTGGGGTGAAAGTAGATAGAAGCAAAGAACCCGACCAATGAGCTCGGGATCATAGTCAAGGTGAAAAGAGATTATATGCTCAATGCCAAACTGCTTCCACCAAGTCCGTAGCCTCTCCAAAGTAGGCACGTAACTTCTCCTTCCTCAAGTGATGCATGTCAATCCACTTCACATCCACATAGGTATTCGCTTGTTCTTGATGACGCCCGGATAGACGTTGGTTTGATGCTTGTTCCGAACAGCTCACAGCCCACGACCGAGGAACGAGGGGTCACGTCTGGATCCATGTTCACGAGATGGACGTAGTCGAGAATGGGGCATCTCATCCATGCTCTTGGCGGGCTCTTTGAACTTGGTGGCAGTTGTCTTGACATGGCGCTTGGGGGCAGAAGAGGAGGCCTCTGGTGCGTCACCGGGGTTGCGCAGACGCTTGGATCCGGTGTCACGGCTGGGATTGGATCGGCGAGAGCCACCACCTGAACCACACACGCAAAGCACCAAAAAAAACCGCAAGAAGATCAATGCAAAGGCCACGAAAAAGCACAAGAAACACATAGGAGACATATGAGAAAGTTGGCATGCGATAGGTGTGAGGCAGGTGGGGCCACTGCTTGCTGCGGTACTAAAAGCGATAATCTTGCTCCAAGCCTTGAGTAGTACCGTCTTGAAGTCCGCAGTAATGCAGTGGTTGGAGCGGAATTAGAGCTGTAGTGCCGCATAGAGCGCGGTAATCTTGCACCGAGGGCGGTAGTACCGTGCATGCGGTAGTACCGCGCCATAGGGCGGTAGTACTGCGTCAGCGGATCCAACTATCGATTTGAATCTGAAAAGAACCGCGAAAACAACGGCGGTGCTAAAGTGATCAGATCTAGCGCATGACAGCAATACACATATAAATCCTATGCAATACTACACTCCTTCATCCTATTCTTGCGAGATTAGGCCTATCAATCTCAAGAACACACAAGCCTCCCCAAAACCTAGAAGCGCCAAACACCAACAACAAGGAGAGGGAATTGGGAAAAACCTGGTCCATAGCAAGAGAACGCGGTGGGGAACGATCCCACCGGTCGGAATCACGGAGGGCAGCGGTGGAGGAGATCCGGCGAGACGCCGGCTCCGTTCTTGAGCAAGGGAGAGAAGGAGGCGATGTGGGGAGAAGGCAGCGAATGGGTATGGGGAGTTAGAACTCCCCTGCCTGCCTTAACCCCACGCCACAACCGACGCAGTAGTATCACAGATTATCATGTAGTACCGCTCGGGCGGAAGTTCCGCACCGAGGCGGTAGTACCGCTCAACCGGCGGCAAGAAAAAATTACTGCCGTGAGGTTCTGGTAGTACCGTGCTCCAAGCGGTAGTACTGGTGGCTGTAGTACCGCATGGCCGTCATGATAGTACCATGAAACTCAAGTTACCGCATGTTTCAAAAACGAAAAAGGGCCTTTGCAATGAATTTCATACACAAGAAACCACAAACTCTACCACAAATCAGAGGCAAAAGACAACAAGAAACTACCAACCGACAAGGCCTCTCAAGGAGAGAGAGGGCGGTGGCCGAAGCCACCTATGTTTGAGTAGGATGGTATGGCACCGCGAAGAATTATCCTTGGGCCCATGACCAAAACTCGCCTTTGGAACACAAGTACCATAAAAAATGGCTAATGTGAAAGAGGTGATCGATTTATGCATAATGGGGGGAGGGAGAGTTCATTGAGAGAACAATACCCCCCCTATGTCCATGCCTACACCTAAACTAGATAGCAAGTTGAGTGTGGTGGGGAGTGCACGGGCTCAAGCCACATTGCTCAAATCAATGATATTTAGCTCATGCCTTAACTCGCGAAATCTTGCTTCATCTAAGGGCTTCGTGAATATATCTGCAAGGTTATCCTGAGTGTTGACATACTTGAGCTCGATCTCTCCTCGCCTAATGTGGTCCCGGATGAAATGATACCGAATCTCGATGTGCTTCGTCTTGAAGTGTTGCACCGGGTTGAGAGAAATCTTGATGGCACTTTCATTATCACACCAAAGAGGCACTTTGTCACAAATGACACCGTACTCCTTTAAAGTTTGCCTCATCCATAGGAGTTGAGCACAACAACTACCGCCGCCACATATTCCGCTTCGGTGGACGAGAGAGAGACACACAACTTTGCTTCTTGGAAGACCAACTTACCAAGGAGCAACCAAGAAATTGGCACCCTCCTAAGTGGACTTCCTATCCACTTTGTCTCCGCCCAATCGGACTGTAAATCCTTCAAGCTTGAAGTTTGCTCCTCTTGGGTACCATAAGCCAAAGTTTGGGGTATGAGCTAAATATCGAAAGATTCGCTTGACCGCCACATAATGACTTTCCTTCGGTGCGGCTTGAAACCGTGCACACATTCCCACACTCAACATGATACCCGGTCTAGATGCACAAAGGTAAAGCAAGGATCCAATCATGGAGCGATATACCTTTTGATCCACCGCTTTACCATTGGGATCAATGTCAAGTTGGCACTTGGTGGGCATTGGTGTAGTAGCCGGCTTGACATCATTTAGCTTGAATCTTTTGAGCATGTCTTGGGTGTATTTGGCTTGGTTGATGAAGGTTCCTTCTCTTCTTTGTTTGATATCGAAACCAAGAAAGAACTTCAACTCTCCCAATCAAGACATCTTGAACTTGGAGGTCATGAGAGTGGCAAATTCCTCATTGAAAGCTTTGTTAGGAGAACCAAAGATAATATCATCAACATATAGTTGGCATACAAACAACTCCCCATTGACCTTCTTAGTAAAAGAGTGGGATCGATTTGCCCCACTTCAAAGCCACGATCTTGTAACAACTCGGTAAGGTGGTCATACCACGCACGTGGGGCTTGTTTAAGGCCATAGAGTGCCTTATCGAGTTGATACACATGATCCGGAAAGTAGGGGTCCTCGAACCCGGGGGGTTGCTTGACATAGACCAACTCATTAATGGGACCATTAAGAAACGCACTTTTCACATCCATTTGTTGCAACTTAAAGTTGTGATGGGAAGCATAAGCAATCAACAAACGGATGGATTCAAGACGAGCAACGGGAGCAAAGGTTTCACCGTAGTCGATACCCTCGACTTGGGAGTAGCCTTGTGCTACCAATCTTGCCTTGTTGCGTAATGATGTTCCCATGAGCATCTTGCTTGTTCTTGAAAATCCACTTGTTTCCAATGACGTTGTGGTTCTCCGATGGCCTTGGCACCAATCTCCACACCTTGTTGTACTCAAAGTTGTTGAGTTCTTCATGCATGGCATTGAGCCAATCCGAGTCTTCAAGCGCCTCATAGACCTTTTGAGGTTCAACACAAGAGACAAACGCGTGATGTTCACAATAGTTTGCCAATTGTCTCACGAGTGCTTACCCCTTTTCTTAGGCTTCCAACCACATTCTCCATGAGATGGCCTTTGGTAGTGAGTTTGGAAGCAATCTTGGCCAAGACGACGCTCTAATTCCTCCTCGGAGGTGAGATGAGGAGGGGTCACTTGATCATCTTGAGCGCCGTCTTGAGCATGACCTTCATCTTGAGCATGCTCGGGGGAGAGAACTTGACCTTGGGCATCATTTAAGGTGATATTATCGTCTTGAGCACGATCTTGCCCTTGGTCTTGTTCTTGAGGTTGAGGGCCTTCACTTTGTTCTTCGGAAGCGTGTGGGCCTTGGGTTGGTGATGGCTCCACTTGAATGGAGCATTGTCCTTCTCCTTCGGCCACAAGGGGTTCCTCATTGGGTAGGATAAAGCCAACTCCCATTCTTCTTATGGCTTGGGGAGGAATTTCATCACCTACATCACAAGTGCCACTTTGCTCCACTTGGGAGCCGTTATTCTCATCAAACTCTACGTTACACGTCTCCTCAATAAGTCCCGTGGATTTATTGAGGACACGGCAAGCATGAGAGTTTGTAGCATAACCAACAAATATGCCCTCATGAGCTCTAGCTTCAAATTTAGACAAACGAACACCTTTCTTGAGAATGAAACACTTACACCCGAACACCCGGAAGTACTTGAGGTTGGGCTTGTTGCGGTGAGTATCTCATAAGGAGTCTTGTTCAAGCCTTTATGAGATAGAGCCGATTGGATGCATGACAAGCGGTGTTGATGGCTTCGCCCAAAAGTTGTATGGAGACTTGAACTCCGCCATCATGGTCCTTGCCGCATCCATCAACGTCCGGTTCTTTCTCTCCGCCACACCATTTTGCTGAGGGGTATATGGTGCAGAATATTGATGCTTGATTCCCTCATCACTAAGAAACTCATCCAAGTGTTGGGTAACGTAGTAATTTCAAAAAAATTCCTACGCACACGCAAGATCATGGTGATGGCATAGCAACGAGAGGGGAGAGTGTATGTCCACGTACCCTCGTAGACCGTAAGCGGAAGCGTTAAAACAACGCGCTTGATGTAGTCGTACGTCTTCACGATCCGACCGATCCAAGTACCGAACGCACGGCACCTCCGAAGTTCAAAGACACGCTCAGCTCGATGACGATCCCCGGCTCCGATCCAGAAAGCGTCGGGATGAGTTCCACAAGATGACGGAGTGGTGACGATGATGATGCTCCACCGGCGCAGGGCTTCGCCTAAGCTCCGCGACGATATGACTCTACCGGCGCAGGGCTTCGCCTAAGCTCCGCGACAATATGACCGAAGTGGAATATGGTGGAGGGGGGCACCGCACACGTCTAAGGAACGATCCGTAGATCAACTTGTGTCTCATGGGGTGCCCCCGCCTCAGATATAAAGGAGCAAGGGGGTGCGGCCAGCCCTAGGAGGAGGCGCTGGAGGAGTCCTACTCCCACCGGAGTAGGACTCCCCCTTCCTAGTTGGATTAGGACTTGGGGGAGGGAGAGAGAGGAAGGGCGCGCCCCTCTCCTTGTCCTATTCGGACTAGGGAGGAGGCGCGGCCTGCCCTGGCCGCCCTCCTCTTCTCCCTTAGGGCCCATTAAGGCCCAACATCCCCGGGAGGGTTCCAGTAACCCCGGTTTTCCGTAAAATCCCGATTTCACGGAACTATTCCGAAGTCCAAACATAGGCTTCCAATATATCAATCTTTATGTCTCGACCATTTCGAGACTCCTCGTCATGTCCGTGATCACATCCGGGACTCCAAACAAACTTCGGTACATCAAAACTTATAAACTCATAATAAAGTGTCATCGTAACGTTAAGCGCAAGGACCCTACGGGTTCGAGAACTATGTAGACATGACCTAGAACTATTCTCGGTCAATAACCAATAGCGGAACCTGGATGCCCATATTGGTTCCTACATATTCTACGAAGATCTTTATCGGTCAAACCGTATAACAACATACGTTGTTCCCTTTGTCATCGGTATGTTACTTACCCGAGATTCGATCGTCGGTATCCAATACCTAGTTCAATCTCGTTACTGGCAAGTCTCTTTACTCGTTCCGTAATACATCATCTCACAACTAACTTATTAGTTGCAATGCTTGCAAGGCTTATGTGATGTGTATTACCGAGAAGGCCTAGAGATACATCTCCGACAATCGGAGTGACAAAACCTAATCTCGAAATACGCCAACCCAACATGTACCTTTGGAGACACCTGTAGTACTCCTTTATAATCACCCGATTCACGTTGTGACGTTTGGTAGCACCAAAGTGTTCCTCCGTAAACGGGAGTTGCATAATCTAATAGTTACAGGAACATGTATAGTTCATGAAGAAAGCAATAGCAATATACTTATCGATCAAGTGCTAAGCTAACGGAATGGGTCATGTCAATCACATCATTCTCCTAATGATGTGATCCCATTAATCAAATAACAACACATGTCTATGGTTAGGAAACATAACCATCTACGATTAATGAGCTAGTCAAGTAGAGGCATACTAGTGACATACTGCTTTGTCTATATATTCACACATGTATCATGTTTAGGTTGATACAATTCTAGCATGAATAATAAACATTTATCATGATATAAGGAAATAAATAATAACTTTATTATTGTCTCTAGGGCATATTTCCTTCAGCCTCCCACTTGCACTAGAGTCAATAATCTAGATTACACAAGAATGATTCTAACACCCATGGAGTCTTGGTGTTGATCATGTTTTGCTCGTGGAACAGGCTTAGTCAACGGGTCCGCAACATTCAGATCCGTATGTATTTTGCAAATCTCTATGTCTCCCACCGGACTTGGTCCCGGATGGAATTGAAGCGTCTCTTGATATGCTTGGTCCTCTTGTGAAATCTGGATTCCTTTGCCAAGGCAATTGCACCAGATTGTCACGAAGATCTTCATTGGTCCCGATGCACTAGGTATGACACCTAGATCGGAAATGAACTCTTTCATCCAGACTCCTTCATTTGCTGCTTCCAAGCAGCTATGTACTCCGCTTCACATGTAGATCCCGCCACGACGCTTTGTTTAGAACTGCACCAACCGACAGCTCCACCGCTTAATAAAAACACGTATCCGGGTTTGCGATTTAGAATCGTCCGGATCGGTGTCAAAGCTTGCATCGACGTAACCATTTACGACTAGCTCTTTGTCACCTCCATATACGAGAAACATATCCTTAGTCCTTTTCGTATTTCAGGATGTTCTTGACCGCTGTCCAAAGGATCCACTCTGGATTACTTTGGTACCTTCCTACCAAGCTTATTGCTAAGCATACGTCAGTGTCCGTACACAGCATTGCATACATGATAGAGCCTATGGCTGAAGCATAGGAACATCTTTCATTTTCTCTCTATCTTCTTTGTGGTCGGGCATTGAGTCCGACTCAATTTCACTCCTTGTAATCTGGTAAAAATCCTTTCTTTGCTCGATCCATTTTGAACCTTTTCAAAACTTTATCAAGGTATGTGCTTTGTGAAAGTCCAATCAAGCGTCTTGATCTATCTCTATAGATCTTGATGCCCAATATGTAAGCAGCTTCACCGAGGTCTTTCATTGAAAAACTTTTATTCAAGTATCCTTTTATGCTATCCAGAAATTCTATATCATTTCCAATCAATAATATGTCGTCCACATATAATATTAGAAATGCTACAGAGCTCCCACTCACTTTCTTGTAAATACAGGCTTCTCCAAAAGTCATCCTAAAACCATATGCTTTGATCACACTATCAAAGCGTTTATTCCAACTCCGAGAGGCTTGCACTGCACCATAAATTGATCGGTGGAGCTTGCACACTTTGTTAGCACCCTTTGGATCAACAAAACCTTACGGTTGCATCATATACAACTCTTCTTCTAGAAATCCATTCAAGAATGCAGTTTTTACATCCATTTGCCAGATTTCATAATTATAAAATGCAGCAATTGCTAACATGATTCAGACAGACTTAAGCATCGCTACGGGTGAGAAAGTCTCATCGTAGTCAACCCCTTGAACTTGTCGAAAACCTTTCGCAACAAGTCGAGCTTTATAGACGATTATATTACCATCGTCGTCGGTCTTCTTCTTAAAAATCCATTTATTCTCAATGGCTTGCCGATCATCGGGCAAGTCAACCAAAGTCCATACTTTGTTCTCATACATGGATCCCATCAGATTTCATGGCTTCCAGCCATTTTGCGATATCTGGGCTCACCATCGCTTCTTCATAGTTTGTAGGTTCGCCATGGTCAAGTAACATGACTTCCGAATAGGATTACCGTACCACTGCAGTGCGGATCTTACTCTGGTTGACCCACGAAGTTCAAGAGAAACTTGATCTGAAGTTTCATGATCAATATCATTAGTTTCCTCACTAATTGGTGTAGTTGTCACAGGAACCGGTTCTTGTGATGAACTACTTTCCAATAAGGGAGCAGATACAATTATCTCATCAAGTTCTACTTTCCTCCCACTCACTTCTTTCGAGAGAAACTCTTTTTCTAGAAAGGATCCGAATTTAGCAACGAAAATCTTGCCTTCAGATCTGTGATAGAAGGTGTACCCAACAGTCTCTTTTGGGTATCCTATGAAGACACATTTCTCCGATTTGGGTTCGAGCTTATCTGGTTGAAGTTTCTTCACATAAGCATCGCAGCCCCAAACTTTAAGAAACGACAACTTTGGTTTCTTGCCAAACCACAGTTCATGAGGTGTCGTCTCAACGGATTTTGATGGTGCTCTATTTAACGTGAATGCGGCCGTCTCTAAAGCATAACCCCAAAACGATAGCGGTAAATTAGTAAGAGACATCATAGATCGCACCATATCTAGTAAAGTACGATTACGACGTTCAGACACACCATTTCGTTGTGGTGTTCCGGGTGGCGTGAGTTGCGAAACTATTCCGCATTGTTTCAAATGTAAACCAAACTCGTAACTCAAATATTCTCCTCCACGATCAGATCGTAGAAACTTCATTTTCTTGTTACGATGATTTTCCACTTCACTCTGAAATTCTTTGAACTTTTCAAATGTTTCAGATTTGTGTTTCATTAAGTAGATATACCCATATCTGCTCAAATCATCTGTGAAGGTGAGAAAATAACGATACCGCCGCGTGCCTCAACATTCATTGGACCACAAACATCAAGATGTATGATTTCCAACAAATCAGTTGTTTCGCTCCATAGTTCCGAGAACGGCGTTTTAGTCATCTTGCCCATGAGGCACGGTTCGCAAGTACCAAGTGATTCATAATCAAGTGATTCCAAAAGCCCATCAAGATGGAGTTTCTTCATGCGTTTTACTCCGATATGATCTAAACGGCGGTGCCACAAATAAGTTGCATTATCATTATCAACTCTGCATCTTTTGGTTTCAACACTATGAATATGTGTATTACTACTATCGAGATTCAATAAAATAGACCACTCTTCAAGGGTGCATGACCATAAAAGATATTATTCATATAAATAGAACAACCATTATTCTCTCGACTTAAATGAATAACCGTCTCGCATCAAACAAGATCCAGATATAATGTTCATGCTCAACGCCGGCACCAAATAACAATTATTTAGGTCTAAAACTAATCTCGATGGTAGATGTAGAGGTAGCGTGCCGACCGCGATCACATCGACTTTGGAACCATTTCCCACGCGCATCGTCACCTCGTCTTAGCCAATCTTCGCTTAATCCGTAGTTCCTGTTTCGAGTTGCAAATATTAGCAATGTAACCAGATCAAATACCTGTGTACTACTGCGAGCATTAGTAAGGTACACATCAATAACATGTATATCACATATACCTTTGTTTACTTTGCCATCCTTCTTATCCGCCAAATACTTGGGGCAGTTCCGCTTCCAGTGACCAGTTTTCTTGCAGTAGAAACACTCAGTTTCATGCTTAGGTCCAGACTTGGGTTTCTTCTCTTGAGCAACAACTTTCTTGCTGTTCTTTTTGAAGTTCCCCTTCTTCTTCCCTTTGCCCTTTTTCTTGAAACTAGTGGTCTTGTTGACCATCAACACTTGATGTTCTTTCTTGATTTCTACCTCCGCAGCTTTTAGCATTGTAAGAGCTCGGGAATTGTCTTGGTCATCCCTTGCATATTATAGTTCATCACGAAGCTCTTGTAGCTTGGTGGCGATGATTGGAGAATTACATCAATGACACTATCATCCGGAATATTAACTCCTAGTTGAATCAAGTGATTATTATACCCAGACATTTTGAGTATATGTTCACTGACAGAACTATTCTCCTCCATCTTGCAGCTATAGAACTTATTGGAGACTTCATATCTCTCAATTCGGGCATTTGCTTGAAGTATTAACTTCAACTCTTGGAACATCTCATATGCTCCATGACGTTCAAAACGTCGTTGAAGACCCGGTTCTAAGCCAGAAAGCATGGCACACCGAACTATAGAGTAGTCATCAGCTTTTGCTCGCCAGACGCTCACAACTTCGGCGTTGTTCTCGCAAAGAAGTTCGCACCCAGCCGGTGCTTCCAGGACGTAATTCTTCCGCAGGCGGCAATGAGGATAATCCTCAAATTACGGACCCGATCCGTGTAATTGCTACCATCATCTTTCAACTTTGCTTTCTCAAGGAACGCATTAAAATTCAACGGAACAACAAAGACGAGCCATCTATCTACAAAGAAACATAGACAAGCAAAATACTATCATGTACTAAGTTCATGATAAATTTAAGTTCAATTAATCATATTACTAAAGAACTCCCACTTAGATAGACATCTCTCCAGTTATCTAAGTGATTACGTGATCCAAATCAACTAAACCATGTCCGATCATCACGTGAGATGGAGTAGTTTCAATGGTGAACATCACTATGTTGATCATATCTACTATATGATTCACGCTCGACCTTTCGGTCTCCGTGTTCGAGGCCATATCTGTTATATGCTAGGCTCGCCAAGTTTAACTCGAGTATTCCGCTGCGGCGCAACTGTTTTGCACCCGTTGTATTTGAACGTAGAGCCTATCACACCCGATCATCACGTGGTCTCTCAGCACGAAGAACTTTCGCAACGGTGCATACTCAGGGAGAACACTTCTTGATAATTTTAGTGAGAGATCATCTTATAATGCTGTCGTCAATCAAAGCAAGATAAGATGCATAAAGGATAAACATCACCTGCAATCAATATAAGTGATATGATATGGCCATCATCATCTTGTGCTTGTGATCTCCATCTCCGAAGCACCGTCATGATCACCATTGTCACCGGCACGACACCTTGATCTCCATCGTAGCATCGTTGTCGTCTCGCCAACTATTGCTTCTACGACTATCGCCATCGCTTAGTGATAAAGTAAAGCAATTACATGGCTTTTGCATTTCATACAATAAAGCGACAACCATATGGCTCCTGCCGATTGCCGATAACTTCGGTTACAAAACATGATCATCTCATACAATAAATATAGCATCACGGCTTGACCATATCACATCACAACATGCCCTGCAAAAACAAGTTAGACGTCCTCTACTTTGTTGTTGCAAGTTTTACGTGGCTGCTACGGGCTGAGCAAGAACCGTTCTTACCTACGCATCAAAACCACAACGATAGTTTGTCAAGTTGGTATTTAACCTTCGCAAGGACCGGGCGTAGCCACACTCGGTTCAACTAAAGTGAGAGAAACAGACACCCGCCGGTCACCTTTAAGCAACGAGTGCTCGAGGCGGTGAAACCAGTCTCGCCAGAAGCGTCTGGCGTAATGTCGGTCCGGGCCGCTTCATCTCACAATACCGCCGAACCAAAGTATGACATGATGTTAAGCAGTATGACTTATATCGCCCACAACTCAATTGTGTTCTACTCGTGCATATGACATCAACGCATAAAACCAGGCTCGGATACCACTGTTGGGTAACGTAGTAATTTCAAAAAATTTCCTACGCACACGCAAGATCATGGTGATGGCATAGCAACGAGAGGGGAGAGTGTATGTCCACGTAACCTCGTAGACCGTAAGCGGAAGTGTTATAACAACGCGGTTGTTGTAGTCGTACGTCTTCACGATCCGACCGATCCAAGTACCGAACGCACGGCACCTCCGGAAGTTCAAAGACACGCTCATTTCGATGACGATCCCCGGCTCCGATCCAAGCAAAGCGTCGGGATGAGTTCCACAAGACGATGGCGTGGGACGATGATGATGCTCCACCGTGCAGGGCTTCTCCTAAGCTCCACGGCGATATGACTCTACGGCGCAGGGCTTCGCCTAAGCTCCGCGACGATATGACCGACGTGGAATATGGTGGAGGGGGGCACCGCACACGGCTAAGGAACGATCCGTAGATCAACTTGTGTGTCATGGGGTGCCCCCCTGCCCCCGTATATAAAGGAGCAAGGGGGGGGTGGCCAGCCCTAGGAGGAGGCGCGCCGAAGGATTCCTACTCCCACCGGGAGTAGGACTCCCCCCCCCCCCCTTTCCTAGTTGGATTAGGACTTGGGGAGGGAGAGGAAGGGCCGCCTCTCTCCTTGTCCTATTCGGACTAGGGGAGGGGCGCGCTTGCCCTGGCCGGCCCTCCTCTTCTCCCTTAGGGCCCATTAAGGCCCAACATCCCCGGAGGGTTCCGTAACCCTCGGTTTTCCTAAGAAAATCCGATTTCACCGGAACTATTCAAGTCCAAACATAGGCTTCCAATATATCAATCTTTATGTCTCGACCATTTCGAGACTCCTCGTCATGTCCGTGATCACATCCGGACTCGAACAAACTTCGTACATCAAAACTTATAAACTCATAATAAACCGTCATCGTAACGTTAAGCGTGCGGACCCTACGGGTTCGAGAACTATGTAGACATGACCTAGAACTATTCTCGGTCAATAACCAATAGCGGAACCTGGATGCCCATATTGGTTCCTACATATTCTACGAAGATCTTTATCGGTCAAACCGCATAACAACATACGTTGTTCCCTTTGTCATCGGTATGTTACTTACCCGAGATTCGATCGTCGGTATCCAATACCTGGTTCAATCTAGCTATCGCAAGTCTCTTTACTCGCTCCGTAATACATCATCTCACAACTAACTTATTAGTTGCAATGCTTGCAAGGCTTATGTGATGTGTATTACCGAGAAGGCCTAGAGATACCTCTCCGACAATCGGAGTGACAAAACCTAATCTCGAAATACGCCAACCCAACATGTACCTTTGGAGACACCTGTAGTACTCCTTTATAATCACCTAGTTACGTTGTGACGTTTGGTAGCACCCAAAGTGTTCCTCCGGTAAACAGGAGTTGCATAATCTCATAGTAACTTGAGGAACATGTATAGGTCATGAAGAAAGCAATAGCAATATACTAAACGATCAAGTGCTAAGCTAACGGAATGGGTCATGTCAATCACATCATTCTCCTAATGATGTGATCCCATTAATCAAATAACAACACATGTCTATGGTTAGGAAACATAACCATCTTTGATTAATGAGCTAGTCAAGTAGAGGCATACTAGTGACTATATGTTTGTCTATGTACTCACACATGTATCATGTTTCCGGTTGATACAATTCTAGCATGAATAATAAACATTTATCATGATATAAGGAAATAAATAATAACTTTATTATTGCCTCTAGGGCATATTTCCTTCACCAAGGTGTAGTTCTTGAACTCGGTGCCGTTGTCACTTCTTATAGTCAAGATCTTTGCATTATGTTGACGTTGAGCTTCATTTGCAAAGTCGATGACGGTTTGTTGGGTCTCACTCTTCCTCTTGAAGAAATATACCCAAGTGTATCTCGAATAGTCATCCACGATCACCAAGCAATACTTTCTTCCTCCAACACTAGTAGAAAAAGGGCCTGTTGACCCAGTTGGTGAGGGCCTTTAGTCCCGGTTCATGAACCGGGACTAAAGGGTCGGTACTAATACCCTGGCCCTTTGGTCCCGGTTCAATCCAACCGGACTAATGGGCCTCCACGTGGCCTGTCTGCTTGAGCTCAGGCGGAGGGCCTTTGGTCCCGGTTGGTGGCACCAACCGGGACCAATAGGCATCCACGCCACAAGATTTCTATGGCTGTGGTTTTTGTTTTTTTGAAAATGGGGGTTTGGGGGTTTTGGGGGTTAATTTAGGTGTTTCATATATTGTGCTATAGCTAGCTAATTAATAGAGAAAAGTGTCCTCTCTTTTGTCCGTGTTTGGTCGACGCTACGTACTATACATACGATAGAGAGGACTAGCTAGACATGCTAGCTAGCTAGTAATTAAGCAAAATGTAAGATCGTCATGAACATATATGCATACAGAGAGAAGTGATATCGACCACCTCTCCTTCTCCGAGAGATTGGTCGAACAACAAGTTCTCGTATATCTATCCGACACTACCGGCTACATATATACAATAATTATCTTTTACAATACGGACGCTGCGTGGTCCACATAGTATTCTCCGTCTTCAGCGATCACATGGTCAAGAAAGAATGCCGCCAATTCCTCTTGAATTGCTCGCATGCGATCTGGTGCTAGGAGTTCATCCCGCTTCCGAAACATCTAATTTTAAGAAAGGGGTCAATATATATATATATATGAATGAATGAAACTCAACACAAATGATGGTAATAAAATAAAATTGTGAATATTTTTATTTACGCACTTCATATTGTTTGTCGGAGTAGCCCCTCTCACAGGTCGTGTGGCGGATGGACTCGCAAACGTAGTATCCACAAAAATCATTCCCTTGTTCCTGCCACAACCACTTTACAAGAAACAGAGGTCAATCAAACTGATAATTAGCAAGCATGCTAAATGGTATTGATGAAACTAGCGCTTGAATCACTAGGAGATGCGCGTGGAATATGCTACTATATAGTACTTACTTTCGGGTGTCTAAATTGCAGCTTCTTTGGTAGTCCCGGAGCTTTTTTGGTGAATTTTCCCCAAGCCCTGCCATACAAAGAAAACAATTACTTGATATCAGAAATGAACAAAGTTCTTGATATGGTGGATAATGATCGATTTAACTTACTTCTGGAGCATTTCGGTCATGTCCGCATACTCCTGGGGATCTTTTTGTCTCGAGTCTAAGACAGTTACTACTCCCCCGTCAAGCTTAATCTCTAGCAGAATATAGTGGTACTGCGCAAGCATGCATAACTCATCAATATTACATTACTATAACTTTGGACTAAATAAGGGAAACCGAATATGCCACAAGACAAGAACACTCACGTGTAGTTGTAAGGAAAGAGTATTATATTTTGTGTTCATTTATTTCCAACGATCAGACATCGGTGGAAAAACAGGCTTCCGGCCCAGCCCCATAAGTCGCGGGTTGTAGGAACTGGCGATTAATGGGACCTTTAGTCATGATTCGAGGTGAACCGCGACCAAAGGCTGGGCCAGGCGCTCGGTGGCTTGGCAAGACGTGAGGTCTTTAGTCGCGGTTTGCCGGGACAACCGCGACTAAAGGTTTTCGGGCACCTTTTAGTCACGGTTTGCTGTGCCAACCGCAACTAAAGCCCTCCCTATATATACCCATCCAAAGAGCCAACACTTAGCCATTTGGAGCCATTCTCTTCACAAGTGGGTGTAGGTTTGCTTTTGGTTCCTCTTATGCACATAAGGTGTTTGATGAAATGCCCCAAGAGCATGAAACAAACATGACATGAAGTGTTGGAGCCACACTCCTCGATCGCGGTTAGCAACTTGATGAACCTTTGATGTGTCATTGATAAAATATGCATGTGTGTAGTTCATTGTTTAATTTATATTGTTTGTAGCTAGCTAGTTAGTTTAACAAATGCATGATGGTTAATTATATATTTTATATTATAATAATGCAGATGAATCGGCAATGGATGTACGGTAACCGACTCTCCGGCGAAGTTCACTACGGGTTTGAAAGATTTCCTCGTAGTGGCTAATGCGAACAAGCGGGGGTTTTGTTATCTCATTCCATGTGTTATCTGTAAGAATCGGAAGGGTTACTCTTCCTCAAGAGATGTTCACATGCATCCGCTTCGCACGGTTTCATGCCAAGCTATAATTGTTGGACCAAGCATGGAGAAAGAGGGGTTATAATGGAAGAAGATGAAGAAGGGGATGATTTCATCGATGAAAGCTATCTTGCTCATTTCGGTGATACTTTCATGGAGGATGTCAAGGTGAAGGGAAGGTGAAGAAGAGGCACGTGATGATCCGTTGATGATCTTGGTCGGACCATTGCCGATGCACGGAGACGCCTAAACCGAAAAGGAGAGGGAGAATTTGGATCGCATGTTAGAGGATCACGTAAAGGCGTTGTACCCGGATGCGATGATGGTCTGAAAAAGCTGGGCTGCATAATCGGATTTGCTGAAATGGAAGGCAGAGGCGGGTGTAGCTGACTCGGCATTTGAAAACTTGCTGAAAATGTTGAAGAATATGTTTCCAAAGGATAACGAGTTGCCCGCCAGTACGTACGAAGCAAAGAAGGTTGTCTTCCCTCTAGGTTTAGAGGTTCTGAAGATACATGCATGCATCAACGACTGCATCCTCTACCGCGGTGAATACGAGAATTTGAATGAATGCCGGTATGCAATCGTGCATTATGCGTTATAAGATCGAGAGGCGATGACCCCGGTGACGATGTTGAGGGCCGAAACCCGTGAAGAGGGTTCCCGCCAAGGTGATGTGGTATGCTCCTATAATACCACGGTTGAAACGTCTGCTCAGGAACAAAGAGCATGCCAAGTTGTTGCGGTGGCACAAAGAGGACCGTAAGTCGGACGGGGAGTTGAGACACACCGCAGATGGAACGCAATGGAGAAAGATCGACAGATGGTTCAAAGATTTTGCGGTGACGCTTAAGGAACATAAGATTTGCTCTAAGCACGGATGGCATGAATCCTTTTGGCAGCGAGCTCCAGCCATAGCACCTGGCCCGTGACTCTATGCATCTACAACCTTCCTCCTTGGTTGTGCATGAAGCGGAAGTTCATTATGATGCCGTGCTCATCCAAGGTCCAAGCAACCCTAAGAACGACATCGATGTGTACCTAAGGCCATTAGTTGATGAACTTTTACAGCTGTGGGGTGGTGTCCGTGTGTGGGATGAGCACAAACAAGAGGAATTTGACCCACGAGCGTTGCTTTTCAGAACCATCAACGATTGGCCTGCTCTTAGTAACCTTCGGGACTGTCAAATAAGGGATACAATGCATGCACGCATCGCTTACATGAGACCGAAAGTGTACATTTGCCAAATTGTAAGAAGAACGTGTACCTTGGGCATCGTCGATTTCTTCCGAAAATTCATCCAAGAAGAAAGAAAGGCCAGCATTACAACGGCAAGGCAGATCACCGGCGAAGCTCGCGAACGCACCGGTGCCGAGGTATTTGATATGGTCAAGGATTTGAAAGTCATCTTTGGAAAGGGTCTGGCGGACAATCAGTTCGAAGGGAGCCGACGGGCACGCAGCCATGTGGAAGAAGAAATCTATATTCTAGGAGCTAGAATATTGGAAAGTCCTAGATGTCCGCTTCTGCAATCGACGTGATGCACGTTAATAAGAATATTTGCGTGAACCTCCTAAGCTTCTTGGGCGTGTATGGGAAGACAAATGATACAAAGGAAGCACGGCAGGACCAAAGAACGTTTGAAAGACCACGATGACCGGCATCCGGAATGGTTTCAAGGTCGTGCCAGCTACGCTCGACCAAAGAAGAGAAGGTCATCTTTTTGAATGCCTCGAGCAAAGATGAAGGTCCCGTCTGGATTCTCGCCCAATATAAAGGGAATAATAAACATGGCGGAGAAAAAGTTCCAAAACACGAAGTCTAATGATCGCCACGTGATTATGACGCAATTGCTTCCGATTGCTTTGAGGGGCTCTCGCCGGAAAATGTTCGAGTAGCCATTGTGAAGCTATGTGCATTCCTCAATGCAATCTCTCGAAGGTAATCAATCCGGAAGTTCTACCACGGTTACGTAATGATGTGATCCAATGTCTTGTCGATTTCGAGTTGGTGTTCCCGCCATCCTTCTTCAATATTATGACGCACCTCCTGGTTCACCTAGTCGAAGAGATTTTCGTTCTCGGTCCTGTATTTCTACACAATATGTTCCCTTCGAGAGGTTCATGGGATTATTAAAGAAATATGTTCAGAACCGTGCTAGGCCAGAAGGAAGCATCGCCAAGGGCTATGGAAATGAGGAGGTAATTGAGTTTTGTGTTGACTTTGTTCCCCGACCTTAAGCCGATTGGTCTTCCTCGATCGCATGCACGAGGGGAGACTAAGTGGAAAAGGCACAATCGGAATGAAATCAACGATATGTATGGACGGCCATTCTCATTGAAGCACACCACCTTGCATCTTGACCAATTCCAGCTTGGTGGCTCCGCATTTTGAGAAACACAAGAATATTTTACGCTCGACAACCCGGGAAGCCCGAATCTCGGATTAGGAAGGCCCACATGGAGACTTTCGGCAGTTGGCTGAGAAAACATTTAATGAATGACAATGATGTTGTAGATCAGCTGTACATGTTGGCCAAGACACCATCTTCGACTATAACGACTTTCCAAGGGTACGAGATAAATGGGAATACATTTTACACGATCGCCCAAGATAAAAAGAGCACCAACCAAAACAGTGGTGTCCGCTTTGATGCAGAACCGAGAATGGGCAAGAGGTCACATATTATGGTTACATAGAGGAGATATGGGAACTTGACTATGGACCCTCCTTTAAGGTCCCTTTGTTCCGGTGCAAATGGTTCAAGCTAACAGGAGGTGGGGTAAAGGTGGACCAGCAATACGGAATGACAATGGTGGATTTCAACAATCTTGGTTACCTTGACGAACCATTCGCCCTAGCGAAAGATGTCGCTCAGGTTTTCTATGTGAAGGACATGAGTAGCAAACCGAGGAAACGGAAAGATAAGAAAACGATCAAGACATCATGCGATGATTCAAAGCGCCACATTGTTCTTTTCAGGGAAAAGAAACATCGTGGGAGTGGAGGACAAGATGTACATGTCAAGATTATAATATGTTTGCTGAAATTCCGCCCTTCAAAGTGAACACCGACCCAAGCATTAAGTTAAATGATGAGGATGCTCCATGGATACGGCACAATCGTAAGCAAGCGGGGACACAAGGGAAGAAATGGTGTGTAATAATTTATTGTACCAAACTTTGTTGAATGGATCATGTGAATTATATTACCCGTGATGTGTTTGGTGTCCATTTTCGAATGATTCGAGATACCACTGATGATACATGAAATTTGGAGTGATTTAGTCATACTCATGCCTAGGCGTATAATATGCATACTCGTAGTCTTCATAGCCGCCGTCGTCGTTGTACCGGTAGTCGCCGCTTCTAAGTTGCCGCCGTTGCCGCCGCCGCTGCCGCCGTCGTCTGGGCGGCGCCGTGGCTCGAATCGAGGGTAGCGCAGCGGGGATATCGCCGCCGTGATGTAGTCCATGACGCTCTGCAGTCCGCCATACCACCATAGCCGACGGCCGCCTCGTGGAAGTTCCTGTGAGGCAGACCGTCCTCCTCATACTGGCGAGCGCCCTCTCACGCCGATTGATGAAGAAGGCGTCCCAAGTATGTTGGTTATCGGGATGCCGGTGATTCATCCGCTGCTCGCGTGAGGTCGAGGTAGTAGTGGTTCGTGATGGCCGCCTGCCAGCATGTCCGAGGGACGGAGGGACTGCACGCCACGGCGCTTAGGCTCCAGCCGGTGGGGACGCGGTAGCCCGTGGACAAGGGTAGTTCGAGGCGCAAAGCTCCTCCACCTGCTGGTAGGTTAGAGTGGGTGCGGTGGAAGCCATGAGAGAGTGATGAGAGATTGTAGAGATGTGATAATGCTGGCCAAGCCGGGCTACATATATGTAGTGAGAAATGGCGGGAAAAATGGGAGCGGGAAGACAGGAGGCGGGAAGAAAGTGGCGGGAAGAAAGAGGCGGGAAGACAGGGAAGAAATGGCGGGAAGAAGAGGAATCAGAGTTGGTCATCTAACCTTTAGTCCCGGCTGGTTGGTGCAACCGGGACTAAAGGTTAGACAGACGCTGGGTAGCAGACGCACGCCTGTCGGAGGAACAAGACAAAGCGAAGCGGCGCTGCGTGCCTATAAAAGGAGCATCGACACGCCAAAGATAGAGGCGTGAAGAAATGGCGGGAAGACATAGGCGGAAAGAATCAAGGAAGACTGGCCGAAGAACTTGTGGGAAGACAGAGGCGGCCGGGAAGAACTTCTCTGAATTTTTGATATATTATTTGTATTTTTAGAATTTTGAAATGAATTAGTTCTATTTTTCTGAATTTTTGATATATTATTTGTATTTTTAACATATTGAATTGAATTAGTTTTATTTTTGACATATTATTTGTATTTGCCTCATAGGGTTTGGAGACGGTTCAGAGATACAAAGGACGTAGAACTTTATATGCATTAAATTATGTATGGAAACTTGTTCAAAATTGTATATGGTCATCCGATGATATTGAATATATATTGTATATTCCTCTTGAATTCTTTTTGATTCTAATTTCAAATTTGTTTGAAATTGTACATTCATATGCATGTATGTAGTACCGTAGAATATGTGAAACTCCTTCAAAATTAAAATAAAGCACAAAAGAAATAAAACAATACAAATTAAACAGAGAACAATACAAATTAAAAAGAATACAATACACATTAAAGAGAAAACAGGTTTTGGGGGGCTAAAACCCTAAACCTCAATGACCTTTAGTCGCAGTTGTTAGACCAACCGCTGACTAAAGGTGGGGCGCGGAACGCAAAAACCCGCTAAAAACCCTTTAGTCGCGGTTGGGCAGGCGACCAGCGACTAAAGGGTACCTTTAGTCATGGGTCTCGCCGCCAACCGCGACTAAAGGTGGGGGCGCGAGCATAAAAAACCAGCAAAAACCCTTTAGTCGCGGTTGGGCAGGCGACCAGCGACTAAAGGGTACCTTTAATCGCGGTCTCGCCGCCAACCGCGACTAAAGGGGGGCTATAAATACAAGGCTCGATTCTCGTCTTCTCCGATTCGATTCTCGCTTTGTTCGTCTCTGCGCGCCCTCGGCGCGCCG
Organism: Aegilops bicornis; assembly: GCA_021605145.1. Classification (NCBI taxonomy): domain Eukaryota; kingdom Viridiplantae; phylum Streptophyta; class Magnoliopsida; order Poales; family Poaceae; genus Aegilops; species Aegilops bicornis. The sequence continues at coordinate 16,438,998 of CM038671.1, forward strand.
CCGTCGCCCTCGCCCTCGGCCTTGCGCGCCCGCCGTCGCCCTCGCCCTCGGCGCCGCCCGTCGCCCTCGCCTACAGCAGCGCCGGCCCGGCCTCGTCTTGCCGCCTCGCTTCGCCCGCCCTCAACGCCGCCGACCGGCCTCCCTCCCTCTCGCCCGTCTGCCACGCCGGGTTGCGCCTTCGCCAGCGCCTCCCTCTCGCCCGTGCCACGCCCCTGCGTCCGTGGCCCGTTCGAACCTCACTGAAGCACCTCGCGCCCGGCGAAGCCTTCGCCTCCGTCGTTCCCAACCCCTCTGGCCACCACCTCTCGACGCGCGACGCCGAGCCGCGTCAAACGCAGACGCCACGGCAGGCAGACCCCAGGCGCGAAACCCGCGTCCCTCCCGAGCCAGCCGCCAGCGTTTGGCTCGCCGAAGTCAGCTCCGGCGTGTCTCCGGCCGGTGTCCGGCGTGGCATCCACATGGCCACCCTCAGGTCAGCGACCGTGGGCCCTAGGGGCCCGGCCGGCCTGTTGACCCGGTCAGCCATGCTGACTGGACCGGCCATGTCAATGACATGGGGGTCCCACCCCCAAAACGTTAAAATAAAAATAAATGATAATTAAAAAGTTAATTAATTAATTAAGTAAATAATTAATTTAATTAATCCTGATTATTTAACCTAATGGCTATAAATACAAGGCTCCGATTCTCGTCTTCTCCGATTCCGATTCTCGCCTGTTCGTCTCTGCCGCGCCCTCGGCGCGCCCGTCGCCTCGCCCCTCGGCCGCGCCGCCGTCGCCCTCGCCTACAGCCGGCGCCCGGCCTCGATCTTGCCCGCCTCGCTCGCCCGCCCTCAGCCGCCGGCCAAGGCCTCCCTCGCCCACGCGCGCCGCCTCGCTTCGCCCGCCCTCGGCGCAACCTGGTAGTGCATCCGGCCAAGGCCACCTCCGGCTACTTCTGTGCGCGCTCTCCAACGCCTCGACCCATTCTTGGGCTCACCTTGGCCTTGAGCGCCTTGCCATGACGCATCACCCGGCCCCTTCCTTGGCTTCCCCGGCGTGCCTTGGCGACAAGCGGCGCGTGCCAGCGGTGGAGGCGGCAATGGATAAGTGGCGATGATGGCCGGCAATGGATAAGTGGCGATGGTGGCGGGGGTTTTCTATAAAAATAAAACATTATCTCATCAGAACACACTTAAAGTAGGACTGTGGGTTGAATTCTCGTAAACGAAGGGACTTTCATGCAAAATAGCCAATTTAATGCATTTACCAGGAACACTATTTGCTTTATTAAAATTAAATATTAAAAATAAAAAATTAAAAATAAAAATAAAAATATTAATAAATTAGGGAATTAGGGATTAGGGATTAGGGAAAGATGTGTTAGCCTGTAAAATGCATCACCTATTTATTTATTAATTTTGTGGCTGCTTATTGGCCCTTATTAACTTTGGGCGAAAATGTCGGGCCCGACTAATAAGAGGTGAAAAGACCTTAAAGAAACAAGAAAAATCTCGAAAGTGGTATTCTGAGCTTGAGCTTACGTGAGCTCGAGTGACAAGTAAACCAAAAACAAATTGTATTTTTTTACCAAACATTGACAAATGTTTAATTGCTTGCAAAGTTTCTTCACAAAATGACATTCGTGAAGACGTGGTTGTCTGTTGTCCTCGCCTCCTCTCCGTGTGTGTTGTCCTCGCCTCCCTCTCCGTGACGCCGTCGTCTGCCGCCTGCCTCGCGCTCTACCGCGACACCCTCTCCCACCCCTTCCTCGCCTCCTTTTGCCACCGCCCTTTCGCCACCGCCACCGCCACCGCCTTCTTCACTTAATTAATTTGTTTTTACTACATGTTTTCAGGACTGACATAATGGCGGACGATAGAGCTGACCCGATTATGGACAACTATGATCCGGACGGTGAAGCACATATGTTCGGCATCATAAACGGCGATATTCTATATGTGCCGACCGGAGAAGAAGAAGATGATATCTCTTCTTATCTGAACCTTGACGGTGAAGATGAAGGGCGCCACAAGAAGATGATGCCGAACAAACGTCGATAAACGACGATCTTCAAATGGAAGTAGCAACCACCTCCGGCCGAGGTATATATATACATTGAGCCTCCGGTGATACAAACTAACTGATTTGAATAAATATGTGTGTACTAACGCGACTCTCTTTCTTATTTTAGCCCTCGGCGGATCGTCAAACAATCGAGCACGCCGTCAAAGCGTGGGCGCAACCAAGACGATGAAACAAGGAGAAACATGCACCATCGAGGTTGTCGACAAGGTAACCGGCAGTCACCGGAGCCCCGCAAGAACGCCACCAAGTTTGTCACCAATGCGAGCCATTGTTAGAGACAACGTCTCGATCACCGTCCGTGAGTGGAATGAGCCAAAGAAGGCACGAATTGATGGTTTCACTTTTGTCGATAAGAGAACAAAAAGATTGCTTCAAGAAGCTTATGGAACATTTCGTTCTACCTCCTAATACAACAAATTCGATGAGGAGGGTAACAAGATTGAGGAAAACAAGGAGAGGAGGAGGCTAGTCAAACAGTTCGCTCTTCATAAGATGGCCGACGCATTCGAAATTCAAGCAAAATCTAGCCCATGACTTTGTCAAGCAGAACAAGACTCCGGATTTCAAAGGACAATATGAGAAACTGAAACATGATTGGCCAGAATTTGTGAAGCAAAAGAAATCGGAGCAGTTCATTCAAATATCGAAAAAATAAGGAAAATGCGGCTAAGAAGGAGTACAATCATGTTATGGGGCCAGGAGGGTATCGCATTTGGGTGCCTAGGTTGGAGAAGATGGAGAACGAGCTGAGGGCGCGAGGAATCCGGCCCTGTGCACGGAGGATGGGACCCAAGGGCCAAAAGCTGGTGGTACGGGCATGGGGAACGCTGAACCCGGAGACAGGGGAGTGTGTTTACCGGGGCAAATTAATTAAACCCACCCAAGCCCTTATTGACGCAATGAAGGATGCTCAACAGGGAAGATCAAGTTCAACAGAGAGAACGACGCTACCGACAAAAGCCCTCGGGAATCCACGAACACGGAGGACGTGTCACGAGGCATGGGGCACATTCCGTGGAAAATAGGGTTCCCCGAGCGATGACCCGCACGGTTCTGAAGCCGTAAGAGAAAGATGGATCGGGAATCAGATGTTGTGGCGCGGTTGGCATCGGAAATGGATGTGATGAAGAAAACCATGAGTGTACTAGTAGCGAAAGAGATGCAGCTCGGTGCAAAGCATGAAGATCATCCAATGGATCTCGGAAGCCAAGAATGGAGAAGCAGCGTGGCTTCCACGGAGGCCCCACCGGCCGGGTGCAGATGCACCGACGATCGAAATTACTGCACCGGAGCCTCCGGTGGTCGAAATTACTGCACCGGAGCCTCCGGTGGTCGAAATTACTGCACCGGAGCCTCCTCGCTACCCGTGGGCGATATAAAGGAGATGAAAGAATGTCATCTGTATTATCCTATCGGGAACATGTCCATGAAGGTAGCCATCGGCAGTGCTTTACCATGTTTACAGAGCACTCCACCACAACAACCCCATTCAAGATGGCTATGCTCGTGTCACGGTGGAGGACATAGTCCAAGGGTTTGAGGACACGGAGATTGACATTGCTACACGAAGGGGAGAAAAGACTTGGATATTTCAAGCGCAATTTCTTTCTATGGCAAAAGACGTTTATCACGTTTCCTGGCGTGGCGCAAAGGACAACATGTCCACCCCCCTCGGGTGGTGGTGGGGGCGGGGGCGGTGGTGGTGGTGGTGGTGGTGGTGGCGGTTCACCTACACCTCCGTCACGTCAGCCGACGCCGCCTCTACCCACAACGTCCGGCTGGGTGATCAGCCGCCGCCCCGATCCTCGTCCGGCGGGTGATCGACGCCGCCCCAAATCCACCTCCGCAAAGAAGCGTAAGCAGTCCTGGATTATTAACCCGACCCTTATGTACCTAAGACCACAAAGGTACCGGAGCCATCATCAAGCCTCTCCCCACAAGGCCTTGGGAACGTAGTGCCGAGGAAGTCGACGCGGCCGCGGCTGCTGATTTGGAGAAATGGAAGGCGGACTGCAAGAAGAAAAGAGAGCCCGAGCCCAAGCCAATATTTTCTGATGAGCAAAAGAAGTGGGCTAAGTCATTTTTGAGCACACCGTCCCAAGCCGCGAAGAATCTGCCTAACGACTATGCACGTGAACTTCGCAGGCATGCACTCATGTTCAAGGAGAACAAAGAGCGGGAGAAGGCCGTAAGTAAACTATGTGGGAAACAAGTTGCCCAGCTCGTGGTACAAAGTAAACACTCGATTGCCCGCTTATAGTGGAAGCCTTCGTCCGGATGCCCCGAGATCATACAAGCTGCGGCAAAGACAGGGATTGAGTAACGAGTGCCGAGAACAAGCGCCAACTTAGGTATTACTCTTCGTGAACTGTTAGGCCTTGATGAGGCGCCAGTGAAGGAGGTAGTAATTACATATGTCAAGAATGGGCCTCTCGTCGAGCCTCAAGGCAGGAAAAGGATCTACCTCCACAAATGAAAGGTCTGCTGAAATGGTACAAGGGTTACATAAAAAATAAAACGCCAAAGAATATATTTATGCGGAAGTTAGACATGAGCATCACTTGAAACATTACTATGTACAAATTGAACTGAGTGAATTGTTCCAGCTTTTTCAATCTGGCGCGAGCTCGACAAATCTATCATCGGTTGCTACGCTCGTAAGTGATTTATTAATTTCTACCCCATCTCGTTCATATTGCTCGCACTATATATATGTCCTAACTATATTGTTGTGTCCGCTATTATACATGCGTAATGAAGATTAAGGAATGCAGAGTAAGGAACATCCATGATGTTGGGTTCATTGACCCACACATCGTTAATGGACATGTGTTGGAGCCGCCACCCCGCCGACGTGGAGGCGCACTGTGGCGCTTTCTTACAAAGCAGGAACTCAAAAGTGATATTCTATTTCCTTACCATTTTGGGTGAGTGTTTACATCTTGAGCACATTCTCTCTTGTTTACTCCATGCATGGTATGTGGCGGCTAATCGATGAGTTATGCATGACGTCTTGTGCATGTATCGTGTCCGCAGGTTCCACCGGATTCTGCTAGTAATTAAAGTTAACACCTCGTAATGTCTCTGCCCACGACTCTCACGAATATGGATCCAAAGCTTTGGGGCGGCATGAGAAGAATGCTGCAGAAGTAATTATTTTCATTCATTTGCGCTCTATATCGATCGGCCTATTTCGCTTCATTTCCTAATATCAAGTAACTAATAACTCTCTTGTTCATTTAATTTTCTTTGCCTCGTAGGGTTTGGAGACGGTTACGTAGATACAAAGGTCGGTGAATTCAAAAAGAGCTAGAATTCAAAAGGTCAAAGCCTAAGAATCTGGGGATATTCAGCCACCGGAGACCAATCTATGTGGATACTATGTTCAGGAGATGATCCGAGATACACCTCTGAGCGGGTTCCGAGTGATACCAATGCTCAGAGGAATAACCTCCGGATGATGCTTAGTCCGTAAGCTCGCCCACCACTTCAAGAGGAACTAGCTGGATGGTTCAAATAGGAAGTCCTCCATCCTAAAGGAGAACACTATTACGAGGACGTAGAACTTTATATGCATTAAATCATGTATGGAAACTTGTTCAAAATTGTATATGGTCATCGATGATATTGAATATATATTGTATATTCCTCTTGAATTCTTTTTGGTTCTAATTTCAAATTTATTTGAAATTGTACATTCATATGCATGTATGTAGTACCGTAGAATATATGAAACTCCTTCAAAATTAAAATAAAGCACAAAAGAAATAAAACAATACAAATTAAACAGAAAACAGGTTTAGGGGGCTAAAACCCTAAACACATGGCGGCTTTAGTCGCGGTTGGCGGAAGAACCGCGACTAAAGGTCCTCCGCCTCGACGGCCGCTGGCGCCCACGTGACGGGCCGTTAGTCGCGGTTCTTAAGCAGCCGCGACTAAAGGTGGGGGGCATTAGTCGCGCTTATTTGGTCGCGGTTGCCCAACCGCGACTAATGGCAGTTGCGAACCGCGACCAAAGGCCTTTTTTCCACCAGTGGTAGCAAGTTGGCCTCGGTTTCGTCGGCACGATATTTAACCTCATTTGCATCTATGATTTATGTGTTAATGAACCCAATATCACCCACTTGTCTTTTCTTCATTTCTGCGATCTTCAATCTGCATAATATAGTGAGGATATTTATAAATACATGCAATGAAAGAGCTGAGTTATATAGAGATACTTAATGATGTAAGTAGTACTACTTACAGATGTAGCGGTGACCATTGCTTTATCGAGGGCCAATTGATTGAAAAACTGATAGAACTCCTCAAATGGAATAGGCAGTTCAATTCCAAGGAGGTCATGCTCCTTTAACTCTCACATACAAAGTATTCCTCCCCTCGAGACTCTTTGCAGGTTTTCATGTACCAATCATGCAATCTTCGCATCATCGTTGATAGAGAGCTTTCATCTTTGACGAGAGGCTTCTCGTATCGTATCTTTGTATCTGCACCTCCAAGAAATCATAATGTACATCGTCAAGGTGTAATCTGCAGGATTGCCATAACCGGCACCATCCTCGGATCGACGATGTCGCTAGCGGTGCACCTTGAGCGGGGGCACGATTGCTTCGCTTGTTCGCCGAGCTGGGCAATTTGTTTCCCAGCTCGTCGTTCTTTCATCCTTTGATCACCGATAGTACTTCCCGATCTCTCCGCTTCGCAAATGCCTTTCCAATAATGCGCTCATAGTTGCCTTTCTACGGAGACTTGGGTGGTTTTGTCAGGGCAGCCAGAGTGGGCTTCGCTTTGACCGGATCTACCTTCTCCTCCGGAGGTGGATGTCTCTTTGTTTTCAACCCTTGAAACCAGTCATCCACTTCGGTCTGCGCGATCTTCGCGTTTTCCTCCTCGCTCCTCTCGTACGGTAACTTCTCCGAGTCTTCAGAGAAGGACCGAATCTATATCTCCTCCCGCCTTTGGCTGTACTGCTAGACGCCGGCAGAGCAGACGGAGCGGATGTCTTCTTTCCTTGCTTACGAGGCGGAGGAGAAGGACTACGACGTGCCGGAGCAGCCGGAGCGGCGGCGGGTCTCTTCCGCCCTTGCTGACGAGGCGGAGAAGGAGGAGGCTGGCTGCCGGGCGCGCCGGCAGCAAAGCGGAGAAGGAGACGGAGTGCCGCCACGCCGGAGAAGGAGCCGCCGAGTGCTGATCGCCACTCACGGGAGGAGGAGGCGGTGGAGGAGGCGGAGTGCCCCGACTCGTCGCCGAGGAGGAGGAGGCGGAGGCGCCCAGTTCGGAAGGTTGATGAGATCCTTCCGCCATAGGCATGGAGTCTTCAGAGCAGAACCCAGCCGATACTCCCCTTCACCGGTAGGGTGGTCAAGCCGGAGGTCCTCAAATCCCTCCGTTATTTCATCGACCATCACCTTAGCATATCCTTCTGGAATCGGCCGGTAGTGAAAAGTTGAGTCGGGTTTAGTAGGATAAACAGAGCCAACAGCCGCCTTGACCTTCAAATTGCTCCATTGCGCCATAAGGTGGCAATTTTCAGCATCCGTGATAGCATCCACGGGATAGCCGGCAGAGCCGCCAAGGCATGTTGCTCGGGCTGAAGCAGCTCGGTGGAAGCCACGCCGCTTCTCCGCCGAGATGGCGGGTAGCTTCGGGGAAGCTTGGCAGGTCGTTTGTTGTGATCTGCCGCTTCTCGTTCCTCTAGCCCCATTACCCTTTCGTGCAGCGCTGCATTAGGCTCGCTTCCGCTTTCTTCCTCCTCTCATGGGTTTTGTAACCCCTGCGTCCGAAATCCAGCCTTCCACGAACGGAGCTCGGGCGTGCCTCGTGTCCGTCCAGGTGCTCGAGATTCGAGGGCCATTGTGAGCTCGTCCTTCTCCTCTCGAACGAACTTCCCTTGCTGCGCCGCTTCGATATAATGCTGAAGCCTCTTGACCGGTAAGTCCAATTGTTCGTCCGTCCAAATGCACTTCCCTGTTATAGGGTCCAAGGATCCGCTGCCCAAGAACCAAGTCCGCAACAGATGCAGCGATTCATTGTCTCGGGTTCGATCCCTTTATCAAGCGAGATCATTCTCAGCCTTGGCCCACTTTAGGCCGGGCTACGAGGTAGCCACCGACCCTGCGATGGTGAAGCTTCTTCTTCGCAGCATTTCTCTTGTTTGTCGCTGACATCTTTTTACTCTTTTCCGATGTCTTGTAAGCCACAAATGCGGGCTACCATCTCTCGATCTTCGATATTTGCCCTTGAATTCTGGTGTCTCATTTTTTCGACATACGTATTGAGTTCTTTCTTCCAATTCCTGAATAGTTCTACCATCTTCTTAAGAGCAAAAGACTTGATTAATGGCTCTATTATCGGCTTCTCCGGATCATCCTCTAGCGGTAGGGTAAAATTTGACTTCAGCTCGGTCCAAAGATCATTTTTCTGCATATCATTGACACAAGACACCTCGTGGTCTTCGTTCTTAGGCTTATACCATTGGTGGATGCTGATCGGATCTTGTCCCTAACCGTAACCCCAAGACCGAGCAACAAATGCCTTCTTTGTCTGTAGGGTTCAATCGGTTGGCCGTCATAGCGATTTGTATGATCTCAAACTTTTCATCCGAGCTCAACTTTTTCTTCGGCCTCGCCTCTTTACCAAGTTGTGCTCGATCCGGAGGGCTAGAAAAAGAACAAAGACGAGAGTTAATTAATATGTGTACATATATACCAAAACAAAGACGAGAGCTAGTCAAGACAGGCTTAACTAATATATATACCTGGCCGGACTCGGTTTGGTGACCATCGAGCCGTCCTCACGGTCTACTTCTTCACCCTCTCCTTCTTGCACCGCATTGGGTCATCGGAGCCATGTAAATCATAGCCACCGCTTCTTCACCCTCTCCTTCCAGACCATCGTTGTCGTTGAGAAACATCAACGAAAGCAGACGGCATCACTTCCTTGTGCGATTATGTCCCTCAACAACGCTTCTTGTGCTTTGTCTCGGGGGTGTCCATAGTTTCTACAAATATTTACAACATGGCAATTATTATTCAAACATGACAGATATGGATATATTAGTGGCAAACGAGAACTAGCTAGCTAATCACAATAAGGAATCATATTAGTGGCCTCGACGCTGCTTCTCTAGGGTTTGGGGTGGCCTCGACAACGCTTTAAGGGTTAGGGGTGGCCTCGAGAACGCTTCAAGCTAGGAGGGTAATATCGACCCCCCACGTGTTGAAGCTATCGGGAGGGGTCGGCGTTGAACAAGACATCTATGTCCCACAAGTGACGTGGGCATCGACGCTCATGTAGGGTAGAGGGTCGTGGATCGCCGAGCGGTCGAGGGTCAAGGGGTCGAAGATCGCCGAGGGTCGGGAGGTTGCCTAGTGTCAAAGGATTCAACAAAACCATGTCTTCATCATTGGCGAAATAGCAGGTGCATGATGGTGAAGCTCTCCAAAGTTATTTTGGAGCGGAGTCGAGATAGGATAATTCGCTTTTGGTACAAAGTTCAGCAAAAGGCAAATTATCCTATCCGGACTCCATTCCGTAACAACTTTGGAGGACTTCGCACCATCATGCCATGGTTACTTCCGGCTAATGATGAAGCCATGGATTTCTTCAATACTTTGACACTATAGGAACCCTCGACCTGAAACCTTCGACCCTTGACCCCTTAATGACCTCGACCCTCTACCCTAGTTCCCGACCCTCGACCCTCGGCGATCCTCGACACCCTCGTTATATCGACAACCCACGCATAGGAAAATAATTTTATCGGGAGGGTATCGGTACCCCCCTCGTGTCAAAGTTTCTTCTTTCTCCTCTATTCCTTTCTTTCTTCTTCTCCTCTTCTTTTTCTTCTTATCCCTCGAAAAGGAAAATAAGGAAAAGGAAGAAAGAGGAAGAAGGAAGCAGGAAGAAGAAGAAGCAAAAAAACAAGACCAAAAAGAGGAGACGACGCAAAGAATAGAGGAGAAGACGCCAAAATAGAATTTCTATTTGTTCTTCTTCTCCTCTATTCTTTTCTTCTTCTCCTCTTCTTTTTCTTCTTTTTCTTCTTCTTATTTATTTCTCCTCTTCTTCCTATCCCTCTTCTTCTCCTTTCTTCCTCTTCTTTTTCCTTTTTCCTCTCATTCTTTTCTTCTTCTTGTATTGCTTGTTTTTTTAAATAATGTTCAAATAAAATCTATGAACATAAAACATATATATACACAAAGAACATATATACATTTTTATAAAAATGCAAAAAAAAAAATTAAAAAAAGACATATAAACAGATATACATACATACATTTTTCTTTCATATGAACATACATACATACATTTTCTTTGCATATGACCATACATACATTTTTCTTTGCATATGACCATTCATACATTTTCTTTGCATATGCTTTGCATATAAACATACATACATACATATAAACATAACATACATACACAAAAATTCTAAAAATCTGCCTAAAAAATCTAAAAATCTGCCTAAAAAATTATATGAAAAAAGCATACATCATCCATCCATCCATATAATGAACATATACATCATCCATCCATCCATATAATCAACATATGCATATGAAAAAAATTATATGAAAAAATTATATGAAGAGGATCGAGGGGACAGGAGGAAAGGGGTCACGGAGCCGGACCGAACGGGAGGAGGGGCGGCGCCGAGGCAGGGCGGCAGGGGGCGGATGCGCGACGACGACAATGGTGGGCGGGCGGGCGCAGGGGCGCGGCGTGCGTGCTCGGGACGGGCAGGGAGACGGGCGGCGGCCGGGCGTGGGCTCGGACGCTGGGGAGGCATGGGGAGACGGGATGGCGGGCGGCGCAGCTGACGAGGAGCGCCATGAGCGATTTGGGCAGCCTGGCGGCGGGGGCAACTGGCTAGGGAGGCGAGGGAGATGTGAAATTTTCACAAGTCCTGGTTATATAGCAAGGGCATTGGTCCCGGTTGGTGCCACGAACCGGGACCAATGCCCCCTTTAGTCCCGGTTGGTGCCACCAACCGGGACCAAAGGTTTGTGCTGCCTCAAGGCCAAATGTTTAGTCCCACCTCGCTAGTTGAGAGGAGCCGCACCAGCTTTATAAGGTGCGGTGCGGCTTCCTCTCGAGCTCTCTCTAAAGCGTGCTTTCGGGCCTAACTCGCCATCTCAGGTCAGGCCTCACTGGGCCTTCCGTGGGCCTGAATCTCAGCTCATAGGGTTTCTAGTCGTATTCACGCCGTGGGGCCCAAGAGGTGGCACTTTTTTGCTTTATATTTTATTTCTTTTTGCTTTTAGTTTTAGAAAAAATATAAACTTTCTATTAGTGCCATTAGTTTTAAAATTTGAAAACACTTTTTTGTTTTCTTTGTTGCTTTATTTATTTTATTTTGTTTCTACTTACAACAAAATACTTATTGTTGCTATTTTTATTTTTTTCAAGTTTTTTGTTTTGTTTTCTGCATTATTTATTTTCTTTTGGTTTTTTGCTTTATTTTTAATTCTTTTTGCTTTTAGGTCAGCAAAATTATAAACTTTCTGTTAGTGCTTTTAGTTTTAGAAAAATATAAACTTTCTGTTAGTGCCATTAGTTTTAAAATTCAAAACACTTTTTTTGTTTTCTTTGTTGCTTTATTTATTTTATTTTGTTTCTACTTACAACAAAATGCTTATTGTTGCTATTTTTATTTTTTTCAAGTTTTTTGTTTTGTTTTCTGCATTATTTATTTTCTTTTGGTTTTTTGCTTTATTTTTTAATTTTTTTTGCTTTTAGGTCAGCAAAATTATAAACTTTCTGTTAGTGACATTTGTTTTAGAACAATTATAAACTTTCTGTTTGTGCCATTAGTTTTATAAAATTTGAATTCTTTGAAATTTGTGTGAATCACAAGTTTGTGAGCTCAACAAGGCGTAGAGGGACGGGCTTATAAACCGGTGTGAGCGCCCTTCGGTTGGCGAGGTTTTCAAATTCATAGTTTTCAAATGAACTCTGAAAAAGTTGGCATAGCATGTTCATGTACAAAACGGACAATGGTATCATACTCGTGTGTTACAAAGTTGGCATGGTATCATCATAATAGTTATGGAGAAAGTCTTCACTTTTTCTTCGCTTGTGTCGCTTTGCTTATTGCGCCGTAACCATGGATAATCTTCATCGCTTATCGGGATGCTTGGGTCAGCCTTGACTTTGAAGGGGGAATTTCATGAAACTTTTCATACTCTTTAGACATGTCATCTTGCCCTCCACTCCCAGGATGTCCCTTTTTCCCGAAAGAACTATGTGGCGCTTTGGCTCATTGTATGATGTATTCGCTTCCTTATCTTTTCTTTTCCTCGGTCTGGTAGACATGTCCTTCACATAGATAACCTGTGCCACATCATTGGCTAGGACGAACGGTTCGTCAGTGTACCCAAGATTTTTCAGATCCACTGTTGTCATTCTGTACTGTGGGTCTACCTGTACCCCGCCTCCTGACAGATTGACCCACTTGCACTTAAACAAAGGGACCTTAAAATCTACTCCGTAGTCAAGTTCCCATATGTCTACTATGTAACCATAATATGTGTCATTTCCCTTGTCGGTTGCTGCATCAAAAGCGAACACCGCTGTTTTGGTTGGTGCTCTTTTCATCTTGGTCAATCGTGTAAAATGTATTCCCATTTATCTCGTATCCTTTCGAAATCATTACAGTCGAAGATGGTCCCCTGGACAACAAGTACAGCTCATCACAAACAGTGCTGTCACCTCTGAGACGTGTTTCCAACCAACTGCCGAAAGTCCTGATGTGTTCACATGTAATCCGATCGTCGCCTTTGCTCAGTGGTGTTTGGAGCGCAGACTTGTTCTTGTGTTCATCGACATACGGGTCACCAAGGTAGAGTTCTCAGAGAATCGTAGTGTGCTTGAGACCAAGAATATCCGCCCTCGCATATTATTGAGTCTCTTCCAAGCGTGCCTTTTCGGTCAGTCTCCCCTCATCTGCGATTTAGGGAGACCTATCTTATTAAGGCCAGGAATGAAGTCAACACAAAACCCGATGACATCCTCTCGCTTGATGGCCCATGGAGATGCTTCCTTCCGCCTAGCGATTCTTAACATATTTCTTTAGGACTCCATGAACCTCTCCAAGGGGTACATATTGTGTAGAAATACGGGCCCCGTAATGACAATCTCGCCGACTAGATGAACTAGGACGTGCGTCATGATATTGAAGAAGGATGGTGGGAACACCAGCTAAACCCGACAAGACATTGCGCCACATCACTCCTTAAGCGTTGGTACGATTTCTGGATCGATCACCTTACGAGATATTGCATTGAGGAATGCACATAGCTTCACAATGGCTAATCGGACGCTTTTCGGTAGAAGCCCCTCAATGCAACCGGAAGCAGTTGCATCATAATCACGTGGGCAGTCATGAGACTTTAGGTTACGGAACTTTTTCTCCGGCATATTTATTATTCCCTTTATATTCGACGAGAAGCCGGTCGGGACCTTCATATCGAAAGGTGCATTGAAAGAATATTTCTTTCTCTTCTTTCGTGAAGAGCGTGGTGGCAGGACCTTCATATCGCTTCGGGAGGCATGCCCTCTTTTCGCAAGTAAGCGTTGCAGGTCCTCTCGTGCCTCGTGTGTATCTTTTGTCTTCCCATACACGCCCAAGAAGCCTAGCAGGTTCACGCAAAGGTTCTTCATCACGTGCATCACGTCGATCGAAGAGCGGACCTCTAGGTCTTTCCAAAGAGGGTAGGTCCCAAATTATAGATTTCTTCTTCCACATGGGTGCGTGATTCTCAGCGTCATTCGGAACAGCTAGTCCGCCGGGACCCTTTCCAAAGATTACGTGTAAATCATTGACCATAGCAAGTACGTGATCACCGGTACGCATGGCGGGCTTCTTCCGGTGATCTCCCTCGCCTTTGAAATGCTTGCCTTTCTTTCGACATTGATGGTTGGTCGGAAGAAACCGATGATGGCCTGGTACACATTCTTCCCGCAGCTTCGGTATATACTATCGGTGTTAAGTAAGCGATGCGTGCATGCGTGGTATCCCTTGTTTGTCCGTCTCCGAAGGTTACGAGAGCGGCCAATCGTTGATGGTCACGAACAGCAACGCCTTTAGGTCAAATTCCTCCTTTTGTGCTCATCCCACGTATGTACACCGCTTTCCATTCCACAGCTGTAAAAGTTCTTCAACTAATGGCCTTAGGTACACATCAATGTCGTTGCCGGTTGCTTAGGGCCTTGGATGAGAACCGGCATCATAATGAACTTCCGCTTCATGCACATCCAAGGAGGAAGGTTATACATACATAGAGTCACGGGCCAGGTGCTTGTGATTGCTGCTCTGCTCCCGATAGGATTAATGCCATCCGCGCTTAAAGCAAACCATACGTTCCTTGGGTCCTTTGCAAACTCATCCCAAAGATTTCTCTCGATTTTTCTCCATCTGCGACCCGCCGGGTGCTCTCAACTTCCCGCCTTTCTTACGGTCCTCACTGTGCCATCGCATCAACTTGGCATGCTCTCCGCTTTCAACAGACTTTTCAACCGTGGTATTATTGGAGGATACCTGATCACCTTAGCTGGAACCCTCTTCCCGGGAGGCTCGCCCGTCAACATCACTGTGGTCATCTCGTGCGATCTTATATCAAGAATGCACCGTGACATACCGGCATGCGTCAGATCCTTGTAGGCACCACGGTAGAGGATGCGATCATTAGGGCATGCATGTATCTTCTCCACCTCCAATCCTAGAGGGCATACGACCTTCTTTGCTGCGTATGTACCGTCGGGCAATTCGTTATCCTTTGGAAGCTTCTTCTTCATTATTTTTAGTAGCTTCTCAAATCCTTTATCGTGCATGACATTCTCTGCCTTCCACTGTAGCAATTCGAGTACGGTACCGAGCTTTGTGTTGCCATCTTCGCAATTGGGGTACAACCCTTTTTTGTGATCCTCTAACATGCGATCGAACTTCAGCTTCTCATTATGACTTTCGCATTGTGTCCTTGCATCGACAATGACCCGGCGGAGATCATCATCATCGGGCACATCGTCTGGTTCCTCTTGATCTTCAAAGCAGCTTCGCTGCTTCCAAAGACCATCGTGCACATCGTCTGCGGTGCATCTTGATGTTCAAGAGCATCACCGTATTCGGGGGCACATAGTTGTCATCGTACTCTTCTTCCTCGCCGCCTTCCATCATAACCCCTATTTCTCCGTGCCTCGTCCAAACATTATAGTGTGGCATGAAACCCTTGTAAAGCGGTGGGTGTGAAGGATTTTCCGGTCGAGTAAGACTTCGTATTCCCACATATAGGGCATGGACAACACATAAAACCATTCTCGCTTGTTTGCCTCAGCCACTTGAGAAAATCATGCACGCCTTAATGTAATCGAGGTGTGTATGCCACCGTACATCCATTGCCGGTTCATCTGCGTGCATTATATATAATTATGTGTCAAAAATCATTACGTAACATCATGAATAGATAATTAAGTGACCAAATTAATAGAAATTCATCATCACATAAAAACCAAAGTACATACATAGTTCTCATCTAACAACATAAAGCTCTGCAGAGCATCTAAATTAATTAAACCATAATTGAAACTATGTAAAACATTTCAATGCGAAAACAAATACGATGATAATCGCAACCAAGGTAACAACTGATCCAACGGCATAATGATACCAAGCCTCGGTATGAATGACATATTTTCTAATCTTTCTCATCTTCAAGCGCATTGCATCCATCTTGATCTTGTGATCATCGATTTACATCCGCAACATGCATCTCCCATATCATCTTCTCCTCCTCATGTTTTTTCTTTTTTTCCTTCAAGATATTGTTTTCTTCTTCATCTAAATTTAACCTCTCGACAATAGGTTTAGTTGGAATTTCCGGTTCAACAAACTCCTAGATAAATAAAATCTATGTCACGTTATCGGCATAATTTTCATAAACAATAAATGAACCAATAGTTATGAAAAGATAATATATACCACATCCGAATCATAGACAGGACGAGGGCCGACGGGGGCGGATACCAAAACCATCGCACTATATAAGATGCAATAATAAAAGTAAGAAAATAATACAAGTATCTATCTAAACAAACAAGTAATAATATTATTCCTTTCGGAAAGAAGATAAGAACAAGAGGCTCACCACGATGGTGCCGGGCGATGAGATCGGGCGCGGTGATCGACGGCGATGAAGACGGGACGGGCGTGACGGACCGCTAAACCTAGATAAATATTGAGGAAAATGGAGCTTGGCGGTCGAGCTTGGAGAGGAGAAACCTTAAGTAGTGTGGCTCGGGCATTCCATCGAACACCTTGTGTGCATAGGAGGTGAGCTAGAGCACCACCAAGCCCTCTCCCCTCGGCCAGAAAAACAGAGCGGTATGCTCTGCTTCTTGCGCGAGGGGCTATATATAGGCAAGACTATTGGTCCCGTTGGTGGCTTGAACCCGACTAAAGGAAAGCCTTTGGTCCCGGTTCATGCCACCAACCGGGACCAATAGTGGTGGGCCAGAGCCAGGACCATTGGTCCTGGTTCGTTCCACCAACCGACCAAAAGGTCCGGACGAATCGGGACAAATGGCCCACGTGGCCCGGCCTGGCCCTGGCTCACGAACCAGGGCAAATAGCTCCATTGGTCCCGGTTCTGGATTGAACCGGGACTAATGGGCTAAACTGGCCTGGACGAAAGCCCTGTTTTCTACTAGTGCAAGACTATCAAATGATGGTGGCCCAAAGAGATCCATGTGAAGGAGCTCCAAGGGTCTCTTTGAGTATATGATAGTTGTGGGAGGGTGAGCCTTCTCATGAAGCTTTCCTTCAATACAAGCACTGCAAGCACGGGTCTTTGGCAAAACTAACATTTGTTAGTCCACGGACATGGTCCCCCTTGAGAAGACTTTGCAAAGATCTCATATTGACATGGGCTAAACGGCGATGCCAAAGCCATCCCACGCCAACTTTAGCCATTAGGCATGTCGCGGTCTTAGTGGATCGCCCAAAAGTTAATCACATAGAGACCGCTTTCGACATGCCCAACAAAGGCTACTTTAAGAGTCTTGCTCCACAAGAGGGCCACGGTATCAATGTCAAAGAAAGTAGCAAAACCCATGACCGCAAGTTGACGAACGGAAAGCAAATTGTATGCAAGGGACTCAACAAGCATGACTTTCTCGATCGTAAGATCATGAGAAATGACAACCTTGCCGAGACCCAATACCTTAGAATGTGATGCATCACCCCACTCGACATCGGTGGGCATAGATGGAATCTCTTGCACGTCCACCACCATGTCCTTGCTCCCGGTCATATGATTTGTAGCTCCACTATCAAGCAACCATGATCCCCCACCGGAAGCAAACCCCTACAAGAGATCAATGCTTGGTTTTAGGTACCCATTTGATGTTAGTAACGAGGGTCTTAGGAACCCAGATAGACCATTCAATGTACTCATAAGAAGAACCAACAAATTTAGCATAAACATGCCCATCACTAGCACGGCACAACACATAAGAGGGGTTAAAGTCGCCGGCTATGTTCATGGGGATGACGTTGTCCTTCTTGACATTGCCACCCTTGGCACGGTTCTTCTTCTTCTTGAAGCACCCTCTCCCTCCCTCACAAAAGTTTGCTTGAGAGGGGAGGTTGCTTGGTCTTGTCATTCTTCTTCTTGCTCTTGGGCTTGGGCGCGAACCCAATCCCCTCCTTGGTTACAACTTCCTTTTGATTACTCAAAAGGTCGTTAAGGTTCTTCTCACCTTGAATGCATGTGACAAGGCCCTTTTCAAGTTGCTCCTTCAACTTAGCATTCTCCTCAACAAGATGCACATGCTCACAACAAGGGTTAGTAGCATTTGCATTATCAATCAATATCATATGAGGAAAGGTGGCTTTCTCCTTGGTTAGCTTCACTTGGAGTTGATCATGAGACTCTTTGAGACTCGCATGAGCACCCTTCAAGACTTTGTGAGCCTTGTCGAGAGTGTCAAAGTCCTCGTTGAGTCTAGCAAGATCAACTCCAAGCTTTGCCTTCTCGGAACTAAGCACACGAGACACAAAAAGAGCATGATCAAGGTCTTTCTTTAATTTAGCGCGATCATCGTTGTGTGACTCCTCAAGAGTCAAACGAAGGCCACACTCTTCCTCAAGAGCATTGGAAAGATCCGAAATCTCATCGGCATAGTCACGACTATGCCCTTCCATCTTAGAGATGGTTTCTTCATGAGTCTCGATCATGACATTGGCTTCACCAAGTTGTTCCAAGAGAGCAACGAAGTGCTTCTTGGATTTGCCCTTGAGTTTACTCATAAAGATCTCAAATTCATTTTCCTCTACATTAGTCCCGTCATGTTCATCAATGCAATCTGTCAAAGAGGAATTATTGATGATGGTAGTTTTAATGTTGGGGGTTACCTTGTTGGTGGCTTTAGCCATGAGGCACTTGGCGGTGATGCTTTCATTGGGTGAACCGAAGAGAGACACCCGAGGAGTCATTGCAATGGCCACGGAGGCCATGGCAACCGGTTCACCATCCTCATCATCATCATCATCCTCATTGTACTCTTCTTGAACCACCAAGGCTTTGTGAGGAGTCTTCTTTGGAAAGTTGCTCTTGTTGGGGAAAGACTTGGCCTTGTCCTTACGGATGAGCTTGCCACCATTGTCTTCCCTCTTCTCATATGGACACTCCGCAACAAAGTGACTCACATTGCCACAATTGAAACACGCCCTCACTCGTTGCTTGCCCTTAGAGCCACTTGAATTGCTCTTGTTGAAGTTGGGCCTTGAGTTCTTCTTGCTCCAAAATTGTCTTGAAGCAAGGGCCATGTGTTCATGATAATCATACTTAGTATCTTCGAGGTTGCTCTCTTCTTCTTCCTCCTCTCCATCTTCTTCGACACAAATCTTGGCCTTCAAAGCGAGGTTGGGCTTCTTTGCTCTTTGGGAGCGAAGCACCGCATTGTCGGCGGTCTTGTCCAATATGCTCATAGCCACAAACTCATCCAACACATCACTTGAGGACAAGGTGTGGAAGTCCGGTCGTTGACGGATGACGGAGGACATGGCTTTGTGGTATGGCATCATTGCCTTGAGAAATTTGCGCTTGATCCAGTTGTCATCAATGTCCTTACTTCCATGATCCCGGAGGGAGACGACAAGCTTGGTTACTCTCCGATAGAGCTCACGAGGTTCTTCTTCTTCCTTCATTGCAAACTCATCGGCTTCATGTTGGACCACTTCATAATTGGAACGTTGAATGCTTGCGCTTCCTCGATACATGGAAACCACCTTGAGCCAAGCATCTTTGGCACGGGTGTAAGGCCGAAGATGAGGGAGGTCTTCGGGAAGGATTGCTTCTTGGATGATGAAGAGAGCATTCTCATTGAATTGATGGTCCACGACCTCTCTAGGAGAAAAGTTGCTCGGATCATGCAGATAGAAACCTTCTTCAATGATTCTCCAAAGGTTAGTGTTCACATGATTTAAATGACGCTTAAAACGATAAACCCGAGAATCAAAATCCTCCTTTCTATCAATCTTAGGTGGTGGACCGGCATGATTCAAATGAGTGGAAGGAATCGGTCCACCATAAACGGGAGGTTGCACATGGGCGTAGATGCCGGTGCCATTCATACCACTAGACGAGGGGGCTTTCTCACTAGTAGCTTCCCCCTTATCGGAGTTAGCATCCGCTCCCGTGTTGGCGGGATCACCCACTTTCACGGGTGCGGTGGAAAGTCTAAGCCCTTCTAGGAATTCCTTAAACATGTCCTTGACCTCGCTTTCGTCATGGAGTTTTTCAATGTGTCCAACGCCACATTGAATTCCTCACGAGATCGAGGTACTCCCATCTCCGTAGATGATGTCGGATTCAAGACCGGAGTGCTCCCCACATCATCTACGACATCAACTCATACTCTCCGGACGGTAAAGTCCTTAAAAGAGACGAGGCTCGATACCAATTGAAAGGATCGATATGGTTGACTAGAGGGGGGGCGAATAGGCAACTAACAATTTTTAAGCTTTTATTTACCAATTTAAACTTTGCAATAATAAAGGTTGTCTAGATGTGCAACTAGATGGACAACCTATATGATGCAACAACACAAGCATACGAGCAAGCAAGGATAGGAACACAAATAAGCTTGCACAAGTAAAGGGATAAGATAACCAAGAGTGGAGCCGGTGGAGACGAGGATGTGTTATCAAGTTCCTTCCTTTTGAGGGGAATTACGTCTCCGTTAGAGCGGTGTGGAGGCACAATGCTCCCCAAGAAGCCACTAGGGCCACCGTAATCTCCTCACGCCCTCGCACAATGCAAGAGTCATGATTCCACTATTGGTGCCCTTGAAGGCGGCGATCAACCTTTACAAACAAGGTTGGGGCAATCTCCACAACTTAATTGGAGGCTCCCAACAACACCACGTAAGCTTCACCACAATGGAATATGGCTCCACGGTGACCTCAACCGTCTAGGATGCTCAAACACCCAAGAGTAACAAGATCTGCAAGGGATAAGTGGGGGGAATCAATTATCTTGTGGTGGAAGTGTAGATCGGGCCCTTGTCACCCAATCCCGAGCAAATCAACAAGTTTGATTGGCTAGGGAGAGATCGGGCCAAAATGGAGCTTGGAGCAACAATGGAGCTTAGAGAGAGAAGAGGTAGTCAACTAGAGGTTGAAGAAGCCCCTTATATAGTCGAGGAAAACATCCAACCGTTATCCACTTATTCAGCCCGCGACCCGCGGTACTACCGCTCCAGGGGCGCGGTATTATTGAGGGCAGCGGTACTACCGTGGCGAACCATGGTACTACCGCGGCAGCAGCACAAGCCGGGACTAGCCTGACTAAGAGCAGTACTACCGCTTGCGCGGTACTACCGCAAGGCAGGGGAGTCACGACCTGAGAAGGGCGCGGATGAAATAAATTACATCCGTGCCAACTTCCGCTGAAACTGCGGTAGTGCGAAAATCCGACGCGGTACTACCGCTCCGCAGGAGCGGTACTACCGTAGCGCGTGCCGCCTACCGTGAACCGACGGTACGGGGTAGGAGGGCCACGGTACTCCGGCTCACAGGGAGCAGTACTATCGTGGGCCCCCGCGGTACTACCACGCTGGACGAGCGGTACTACCGTGGTGGGCGCGGATGTAAAAAGTTACATCCGCCCCTACTACCGCACCGGAGCGGCACTAGGCCTGGGAGTCGCGGTACTACCGCTCTTGAGGAGCGGTACTACCGTGGCACCCCGCGGTACTACCGCATGTACCTGCGGTACTACCGCAAGTACATAGGCAATAGTCAGATTTGCGCACAACCGAGATAACGAAGGGAAACTCCAAAGTGCAGGGAAAGGAGGGACAAGTGTACGTGTTGATTCCACCCTAACCTTTCCGACGCGGACCCCCTCTTAATAGTACGGCTCTCCTACGACTCAAATCCACCAAAAAGAAACGTAGGACGACGCCGTCTTCAATAGTCTCCGAGGGGCACCGAATCGTCTCGAGCCAAGAGATGGACCATCTGAGGAACTCAAAGCATACGATTAGTCCGCAAAAGTATCGTCATCAATCACCAAAACACTTACGGGATAAATATGCCCTTACAGTAGGGATTCTAAATTTAGAAATAATGAATATAGCGCTGCTTGCTAAATGGTTGTGTAAAATGGAGATAGAAGAGGGATTATGAAAAAATATGGGGGAGATAAATGCCTATCCCGATGTACAAAAAAGCCTAGAGATTCTCAGTTTTGGTCTAGTCTGATATAGAACCTTACATGGAGAGACTTTAGTTCTCTAGAACAATTTAAAAAGTAGATGTGAGGAAATTGAAATGAAGGGGGGAAATGATAAAATCATATGGTCTCCTAATGCTGATGGTAAGTTTACAGTTAAATCAATGTACAAAAAACTGGTGGCTGATGGACTTAGATTCCCACAGAAATTCTTGTGGAAAATTAAAGTTCCAGCTAAGATCAAGGTTTTCTTTGGCTAAGCGTAAAAAAAATATACTTATGAGAGATTCGAATAGAGGATGGAAATGAGAAAAAAACTGTGTATTTTGTGGGAAGGATGAATCAGTTGATCATCTGTTCTTTTCTTGCTCGGCCGCTTCCCTGATTTGGAGTCTAATCAAATGCACATTTGGTCTAAGGCAAACTCCCATGTCAATGAAAGAGTGCTTTGGATCTTGGTTAGACTCTTTTGGGAAAGAGGATAAAAAACTTGTTTTGGTTGGGATATCTTCTATTTGTTGGGCATTATGGAAATCCAGAAATGGAGTTATTTTTTAGAATAAAAAAATCTCTGATCCTATGACTATTATTAAAACAATGACACATTGGATGGTGGATTGGTCTATTTTGCAGATATGGTAGCAGCAAAAAAAAGGTGCTGGAGCTGGGGGCAAGATTGCTAGAACGGGTAGCAATGAAGTCTGTGCGGCCTCTCAAGGGTGGAGAATATACGTGCCAAGGCTAGGATGAAGAAGCTCTCTTCCCCCTGGAGGATGTCTGGACTGCTTATGTTTTCTTTTGCCCGCTCTTTTGCTTAGTTCGGTTTCCTTAGTCCTGGATGAATGTAATAACTTGATATGAGTGGATGTTTTTTTTTTGCGAGAAAACTTTCAATCTATTCATCTTCCATCACGGCAGTACAACGAACACTAGAAATAATAAAAATTACATCTAGATCCGTAGACCACCTAGTGACGACTACAATCACTGAAACGAGCCGAAGGCGCGCCGCCGTCATCACCCCTTCCTCACCGGAGTCGGGCACAACTTGTTGTAGTAGACAGTCGGGAAGTCGTCGTGCTAAGGCCCGTAAGACCAGCGCACAGAACAGCAACCGCCACGATGAAGAATAACGTAGTTCGAAAGGATCCAACCTGAAGACACACGAACATAGACGAACCACAACCAGATCCGAGCAAATCCACCGAGGATAGATCCGCCGGAGACACACCTCCACACGCCCACCAACGATGCTAGACGCACCACCGGAACGGGGACTAGGCGGGGAGACCTTTATTCCATCTTCAGGGAGCCGCCACCGTCTCGTCTTCCTGAGTAGGACACAAACCCTAACAAATTTTAAAGGAACGACTAACAACGGAGCTCTCCCGCTGCCCTTGCCAGATCCACCACGCCCCCATGGCCCTAGGGCCACCGGAGACGAGGCGGACCTGCGGCGGAGCCGGCGAGAGGCACGAACCCTAGCTTTTCTTGGAGGAGGAGGCGGCGGCTAGAAAGAGGCTATATTCACCTTGATACTCTGACTTTATGAGTGGATGTTTTAGCTCTGGAGAACTAGCTGTTGGGTGGGGGAAGAACCAGCTTGGCTGTGCTACGCTGCACACCCCCTGCCTTTCTTTTGGTTTATGTTTAGTCGTGGTCCTGTAGCTCTCGAACGCGATGGTTTTCGTTAATGAAAATCGGAGAGGCGAGAGCCCTTCTTTTATTAAAAAAAAATACAGTATGCTCTGGCGGTGGATTTCAGGTTTCTCCATCATTGGTAGTCGAGGTATCAAGGAGTCAGAGGAAAACAAGATACTACAACAATAGCCCTATCCACTAGCAAGTTTTTGTTGTATTTTCTTTCGTGAAGCTTGCTTACTGTAATTAAGTGTTAGGGCGTGTTTGCTTCGCATTCCAAGGGTATGTTAGGTTTCTGTTTCCCGAAATGCTTTGTTTGTATGTCCATATTGGGAAGCTTTACATTGAATTGGACTAGAATTTCAATTCGGTGAGAAAACAAATAGCATGGATACGAATTCGCGTGCTTGGTTGTTCACCGAATTGACCAGCAAAATGGCTACGAGATTTCAATACCAAATCTTGTTTGGATGACAACTTTGGAATTGCATAGCCACATTACCATGAAGATTATACCTCTTTTTTTGCGGAAGATTATACCTCGTTTTACGTGACTGAAAAAGAAAATCTGCTCACATGTGACTATAATTGAATGAATATATAGCAGTAAAAATAACAAAAAATTCTAGAAATGAATTACAACAACACAAGTGGGTTTCTGTGATACTCCCTTTAGTGTCAAAAAACGTCTTACATTTTGATACGGAGAGAGCAGTTCATAGGTATTTCAAACGAGTCTGGTGCCGGGGTTGATATTCCAAACGTGGGAGGAAGATTTATACTGCTGTTGTTGGCTGGTTCGTACGTACGTGCGGCCAACGGTGACCCACCGACGCACGCAAAGAGAGAGCAAGCTAAAGCGCCGTCATGGCATCTATAATCAACAGTAAGTATTCATATTAGTAACCGGATCGATGCGTGATGGTAATTAAGCAGGTGCTAGCTAGTTTGTGTGCAGTAATCTTCTTCATGCTGGCCCCGGCTCCGGCTCCCGGTACGACGAGTCCGCACGCGCCCGCAAACTAAATTAAAGTACGTAGGGCTACACGCACGTGTTGTTTGAAATGGTCAAAGGCTAGTCGGTGTTGTTTCATTCTACTGACGGCAGCAACTTTTCAGGCACATACTCATGGGTTTCGACTTTAGACTGGCGGCGGCCTCCTCCGGCGACGGCGAGGGAGAGGGCTAGCGGTGGAGAGCCCGGTCGATCGAGGACGTACGTAACCAGCAGATGGTTAGTGCCGTAGGTGTTGCTAGCTCCAACAAAAGCTTGATGAAAAAGAAAAGAGACTTGCTCATTCCTAGTTGTTGCATGCTTGTGAGACTTGGAATCTCCCAACCCATCCATACGTGCAAGCTATCTGCCGCCGCCACCGCCGCCATGCACGCATCCCGAATCTCCCGTGCATACTTAGTACAGTTGTGATCTCGAGGTAGCCTTCATTTTCTTCCTCAGAAGGAGGAGAGGAGCTCGATCGAGTCGCTTTGCTTGCACCATTGGAAGACTCACCTCTTTGCTTTGCTCCTCCGAGCTGGTCTTCTCCATCCAAACGAAACCCTACGCCGCCGTCCAAACCAAGCAACCCTCCCCCCCTCCCTCCATTGACGGCAACAAATATTCTCCTCCGGCGCGGCCCCCTCGTCCATGGATCATTTGCCAAATCCTATATATACAAATCACTGTCACAACCCCTCACAAATTATAAGGAAGCTCACGACGCAAGAGATCGTTCCTTCAATTCCTTCCTTCGCCAAGAAGCCAACCACGAGCATAGCTAGCCAAGAAGAAGAAACCACCCTACGTGCGTAGCTAGCTAATCATCAATGGCGACGGAGGCCGCCAAGGAGGAGATGGTGTTCTTCGACGTGGAGACGGCGGCGGCGCCGTCCCCCACCGACGCGTCCGCCCAGTGGTGGCTGCTGGAGTTCGGGGCCATCCTCGTCTGCCCGCGCCGCCTCGTCGAGCTGTCCAGCTACTCCACCCTCATCCGCCCGGGAGACCCCTCCGCCGTCTCCAGGCGCTTCTCGGGCGACCCCGCCCTCTCCGCCGCGTTCAGCGCCGCGCCGCCCTTCGCCGACGTGGCCGACGACATCTTCGCGCTCCTCGACGGCCGCGTCTGGGCGGGCCACAACATCCGCCGCTTCGACTGCCACCGCGTCCGCGAGGCCTTCGCGGCGGCCGGCCGCGCCGCCCCGGAGCCCGTCGCCGTCGTCGACTCGCTCAGCGTGCTCGCCCAGGGGTTCGGCCGGCGCGCCGGGGACCTCAAGATGGCCACCCTGGCCGCCTACTTCGGGATCGGGAAGCAGACGCACCGCAGCCTCGACGACGTGCGCATGAACCTCGAGGTGCTCAAGCACTGCGCCGCCGTGCTCATGCTCGAGTCCAACCTCCCCGCCGGCGTGCTCCCCGGCGCCGACGACGGCGCCGTCACCAGGCGCAGGGCCGCGTCTTCCACCACAGCGCCCGCGACTCCTCCTCGTCCTCCTCCTGCCGCCGCGGTTCTGAAGGTGAACGGCAGGTCGTCGTGCAAGAGGGACAGCACGGGGAAGGTGGTGACGGCAGCGAAGGTGACCTCTACCGGTGGCCGGAGAGTGCGCCGACCGATGACAACGACGCCGTTCAGCATGATCCTCCGGCACTCGAGGGCCATCGTCAGATGATCCATGGAATGGGTCGATCGACTAATTGCTTCCATACAAATTTGTACATACTAATTGCATTCATTCATTTGTACATGGAAATGGAAATGTACAAATAACCATGCTAGCTAGCTAGCTAGGTAGCCCTGTCCATATTTAACCAAGGCTTAATTAGGTACTTGTTGTAAATTATCTTCATGTTGTTGTAAAAACGCAACACACATTTCATTCATTTGTAAATGCTCTGCAAGTGTAGCTTCAGAAATAACCAGTTGTGATCACTTCATTGTAAATCTGTGCAAAAGTAAAAGCAATTCATTCATTCATGGGTTTACCCTTCCGCGCAATTGGTTAGGTTCATCGAAGCGATACTTTTTATTTCTCAATGAAATTGTTGTGGTACCATTGCAAATAGGTGAAACAGGGTCTAATTACGATTGTTAGACTCATTTTAATCCCCAAACTATCCTCAAGGTAAATGCTTACCTGGAACCAAAAACTATTCTCATAACCTAGATGGATTGACATTCAAGACTCAAGAGCTGTGACAAACTGTAGGATAGCCAACACAATTATTAACAGTCCACTAAAGCAAATACCTAATGGTATGCAATATTTCATACATATAAAAGATATCAATAGTTGTGACATATATAGTATATCTCAACGGATAAGGAGAGGGCAAGATAGCCTGAGCAGGTGAACATCTGATCTGCAAATCAGCCTTTCCGACGATCTACCGCGGCACAAGAGGAGACAACATACATCAGCATATATTTATAGATCTATTAGTACCGTTTCAAATAGTATATGCAATCATCTATTTTGTCCTGTAGATATTTAGCGTCGTCACACATAACCAAATTTATGAAAAACGATGATGCCAGCCTTCTGATTCTCTAGATAATTATCCTCCCGCTTCTCTGACAAATTCTACTAGTTTTGAGAGTTGCGCAGAAGAAAATTACGGGCTGATGCTGTAGGAGACTTTAGTCACGCCTTTCTTGACCCGTATATTTGTGACCTGGGAGCATAGCAGATGAGACCAGCCTTCATTATAAAAGGGAATAATCTGGCAATCATCTACCGGAAAGTATCTGAGCTGCTGTACGGCATTACTAATTTACTATTCATTTCGGCCAATGCTCCTTGTATGTGTCTATGACCTGGATTTTAACAAAAGTATCAGAGTTGGACTTCATAGTTTGCTCATGTGGTGCACACTGTCATTCTGGCCTTGAAATCTCCCAAGAAAGCCAACACGGCTTATTGACATGTTACAAACAACTTATTGGACGGCAGCTAAACAGAGATAAAGGTCAATAGTACATGTACTAGCAGGTAGCAGCATCAATGCGATGACTAAACTTTTCCAAATGTCCAATTTTCATGAATATTGCTCAAAACTATCATCTGTGTAATCCCAGCGATCAGCAGGAAGGGTATGTATAAAGTTTTATTATAAAAACATTTTCAACTTCACAGAAGCCACTAACTGTTCTAGTCTCCATGCTGGGTAGTTTTTCATGACTTGCGGTTAAATTTTCTGGTAATTTGGACAGGCCTGAGAATCTACCTTTAGGTTGCCGATGTCTGCAATATCGGCTACATGAGTGCCTCCACAAGGACAACCAGGATAGTTACCAAATTTCACAATGCGGGGAGTGCTATCCTGTGATAGAAACATCATACAGTCATTTCATTCATGGAAGAGTTGGAATTAGAGAAACACAAAACTGTAAGGTGGCATTTACTAATCAACTGTATTAATAAAGTAGGATCGATGTTTTAAAAACAGCATAAAACTCAGAACAAATATTACACATTTGAATTATTCCGGAAAAGAGCTATTTTCTTGATTCTTGATTTCTTTCATAATTCAAAATCAGCTCACAACAAAATTATAACACTCTGCATATGTTATATGCAGCCACACATGCTTTTGCATTGAATTTTTTTTCCTAGTATCAAACAGATCAATCCAGAGATACGATATACACCCTCTTTTGGTTTGCACATACGGAAAGTAAAACAGTAAGAACTTCCACAACCAACATCTTTTAAAATATTTGAAACTGGACAATTGAAAATCATAGGTGAGAATTTGTTAAGGGTACTTTCACAACATATACTTTTGTGAGATTTCATAAATAGTACCTCCGTTCCAAAATATAAGACATTTTTGCAGTTCAAATCAAACTGCAAAAACATCTTATATTTAGGAACAGAGGAAGTATGTTCCAGTAGAGACCATGCTGATGTCCAAAACAACAAGTAGGTTGGAACCGAGGGAATATTTCTTTAACTTTTGAAGGGGAATTAAAATGGAATATTATATATGAGAAGTCATCCAAACATACAAGAACTATCCATGATGTTCGTTGAGGGTGCATTTAATACAAGGAAGACAAAATCGTCTAAAGGGAATACAGAACTAACTTGTGAAATGTAGCTAGGCAGAGCACCTCCACATAACTTAGCCGCCTCCTCATAAGGAAAAACAGAGACCAAAACCTGCATCGGTGGTAAATAGTTAAACATGCCAAGTCATGAAACCCTGTATGTTAAGGTCTCTTGGGTTATACCTTGCTTCCTTTCGAAATCAGTTCGTTCGCCTCCTTTTCCAGCTGGATTTTCTTATCCTGCAACTGATCTTCTGGAACAACTCCCTTATACTCAACGGAAGGCCTGCGATGACCAAAAGCCGCAGTATAATCAATAATCCAAGTCCAACCAAAACAGTGGAAACTAACATGAGCTGGAGCATCTATCTATACCAAGCAAATAAAGTAAACCTAGATAGAAGCTGGATGCAGAGTCAATCGATTAGTGGTACAAAGGAACACCATAAGGAAGAATAAAAAAAACAACAAATAGCCATGTCATGTATGTATTCTCCTACCCATCAGGAAAATGATAGCCTTTCCCAGGTTCCAGATGAAGGCCAAGGTTGGTCATACAACTGTCCAGCAAATGACCTGCAGAGTGAAGCCTGAAGCATCACAGGTTTAGCAAAACTAACAGTCACGAAATGTGCAGGGCAAGACAAGAACATAATGAAATGGTGCTGAATACGATTCAGCGAGTGCCACAACATCCCTCCATGTCGGATTTGCTAGCACTGAACATCATGAATGATCCATACCTGGAGTTGAGTTTGCGCCGTTCCGCATCGATTTCCAAGCTGACACTCTGCCCTTGGCTGAGCTCCTCTCCAGCAGCAGCATCCTCGAATCTGCCATAGTGGAAGACCTAGGCAGCAGCGGCACAAGTGCAGAACAGAGCTAAGCCTCGGATCAAATGGCAAAATATTCAGCAATCTTTATCACAGGCTACCGAAGATCTGGGCGCTCACCACCCCATCCTTGACGCGCACGTCCTCGACGAGGAACCTGGCGCCGGTGCCGGCGGCGGAGACGATTGCCCCGGTGTCGGCCGGCTGGCCGCCGCCCTGCGGGTGGAAGACGGTGGCGTCCAGCACCACCGCTCGCCGGCCGCCCTCCTCCTGCGGGCGCCCGGAGCCTAGCCTAGTCAGGGTACTGGGTTCTGAAACTCTGGAGAGTAGAGGAGGGGAAGGGGGAGGAGGACCTGGTGGAGGGAGAGGACGGTGGCGGGGGCGCGGAGGGCCCACATGTCATCGAAGTAGGCCAGCCTCGTGGGGCCCGCCGCAGCCGCCATCCCCGCGGAGAAGCTGGTCGTCGCCGGCGGCACGCGTGGTACTGACTGATCTACGGAGGCGCTGTTGCTCTTGCGCTGCACTGTAAATTCGGTTGCAGGGTACAGGTAAAAAAAGGTGTGTGTGTGTGTGTGTCTGATCTTCCAATTTCCAGCAGAGAATTTGGAATTAACAACCACCGATTGATGGTGAAAGCTTTGAAGATTTTTTTTTTTTTTGAAATGGAAAGCTTTGAAGATTGGTGGTAAGAAGAAAGAAAAAGCAGTGAAATTTCCAAGGAAGCATCATGCCTCCAGTCACCTCCGGCCATGTGTCTCAGGACTCAAGTCTGAAGAAAAAGCATTGCAAGTCTAGCTAGTGCCACATTGACATAAGATTTTTGCTTTTTTTTCATGAGATTTGTTTTATCAAAATGATTTATCTCTTGAACTGTTTGCTTAAATCACGAATTGTTTTCACCATTGTGTTCTCCGCGTCAAGATCTTCAAAACTAAATTCCATGTTGGTAGGTTTTTCTGAACTTTTTTTTGGCCAAATCTTTGCTTCTAGCTGTAGTAACCTGTGCTTCCAGTTGTGAACTAAACTATGCTCTCAGTGCAATTAAAATTGTGCTTCTCATGGGGGTGAAGCACATGCTTCTGTCAGACGTAAACCAAAAAAAAACCCCAATGAAACAGAAAAGGAACGGAGAAAAAAACCAATACCCCGAAGAAAAATCCAGGATGAAACTGAAACAAAAAAAAAAACGTGTTACACCTGGCAGAGCGCACCACATGGCACCCTCCGACTAGTCCCTCCCAAAAGTGCTCCTGAACTTTTATTAACTTAATAAACTTAGAACTTTAAATTTTTTGGAATGATGAAACAAGTATAATTGTGAAGGATGTCTTCAACAATTGTGCAGAGCCGTGGCCTGAATGATCTTAACCTCTTAATTTACTAAGCTCCTTAGGAATTGAGCCTCCTGCTGCATCCAGGTATATTTTACATTTGTGGCCCCACATGTCAGAGAGTGAATTGATTGTGCGCCGTGATTGAGCCTATTCGCACGTGAACGTGGCACTCCTATGCTAATCAGTAAAAAATAAATTTAAATTCGTAAACAACTTTTAAAATTGTGAACATTAGATTCATTCACAATTTTGAAATTCAGGAAACTTCATTTAAAATCCGGGAACCTTTACTAAATTCTTCAATAATTTTTAATTAGAAAACACATTTTGAATTTTGGTCAGCGTTTTCTGAAATTCAAGAACATTTTTAAATCCATGGACATTTTTTTAAATACATAAACATTTTAATTTTTTATAATGTCTAAAAAAATGCTTACATTTATTTTTTGTGAACATTTCAAATATTCTCTCTACTCTTTTAAAGTTTTATTTCCTCTTTGTTTTTTTCTTCACTTCCTCAGATGGGTTGAGGCCCAATAGTTCAGTTCAGTTCAGTTCGCTTCTTCGATTAAAACCTGAATCATGAATATCGATCAAGTCAGTTCAGTGCGCTTCTTCATTTTTTTTTGGGTGTAAAAGTGCTCATCTCTAACAGCTTTATTCATACCGCAAAGCGCGCAACCCTCTAGTTTCATTCATGCCGCCTTTTATCCGTATACACAAAACCAGAACGAAAAAGCTATGCAAGTAGCGTAGTCGTCACATCCCATCCGGATGGTACATGATCATACTCCCTCCGTCCCAAAATTCTTGTCTTACATTTGTCTAGATACAGATGTACCTAATACTAAAACATGGCTTGATACTATACAATAAGGCAATGAACACCAAAACATTTAGCTACAGCCAGACTAGACGGAGAGATGGAGGCCACGCTGATCTATCTAAATTATGTTGAAACCGAAGTACCAGAAGGCCGGACGCCGGCCTTGCCCGTCGACGCGCTTGCAGCGGCACCAGAAGGCGGTGCCCCCGCCCTTGCCCTGCGCCACGGCGATCTCCTCGTCCACGTAGAACCACAGGAAGAAGGGGTCCTTGGTGCTCGGCTCCCTGCTAGTGTCGCCGCCGCCGCCGAAGGGGATCTCCAGGGTGGGCAACGGCCCGAGCTTGACGCGCACCCGCTCGAAGACGAAGGCCAGGATCTTCTTCTTCCACGACAGCCGCCCCTCGAAGCTCAGGCTCCCCGCCCGCCCCAGGTACACCCCGTTCTCGATCCTCTGCCCCTGGTTGCAACCAAAAATGGGTTTCTTCAGAGTTTCAGTTACAGAGATAAATTTCATCTGTTCGTCCAGAATCTGATGTCATGGCTGAAATGCGAGAGAGGCATGAGGAGCTCACTCACCGCGGCGTCGAATCGCTGGACGGCCGTCACCGGGAAGTAGCTGCCTTTCTCGAGCTTACTACCCTGCGAGACATTCGGATAAACCGATTGATCAATTAACCACGAAATGCAAACCGCTAAGTCTGACCGAATTCCGCTGTTTTGGTTGAAATTCAGGCATTTCCTCACCTGGGCGGTGAAGATGAGCTTCCATGTCCTGCCGGGGGACTCGGTCCCGCCGAGCGTCTCGAAGAAGGTGGAGGTGTCGAGCTTGGCCTTCTTGATGCTGGCCAGCGCCGCCAGCACCTCGTCGGCCGGCACCTTCCTCGTCTTGGCCGCCTCCTTGAGCACCTTCACGCTCTCCACCACGGCCTGCGCTAAACCAGAGCCAAGAAAGCCATTTTATTCTTGTCAGAGCATGGGTAAAATCTAAATTGTCAGCAAAAATTGGGGGCGTGCCGATGCTCGCTGCTCACCGATAGGGCTGAGGACTCGTCGGACGTCGGAGCGGACGGCGAGGAGGGCTCCTTCTCCACCTCCGGCGACGCGGCGGATGACGAGGAGGCGGCGAGTGAGACCGAGACGCCGTGGTGACGGCGGCTGGAGCGGAGGTCGAGCTGTGACGGCGGGTGCCAGCGCCGGGGTGCAGGCGGCGAGAAGGCTGGGGCGAGCGTGGAAGGGCGGAGCAAGGAGGCGGACGGGGCCATCTTCTTCCTCTCGCTCGGGCGGTCAGGTTGCTCTGTTCTCCGACGAGGTGCCGGGATGGTAACCACGAGTTTGGAGTCTCTGGCTCTGTGGCTGTGGAGGAGCGAGGGCGCACACGTCGACGGTAGACAAGCACGAGCTTAAGGTCTCCTTAAGGCCACCGTAATTGCTCGACTATAATAACTCTTTTTTTTTCTCCCAAAGAAGCCTAAATGGCATATAAAAATCATGACCTTACAAACACACATACACATAAGGGTAAAATTATAATCAAAGCCTTGGGGTTGTTGAAGTCTTCTTCCTTCTACATCCATCGACTGCGTGTCGCGAGCAAAGCTTCGTGCCGCCTTCTAAGCCTCCGCCTTGGCGGAGCAAACCGTTTTACAAATGGGAGCTTGTAGAAGCAGCGGCCGAAAAGTCGCTAATGCAGACAAAGAGACACTGGCAGCCGCGATTGTAATAATTTGTATTCATCGCAATGTGAAAAACCACTTATACTAGCTGAATGCCTGTGCGTTGTCACAGAATCATGATTATTTTTTAATGAAACAATTATTTTTGAGTGGTTGTTGTTGTTGTGTCTGCTTAAAACCCATCTTTTTGCAAGAATGCAAAAGAGCACATATTTTCTCGTCCCTCCTTCCCATTCACCTCCATTATCTTCATTCATCCTTGTTCTAGCATTGTTGTCGCCTCAAAACTTCTCCATCTCGACTTACCATCAGTTGGGAACCTTTTTTTTAATAATTAAACAAATAATTGAAACGGTCCTCATCTACCATAAGAGAGATTAGCCATTTAGGCAAAGCAATACAGTCATAAACTTTGTGATTTGCCATAGAACAAATAAATCATATTCTAATTCTTCCATGGATCCTTCATCATTTTAGTTGAGGTCTACCTAAGAGAAAGTTCACTGAAACAATATTTAGGGAGTAGAGAAGATTGTAAGTCATTTACATTACAATATTTCTTTCACCCTAGATAACCAAGCATTTTCCTTGTGTACTTGAAATTAGTGCATAAAAGCATAACTCATTAGCATGTGATTCAATAGCCTCAATTGTATGGAACGACTGGTAATTCCAAATTTTATGTTCCGAAAGGAAATTCTAGAATTATAGTTGGCAAACCAACATAAGCTGTACAACATCAATTACAAGAACGTTGACTTCTCAAGCCTTGTGAGACATATCTTAGAAAAAAGGTTAAGTCCACATATGCCCCCCATCTCTAAACCTCTCGACTTTTATTTTCCTGTGTGCACAGACACGGAAGACCAAAAACATACTTCTTCAAATCAGCTATCATCAAATGGTAAATAAACCAGGTATACTAAATAAGTGTTGCCCTCCACAATCATTTAGCATAATTTGTATGAGGATTGCCATTTTGGCTCTGGGGTGCATATGCTCTCTAATGAATAGTAAATTCAAAAGAAATAGTAAATAAAATATAAAAATTCTGATTTTTTGTGTAGATATTATTGTTAGTGTAACAAGCGTGCTTGACAATTTCCATGTGAAACGGGATAGCAGTGCTCTATTGATGAAAATAAAATAAAATTAAGTGTAATATTTGGAGGTAATATTTAGCGTTCGATTTGTTTTGTTTTCACATGTCAAAATGCTTAAGCTTTCCGGCGTAAAAGTTTGCAGGTAGCATTTCAATATGACAATGAACTCATCTTTTTCACCATTTTTCTGGACATTTGCAAAAAACATTTTTGGTGTGCAGGAACATATGCTCCCAAGAGCCAAACTGGATTGCCGATTTGTATGCGGCATGAGTTCTTGTGAAATATCAACGTATAATTCTATGAAAGCTATTGATATAGGTTTGATTTTTTACTTTTACAAAATAGCTTACAAATATATATACAAAAGGTCCTACATTACCAAAAAAAAAAAAACCTACACACAAGTAAGTAGTATCATCTCTTCGTTCGAATATTTCATCATCCATCTACATAAATTGTGTACAGTAAGCTGAAGAACATCAAAATAATGGCTACAGACTAGAGAAAGAGAGGCAGCCTTGGTCGTCATGCCGGGACGCGCTTGCAGCGGCACCAGACAAATTTCAAGCTGAACGGGGTAGCAATGCTTCATTTGATGAAAAAAAAAAATCAAATTAAGTGTAACATTTTGAGATAATATTTGGCGTTCGATTTGTTTTGTTTTGATAGGTCAAAATGCATAAGCTTTCCCCCTAAAAATTTGCAGATAGCATTTCAATGTGACAATGAACCCATCCTTTTTTCCCATTTGTTTGGACATTTGGAAAATTTATTTTTTGTGTGCAGGAACATATGCTCCCAAGAGCCGAATTGGATTGCCGATTTGTATGCGGCTTCGGTTCTTGTGAAACGTCAATGTATATTCTACAAAAGCTATCGATACAGTTTTGATTTTTTTTTTCTTTTCAAAATAGCTTACGTATTATACGTACAAAAATTCCTCCATTACAGCAACAACGAAAAGAAAACCTACGCACAAGTAAGTAGTATCATCTCTGCGTTCGAATATTTCGTCTACATAAGTGTGTACGGTAAGCTGAAGAACATCAAAACAATGGCTACATACAGACTAGAGAAAAGAGAGGGAGCCTCTCATGCATGCTTAAGACCTTGGTCGTCATGCCGGGACGCGCTTGCATCGGCACCAGAAGGCGGTGCCGCCGCCCTTTCCCTGCGCCACGGCGATCTCCTCGTCGACGTAGAACCACAAGAAGAATGGGTCCTTGGTGCTTGGCTCCCTGCCGACGTCGCCGCCGCCGAAGGGGATCTCCAGGGAGGGCAGCGGCCCGAGCTTGACGCGGACCCGCTCGAAGACGAAGGCCAGGATCTTCTTCTTCCATGACAGCCGCCCCTCGAAGCTCAGGCTTCCCACCGGGCCCAGGTACACCCCGTTCTCGATCCTCTGCCCCTGGGGAAGAAGATGGCTTCAGAGTTTCAGTTTCAGTTACTGAAGTAGCTGCGACAGAAGCATGAGGAGCTCACTCACCGCGGCGTCGAAGCGCTGGACCGCGGTCACCGGGAAGTAGCTGCCTTTCTCGAGCTTACTACCCTGCGAGACAGTTCCTCGAACCTATCAATCAGCCACCATTTCGAACTGAATTGCCCATTGTTTCTTGAAATTCAGGTGTTTGCTCACCTGTGCGGTGAAGATGAGCATCCATGTCCTGCCGGGGGACTCGGTTCCGCCGAGCGTCTCGAAGAAGGCCGAGGTGTCGAGCTTGGCCTTCTTGATCTTGGCCAGCGCCGCCAGCACCTCCGCGGCCGGCACCTTCCTCGTCTTGGCCGCGTCCTTGAGCACCTTCACGCTCTCCGCCACGGCCTGCGCTGAACCAGAACCAAGAACCATCTTAAATGGCAGCCAGATTGGGGCAGGTTTTGTCAGTGAGATGGAGATGGGGCCATGGCGATGCTCGCTACTCACCGATAGATCTGAGGGTTCGCCCGGAGGCGCAGGGGGCGACGAGGAGGGCGCCTTCTCGACGTCCTGCGACGCGGCGGCGGCGACGGTCAGCGAGACGCCGCGGGGACGGCGGGGGCTGCAGCGGAGGCCGAGCTGCGGGCGACGCGGCAGGGGCGGCGAGGAGGCCGGAGCGAGCGTGGAAGGGTGGAGCAAGGAGGCGGAGGAGGCCATCTTCTTCCTCTTGCTCAGGTAGCCAGGTTGCTCTGTTCTCCGACGAGGTGCCGAGATGGTTACCACGAGTTTGGAGCGTGTGGCTCTGTGGCTGTGGAGGAACGAGGGCCGTGTCACCGTGTGAGTGGAGTGGACACAACAATAAATAGGTGAAAAATACCCCCATATATCAACCATCCATTTGAGATCCAACGCTTGACATTGGCCCAAGTGAAACAACGATTGAGACTTGGAGATTTTTATAGGTAGCCGACAGCACAAACAGCACGAGTCATTCTTCAGTCCATTACAAATAGAAACAATGGCAACCAAGGCTAGAAACCAACACTCCTACATATTGTTCTAAAACTGCATAAATTGAAATCACTTAGCACTCTCTTTCTTTGTTCATTCAACACTTAAAATTGACAAAAATAATACCGAGAGCACATTATGGACTGCAACTAACGCTGCTCGAGATTAAAATTCGCACGTAACACTTGTACTCAAGAGCAGATTACTGACTGCAGCTAGCATCACTCAACATTGGAATCCAGACTTGGCATTGTATATTTTAAAATGTTCATTGTGTATAAATAAAATCATCATCACGTGTTTCAAAAAAGTTTATAGTACTAATGAATCTTCATTGTGTACATTAAAAATGTTCATCATGTATAGAAGAATGGTCAGCGTCTATTTAACAAATTCTCAAAGTGCAATAAAAAGGTTCATCTTGTATTAAGAATATTCATAATGTATTTAAAATATTTCTTCATGTATTAAAAAGATGTTCATCTTGTATTAAAAATCATGTTAAATACATCATGTATTTAGAAAAATCATCGTGTATTTTAAAAAATGTTCGCGTCTATTAACAAATTGTTCATTTGTATTGCCAAATACTCATTGTCTATTTAATTGTCACCATGTATTTTAATATTGTGTAAAAAACTAAATGCTGTAGTCAATAATGAGCTGGCACGTGTTTATCTAAAAATATACTGGAGCGAGCTAGTGATTATAAATCCTGTCATAAGCTAGTACAATTCTGGTACGCAATCTTCCTATGAGCTGCTTGCCATGGAATGTAGGTGCGTGATATCTTACATGGGCTGGCCACTATTACGACGCTTAATGAGCGATGACGCGGCAATGCTCGCAATTAGCGGGACGCACCCACGTAAGTGCGTTGGTCTGGGCAGTTTTCACTTGGGCCAATATCAAGCGTTGGATTCAAATGGATGGTTGATATATGGGGGAATGTTACAGCGTGACTTGCAGTGGGCAAGTCACTTGATCTTAGTCCATGAACAATACATCAGCGAGCCCCTCGCGACTGCTGTCGCCGTAGCTTTGTCTTCTTCGACCAAGTCAGAGAGAGAAGACGGGATATATGAACCGCGTTTTCAGAAATTCAAACATTCAAAACACAGACATTCTAAACGATTCATGCATGATCTTATGATCACAGCGCATGTGAGCCAATACACAATCTAATGTGTACAAGCAATAATCCAAACTTACCAATAAAAATGTAGGATGTGTCATGCATTGTACATTAAACTAGAACATCTATGCGCGCGTTGCAACGCCCGCCCAATTTTATGAATATTAGAACAATATAGACATTTATGCAAATGGAAGATATAATTATCAAATAAATTTTTTCATCAATCAGCTGAAAAAAAATATATGTGCAGAAAGTGTGTTAGCACAAGGAAAAGAATTGCACTGTGGGCTGCATATTATCCCATAACTTAGCTTGTGCTATACGGATGCCTTGAAGCATATTTTACATCACTGCTTGTCTTTTCCAATGCTATTTCTGCTTTATTTCTACAGAGAACTTGAAAAAACTATGGGTTTATTCGTCACAAGATGACATATTATTTTCACTGTACGACACACACCCATCATTTAGAGGAAAATCTCTAATATATTCACATAAAACATGGATCCGACACAAATATGGTCAAAGCAGATACAATACCTTAGTCCTTAGGTAACATGGCCATGCTTAGAGACCTGCAACTCAGAAATAGCAAGAAATCAAACATCTTGAACAGTAAGTTAGCACTCAGTAGTACTCTTGAATTGTTCATTTCTGCAGGTTCTTCCTAACATTAAGATTTAGGTAAAATTAGTCAGGTTCACAAATTGTGATCTTGAAGGAGACACGTCGTATCTCAAACCCAACAGGGCATTTGGATCCCAACAACAAACAGATTAATGAAAATAGAATGAAATGTATGTACAATATGAACCGCACTTGATCAATCTTTCTTACCTCAGTGAATAATTTGGAACATGATGGGAGAACAACAGTACTTTCTGATTGGAACGAGGTAATGGGCGCAGGTTGAAACCAGATTGGAGAAGGGCAAAACAAATCTTTTCTCAGTTTTCCTCTTGCTTGTAAGCCCACCCTGCCATGCACCATTATATCACTCACTGACCATCGGGAAAATTAGATCCTGACCATCGCTAGCTCAAAGGCGTATATATTTTTTAAGCGAAAAAGCTAGGCTTTATTGATCAATCCCAACATTTACAGGAATAGCAATCGCTAGCTCAAAGGTGTACACATGCCGGGCAGCTGCGACGGGCGTAGGAAAGCAGGTACGCCGGGCGGCCGCGTGGAATAAGGAGAAGACTCCCAGCTCGATTTGTGGAGCAGCAGCCCGATTACTTTGGGCTGGCCGCTAGCATGCAGTTACGGGGGGCAAGAAAGGCCCAATAGGGTACCGCGGGATGTAAGAAGATCTGGGACGTTCGGAAGTGACATTTACGGCTGGTGAACTCTATTCGCTGCGAGCAGGCGTGGGTGGTTCTGTTATACTATTTTGTAATATGAAATTGATGCGTAAGGTAAGTAAATTACATGATATATGAAACTAATGCAAAAGATAAGTAAATTAAGGCACAATTGATGCGGTGGTGCAAAAGGTAAGTTAAGTATTTGATGCATTATTTGTTGGGAGTACCTAGAACTCATCTAGATGAGATATAATTTGGTCTCATTCACTTTGAAAACAAGAACATATACAACCCACGTCAGCACACATATACAACCCTCGCGACCCTCGCGTCGTCTCTCTGAGGCGACTCGAGGGTTCCCAACCCTAGCGCCGCCACCCCCCTTTCCCACTCCTCCTTCCACTCCGCCGCCACCTGAGGTGCGCCCCCGGCTCGCGCGCGCGTCATCTATGATGGTGGTGGCGGGGATCTGGCTGCTCTGCATCTTGTGGAGCGCCTAGGGCACTGGGGCGGCGGCCCCGGATGGTGTGCCCGGCGTGGATCCCTCGGCAGGTGGCGCCGGTGGGCGCTGGATGGCTGTCCTCTTGCCTGCGATGGTAGCAAGGGGCAGCGGGCGTGGGTCGCGACGCGGTGGTCTCCTCGCGGACCGCATCGGCGTCTTGTGGAGAAGGCCCGCCTCAACTTGCCTGATCTGCTCGATCCCCTTTTGATTCCGGTGGCCGGCGTCCCTCTTGGTGCTGTCCTTCGGCTCGGGTGGTTGGGAGTTCGAGGTTGTGAGTTGGAACCGGGGTAACCCCTTGGCCAACAAGCGGCAATATCAATAAGTCGACGCCTTTGGCGCCGATCCTCCTTGGAGGCTTCGGTGAGGTTCCCCTCCTCCTCTTCCTGCCCCCTGCTTAGTGGTGAAGACCTTGGTCCCCTGGTTGGGCGGCGATGGCGTTGCGACGTCGTATGCCTTCTTGGAGGCGTCGTCCGGGGATAGCAGTGGTGGCGGGTGTGCAGTGGTGGTTCTGGTGGTGGCGGCTAGCGGCTTGTGCCGGCCTTGTTCACTTGCGGCTGCTCCAACGGCTTTCGTCCTGCGCCGTGTGTAGGGTGATGGCATTAGCGCTGCTTCGCAGCTGCTATTTGCCTTTGAGCTGTTCTGTCTAGCGCTCAGACAAGACATGCCGTGGTGGAGCGGTACTTCATCTCACTCATTGATGGCGGCGAAGATCGGCGGCATGGCGCTGTGGAGGCGCGCCGCCGGATGCGCGGAGATGGACTCGCGCAGAAGGAGGTAGTTGTCTGGCGTCATGGTGACGTTGATGGCGGAGTGGCCTACACAAGGTAGAAGACTCAATATATTCTGAAGACGGACCTGTGGAAGATGGCTGCGACGACACAAGAGTGTTTCTGACCGTATTGTGCCCCAAACCCGGTATGTGGCTCGGCTGGGGCTTCCGACTTTTGATGTTAGGTTTAGGTGAGTGGTTTGGGTAGTGACCCAACTAGCATCCCTTCATCATATGGATAAGAGTAGCGGCATATGTTGAGAGATGGTGGATTCAGGAATATTGTTTGTAATACTTTGTAAGGTCCTCGAGAATAATTAATAAAGTGGCCGTATGCATCTCCCAGATGCAGAGGCCGGGGGTCATCCTCCTTTTCGAAAAAAAGCACACATGCATCTTTCAGCATCACATCCAATGGCTATAAAAGGTGAATGATACCAAATTATATCTCATCTAGATGAGTTCTAGCAAAACTGTTATTTGTTTTATTACTTCTACACTGCCAGGAGAATTATTCCGATGTTTCAGATTTTTTTTTTGCGGGACTGATTTTTCTTTGATAGAAAAAAGTGTCTTCACCCAGCTTTACAGAAAGCTTGAGATATGTTGCTATAGAAATAAGTTTTTTCTAACATACCGCACTAGTTCGAGGTGTACTGACATGTTGTTCGGAAGCCTCTGGAGATAACCAATGCGTGCAGTAGTAAGATTTTGCTAGTTCATTTGGGCGTTGATTAAGAAATGGACGAGTATAGCTGAGTCTAGGCAGCATACATGATGGTTTTCTTTTGTTAATGTCGGTGAAAAAAGTAGGAATCTGAAGCTGCAAATGAAGTGGCTATCCTCAAGCACGAAAAACATCCAAACAACAGGTGGGGCATCACACTCACACAGCAAGCACTATTCTTCTGAACATAGTCTACAGCTTCCGATAGATGGTGCAGCGTGCTTCCACTTGCACTATTGTAGAATTTTTGTGGAAAACATTTAAAAGGGAACACCGAAACTTGTCATCTTTCAGTAACTGTTTGCTGAATCAGCTTAATGAGCTGCAGCCGAGTTTTTTCCTTCTTCTTTTTTCGAAAAGGGGGTTTGCCCCGGCCTCTGCATCAGAACGATGTATACGGCCATATTATTGATAATCAAAAGGTCCAACATAAGTATTGAGGTCTCAAACAAAACGAAAAAAATGCTCACAAAGAGCATGAAAGCAAAAACAGAATAGCCACAACTAGCCAGCAAAACATAAGATAGGAAACTAAACACCTATCAATGTTGAGAAACAAAGGCATGAGCAGTACGTAGTAGCAGAACAACACTAATAACAGAAGCATACAAGAGCTAGGAATCAAGTGAAGTAGTAACTACTACTCCTAGATACTAAGTAATAATGATAATTAAGAACAAGGTCGGTAGCAAACCGAGGCACACACACGGCCGGTGTTATAAAGCCCGCCAAGAGTAACTTGCTCCTCCTCAATGACCGAAGGTTTCACTGAGAAAGAATGTGGAAAAAGAAGAATTAAAAAAAAGTGGGGGCATGATGATAGGATTCAAAGAGAAAACAGCATCACTGGTGAGGTGGATAAACGTACATACCTATCCAAATGGCGAATATCCATCCCTTTGTCATGACTCATGACCGATCCTCAGCCCCGATA
Source organism: Aegilops bicornis (assembly GCA_021605145.1). Lineage (NCBI taxonomy): Eukaryota > Viridiplantae > Streptophyta > Magnoliopsida > Poales > Poaceae > Aegilops > Aegilops bicornis. The sequence continues at coordinate 16,481,060 of CM038671.1, forward strand.
AAATTGTGGACGTCGGCGTAGAGGAAGCAAGAAAAGAGACGGATGATCATCGACTAACGATCAAGCTTAACAAAAACAGGTCCCGGAAAAATTAATTTTTTTTTTCAAAAAAACAGGTCCCGGAGCACAGCTTTGTTATAGACTAGTGGTCACTCAAATCGTCTGGAATAGGTGGCTCCATTTGAAATGTGGTGTTGGGGTGATTTGGATGCACATCCAGTGCGTGCCTCTGCACAGCCTCCATTTCCTCGGCCTCCGCAACCGTGACCCCATCACGACGGATTGTGAGCGACAGCTGCCCAAGGGACATCAGGTTCCCGAGGCCCAGGTCAAAACCACCATCTCTTGGAAGCCAAACACCGGAATCCAGTTTAACTGCTTTAGCATTGGGCAAAGCTCCTTTCTGAAATGCTACAATTTGCCCAGAATTCACACAGCTCAAGTTGAAGGCCTTTATACCGCGGTAACCATCCGCGCCAATGAGCAGCGGCCTTTCCGTCTGGTGTGAGCTCATTATTCTGAGAGAACGAAGAGATGGCAACCTCCCAATGATGCTTATGTCTTCCTGCTGGAGAACCATGACATAGAGTCCTAGCACACAGAGGTTTGAGAGATTTGAGTGATCTCTATTTATCCACTCTGGCACTCTAGTGGATTTGCCGAGTGACCATGAGTCGAAGCTGCGGAGGTGGCTGGGCGGCACCCAACGTTTCCCCAACAGATCCATGGATCCAAAATAAGAACCGGCTTGGACATATATAGTTTCGATATTCTGTAGCTTGCACAGGCACTCCACAAAAGCTTCCTCAAACTCCAAGCTGAAATCATATAACCAAATATGAAGGACCCTCAACCTTGACAGCTTGTGCAACTCTTGGATGATGTTTCGGTGGCCACATATGGTAGTCAGCACTTCCAAGGACGTCAGATTCCCCAAACCATCTGGAAGCTTCTGGCAACCGCCGTCGACATATAGACACATCAATCTTGCCAGCTTGAAAACAGCCGCCGGCAGTTCTTTTAGGCCTATATTGTTACTCACATCCAGCACTTGCAAAAACTGTAGCTTCTCTATTTCAGATGGGAGTCCACAGATACTAGTACCTTCTAGACCTAGGTACCTTAGGTGAAGTAAATTACCAAGAGCCGTAAGGTCATGCTGGCTGTTTTCTCCGAGGTGACATCCACTTAGATCCATAACACGTAAAACACCAAATCTTGAAAGAGGGGGAATCCCACTATTGTCAGTCCCAAATGCAGTAATAGACCTCACTTGTGATAAATTCATGGAAACAAGATGTGTGCTTTGATCTTCCTTTGTTTTTCGGAGCGACACTCTACGGATATTAATCTGGGAAGACATGCTTCCCTTCATATGATCCAATATAGTAACAAAGTTTTCTTCACTTGATAAGAAACAAATGAGATCAAGAACCATATCATGCAAACGGCAATGCGTTATCATAATGTCCTGATATCTGAAGCATGGCTGGATCAGGCCTCTATTTATGAGCTCAATGAAATAACTGTCCCCGACCTCAAACAAGCTGTCATCAGGATTTTTATGATGGATAAAACCTTCACTTATCCATTTCCATATCAGCTTATCTCTGGGGATCTCATAATCTTCTGGAAACACACAGAGATACAGTAGGCAAGTCCTTAGATGGGAAGGTAGACTATAATAGCTAAGTGATAATATCATCCTCATATTCTTCACACTTGGACTATCTCCAAGTCCAGAACCAATCGAGTGATAAACCTCATACCACTCACTTGGATTTAGCATCTTATTAGGTACAGCCAACAGACTAGCCATGGTAATGATAGCTAATGGCACACCGCCACATTTCTTCAAAATCTTCATAGATATTTCAGCCAAATGTTCAGGAAACTTTTCTTCAGAACCAAATATTCTTCTATGGAATAATATTTTAGAGCTCTCTAGGACAAGGGGTTTTAGGTTGTAACAACCTCCAACTTGTTCAGCAATATCAAAGTCACGGGTTGTTGTGATTATTCTACTTGCAGAACTATTCTCAACCAAAGCATATCTGATCATTTCCCATGATTGGATATTCCAAATGTCATCGATAACAATGAGGTACCTATTTGTATGCAAATAAAGGAGCCACGTCATTCATCATTAGATGTGAAATATACGCACAATTTAAAACATTACAAATATAATACAAACAAGAGAGAAAGAGAGAGCAGAGGTATTTCCAATATAATACAGGACAGAGCAATATTTGCAATGGAAGATACATCTATCAACATTTGCTATTCATTTTTTCCAACAATTTATGTGAAAGACAGATGATTGTTATAATAATGGTTAACGATGGGCAGGAATTTCATGTAAGATAGTGATCACTTTTTTTAGATCAGATAGTGATCAATTTAGTTACACGTTTAAGAGTGTAAAGGAAGTGCACCTAAAAGACATGCACAGGCAGGACAGCTGCAAATCAACTTGCTCCATTTCCCTATCCAATTCGGTCATCTGTTTCGATCGGATAGGTTCACCAGTCGCCATGTAAAAGATTCTGTTTTTTTTTCTTTTTTCTCGAATACGTACAAGCATGCGTATCATTCATTAGAGAAGAAGGGGAAAAGACTCCCCACACTAGTGCAGAACCGGGCAATAGCACCGGTTCGTAAGGCCCTTTAGTGCCGGTTACATAACCGGCACTAAAGTGTGGTCACTAAAGCCTCTTTAGTACCGGTTCATTACGAACCTAAAAGCAAGGGCAACCACGTGGCACGAGCCAGCTCCGGGGTTGGAGTTTTAGTACCGGGTTGGTAACACCAACCGGTACTAAAATGTTTGGGGGGTTTTTGGTTTTATGATTTCTTTTTCATTTAATTTTGTGTTTTCCATTTTAATTCTTTTTCGTTTCACCCGCAGATATATATATATATAATAACTCATGCATGCTCGCATCATACATCATCATATATAATAACAAGTCCTACTAGCTAATTAATCAAGCATCATCATACAACTTCTACTCGTTATTAATAATAAGTCATACGATCATCATCCTCATAGTCATCGAAACCAACCCTACATAATTGTTCTTAGCACATGATCATCAGTATCAGGTAGGATCGGACCTAAACACACTTAAGGTAAAATAGCATAAAACAATATAGACCCTGACTCTCCATTATGAAGAATGGAGATCATCATGTCTCCAATTCTTGCGCCTCGCTTCCTTTTGCTTCCAAGAAGCTCCTTACGACTGTCCATACATTTTTTCCATCCTTTGATTGTCATGTCTCCACTTGTTTCTGAGCAGTTTTTTCTTTTCTGCTATATTTATTTTGTTCTATTTATTTCTGAGTAGTTTTTTTATATAGTTTTTTTCTTTTCAGCAATAGTTTTTTTTCTTTTCTGCTATTTTTTCTTTTCTGCAAAACTTGATGGTCAAAGTCTGGAGTTATAACCAAAGTTAAAAAAAAGAAATGCCGACGTGCAATTAGTTTTTGCCATAACAGAAGAAGTCCGGAGTTGTAATAAGTTATTAAAAATAAAAAAGAGGTGCAATGCTCGTTAATTTGCTTCAAGCCTTTCAGAATAGTGTAAACTACACTGCGCATAGCTCCGTGCAATCTACCATATTCCTGAAGGCTTGAAGCTAAGCAACGTGAGCATTGAGCCTCTTCTTCATCGTCACTGCGCTCAGGGCTTATAAACCGCTCCTAGTCCCTCTCTCTTGGCGAGGTGGGACTAAAAAACAGCTTCCTAAGCAACTGTAGTACTGGTCACCCTTTAGTACCGGTTGGAGCCACCAACCGGTACTAAAGGTGGTGCGCTTAAAACAGTTATGGCAAATGAAGGCAGAAATGGTTGAAAGTTGATGGCGTCGCTTTGAATGGTGCATCTTGAATGCACAAAAATCTGGAGTTGTAATAATTTAAAAAATGAAATGCCTTTGTATAACAGATGAGTTTAATTTCGTAAAACCTGAATACTTGAAAGAGATTGTCCAGTTTGTGAACAGAAGTGCATCTAGTTTTTGCCGTAACCGTCTCTGCTTTTTAAAACAATTTATGTGGGTGAAATGATGATACCATGCCAAGTTTCAACTTTTTCAGAGTTCATTTGTAGTGCTTTTCAATTTCTAGGTCATTTAGTTCTCAAAACAAATCATTGAATGCATGAAAAATAGCAAATGAAGGCAGAAATGGTTGAAGGCGTCGCTTTGAATGGTGCATACTGAACGCAAAAAATATAAGAGCATTTACATCATGATCTTATATTTCTTTACAGTCTAAATTGTCAATATGATCTTATAACATCAAAAATACTTTGATCATCAATGATCTTTGTGTGTACAATCTGAATTGTCAATATGAGTCATCAACGATTTATAAACCGATGAAGACTCATATTGAGGCCACAAATTCTACACATAGAGTTCAATGAAGACCAAGTGCTTATGATAGTTTGAGAAATAACATATTTAAGGTGGTAAAAGGCTTGTTAGGGGAGCGAGGTGAGACTAATTAAAACATCCTGCCATTAACGTTATTAGTACCGGTTCGTGGTACGAACCGGCACTAAATGGTGATGGTGGGGCCATAGCTCGACCGCAGTCGACATCGCCTCTTTAGTACCGTTCGTGGCATGAACCGGTACTAAAGGTTCGCCATTTAACCGGTGCTATTGATCGGCCCCACGAACCGGCACTAATGTATACATTAGTACCGGCTCAAATTCAAACCGGCACTAATGTGCTTCACGTATGATCCTTTTTCTACTAGTGCCAAGTCATAATCACAAAAGTTATTTACATGCCGGATTCTCCGACACCACCCACACCCTCAATCTACTACTCCCTACGTCTCCTCCTCCCACCATACTACCTCTACTCCATCTTGCACTCCACCATCGCCATCTTTGAGCAGGCCAGCCTTGTCCCATAACATGGCCTCGTCCCTAATTCTCTGTCGCACAGTCGATATGGAGGGAGAGGCTCCATTAAACACCACGTCATTCCTATGTTTCCATATCATCCACATGGCCAACAAGCACTATGCCCTCATTGCTTTCCTGTTGTGCCCGACCGAATCTTGCCGAAGGCACCAAGCACTTAGCTTCTCATTAGACGTAGGCACAAGGCTAGGCGATCCAGTGATCGAACCCAACCAATGCCAGACTTGCCTCGCGAACGCACACCCTAGCAGGAGATGATGGATGGTTTCGTCATCCTGGTCGCAAAGGGGGCAGGCAGCTTGGTGAGGTAGCCCGCGCCTAGCAAGCCGATCGGAGGTCCAGCATATGTTCTTTAAGGCTAACCATGAGAAGAAGCGGCAGCGAAGCGGTGCCCTTGAGCCCCAAGTAAACTTAGCCTCCGGTGCAACTTGGAGGCCCTGTAACCTTGTCACAGAAGTTTAGCGCCGAGAATTGCCCATTACTCTCCCAGCTCCACCTCACCTTGTCCTCCTCCTCCACATTTAGCTGCACTTGCTCCACCCTCGCCCACAGCCGCAAGAACTGGGCCAACCCCTCCGATGAGAGCTCTGGACCAATGCTCGCCACCCATGCGTTGTTGGATATTGCTTCCGATACTGTGACCAACATTCTATCTCTCTGTGGAATCCTGTCATAGATCAAAGGTGCCACCTCACCAATCCTTGAGCCATCCAACCATTTGTCCTCCCAAAACAGAGCGGATTTCCCGTCACCCAGCGTCGTAATTGCTGCTGCTTGCACCAAAGCTTCTGACTCCCTCGGAACGCTTATCCGAAACTCCGCCCAAGGCCTTGATTTGTCATACTTTTGAAGCCACGGCCACCTCGCTTGGAGCGCTTTATTGACCCATCGCAGGTTCATCAATCCTAGTCCTCCTTCCCACTTGGGCCTGCACACCATCTCCCACGAAACCGAGCAATTTCCCCCGCTAGCCTCCTTCCTTCCGCACCACAGGAACCCACGACAGATCTTCGAAAGAGCCGAGATAGTATTCACCGGCAAATCCAGAGCCAACATAGAATGCACAGGGATCGCGCACATCACTGATTGGATAAGCAGCATGCATCGCTTCTTGGTAGGAGGGAGGCCTTCCATAGAGGCAGTGCGTCCCCTACCTTGTCCACGAGGTCCTGGAGCTGAGCCGCCGTTGGCTTACTTAAAGTGAGAGGAAGGCCAAGGTACTTGCACGGGAACGTGCCCGCCGGGCATCCCAAAATGCCCACAACCATGTCTCTCTCATCCGAAGTGCATCTGATAGGAATTACCAAACTCTTCCTCCAATTCACCACCAAGCCCGAGGCCTGCCCGAAAGTCTGAAGAATAGCATCACAAGCCCTTATCTCCAATTCCATTGGATTAAGGAACGCCACCACATCATCCGCAAACATGGACACACGCTGCTTCAGCCCAGAGCACGCCAACGGTGCAAGCATCCCTCTCTCAGAAGCAAACTTGAATAGTGCTCTAAGCGGCTCCATGCACAATATGAAGAGCATGGGAGAGAGGGGGTCTCCTTGCCTAAAGCCTTGACACGGCAAGATCGGTCTACCAGGCATGCCATTGACAGTGATCCTCGTGGAGGAGGTGGCCAGCAATCCACACATCCACGCAATCCATTTGGCTCCAAAGCCCAACCTCCGCAAAACGTCAAGCAGAAAAGGCCACTAGATGGTATCGAAAGCCTTTGTGATGTCGAGCTTAAGTAGGACTGCCGGATGCCTCAACGCATGCAATCTCCTGGCCGTGCATTGCACCAGCATAAAAAATTGTCATGGAGCAAACGTCCGCGCATGAAAGCACTCTGGTGATGCCCCACTAGTCGCGGCAAGTCCTCCGAAAGCCTTGAAGCCAGAACTTTGCCAAAGATCTTCACTGGCCCACTTATAAGGCTCACAGGTCTGAAATCCTTGATATCCACCGCACCATGGACCTTTGGAAGGAGGGAGACTAGCGCCTTGTTGATGGATGCCAACCCTCTCATGTCTCCCTCATGGAACTGCTGCAGCGCCCTCATGAAATCAACCTTGATTATATGCCAGCAAGTCACAAAGAAACGGCCTGTGAAACCATCCGAGCCCGGCGCCTTGTCTAATGGCATTGCTTTGATTATCCTCTCCACCTCCTCCTCCAGAAACGGGGCTTCGAGGTGCATGAGATCCAGGAACGGGAGATCAAGCAGATCTAAGTCCACCGAGGCCGGTCGATGAGCTGCAGTACCCAACAGTGCATCGTAGTAGTCATCCAGTGTTATAACCGACGAGATCACGAGACGGTGGCAGTGGTTTCATAAATATTAAAAAACTTAGGTCCAGACTATCGAGTGTATGATCCAATATGTTAATAGGTACTCCTTCGTTCACAATTGTAAAATGTTTTGGATATTTCAATACGGATTACATACGGACTGAAATTAGTGAATAAACACACTGAAACGCGTCTATGTACATCCAATTCAGAAAAAAAGTTAGAACATCTTGTATTTGTGAACAGAGGAGTACGTTTATATGAAAAAAAATATCAGTCCAGACTATCTATACGTATGTTTAAATAAATATTTAAAAACTTGGATGCAAACTATCCATATACGATGGGTTTGTGTCGGCTAAATGCTTGGATTAATTGATCGAAACTGCTATGTAGACGACGGATGTGTGCACGACGCTGGGACGATTGGCAGTTCAGCGGTTGATATGCGCTGGATAGCATCCATGAACGGCTTGAGATGTGCTGTCGTGCACAAGTCGTCTGCACGGCGTCGTGTGTATAGCAGCGCTGTGGATTGATTGATTAGTTTGACCAGCATACCCTCCCATCCGAAGGGGTATATGTTTTAATCTCCGCCATTGGGTGTACAGACGGAGCCCACTCAATGTTTTAGCCCAAAAATGAGAAGAAAGTAAAACTAAGAAGAATTTAAATAATAAATTGATCTCAAGAAAGGTAAAGAAACATGTTTTGTTTTCTAAACAAGTTTTCTGTAAGCTCCTCTGCTTGGCTCCGCTTCAGGCCTGTAAAGTTCTTGCCATGCTTTTCAATGGTCCGCTTGACGGCCAGTGTGTCAGTGCTTATACATGCGCCTACTCCAAATATGATGAATCAACTTATACATGCGCCTACTCCAAATATAATGAATCATACGAATGCTTGGGCGATTTCACTCTGCATCCTTGTGAGGGGGGTATATATGGGAGAGTTTAGAGGAGAAACCAAGATAAGAACAACTCTATGTGTTCATGTGTCTATAATGCAATCAAGTAAATGTCTCAAACAAAAAGTAAAAACAAAAGCTTTGGCAAACAAGCAATCATTGATTGGTACCTCTTTGTCCGAAGGAACTCCCTTAGCTCATCGATGAGCTGTGTTTCATCCAATGATGCTTCGTTGATGTGGGCGTATTTTTTATGGTCAAGTTGATGCAACATCTTCTTGAAGACCCTTGTTATGTTAAGATTTTGAGACACCGAAACAAAGGCCGCGCAATCAAACTGTGCTCTCAAGCTTTCATACACTGCTTTGGCAAGAGTTGTCTTGCCCAATCCCCCAAATCCAGCAAGGGAGACAACCTTGATTGCATCGCCGCCCTCCGCGAGCCTCTTGGTTAGCTCCTCCCTCGGCTCATCGATGCCAACAAGGTCAGTCATCTTGTTGTAGAGAGCCGAGAGACGGGGGTCGATGGTGGTCGACGAAGGAGGACTTGTGACGATGTCATCGATCTTGTAGTTGCTGCGCCGTTGAGCAACCTCCTGGACCCGGCCCTTGATGTCCTTGATCGCATCTGCAATCTGACGGCGAGTCTTGCCCTTGTCGAACAATCTGAGCACCTTCTTCATGAGCGCACCGAAGGCGGAGCCGTCTGAGTTGACCTCAGGCTCAGAGCCCTCGACGCGGACCAGAAAGGTGTCGATGGTGTCCTCCATGACATAGGATAGCTCCCTGACTTCTCCTGCCCATAGCTTGACCTGCTCGTCGAGCTGGTCACGCGGGATCTGCCCTACCTTGCCAAGGGCAGCCTGCATGCTCGCAACTTCTCTGGTAAGAGACTGGACATCTTTCTTGGCGCCCTCCTGCAGCTGTACTCCTCCTTAAGCAGCTCGCCCAGCTTTGGAAGCAGGCTTCCCTTGGCACCCGTCACTACCTCCATGGCCTGATTAATTGGTTGCTATGGGCGTGTGAAGCTCTGTCTACTGATCTGATTGTACGCAAATGCAATGCTCTCTGGTATCAATGGGAGTGGAGAGATATACATGGACCCTGCCTCTGCCTGTAGATCGGCGCACACGCGATTAATTAATTAATTTGTAAGTAAATAAAAGTAAAAGTACTAGGACCACTCAGGTAAAGCACGCAGGTATCACGTGCATGCACGACAATTCCAGCTAATCAAGCCGATAACTATGGGTGCACGCAGGTCCTCCTCTCTCTAACCATTTCATTAACACAAACGTCTGAATTACTATTTTACTTAAAACATTTTTAGCAGACTCCTTATATCATGCCGATCCGCAAAATAACCGTCAATTTATGGTTTTGCGCAAAAAAAGTGGCCCGAACAAACATCTCCCGTAAATGCGTCCGACCCGTAATTTTTTTTGAGGGGCGCGGTAAATTGCCCCCGCCGACCGCGAAAACACGGTCCCCCGCCCCGTCGGTGCCCTGTATCTCGCGAAAGCGGTTGGCGGGAGAGACATTTCAGCGTACGCATTCCCCACCCCCATCCCGCGGCCTCCCGTCACCGTCGCCGCCCGCCCGCCGCCTTCGATTCCAGCCATATCCACCGACGGAATCCCGTCACGGGGCCGCTCTAGACCCAGGTCAACTGCGCCGCTTCGCCGGCGCCCCGGATCCGCCGAGCCGAGCCGAGCCTCGGATCGTTGTGTCCCTAGATCGGCCATCACCGAGTCCCCACCCGCCCCGGATTCGCTGAGCCAAGCCGCCCCGAATCGACCGCCGCCATTGACTCCCCTTTTCTTCCCCTTCTAGTTCTCCTTAGCGAACGATTTGTAGATGAAATTTCCATTCATGCGAGCTTTGTGCGATTTCTAGATGGATTTGAGCCCTTGCGAGGAACTTTTGCTTGAGGATTCGTCCTCATCCGACGACTCAGACGTAGAGTCACTGCTCGAGAGCCATCGGCGGCAGATGGTGGCGGCGGCCCTCGCCGTGAAGGAGCTCGAGGATCGATCGTCGACCGTCTTTGCATCCCTCGCAACCGCCATCTCGGGGACATGATGTTGATGCAAGACTACTTCCACTACAAGAAATATGTCAACTTATGACCACCACTATTGGTCACTGAAAGGTCACAAATTTCCATTTATGACCTTTTTGTGACCAAAAACAGAAGTTCAAAACACAGGGCGTCAGAATCGACTATAGCGACCTTTCTTCTGGAATGGTCAAAGATGTTTACGACCAAAATATTCCTACTGTGGCGTTTTGGTCACTAGCAACCTCCCCAGGCCACGTAGGCATCCAGCGTGGCAAGATGATGTGGCACAAGATTCAACCCGGTCCAATTCGGTTTTCTACATGGGCCTAGCCCAACAATTCGGCCTTTTTACTGTATATTTTCTCTATTAATTTTCTCTAGCTACATGGGCCTAGCCCAACAATTTGGCCTTTTTATTTTATGGGTCATGGCCTTTTTGTACAACAGTTTTAGTTTTTTTATAAAATGGGTCCACTAGTCAAACAGATCCCACTTGTCTGGTTCTGATAAGTGGGTCCTAGATATTAGGCCCAGATTCTTCATATTTCAATTTGATAATAAGAAAATAACTAGTAGTTAAATTGGCAAGGAAAAACACACAAGATACTTCAAATAACAATAGCCAGATTCAATACAAGCTCTACAAATGACACGTCCTACAAGCTGTAGCATACACAAGCTTATTTACAAGCTCTACAAATGACAAGTCCTACAAGCTGTAGCATTTACAAGTTCTACAAGTTACACGTAATACAAGCTTAGCTGATACAAGCTCTACAACTATGGGAATCAGTTACAAGCTCTACAAGTATTTTCTTCTTCTACATGTAGCTCCTTCAATAGCGATCAAATGCCGGCTCACTGGAGAGTCAGGACTGGGCCTTCCACGGACGCCCTGTTACATGAATCAGCTGATAAAAATTAGAAAAACTGGAGACAATATATTATGAACATTCCATTCAAAAAAGGAGTAACTCAGTTGAAGTACAGCAGCAGTTTTTCTCATTGAAGTGAACACAACAGCAGTTTTTCTCATTGAAGTGAACACAACAGCAGCAGTTTTTCTCATTGAAGTGAACACAACAGCAGCAATTTTTCTCATACAGTATGTGTCTTAATATAACTCCTAAGAAATGTTCACAACCTGAATTAACTACGCTTTTTCTCATTGAAGTGAACACAGCAGCAGTTTAATCAACAACCCCATACTTTACTATAGAATGTTTCTTCTGAATGCATAGCTTAAAGGCGGGGCGGGGCTGAGAATCATCATAACAGGATATGTATATATATATGTAGAGAGAGAGATCACCTTAACAATAGATGGTGGGCATCCTCGCCGGATCGGAGCAGCTTGTCCCTGGCCCTCCCCACGGGATGGTACCAAACTGCACACACACCAAGCAAGAGAGCACGCATCAGATCATATGAGAAAATGAACAAAAAATAGAGAGGAGGAGGAGAGGGGTCACCTTGGCAACAGATGAACAAACTTTGGTCATTTGGCTCTGTCCTCGCCGGATTGAAGCATCTTGTCCTTTGGCCCTGTCCACACACCAAGCAAACTGCAGAAAAAACACGCAATGAAAAACTGAAGATCACAGTGTATGGAAAACTGAAGATCATAGTGATGATAACATACAAACAAAGGATCTTTGGCCCATCAAGTTTTAAGACAAAAAAAAGAGCAAAACCAACAATGCTACAAATCAGAGATTACAGGAACAACAACAGAAGGTTGTTTAACAAGTTTGAACGGCCACTATATATAGAACATAAATTAGTACTAGTTCTCTATATATGGTGTTCATTTATTTCAGCATCATATATATGGACTTTGAATGTAAACAAGCAGCCAGATTTAATTTCATGCCAAAATTTCTAGATAAGGCACATATTAGGTGATGGTTTAAACTGTAGCACCAAACTGTAAAAACAAGCAAAGATTAGAGGATGGTTTCAAAAACTGCATATATATTCATCTACATTACTTCTTCAGTATAGTATAGTACATAGCATGGATGGGTTTGAGCTCAAATGTTTGCTTGCACGTTTACTACCCATATACTTAGGCACATGGAAAATCAACTACAAGCGGGAACACGATGAGTCAAAACAAGCTAGTAAGACACTAGCAGTAGAGCAACCATAATGTGAAGAAAACAAAGGAATCACAAGGTAATTCTACTAATTTCATTGAAAGAATAGTGGGAATTTTAGGCAGTGTGCTAGATGAGGTACAAACTGAATACTAGTACAGATTAAAGCAGGTTGAATGTTGAGCGGCACATATAATATGATGGTAAGAAAATGATGGCATCAAACAGATTGACAACAAGAATTTCCCAGCTTGGGCATGGAGAGCTCTGTATAATTGACAGATCCTCAAAGCAATTTTCATTACGTCAGGATTACATCAGTTACAGCTTACAACTTACAGGTTACAGTACTAACATGTCCTGGGCGTCAACACATCCACTCTCAACACAGAGAAACACTTGAGCATTGGGATTAGTTTCTTCATGTGGGTTGCGATTGGTGCGAAGGCTTGTTGAACCCCGGTTCGCACCATTTCAGTTTGTATGGCATCAAACCAAACCACCCCAGTCAGTTCGATTTTACATTCAACATAGACCAATCCAAATTCCTATTAAGCACCCATTTGAACCCATACGTACCAAACTAGCCCAAAGCAACAACAGAACCAAATAAAACCAAACTAACCCGCCTGATTCCCATGTTGAATGGACAGCAAGCAAGCACGCACTCTATTTTGATAGTACAAAGCTGTGCAAGCAAGCACACACTATAACATGGACAACAAGTTCAGAGATTCAGTGTATAAGCGGAAACCGGGAAGCAATGATTCTCCAACAACTCACCCACGAGGCTGTGGATCGCAGACCGGAAACAGTGGACAACCAAAGGCCGGAGGAGATGAGGGCGTCGGCTGTCACCTGTCAGGACTGGAGGCGGGAGCAGTGGCGTCCGTGCTCTAATGGCAAGGGACTGGAGACGGGAGCAGCGGTGCCCTAGTCTGAGTCGGAGAAGATGATGCCGACGTCCGTGATCCAAGCCCAGTGCTTGGCCGCCTCCGCAGGAGGAGGCCACCCGCCCGCCCGCCCGCCCGGGAGGAGGTGAACTCGGTGCATGCTCCCGCCTCACCATCGCCGGAGACCAGGAACACGGTGAACGCATATCTACAAAAAGGAGCATGAGACGAGGTGAGGTGAGGAGATGCTGCACGAAGAAGGAGGGGATGGGCTTACCGGTGCTAGATCCGGCCACCTCTGGCCTCGCCGTCGTCGCATGTGGCAGATCCCGACGAAGTTAAAGTGGCGGCCGGAACCCTAGCCACGGGTGATGTTGCGGGCTTGCACTAGAGGGTGCGAGACACGGATCTGACGGGAGGGGGGAAGAGCTCCGTGAGGGGAGCCCGGGGTGTGCTGCGCGCCGGCGAGAGCCGCCTCAACTCGCCAGAAGCGAGTGGAGCAGAGGAGTCGCGGGAGGGAGAGAGAGAGGGCTCGCGGGGGAGAAGGGCTCGCGGTGAGGGAAGGGGATGGGAGATAGGAGGAGGGCATGGGGAAGGCCATGGACGGCGGGGAGCTCGGCCGGAGGGAGGTGGAGGCGGCGATCTAGAAAGGAGGAGGTGGCGGCTGCGATCTGGAAGGGAGGAGGTGCGGGCGGATCTGGAAGGGGAGAGGAGGAGAAGAGAGCGAGGGAAAGAAAGGAGGCGGGGGGGTGGATGTAAAATTACAACAGGCGTAGGTAGGGTTTCGGGGATGGTGTGGAAGGGCTGATGACTGCCGTTGGATCCCCGATCATCCACGGTATTCTATGCATGATCCGCGTGATGCGTCCACGGACCAATCAGAATACAGTACGACGTTATGACCATCTAAATTGGTCAAAAAATTCATTTTCTATTTTTCGAGTGCGTAAATTGAGTTTTTTTTAAATGACCTACCATATATTTGTTGCAAAATGGGACCAGATCATTTTTATAATATATTAGGCCATATTTAATGTTCAATTGACAAAATGATTGGTTGTCAAAAGTTTTCATTTTCTTTGGACGAAAAAACCATTTTAAATTTCCGAGTGCGAAAAGGAGGTTTTTTTGTGAAGTAACTACCAAATAATTGTTGCAAAATTGGACCAAAACAATTTTCTAAAATACTAGGACATATTTAATGCACAATTGACAAAATGGTTGGGTATAAAAAGTTTTGATCCACCTCTCGTGAAAAAGACAAATTTCCGCCGATTCAGCTGGAAGCGGGTCAAATTTGAACTGCAGCTGCCTCATAGTTCACTATTTATTTTTTACAAAAATCATTTCTAGGTACATAAGTATCTATTTAATAAGAGAAACACCAAAAGTTTTCCAAGATTCAACCACTAGCTAGGAACGGTCAAGCCCGCCGTTTTGACCGCATTTTGAAACGGGCATAAAAAATTCAAAAAAATCAAAAATTGGGAAACCTTCGCATTGTGTCATTATATGTGGCCAAGTTCTCGTGAAAAATAACAAACTCTTAATACGGCAATTATTTTAAAAAGTGTTCTTTAAATGAGCTATCATCTCTCAAGATTCATGGCTTTCAAGCCAAATGATCAATCTTATGGCCACATTCGTGGCATAGTTTGTTCAAATGATCTCATATTGTGCACAAGGGTGCATATTGGAATGGCAAACAACGTTGCCTAAGGAAGTTTTCATTTTCTTTGGACGAAAAAACCATTTTTCATTTTCCGAGTGCCCGAAAGGAGGTTTTTTTGTGAAGGAACTACCAAATAATTGTTGCAAAATTGGACAATATTGATTTTCTAAAATACTAGGACATATTTAATGCACAATTGACAAAATGGTTGGGTGTAAAAAGTTTTGATCCACCTCTCATGAAAAAGACAAATTTCCACCGATTCAGCTGGAAGCGGGTCAAATTTGAACTGCAGCTGCCTCATAGTTCGCTATTTATTTTTTACAAAAATCATTTCTAGGTACATAAGTATCTATTTAATTAGAGAAACACCAAATATTTTCCAAGATTCAACCACTAGCTTGGAACGGTCAAGCCCGCCGTTTTGACCGCATTTTGAAACGGGCATAAAAAATTCAAAAAAAATCAAAAAATTGGGAAACCTTCGCATTGTGTCACTATATGTGGCCAAGTTCCCATGAAAAATAACAAACTTGTAATACGGCAATTATTTTAAAAAAGTGTTCTCAGAAATGAGCTATCATCTTTGAAGATTAATGGCTTTCAAGCCAAATGATCAATCTTATGGCCACATTCGTGGCATAGTTTGTTCAAATAATCTCATATTGTGCACAAGGGTGCATATTGGAATGGCAAACAATGTTGCCTAAGGAAGTTTTCTTTTTCTTTGGACGAAAGAACCATTTTCCATTTCTCGAGTGCCCAAAAGGAGGTTTTTTTGTGAAGAACCTCCCAAATAATTGTTGCAAAATTGGACCAAATCATTTTTCTAAAATACTAGGCCATATTTAATATACAATTGACAAAATGGTTGGGTGTCAAAAGTTTTGATCCACCTCTGGTGAAAAAGACAAATTCCCGCTGATTCAGTTGGAAGCGGGTCAAATTTGAACTGTAGGTGCCTCATAGTTTGCTATTTATTTTTTCCAAAAATTATTTATAGGTACATAAGTACCTATTTAATCAGAGAAACACCAAAAAATTCCAAGATTCAACCACTAGCTAGGAACGGTCATTCCCGCCGTTTTGACCGCATTTTGAAACGGGCATAAAAAATTCAAAAAAAATCAAAAAATTAGGAAACCTTCGCATTGTGTCATTATATGTGGCCAAGTTCCCAGGAAAAATAACAAACTTGTAATACAGCAATTATTTTTAAAAAGTGTTCTCAGAAACGAGCTATCACGTGTGGAGATCAATGGCTTTCAAGCCAAATGATCAATCTTATGGCCACATTCATGGCATAGTTTGTTCAAATGATCTCATATTGTGCACAAGGGTACATCTTGGAATTCCAAACAATGTTGCCTAAGGAAGTTTTCATTTTCTTTGCACGGAAAATTCATTTTCATTTTCCGAGTGCCCAAAAGGAGGTTTTTTGTGAAGGAACTACCAAATAATTGTTGCAAAAATGGACCAAATCAATTTTATAAAATACTAGGCCATATATAATGCACAATTGACAAAATGGTTGGGTGAAAAAAGTTTTGATCCACCTCTGGTGAAAAAGACAAATTGTCGTCGATTCACCGGAAACAGTCAAATTTGAACTGCAGTTGCCTCATAGTTTGCTATTTATTTTTCCAAAAATCATTTCTAGGTACATAAGTATCTATTTAATCAGAGAAACACCAAAAATTTCCAAGATTCAACCACTAGCTAGGAACGGTCAAGTTCACTGCTTTGACCGCATTTTGAAACGGTCATAAAAAATTCAAAAAAAATCAAAAAATTGGGAAACATTCACATTGTGTCATTATATGTGGCCAAGTTCCCAAGAAAAATAACAAACTTGTAATACGGTAATTATTTTAAAAAGTGTTCTTTAAATGAGCTATCATGCGTGAAGATTCATGGCTTTCAAGCCAAATGATCAATCTTATGGCCACATTCATGGCATAGTTTGTTCAAATGATCTCATATTGTGCACAATGGTGCATATTGGAATGGCAAACAATGTTGCCTAAGGAAGTTTTCATTTTCGTTGGACGGAAAAACCATTTTCCATTTTTCGAGTGCCTGAAAGGAGGTTTTTTTGTGAAGGAACTACCAAATAATTGTTGCAAAATTGGACCAAATCATTTTTATAAAATACTAGGCCATATTTAATGCACAATTGACAAAATGGTCTGGTGTAAATTTTTGATCCACCTCTCGTGAAAAAGACAAATATCTGGAATTCTGGGCTTGGAAGCGGTCAAATTTGAATGTAGCTGCCTCATAGTTTGCTATTTATTTTTTCCAAAAATCATTTCTAGTTACATAAGGACCTATTTAATCATAAATACATGGTTTGGTGGCGATACGTCGAGGTTTGGGCGGTGGCCAAGGGCCCCAACTCTAGAGCGCATAAACTCAAGATGCATGGCCAAGGTGGTCACCGCGTGGACCGTATGCGTTGCCATGTGTTCTGGGCGGCCTAGGCATGTCTAATGGGTTGGGCACTCCCAGGTTGGTGCTAGGAAGAAAATTACAACATAAGATTCTCACGAGGAGACCGATCGATGCTCAAACATGAATTAGCAACCAAGTGTTTGATTAGCGGTACGGGAAATGTACATGGCTAATGGGCGTGAGTTTTGGCTGAGGATGATCAGTTACTAAGAAGACCGTCTTCACAAATTTTCAGCTCAAAAGGAGGAGCCTAGGTGGTACTTGCTTTGCAAACCACCACACTGGACATAAATACGAATGTTGAAGCTCGGCTCAAAATAATGAATGGATTGAGCTGGCATTTGGTGGAGGATGGTTATTTGGGCATAGGAAAGCATCAGTAGAAAATGGATACCATTTGGACATGCCAAAGTGGTACTTCCTTCACAAAGTGCTGCTCTGAATGTAATAGGAAAATGAATATTTTTGAATTAGTTTTGAACTAGGCAAGGAAGGTTTTTACATATTTGACGAAGATATGACCCAAAGAATTTATGAGATTTTTTTGGGAATTTTGGGAATGACAGAAATAAAGGTTGCTTCACAACCTAGGGCAAAACTCGCCACATGGACATGACACATAGGCAAACTCGATGAGGTGGCGCCTAGTCATAGCAACCCACCACAATTAACAAGGCTATGACCATCTATATTGGTCGTTAACAACTAGAAATAAGGCAGCAGACTAGCGATGTTTGCTTTATGACCTTTTCGTGTGAGGAAATTACGACCTTTCTGACCAAAATGGTCGCAATGGTTTAGGGTTTGGAGCCCCCCGAACAGCTTTTGACCAATTGGTCTGAAATGGTCATAAATTTATGACCAATTCTTCGAGGGTCACTGACAGAAGGTCATAAGTTGACATATTTCTTGTAGTGTTCGCGGACAATCCTACGTATCCGCCGCATCTCTTTCGGAGAAGGTATCAAATGCGCCGATCCCTCTTCGTAAAAAAAGTGCAAGCAGGCCAATTCTCAAATTTTTACTCAAAAGAGAAATGTCGTGGGCTTGATGGTTTTAGCGCATATCAAAAAATCTCGGCAGCTATGCGGCTGATTGCATATGGCATTCCGGCTGACTATGCCGACGAATATCTTTGAAAGGATCGATATAGTCGACTAGAGGGGGGGGGGTGAATAGGCAACTACCAATTTTTAGCTTTTCTTTACCAAATTCAACTTTGCATCAAAGTAGGTGTCTAGATATGCAACTAGGTGAGCAACCTATATGATGCGATAGCAACAAGCACACAAGCAAGCAAGAGATGCAACACAATATAAGCTTGCACAAGTAAAGGTGAGAGATAACCAAAAGGGGAACCGATGGAGACGAGGATGTGTTATCGAAGTTCCTTCATTTTGAGGGGAAGTACGTCTTTGTTAGAGCGGTGTGGAGGCACAATGCTCCCCAAGAAGCCACTAGGGCCACCATATTCTCCTCACGCCCTCACACAATGCGAGATGCCGTGATTCCACTATTGGTGCCCTTGGAGGCGGCGACCGAACCTTTACAAATAAGGTTGGGGAAATCTCCACAACTTAATTGGAGGCTCCTAACGACACCACGAAGCTTCACCACAATGGACTATGACTTCACGGTGACCTCAACCGTTTAGGGTGCTCAAACACCCAAGAGTAACAAGATCCGCAAGGGATTAGTGGGGGGAATAATATTTCTCTTGGTGGAAGTGTAGATCGGGGCCTTCTCAACCAATCCCGAGAAAATCAACAAGTTTGATTGGCTAGGGAGAGAGATCGGGCGAAAATGGAGATTGGAGCAACAATGGAGCTTAGGGATGGAGGTGGTAAGTCTTCGTGGAGAAGAAGACCCCCTTATATAGTGGGGGGACAATTCCAACCGTTACCCACCACTCAGCCCGCGACCCGCGGTACTACCACACCATAGGAGCGGTACTAACGCGGTGGCCCGCGGTACTACCGTGGGCGCGGCAGAGCCTGGACCTGAACAGATGATCACTGATAGGGTGCGGTAGAACCGCTGGCGCGGTACTACCGTAGGGCAGCCACGGTCCAGGCACGGTAGGCACGGATATATAAAATTACATTCGTGACTACCTCCGTTGAGATTTTATCGATGCAAAAATCCGACACTCAGATTACAAAGAACCTTGGTGCGGTATTATCTAGGGTGCGGATGTAAAAAATTACATCCGCCTACCTTCATGTTTGTTGTGCTGCTGCTGACGATACTACCGCCAGAAAGCACGGTACTACCGCCAGAGGGCGCGGATGTAAAAATTACATCCGCTTTACTACCGCTATGTAGCAGCGCTTAGGTTAGAGCACACGGTACTACCGCTCAGAAGGAGCGGTACTACCGTGGGAGCCCATGGTACTACCGTGTCGGAGCCCCAGATTACCGCTTGGCGCCAGAGTACCGCTTGGAGCAAAGATTACCGCCAAATTTATGAACAAAGAACACTCGGAGTCCTTCATTTCGCAGAGACATGGTGAGACGGAGGAAACTCCAAAGAGCCAAAATAAAAGCGATGCAAAGGGAACGTGTAGGTGAGATTTCACCCAAACCTTTCCAAAGCGGACCCCCTCTTAATAGTATGGCTTTCCTACGACTCAACTCCACCGAAAAGAAACGTCGTCTTCAATAATCATCGAGGGGCATCAAATTGTCTTGTGTTTAGTCATGATATATCTGAAAAGCTCAATGCACACGATTAGTCTGCAAAAGCATTGTCATCAATCACCAAAACTACTAAGGGACAAGTATGCCCTTACAATCTACCCCTTTTCGGTGGATTGGTGACAATACGGGGTTTGCACATAGATATAACAAATGAGGCATCAGCAAACCCACCATCTATAATATATAGACGGGCTCCCCCTAGATGTGTGCATTCTAGAGATGTGCTTTGGACTGCACGGCACACATACTAGGATCAACACTCCCCCTATATTTTATAGACAAGGCATCTCTTGCAATAGTAAAAACATCACTAAGGAAGTAGCAAGAAGATAGATATTACTAAGTAACGAAGACATAAAGATAAGTAGGAGTGCATATGTCTTACACCATATGATAGAACTTAGTCTCACAAGCACAATCAAACCAAAGCAAACTAAGTTCAACAGACGGAAAGCAAAGCGACAAGGCGAAATACACGACAACGACACGCAAATCCTACACTCTCTCCCCCTTTGGCATCGAGACACCAAAAAGGCAGAGAGGGCACCTACAACAAAGGTGGTAGCTCAGGCGCAAAAAGACTCCTCGTCGCCAGACTCAGCAGCAGGAATGGTCTCCTCCTCAGAATCAGTCCATTTGTAGCCCTGCTTAGCCATCCAGGCAGCCTCGGGGGTGATGTGCTTCTCAGATCCGCTAGACACGTCCTCGCCGCACGCCCTCAAGATCCTCTTGTCGCGACGGTGACACTCCTTCTGAGCAACATAGGCCTTGTACTGACCCTGGGTCTGCATGCAGAACAACCTCTTCATCTTGATCTTCAGCTTCTTCGCCCAAGAGGGCTCAGCAGAGGGAGGAGTGTAACCAGCAGAACGGTCCTCAACAGCTTCTTCCTCCTCAATCTCCTCCTCATCCACAGCCATCTTGGCAGCCTCAGCAGTAGTGGTGGTGTTATCCCATTGGCTCTTAATGCGGAGCTTGATGGGCTCATGACGAATCTAGCCTTGGGCTTCAAACTCATCATTGGGATAGAGCTTCTCCCAAGACTTGGAGATCAAGTGAAACAGGTAAGGCCCATAGATGGGGACCTTATGGTTGAACACGGCAAACTGAAGCTCACACCACATGATATGTGAGACATCAAGTGGCTGAGTCTAAGCCTGACGAGCCTCCTCACAAATGAGCATCATGTCAACAAGGTAAGCATGCACCTGGCCCATGTCACCAATGCTTGGGAAGAGGGTGTTGTGGAAGAGCCGATGCATGCTATCAAGGAAGGAGTTCAGCACCCACACATGCTTCTTGCTGGGAAGAGTCTTCTGAACAAGGAAGGGCATGAGCTTGTTCTTGTTGGCAGACTCAGAGTTGGCATGAGGGCGGACTCCAACGGGTGTGTCGAGCCCTTCATCTGGAACTTGAAGCAACTCCATGAACTCCTTCCATTCAGCAAACATCCGCCGACCATTCGTCATCCAAGTCATGGTCCTTGCTTCATCGAAGTCAAAGTGAACCGAAGCAAAGAACTGAGCCACAATTTCTGGATCAAAGTCCATGTGAAAAGTAAGCATGTGCTCAATGCCGAACTGCTCCACTAGATCCAAGGCCTCTCCAAAGTAGCCATGGTTCTTGTCCTGCCTCATATGATGCATGTCAATCTAGTGAACTTCCATGTAGATGTTCTGCTTGGCCTTGATCACATCTAGATAGATAAGATTCGGCTACTTGGTCCAGAAGAGATCATTGCCTCGGAAGTTAGCCCGGGGATTCACATCTGGATTGAGCTTCCTTCGAATGACAAAATCGTCCTGAGGCATCTCATCCATGCCCATGACGGGCTCCTTCTGCTTGGTGGCGGTGTGCTTGGTCCTGCATTGGGAAGCAGATGACCCCTCTGGAGCTTCATCTTGGTTGCGCAGCCGCTTTGACCCTGTGTCACGGCTGGGATTCGAGCGACGAGCATGAGAACCGGAGCCACCACCTAGACACAAAACACAAGAACACGCACGAGAAACAAGAAGGATCAATGCAAATGCCAAGGCCAAAGCCAAAAGAAACAAATAAGCACGAGATCTGGACAGAAAAAGAGCTCAGGATGCATCTACGGTAGTACCGGGCTGTTGTACGGATGTAAAAGATTACATCCGCAGCAGCCGCGGTAGTACCATGGCGGGGTGGCACGGTAGTACCGCACCTGGAGCGGAAGTAAATTTTTATTTCCGCGCTCCAAGCGGTAGTACCGCACCAAGGAGCGGAAGTACCGCATGGAGCCGGCTACGAGCGAGGGTGCGGTAGTACCGCTCCAGGAGGAGCGGTAGTACCGCACAGATCGAAAAACGCGACCGGAGCCACGGATTTGGAGTTAGAACCTCCGCACGTCTACATCGGTACTACCGTTGATCAAACGGAACTATTTTGACAATCCAAAGAGCATGCTTACTACACTACCACGCTCCTATGAATCCCACTTGCACAGATTTAGCCAAAAATATCAAGAACACCACATGCACCTCCCCAAGACCTAGAAGCACAAGAAAGGAAGAAAAGAGAGGAACTTGGGGGGAAAACCTTGGTCCATGGTAAGAGGGCGAGGTGGGGAACGATCCCACCGGTCGGAATCCGAGGAGAGCGGCCGGAGACGGAGATCCGGCGAGGGCCTCCGGCGCCATTCTTGGGCAGGAGAGAGAGAGATGGGGTGGGGAATAGAGATGAATGGGTATGGGGGAGTTAGAACTCCCCCTGCCCCGCTCTTAACCCCCACCCGCTCGCGTGCACACGGAAGTACCGCGGGTCATCGCGGTAGTACCGCCAGGGCGGAAGTACCGCACGTTGGGTGGTAGTACCACTCTTCCAGCGGCAGTAAAAAATTACTGCCACGATGGTAGCGGTAGTACCGTGCCCCTGGAAAGCAATTGTGCACGCACAGAGCCACCAACTCCTGCAGTAGTACCGTGGCTTGCAATGGTAGTACCGTAACCCCAAGAAAGTGCAAGTTTCACACGAGAGGGAAAAGTCATTTGCAAGACAACCTTCAGAAACACCGAACAGCCAAGAAGCAAGCACAAACGACGACACAAACACGGCACATAGAAGAAGAAAGCACAAGACAACGGAGACCAACAAACTGACCACAACTCTCAGGAAGAGAGGGCGGTGGCCGAAGCCACCTATGTATGAGTCACTTGGTATGGCACCGCGAAGAATTATCCTTGGGCCCATGACCGAGACTCGTCTTTGAAGCACAAGTACCATAAAAAATGGCTAATGTGAAAGAGTTTGATCAATTTATGCATAATGGGGGGAGGGAAAGTTCATTGAGAGAACAATACTCCCCCTATGTCCATGCCTACACCTAGACAAGATAGCGTGATGAGTATGGTGGGGTGTACAAGGGTTCAAACCACATTGCTCGAATCAATGATATTTAGCTCATGCCTTAACTCGCGAAATCTTGCTTCATCCAAGGGCTTCGTGAAAATATCTGCAAGGTTATCATGAGTGTTGACATACTTGAGCTTGATCTCCCCTCGCCTAATGTGATCCCAGATGAAGTGATACCGAATCTCAATATGCTTTGTCTTGAAGTGTTGCACCGGGTTGAGAGAGATCTTGATGGCACTTTCATTGTCACACCAAAGAGGCACTTCGTCACAAATGACACCGTAATCCTTCAAAGTTTGCCTCATCCATAGGAGTTGGGCACAACAACTACCGGCAGCCACATACTCCGCTTCGGTGGACGAGAGAGATACACAACTTTGCTTCTTAGAAGACCAACTCACTAAAGAGCAACCAAGCAATTGGCACCCTCCGGAGGTGGACTTCCTATACACTTTGTCTCCCGCCCAATCGGAATCCGTATAGCCCAAAAGATCAAAGTTGGCTCCTCTTGGGTACCATAAGCCAAAGTTTGGGGTATGAGCCAAATATCAAAAGATTCACTTGACCGCCACAAAGTGGCTTTCCTTAGGTGCGTCTTGAAACCGTGCACAAATTCCCACACTCAATATGATATCCGGTCTAGATGCACAAAGGTAAAGCAAGGAGTCAATCATGGAGCGATAGACCTTTTGATCCACCACTTTACCATTGGGATCAATGTCAAGTTGGCATTTGACGGGCATTGGAGTGGAGGCCGGCTTGACATCACTTAGATTGAATCTCTTGAGCATGTCTTGAGTGTATTTGGCTTGGTTGAGGAAGGTTCCTTCTCTTCTTTGCTTGATTTCGAATCCGAGGAAGAACTTCAACTCTCCCATCATAGACATCTTGAACTTTGAGGTCATGAGAGCAGCAAATTCTTCATTGAAAGCTTTGTTAGGAGAACCAAAAATAATATCATCAACATATAGTTGGCACACAAACAACTCCCCTTTGACCTTCTTAGTAAAAAGAGTGGGGTCAATTTTCACGATTTCGAACCCACGATCTTGTAACAACTCCGTAAGATGCTCATACCACGCACGTGGGGCTTGTTTAAGGCCATAGAGCGCCTTGTGGAGTTGGTACACATGATCGGGGAAATAGGGATCCTCGAACCCGGGGGGTTGTTTGACATATACCAACTCATTAATGGGACCATTAAGAAAAGAACTCTTCACATCCATTTGTTGCAACTTGAAATTATGATGAGAAGCATAATCAATCAACAAACGAATAGATTCAAGGCGAGCAGCGGGAGAAAAGGTTTCAGCGTAGTCGATACCCTCGACTTGGGAGTAGCCTTGTGCCACCAAACGAGCCTTGTTGCAAACAATGATCCCATGAGCATCTTGCTTGTTCTTGAATATCCACTTGATTCCAATGACATTAGGATTCTCGGTCGGCCTTGGCACTAACTTCCATACTTGATTGTGCTCGAAGTTGTTGAGTTCTGCATGCATGGCATTGAGCCAATCCGGATCCTCGAGCGCCTCATAAACCTTTTGGGGTTCGACGCAAGAAACAAACGCGCAATGTTCAGAATAGTTTGCTAATTGTCTACGAGTGCTTACCCCCTTTCTTAGGCTTCCAACCACATTCTCCATGAGATGACCTTTGGTAGTGAGCTTGGAAGCGATCTTCGCGGCACGACGCTCTAATTCCTCCTCGGATGTGAAAAGAGGGGTTACTTGATCATCTTGAGCGCCGTCTTGAGCTTGTTCTTGATCTTGAACTTGCTCTTGATCTTGAACTTGCTCAAGGGGAGAACTTGACCTTGGGCATCATTTGGTGGTTCACCACCATCTTGAGGTTGATCTTGCCCTTGATCTTGTTCACGAGGTTGAGGGCCTTCACTTTGTTCTTCGGAAGCGTGTGGGTCTTGGGTTGGTGATGGCTTCACTTGAGTGGAGCATTGTCCTTCTCCTTCGGCCACAAGGGGTTCCTCAATGGGTAGGATATGACCAACACCCATTCTTCTTATGGCTTGGGGAGGAATTTCACCACCTACATCACAAGTGCCACTTTGCTCCACTTAGGAGCCGTTATTCTCGTCAAACTCCACGTTACACGTCTCCTCAATGAGTCCGGTGGACTTGTTGAGGACACAGTAAGCATGAGAGTTTTTAGCATAACCAACAAATATGCCCTCATGAGCTCTAGCCTCAAATTTAGACAAACAAACACCTTTCTTGAGAATGAAACACTTACACCCGAACACCCGGAAGTACTTGAGGTTGGGCTTGTTACCGGTAAGTATTTCATAAGGAGTCTTGTTCAAGCCTTTGCGGAGATAGAGCCGATTGGATGCATGGCATGCTGTGTTGATGGCTTCGGCCCAAAAGTTGTAAGGAGACCTGAACTCCGCCATCATGGTCCTTGCTGCATCCATCAACGTCCGGTTCTTCCTCTCCGCGGCACCATTTTGTTGAGGGGTGTATGGTGCAAAATATTGATGCTTGATCCCCTCATCACTAAGAAACTCATCCAAGGTGTAGTTCTTGAACTCGGTGCCGTTGTAACTCCTTATTGTCAAGATCTTTGCATCATGTTGACATTGAGCTTCATTTGCAAAGTTGATGACGGTTTGTTGAGTCTCACTCTTCCTCTTGAAGAAATATATCCAACTATGTACCTTGAACAATCATCCACAATCACCAAGCAATACTTTCTACCTCCAAGATTATCAAAGGATGGGGGCCCAAAGAGATCCATGTGAAGGAGCTCCCAGGGTCTCTTCGAGTAGATGATAGTCGTGGGAGGATGAGCCTTCTCATGTAGCTTTCCTTCGATACAAGCACTGCAAGCACGATCTTTGGAAAAACTAACATTTGTTAGTCTTTTTACGGACATGGTCCCCCTTGAGAAGACTTTGCAAAGATCTCATATTGACGTGGGATAAACGACGATGCCAAAGCCATCCCACATCAAATTTAGCCATTAGGCATGTCGCGGTCTTAGTGGGTCGCTCCGAAAAGTTAATCACATAAAGACCGTTCTCGACATGCCCAACAAAGGCTACTTTAAGAGTCTTGCTCCACAAGAGGGCCACGGTATCAATATCAAAGAAAGTGGCAAAGCCCATGAGTGCAAGTTGATGAACGGAAAGTAGATTGTAAGCAAGGGACTCAACAAGCATGACTTTATCGATCGTGAGATCATGAGAAATGACAACCTTGCCAAGACCCAATACCTTAGAAGATGAGGCATCACCCCACTTGATGTTGGTGGGCATAGATGGAATCTTTTGCACGTCCACCACCAAGTCCTTGCTTCCGGTCATATGATTTGTGGCTCCACTATCGAGCAACCATGATCCCCCACCGGAAGCAAACACCTACAAGAGATCAATGCTTGGTTTTAGGTACCCATTTTGTAATGGGTCCTTTGATGTTAGTAACAAGGGTCTTCGGAACCCAAATAGACCATTCAATGTACTCATAAGGAGAACCAACAAATTTAGCAAAACATGCCCATCACTAGCACTCAAGACAACACATAAGAAGGGTTAAAGTCGCCGGCTTTGTTGGAAGGGGTGGCATTGCCCTTTTTGACATCACCACCCTTCACATTGTTCTTATTCTCCTTTGGAGCACCCTCTCCCTCCTTCACAAAAGTTTGCTTGAGAGGGGGAGGTCGTTTGGTCTTGTCGTTCTTCTTCTTGTTCTTGGAATTGGGTGCGAACCCAACTCCTCTTTTGGTTACAACTTCCTTTTGATTGCTCAAAAGGTCATTGAGGTTCTTCTCACCTTGTATGCACATCACAAGGCCTTTCTCAAGTTGCTCCTTCAACTTGGCATTCTCCTCCACGAGATGCACATGCTCACAACACGGGTTAGTAGCATTTGCATTATCAATTAATACCATATGAGGAAAGTGACTTTCTCCTTAGTTAGCTTCACTTGGAGTTGATCATGAGACTCCTTGAGGCTTGCATGAGTACCCTTCAAGACCTTGAGGGCCTTGTCGAGTAAATCAAACTCCTCCTTGAGTCTAGCATGGTCAACCCCAAGTTTAGCCTTCTCAGAGCTTAGCACACGAGATACAACAAGAGCATGATCAAGATCTTTCTTTAATTTAGCATGGTCATGGTTGTGTGACTCCTCAAGAGCCAAATGATGCACACGCTCTTCCTCAAGAGCATTAGAAAGATCCGATATCTCATCGGCATATTCACGACTATGCCCTTCCATCTTAGAGATGGTTTCCTCATGAGCCTCGATCATGTCATTGGCTTCACCAAGTTGTTCCAAGAGAGCAACGAAATGCTTCTTGGATTTGCCCTTGAGCTTACTCATAAAAGACTCAAATTCATTCACTTCCTCATTAGACCCCTCACTTTCATCAATGCCATCCATCAAGGAGGGATTAGTAATGATGGTGGTTTTGATGCTGGGGGTTACCTTGTTGGTGGCTTTAGCCATGAGACACTTGGCGGTGATGTTCTCATTGGGTGAGTCGAAGAGGGACACCCCTGGAGTTGTGGCAATGGCAACGAAGGCCATGGGGGCTTCACTATCTTCATCATCATCGTCATCCTCATGGTATTCTTCTTGAACCACCAACCCTCGAGTAGGAGTCTTTTTGGTGAAGTTGTTCTTGTTGGGGAAGGACTTGGCTTTGTCTTTTCGGATGAGCTTGCCACCATTGTCTTCCCGCTTCTCGTAAGGGCACTCTACAACAAAGTGGCTCACATAGCCACAATTGTAACATGTTCTCACATGTTGCTTGCCCTTGAACCCACTTGAGTTGTTCTTGTTGAAGTTGGGCCTTGTGTTCTTCTTGCTCCAAAATTGCCTTGAGGCAAGAGCCATGTGCTCATGATAATCATATTTTGTATCTTCGGGGTTGCTCTCATCTTCTTCCTCATCATCCTCTTCTTACACACTAACGTTGTCCTTCAAGGCAAGGTTGGGATTTTTTTTCTCTTTGAGAGCGTATCACCGCATTGTCGGCGGTCTTGTCCAAGATGCTCATAGCGACAAACTCATCCAACACTTCACTTGAGGACAGGGTGTGGAAGTCTGGCCTTTGACAAATGACTGAGGACATGGCCTTGTGGTAAGGCATCATTGCCTTGAGGAACTTGCGCTTGATCCAATTGTCATCCGTGTCCTTGCTCCCATGATCTCGGAGTGAGACCGCGAGTTTGGTTACTCTCCGAAAGAGCTCACGAGGTTCTTCATCTTCTTTCATTGCAAACTCATCGGCTTCATCTTGCACCACTTCATAGTTGGAGCATTGAATGCTTGCGCTTCCCCTGTAGAGGGAAACAACACAATGCCATGCATCTTTGGCCATGGCGAAGGGTCGAAGATGAGGTAGATCTTCGGGTGGAATTGCATCTTGGATGATGAAGAGAGCATTCTCATTGAATTGATTATCCGCGGCTTCTCTAGGGGTGAAGTTCCTTCGGTCATGTGGATAGAAACCTTCTTCAATGATTCTCCAAAGATTAGTATTCACATGATTTAAATGACGCTTGAAGCGATAAACCCAAGAATCAAAGTCCTCATTTTTCACAATCTTAGGAGGAGGGCCGGCATGATTTAAATGAATCGGTCCTCCATAAATTGGAGGTTCCACATGGGCAAAGATGTCGGTGCCATTTCTACCACTAGTAGAAGGACCCTTTTCACTAGTAGCTTCCCCCTTGTCGGAGTTAGCATCCGTCACCTTGTTAGTGGGATCACCCACTTTCATCGGCGAGGTAGATAGTTTAAGTCCTTCTAAGAATTTATTAAACATGCTTTCCACCTTGATCTCATGGAGGTTTTCAATGTGATCAAAGCCACATTGAATTCCTCACGAGAGACCGCGGTTCCCCCATCGGCCATAGACGAGCTCGGATTCACACCGGAGTGCTCCTCCCCACCGTCTACGGTGTCAACCATACTCTTCGGACGGCAAAGTCCTTAATAAGGAGACGAGGCACTGATACCAATTGAAAAGGATCGATATAGTTGACTAGAGGGGAGGTGAATAGGCAACTAACAATTTTTAGCTTTTCTTTACCAAATTCAACTTTGCATCAAAGTAGGTTGTCTAGATATGCAACTAGGTGAGCAACCTATATGATGCGATAACAACGAGCACACAAGCAAGCAAGAGATGCAACACAATATAAGCTTGCACAAGTAAAGGTGAGAGATAACCAAAAGGGGAACCGATGGAGACGAGGATGTGTTACCAAAGTTCCTTCCTTTTGAGGGGAAGTACGTCTCCGTTAGAGCGGTGTGGAGGCACAATGCTCCCCAAGAAGCCACTAGGGCCACCGTATTCTCCTCACGCCCTCACACAATGCAAGATGCCGTGATTCCACTATTGGTGCCCTTGTAGGCGGTGACTGAACCTTTACAAACAAGGTTGAGGCAATCTCCACAACTTAATTGGAGGCTCGACACCACGAAGCTTCACCACAATGGACTGTGGCTCCGCGGTGACCTCAACCGTCTAGGGTGCTCAAACACCCAAGAGTAACAAGATCCGCAAGGGATTAGTGGGGGGAATCAAATTTCTCTTGGTGGAAGTGTAGATCGGGGCCTTCTCAACCAATCCCGAGCAAATCAACAAGTTTGATTGGTTAGGGAGAGAGATCGGGCGAAAATGAAGCTTGGAGCAACAATGAAGCTTAGGGATGGAGGAGGTAAGTCTTCTTGGAGAAGAAGACCCCCATATATAGTGGGGGGGCAATTCCAACCGTTACCCACCACTCAGCTCACCATGGGTACTATCAAGACCAAATGAGCGGTACTTATCAAGACGGGCTCATGATTACCGCGGTGGCCCGCGGTACTACCGTGGGCGCGGCAGAGCCTGGACCTGAACAGATGAGAACTGACAGGGCGCGGTACTACCTCGACACCATGTGGTACTACCGCAGGGCAGCCACGATCCAGGCATGGTAGTCACGGATATAAAAAATTACATCCGTGACTACCTCCGGTGAGATTTTATCGATGCAAAAATCCGACACGGTACTACCGCAACCCATGTGCGGTACTACCGTCTAGGGTGCGGATGTAAAAAATTACATCCGCCCCTACCTTCACTCATGCTGCTGTGCCTGGCCAGGCGGCACGGTACTACCACGCCAGAAAGACGTATTATCACAGTAGGGCGCTGGATGTAAAAATTACATCCGCCTTTACTACTGCTAGAAGAAGACCAAAGTTCGAGCACACGGTACTACCTCTCGGAAGGAGCGGTATTATCAGAGCCCACGGTACTACCGCGTCGGAGCCAGATTACTGGTTGGCAAGATGCGGTAGTACCGCCAAAGGAGCAAGATACTACCGCCAGCCTGTGAATAGCAACACTCGGAGTCCTTCATTTCGCAGAGACATGGTGAGATGGAGGAAACTCCAAAGAGCCAAAGGAAAGGCGGTGCAAAGGGAACGTGTACGTGAGATTCCACCCAAACCTTTCCAAAGCGGACCCCCTCTTAATAGTACGGCTTTCCTACGACTCAACTCCATCAAAAAGAAACGTAGAGAAACGCCATCTTCAATAATCTTTGAGGGGCATCAAATCGTCTTGTGTTTAGTCATGATATATCTGAAAAGCTCAATGCACACGATTAGTCCGCAAAAGCATTGTCATCAATCACCAAAACTACTAAGGGACAAGTATGCCCTTATAATCTTCACGTTGGCGAAGATACTATTGAGTCAATGCGTAGGTTCGCCAAAATGATCATGCGCGTCTTTGGTCCTATCTTTCTTCGTACACCCAATAAGGAAGACATTAAAATATTGATGGAAGCAAATGAGAGGCGAGGTTGGCCCGGCATGATAGGAAGTACATGTTGATTGCATGCATTGGACATGGAAAAACTGTCAGAAGGCATGGGACGGGCAGTATTGTGGCAAGTCTTGTGATGCAACAATTGTGCTAGAGGCCGTAACATTTGAGGATTTATGGATTTGGCATTTTTTTTTGGTATGCCAGATACTCTCAATGATATCAAATGTGTTGCAACGGTCTCATTTGTTTGCTAGACTTTCTAGTGGTGATGCTCCTGCTTGCAACTACATGGTGAATGGGCATGATTACACAAAGGGATACTATCTTGCAGATGATATTTACCCTTCTTGGTGTACATTTATCAAGAGCATCAAAAAGCCCGCAACTAGGAAGCATATTGAATTTGCAAAGGTAAAAAAAGGTTGCCCGAAAAGATATTGAGAGAGCCTTTGGGGTTTTGCAATCTAGGTTTGCCATTGTTCATGGTCCTACTCGTTTTTGGGACAAGCGAACCCTGAACAGCATCATGACATGTTGTGTGATTCTTCACAACATGATCATCAAAGATGAGAGGCACATGAACTTGTAGTTCTTCTACGATAATATCGGTAACCGTGTGAAGCTAGCTAGAGACCCTGACCGCATACAATCATTCCTTCAGACATACCGCCAGATTAAAGACGCAAACACCCACTATCAACTTCAGCAGGATCTCAATTGAGTACCATTGGCAAAGGCATGGGTGGTAAAACATGCCATTTTTTACATTCATTGCATTTAGTTCATGTGTGATTTGTATCATTGCATCATTGTTGTATTCAGGACAATTCTTGTATTGAATTATTAGTTTAATTCGGTGATTTAAATAACTATTGTAATTTGGATGATTGTTGTATTATAATATTCACACTTTTACCTTATATTGAATTCATAATTCTGTGTAATATGTGACATACGTGTCAAATTCAGAAAAGATTATGTAGGATCTGTTCGGCCGTAGCCCACGCCAGTCGAATATTCTGTTTTACAGTTCCACTATGCGAGGTCTGTTCGGCCGCAGCCCACGAATCCTACAAAACACGTTTTTCACGAGCTATAAACGCACTATGAGGGTCCACGATATAAGGGATGTGCTAGAGATGCTCTTACTCGTGTTATTGTGAATCCCTTGCAGTTGTAAACACATCAGTATAACGAAGATCATGCATGTTGCAAGTCGTCTGCTTTTGTAAACACCTCCTTTAATACTGTGCTGTGAAGGTCACAGTCATGAGCGCCCTAGTTTTTCCCGCAAGATGGAAGGTCCCTGTTGTTGATTTTATTTCTTTTTTACGTACGAGTGTCCACCAAGGTTTAGTTTAGTGACCTTTGGAACTTGGGATGGGTCTGCAGGAGTTGCCGCCCCACCAATATACAATCGTTCACAAGATGCCATCTTATCGACTCTTTTACTACGCATTTGCCAATGCAGACGGAGAAACAAGCGTGTGCAACCGGCCAACGGAGTAGGCTTTTAAGCATTGGGCGACGCACTCCGTCGTGCTCGGCCACCTGCTACGGGAATTGTTAACCTTATTATCTCCCCCTTTCTCCGCCGCATCAGTCCAAGCAGCTGACGGTGTAGTATTAGAGCATGTACAATGATTGATAAAATAGTTTTATTTAAAGTCTTGCATGTAATTTAGAGATGACAAAAAATATGTTTATAATGGGTCATCTTTTAGTCTTATCTTCGATAATTATCTATTCCTAAAAAATGATGAGACATAATGTGCTAAAAGATTATCTCTTGTCTTTGAGAAGGCAAGTCTTTTCTTATGATTTCTCTCTGCTCCACCTCATCATTTATCCTATATGGCATTCCTAAAATAGAACCATTGTACATGCCCTTGGTGTAACCTGCCAGTTTGGCACACTATTCGATGTGACGTGTCAGACTGCGGATTTATTTTACTACACTACTAATTGCACATGCATTGCACCGACGGTATACACATTCTAGTGCTCTGATATAAATCTAGCATCCATCATATTATCAATTTGGATAAGATTCTATTAGATTTAATCATTGTTGAGGAAATCGTTAACTGATAGCTTCTCGGTTAACTGGAGAGTAAAGGATTAATAGGCTAGTCGGCATGTTTACCAATTAATCGTTCAATTTATCAGTTTATTAGCTACTCGATGACCCTACGAGTAGGGATTAATCGGTAAGTGAACTGGTTAATCGGGCAAAATTATTGAAGAAAAGAAAGACAAAAAAGGGTTTTGATTTATGTGAAGTTTTGGTGTGATTTTCATTTGATTTGGATATGGACATGAGAATGCATGTAAAAAAATTAATTTAGTTGAGATCTTGAAAATATGCAATTTAATTTGATTGAGTTAATACATGACATGAGAAGAGGATACAGTCAAAGGTGAACACACAACGATCAATAGTTTGTTACTATTTGATGGACTAATCAACTCACGAATCTTTGACACATTGTCTCCTAGCTTTGGTTGCCTGTCTCATCGATCCAAGCAGCCAGCTTTGCATCGCGGGTCACTTTGCATTGACTCGAAACGGACAATATTATTAACGTTGGATGGACTACTAAGTTCACAAGCCTTTCACACTACACTTACCAAAACAACATTTTCAGAAATCTTCGCGTTCTACGAAACGAAAATCACACGCTGTGCGATGAAGAATATGAGTGGTGGAGTATGAGATCGGCTCCATGTCCGCGGTTGGTTCTGCTGCGAGATCTGGCCCAGAACTCGGATCAAGAGTCGGCTCCGAGGCCAAGGCCGCGATGCTCGAAGAGTTCTCCAATCGATCTAGCATCCAGCCAGAGAGGGCGAGATCACCACGGGAGTCAACTGTGCACTCCAGACTCCCAAACGTGATGACTTGGTTCGGGACGAAGCTTTCTGACACGATCAAGATGACCGTTCAACTTGGTGTGCAAAACAGAGATGTCATCACAGCCGATGTCGCAGTTGATCTACAGGCAAGCCATTGATCCTTTTTGACAACATAGTGGGACCTGTATGGGCCATCATGTCGGTACTAAAACCAGCAGATCTCGGGTAGGGGGTCCCGAGCTGTGAATCTTGAATCGATGGTAAACAAGAGACAAATGGCACGATATTTATCCAGGTTCGGGCCCTCTCGAAGAGGTAAAACTCTACGTCCTGCTTGATTATATTGATGATGGAGTATCGAGTACATGTTGATCTATCTCGAGATCGTATGTTGTGTTCTAAACCCTAAGGCTAGTAATTGTGATTCCGTCTCTACGGACTAAACCCTCTGGCTTATATAGACACCAGGGGTATCTAGGGTTACACATGGTCGGTTAACTAGGGATAAACATGCCAACAGGCGGAGTTGTCCTTGAAGTACACACCAAGTCTTCGGCTAAGTTCGTCTTGATCACGTCTAAGTTTGAGGCTTCCGGGGTCCTTCTTTGTGAGATCGGTGGGCCATAAGCTTGGCTCATGGACGTTGGACCAACTAGGTTGATACCTCTTAGTTCATGAGACCGTCACTTATGACATCTCGCTAATTAAGGCACACATATAGACAGTTGGCGCAACTTGTTTTTGTTACAAAGGAACATCTTCTAGTCTAAGTAAAGCCCATACCACATCAATAACTAATACTATCAATTAAATCCAACACTGCACAGTGCAAACAATAGATCTAGAGCAAGCATGTTTAATTTGGTCGTAAACTAGAACTCAACTTTATTTGTTTGATTTTGATGTTTCCTCTCGTGATTCAGAAGGTACGCTTATCTTTCAGCAGCAAGCGACTGAAGTTTCAGAATCAATTTGCAGGACTTGGTTTCTTGTTTTTGGACTTGGATTTTTGGAGCATGAACTATTTTAAATTTGGATGTGGTATCTGGTTTCATTAATAATAATTAATGTTACATGGGGAGGGGGCTTCAGTCTCCTGTTCATCTAAAAAACATACATGGCTTTTTCACTGATGTCTCGAAAATAAATCTGAATTTGAAGGATCTCGCTGACATTGTATGTGACCCCGCGCGGTGGATTGCATATATGATGAGCTTAGCGGCAGAAGCGGTGCTGGAGGACCCGAAATGGCAGGTGACTGCTTATTGTTTTGCCAAGGACGGCGACAGAACAGATAAGAACATCTACATCTCTGAACCTGGTGGGCATGACATGACGACGAGGGCTTTATCCCCAAAATCAGAATGCAGGTCAGAGGCTAGCCTATCTTGTGGAATGATGACCTTCGTTGGTGAGTGTGTTCGTCTTGGTGTCTCTGGGGCGCTCGATGTTTGCGTGCATACGTGCGTGTGTAACGGCAGGAGTGTGTTGTTCGTAAGTGTATGTATGGATATGTCCTTTGTCATTAGTGCTTCGCGTGGAGTTCGGTCTATGTATATCGTATGGCAACAATGTAAAGAGAAAGTGTCTTACGCTATGAGACGGAGGAAATAGTTTATTGCTGGCATATATAAAAAGAACAAAATTCGAGCAAAAAGCCCGGTGCTAATGTATAGCACGTGTCAACCCAGAGGATGCAATTGCGCTATTTCTTACGACTATGTCCTTATAGGGGATCTTTTCACTGCATTTGTTTTGGTCCGTGCGCATTTATCGGTGCTGGGTCACGGGTGGGCTCGGAGGCCATCTTTTCGTCCGTGTGCACCTTTTGGTATTGGGTCACGGGTTGGGCTCGGTGGCCTCTTTTATTTATGCGCTTTGGCATCTTTCGCAGCTGACAGCCGTGCATTATCCCCGCATTGAGGATGGAGTAGGCAGAGTCCGTCTAATAAACCGGCCAACGCTTGAATCAAACTACCGTTACGGTACTAACGACCAGCGCCGTCCCTTGCGTGGACACGAAAAAAAGCCAGCCCCTAGAAAAAAAAAGCCAGCCCATGCGACCCAATGCGCCTCGCTGTAGGGTTCACTCCGCCGCCGCACCGCCGTCAGGGCGCGATTCGCCTAGCCGCGCCCCGGATCCGGGGAGCAAGATTCGTCGACGCCGCCGAGCTGTCGAGGCCATGAAGCCCACGCGGCTGTCTCCTCTCCGTCAGCAGGGCCGCCACGCGCCTAACCGTGGAGCAAGCGTCGACGCCGCCGCCGAGGTGTCTAGGCCACGAAGCCAGCGCCGCCGTCTTACATCTCAAGTCTGTATCGCGCAGTTACATGAGACGTTTGTTCTATTCTACTCCCTCCGTTCGAAATTACTTGTCTCGGAAATGGATGTATCTAGAACTAAAATACGTCTAGATACATCCATTTATGCAATAAGTAATTCCGAACAGAGGGAGTACATGGTTGGGCAAAACTGAGGAGGGCGGGTTTCTGAATGTCTACGAATTATTATGAAATTTACAGAGTTGTAGCTTAGGGTATGTCCACATGTCCCACTGAATAAGTATGATTCTTTTGAATAAGTGGGAACCAAAACGATTCAGTTAGTCTTTTTCTTTCATCGAGTTTTGAACGCTCACCGCATGGTAACGATTTAGATATCACTTGGAATGTTTAACCACAAATCTGTTTGGCAAACGTTCTGCTCTAGTCTTGACGAAACTGAGTATTTGTTTGTGCGGCGAGATGAAACCAAGTTGTAGCTTGAAAACTTAACATGATGCATCAAATAACGTAGGAATCAAAACAATTTAAGCACCCCCTTCGTAAACTATTATAAGAGCATATATTAGTTTGCGGAGGGAGTGGCTCCTTAAAAGTGACTACGAATTCTCCTTTTTGTTTTCGAATCCCTGTTTGTATCCTTTGAGCGCACGCCCATTAAGTAGCGATCAAATCAAGGAAAATCGATCAAACGATCCCAATACCGTGCCAGCCCAAATCATGGTCTTCACCAACTTGGTTTTGGTTCTCTCGCGAAAATCGCGAGTTGTATTCAACAAAAATCCATGCGGCTTGCGTTGTTTTTCCAATGATGAATGTTCAAATCCCTGTTAGCGCATTGCAATTATCAAAACATTATCAGTGCACTGCTTTGGCTTTCATATGTTCAATTCAATGCAACAAGAAAACAAATATTTTCTTTCAATTTTGAGGAGCATTTTCCCTCTTGACTTGGAGAGGAAAATTATAAAAATGTGCATCTGCGTATACAACAACGCCACCTGCCTCGCGTGTGGCAAGCAAGATCCGGCGGCTTCCCCCCTCCTCCCCGCATCGGCCGACTGTCCTGATGCTCCTCTGATGGCCGCATATCATCCTATTGTGAGTCCTCTTTGTAATACAATGTTCATCTGCTTGTAGAACATTGAATAGATCAAACTGGGATGTGATTCGGCCACAGTTACAGCACCAGGAAATTAATGCCGGCATATGTTACAATTACATGTCCTTCCCACAGTGGACGGAAGGACGACATACTTATTTTCAGGTTTATAGATATCCTAAGGCGCGACCAAACCGTATCACTGAAACCTGCAGAAAAAGCCACAGCCAAACCGTATCAGTGCAACCCGTAGAAAAAAGAAGCTACAACAGCATGAACCAAAAATAAATCACGAGACAAGCTTGCCCTCCATCATGCAAGATGACTTCTCTGGCACTCGCGCTTACTAGGGATCAGGCTTGTGTATCCGGATGCCGCTCAATATATAACCACCAAACGCATTCATCTGCATGTGTGGGTGGGTGCGCGATGGAAGGACCTGCATCCAGAGATAAGAGAGGGAGATTGTAAAAAAAAAAAGGAATCACAACTTTACACAAACAAAAGTAGTAAGCACTAATCACAGATCCTTTGTTATATTTCAAGCCTAGTGGGCCCAGGTGATAGCCAATCGACCTTGTGTGTCAAACCAACATGTGATAAAAATATGTCCATTAAATTATTAGTGTTGAGCATGTTCATCACATCATAAACCTCATCAGTTTATTAGTATTTAAGTAGAATGGCGACCAAAAGTGCAGTGTAAACAGACACATTTTCCAAGTTTAGGCGTCAGATAGGTTCGTATATTCCTTACTGGCATGATGCATTAATCAGGCTTATAAAAGATAAGCAAAGTGAAAACTCAAACAAAAACTCGAGTATAACTATTTCTGGTGTAACATCATCATTGCTAATGTACTGACCTGATACTCTCGGAGCCAGGGTTCAGTAATCTGTAACCCAATTGCCATTTTCGATGCTTGCAAACTATGCATGCATGTCGCAAGAGGCTGCATGTAGATACCAGAAAACAAAAAGATAAGTAACAGCAACACTACACTTTACAAAAGGAGCAAACAGCAAAACCACACTTTACAAAAGGATGAAACAAAAACCAAGTCAATTCAACACATAAGCTAATGATTTTAGGCAAGTGACAGGATAATAATTTTTGAAAAAAAATTCTACCTAGAAAGGTAAGCTCTCTGCAGAAGCGCCGTAAACCAAACATTTAGTAAGAACTGCCATGCTTCGGTGTCAATTGTAAAGAACAATATTTACCTGAAGATATTGGTGATAGATAGCAAATGGGGCCGAATAGGACAGGAGTGGAAGCAAATCAGCAACCACACTTTCCACCTCATGGCCAGGAGCAGCAACAATCAAACTGTGTTGACATAAAACCAGTATATTAATGAAAATATTTAGACTCATACTGCACTTGTCTTCTACTGATGGGGTATATTTCGCGTTACCTGCTAAACCCATGTTCTCCCCAGTATTTCA
The DNA here is from genome assembly GCA_021605145.1 of Aegilops bicornis. Classification (NCBI taxonomy): domain Eukaryota; kingdom Viridiplantae; phylum Streptophyta; class Magnoliopsida; order Poales; family Poaceae; genus Aegilops; species Aegilops bicornis. The sequence goes on from CM038671.1 coordinate 16,519,915, forward strand.
TCCTCTCTGGTGAGGGTGCTTTTCCTGCTCTCGGTGCTTTGGGAGCTACTGAATTGCCATTACTTCCTTTGCAATCTTCAGATCAATGTAGTAGCAACAGTTGGAACATTGCATTTTTGTGGAAAGTTCTTAGTGTTGGCTTGATCACTACTTACCTGACATAGAAATGTCACCTTGATTAAGGTGATCATCCGTTGCAGGCTCAGGGACCTCCATATTAATTGGTTGCACTGTCATTGACTGTGCATTCCCATCTGATACTGCTGCATTAATTGGTTTTGCCGGGGATGACTGAAGACTCTCATCTGGTACAGCAGCAGGTTCAACTACATCACATTGAATGCTGCCACTGAGAACAGAAGGAGCATCGCCAACACTTTGCAAGGAGCAGAGGTCACCAAGTGGTGCCTGGAAAATCCTGAATGGAGTGTTTATGATAATTATAATTTCAACTCTTGAGCATTACATAAATTATATATTGAAGTATTCGACACTTGCTACTTCAATTGTAATTTCAACTGCTTCATACAGCTCCATTTACATAGTGATAATAGATGACAATTCAGATAAAATAGAAAATGATAGATGGTACTGCATATATTATCTGAAATCGTAGATAATGTATTTACCAACATTCTTCATATGCTCTTGTAGCCAGTTTAAGGGTACACTATAGTGTTACAGATTAATGTAAATTTATACTCCTGCTTGTATTCTGAAGGTTCTCTAACTAATTATATCCTTAAATGAGAATCCTCTGTAAATGAGAAGCCATATAGTGCTAAAAAGTGGATTTACCTGCTGGTCATGTCGCTGCTCAAATTATACATTCTTATTATATCTATGGAGCTGGGCGCTGATCCAAGATATGTGCTACAAACATATCCTGTACCTATAATAGAAATAACAGAGACAATCAATAATGATTGTAACTGACACATGCATTAAAATGGCGATGCACTGCACACAAGAATCAGGTCTACTTTACACATTTATTACAAATATTAACAAACACCTCGAGCTGGCAGTGGCAGGTGAGCCTATAGCTTTCATGTTCGTAAGTGTATATTGCAGTTTGGTGGGAACAAGCGTGACTTGTGAGAATTAGTTATTACATGCCACAACATTTTCTATTGCACACATACCAAGTAAAAGATTAATACGTAACAGCTTCCCACTGAAATCAGGGTGATTTTTCAACAAACAGCTAGGTTAAAATAGTGTCTTTTGACAAAACAAATTAAATGGAGCACAATCTACAGTTCAAAAAAATAGAGCACAATCTCCAAAAAACTAAATTCCATTCGATTGGTTAACACCAAATAATGTTCAGTACCACAAAAGAAAGCATAATTTACCTCCTAAGCGTTCAGCTACAGCTCCAACAACTAAACCCCCCACCATATCAACGGCAAGCACATCTGAATATGCACCAACGTTTGCCATAGACAACAAGAGGGAGAGCGCATCAACTCGCATAGACCTGGGGAGCACATAAAAGACAGCATTAAGTAGCTAAGTGCTATAGCTATCCACTTCTGTTGTTTCTAGGCAACAAGATCAAGGAATTGACTATGATGACAAGGAAAAAAAAGATTGGCCCTAACAAGTAATGAAAGGGAAATAATAATTACCCTATTCGAGCTGGGTACTTCTTGAAATATGTCTCACAAATGCTGTAGCATAAAAGGGAAGAACAATATTAGATAATTTCGCACACCATCCAGTAGTATATGTTAAGTCTAATGAGCAAAATAAAAAAAGGCAATTATCTTTTCAAGTGCCAAGCACTTTGCAAATACGAGTACGACAGAATTATTTCAAAATTACGCCAACTTTCCAGATAATGAAGTTAATCGAGTTCAGTCGGTAATCTTTCAAACCAAAAGCTGGGAAACCGACATGTTCTATTGAGAGAGAATTAAAACTCACCCAGCCCACCCAGCCAACCTAAAAAATTAATTTGCACCGCGAATTTTATAAAACAAAAAGTTATTTCTTGTTCTGAACACCCTATAACACCACTTTCTAATTAAATAGAGGATACACGAAAATTCAGAAGAACAGCAGTGGGACTCAAATTTCATAGGCTGTAAGTTCAAAAACATTTCATTTCAGTCTTCTTCTTATTTTCCCTCTCTACCCACTTTACCTCTCGATTCAATATGTTCCATGTTGATTTCGGATTAAGAAGCACAAATTTGGTTGTATTGATGAATGATGATAGCATATATAATCATTCTGTTCCTGCATCTCTTGCAGAAACACAGAGGAAACGTGTATTCAAATTCCTTCAAATTGTACGTTGCAACAGTGCAACACACTACCCGGTAGAAGTTGGTGTGACCTAAGCTTAGCTGGGCTATGTAAGTTTAGGCACAACAGACTAGATTGCCACGATTGAGACATGGCGTTGATGTGGAAATAGAAAGCAACAGCCCATATGCTAGATGTGTTATCATCAATTGTTTGTAGTGAAATTACAAATAAAGCAACGAATTCTTTCTTACTAGACCTATGTCATTCACACTCTACAACAATCTTCAAACTTCAGTGAAGAAGAAACATCAAAGATATTGGTTCACTACTTTCGACAAGACATCCACTACAGAGAGCGAACCAGAAGATGTATCTTTGTACTCAAATAAACACTACATATGGTCACATGTGATTGTCATACTCATACATCACTGCAAGTTTGACCGAGTATTCGCTTTTCAAAAGATATGTGATATTTTTCCTGCTGCAAAAAGGGAAGCACATGATACCTTCTGGAAGAGGGGCGTCGCAGAAGCACTTTCGGTGCATATTTCTTTTGTTTCTTCAGTTTGTATTTCTCCTGCAACCGAACAGGTTGAACTAAATCAGTCCTCATCAGCGTCCTCCAGAACAGCAAGGAATCAAACTAGACAGTAACTGATACTAACCTGTGAGAAAACTGTCTTATTTCCAAATGTGGAGCTGTTCGCTATCAAAGCCTCCACAATCGCATCGCCGCTCGCACCCTCCCTATTAAAACCACATGACGTCAAAATCTTGTTAAAACAGAGAGCAGAGAAACAAATATCCTACGCAAGCAGGGCACAGTTGAAAACGGTCGAATCCTCACCGCTTCATTGCCTCTATGTCCTCGCTCGACAGCGTCTGCGCTGTGTTATTGTCAACCAGGGACCTATTGTCCCTGGTCTCGTCCTGCGCCTGGCCACCGGCGCCGCCGTCTCGCGCCTTATCATCTGTACCAATGCCAGCGATTGCTATTACTAAGATAAAATAGCAGAATGTATTTTACAGAGTGCATCAATGGACTGGAAGAAAAAACATTGGCATGCTTGCCTTGAGACGGCGCGTCGGTGGCGGCGCAGGGGACGAGGCCGTCGGGCCCGACGCGGAAGAGGGAGCCGAAGGGGCGGCCGAGCAGCGGCTGCAGCGAGCAGCTCTTGTCCCCTATCTTCACCGTCCTGCGCCACCACACAACAGAGAGACGTTGTTAGCCCGACCCCACCAGCTAGGGTTTCGGAGCGGGAGGCTAAAGAGGGGAGGGGAGGGGAAGGGAGGGTACGGACGCGCCGGCGGTGAGACGGAAGAAGGCGAGGCGGTCGCCGTCGTTGATGTCGAGGAGCACGCTGCAGCCCTCCCACGCCTCCCGCGGTATCGCCAGCGTCGGCGTCTGCGGCGGCGGCGGCGGCGCCATTGGAGTCGCCGAGTTGGATAGTTCGGGAGGGAGATTGAAGCAGAGGAGGGTTTAACCAGACCTGGCCAACGGGACTAGGCCTGTACATAAACGGGCCAGTACGTGTGCCTCGCCTCAAGGCCCAGGCATGGCCGATAAAAAATTCTGAAGAAAAAAAACGGGCCATGGCCTTGCTTCGCGGCCCAGGCACAACCCCAGGCGTGTCGCCGGCCTGGCACGGTGGAAAATCCTATTCGCCGCTCTCTCGGGCGAACTGTCGAGGGATCGCACAAAGGAGCGCGCGAGCGACCGACATGGGCCGGCCCACTTATACATACTGCGTCCAACCGGTTTTAGGAACCTTCTAGAGGTTCCCCGAACCGGGTTTTTTTCTGTATCGTTTTTTTTTGTTCTTTTCGGCATTTTATCGTTTTTATTTAGTTTTTTTCTTTTCTGTTTCTTTTCTTTTTTTAGTTTCTATTTCTTTTCTTGATGTTTTTTCCAAAATTTAACAACTTTGCAAAATTTGTTCGTAAATTTAAGAAAAATGTTCGCTTTTCAATTTTTGTTCATGAGTTTCAATAAATGTTCCTATTTTCAAAATTGTTCATGTTTTCAAATTTTGTTTGCATTCGAAAAATGTTTAGGAATTTCAAAAAGTGTTCCAGCTTTCCAAATTTGCTCACAAATTTATAAAATGTTCATGTTTTCAAATTTTGTTCACAAATTGTAAAATGTTCGTAAATTCCATAAATTTGTTTGGGAGTTTGAGAAAATGTTCCTGTTCCAAAATTTGTTCACAAAGTTTTAAGAAAGTTCAAATTTACAAGTTTTGTTTGGAGTTTTGAAAAATGTTCCGTTTCCAAAATTGTTTGCAAATTTTAAAAAATGTTCGTTTTTTCAAAAAAAAATTGGGGTTTTAGAAAATGTTCGCGTGCAAAACTTGTTCATGTTTCCAAATTTTGTTTTGAAATTTGAAAAATTGTTCCTGTTCAGTTTTTTGGGTAGTTTAGAAAATGTTTCCATTCTAAAAAATATGTTCGCCTCTCCAAAATTCGTTTGTGTCTCGAAAAATGTTTGATTTTTCTCAAAATTTGTGAAAAAAATAATGTTCACCTTTGATAAAACATTCAAAATGTTTTGTGTTCGAATTTTTGAAAGATGTTTGGATTGGCGTTTGAGTTTTCTTAAGGTTTTGCAATGTTCTATCATAAAGAAAGCTAGCTAGCTCAACTTGTTTGAATTGTATGCTCGGAAGCAGCAGGTCTAGTGTTCGATTCCTGGCATCGTATCTTTTTTTATTCCAACGTGAGCTACTATTAGCGAGAGAGCTGGGCCGGCCCAGTCTCTCGATCCCCTATGCGATGGCTCGACTGCTTGACGCACAGAGCGTCACATAGGAACTCTTTGGCACGGTTAGCCGCGTGCCGGCCACGCGTGCTTATGGGTCGGCCTGCTCAGCATGGCCCATTTGGCCAGGGCCAGCTATAGATTTAACACACAGGACTTCATGTCGCCTAAGCATGATGTTGCAAAATGCAGATTAAAGCATTTTGCGCGGAGCTTCATCAGGACATCGGTTCCTCCACAGATGGATAGTTGCCTATCAGTCTTGATAGTTTGCGCCTTCAACTAGAATGTCTGCTTCCACAACCCACGATAGGATTGAGTCCCCCACAGAAAATTTATACATCATGATGAAACATGTGGTGTGCAAGACGTAATTGGGAGAAGGTGATGGAGTTGCAAATCGTAGAAGACGAGGAGTGTAAGGGCATATTTATCCCGTATATGTTTTGGTGATTGATGACGATACTTTTGCGGACTAATCGTATGCTTTGAGTTCCTCACATGGTTCATCTCTAGGCTCGAGACGATTCGTGCCCTTCGGAGATTATTGAAGACGGCATCGTCCTACGTTTCTTTTTGGTGGATTTGAGTCGTAGGAGAGCCGTACTATTAAGAAGGGGTCCACGTCGGAAAGGTTTGGGCGGAATCAACACGTACACTTGTCCCTCCTTTCTCTGCACTTTGGAGCTTCCCTTCGTTATCTTGGTTATGCAGAAATCTGACTATTGCCACTGTACTTGCGGTAGTACCGCAGGTACACGCGGTAGTACCGCTGGGTGCCACGGTAGTACCGCTCTCAGGAGCGGTAGTACCGCGGCTCCGTGCCTAGTGCCGCTCCGGTGCGGTAGTAGGCGGATGTAATTTTTACATCCGCGCCCACCTGGTAATGCAGGAGCCCACGGTAATCTTGCTCCCTATGAGCCGTATTGCGTGGCCCTCCTACCAAGTACCGTAGGTTCACGGTAGTAAACGCAGCGCTTCGGTAGTACCGCTCCTAAGGAAGCGGTAGTACCGCGTCGGATTTTGCACTACCGCGGTTCTGCGGAAGTTGGCACGGATGTAATTTATTTCATCCGCGCCCTTCTCAGTCGTGACTTCCACGCCTTGCGGTAGTACCGCAAGGGGAAATGAGTAATGCCGCAAGCGGTAATCTTGCCCTTAGCCGTGCTAGTCACGGCTGTCTGTCTGTGATACCGTGGTCCGCCATGATAATCCGTCTTGACCTCATGCAGTAGTACCGCGTCAGCGGGCTGACTAAGTGGATAACGGTTGGATTTTTCCACGGCTATATAAGGGCTTCTTCAACCTCTAGTTGTCTACCTCTTCTCTCTAAGCTCCATTGTTGCTCCAAGCTCCATCTTGGCCCGATCTCTCTCCTAGCCAATCAAGCTTGTTGATTTGCTCGGGATTGGGTGATAAGGGCCCGATCTACACTTCCACCACAAGATATTTGATTCCCCCCACTTATCCCTTGCGGATCTTGTTACTCTTGGGTGTTTGAGCATCCTAGACGGTTGAGGTCACCGTGGAGCCATATTCCATTGTGGTGAAGCTTCGTGGTGTTGTTGGGAGTCTCCAATTAAGTTGTGGAGATTGCCCCAACCTTGTTTGTAAAGGTTCGGTCGCCGCCTTCAAGGGCACCAATAGTGGAATCACGACTCTTGCATTGTGCGAGGGCGTAAGGAGATTACGGTGGCCCTAGTGGCTTCTTGGGGAGCATTGTGCCTCCACACCGCTCTAACGGAGACGTACTTCCCCTCAAAAGGAAGGAACTTGTAACACATCCTCGTCTCCACCGGCTCCAATCTTGGTTATCTTATCCCTTTACTTGTGCAAGCTTATTTGTGTTCCTATCCTTGCTTGCTCGTTGCTTGTGTTGTTGCATCATATAGGTTGTCCACCTAGTTGCACATCTAGACAACCTTTATTATTGCAAAGTTTAAATTGGTAAAGAAAAGCTTAAAAATTGTTAGTTGCCTATTCACCCCCCTCTAGTCAACCATATCGATCCTTTCAATTGGTATCGAGCCTCGTCTCTTTTTAATGACTTTACCGTCTTCAGAGAGTATGGTTGACGTCGTAGATGATGTGGGGAGCACTCCGGTGCGAATCCGACATCATCTACGGAGATGGGAGTACCTCGATCTCGTGAGGAATCCAATGTGGCGTTGGACACATTGAAAAACTCCATGACGAGCGAGGTCAAGGACATGTTTAAGGAATTCCTAGAAGGGCTTAAACTTTCCACCGCACCCGTGAAAGTGGATGATCCCGCCAACACGGGAGCGGATGCTAACTCCGATAAGGAGGAAGCTACTAGTGAGAAAGCCCCCTCGTCTAGTGGTAAGAATGGCACCGGCATCTTCGCCCATGTGCAACCTCCCGTTTATGGTGGGCCGATTCCTTCCACTCATTTGAATCATGCCGGTCCACCACCTAAGATTGATTAAAAGGAGGATTTTGATTCTTGGGTTTATCGTTTTAAGCGTCATTTAAATCATGTGAACACTAACCTTTGGAGAATCATTGAAGAAGGTTTCTATCCGCATGATCCGAGCAACTTTTCTCCTAGAGAGGTCGTGGACCATCAATTCAATGAGAATGCTCTCTTCATCATCCAAGAAGCAATCCTTCCCGAATACCTCCCTCATCTCCGGCCTTACACCCTTGCCAAAGATGCTTGGCTCAAGGTGGTCTCCATGTATCGAGGAAGCGCAAGCATTCAACGTTCCAATTATGAAGTGGTCCAAGATGAAGCCGATGAGTTTGCAATGAAGGAAGAAGAAGAACCTCGTGAGCTCTATCGAGAGTAACCAAGCTTGCCGTCTCCTCCGGGGTCATGGAAGTAAGGACACAAATGACAAGCTGGATCAAGCGCCAAATTTCTCAAGGCAATGATGCCCTACCACAAAGCCATGTCCTCCGTCATCCGTCAACGACCGGACTTCCACACCTTGTCCTCAAGTGATGTGTTGGATGAGTTTGTGGCTATGAGCATATTGGACAAGACCGCCGACAATGCGGTGCTTCGCTCTCAAAGAGCAAAGAAGCCCAACCTCGCTTTGAAGGCCAAGATTTGTGTCGAAGAAGATGGAGAGGAGGAAGAAGAAGAGAGCAACCTCGAAGATACTAAGTATGATTATCATGAACACATGGCCCTTGCTTCAAGACAATTTTGGAGCAAGAAGAACTCAAGGCCCAACTTCAACAAGAGCAATTCAAGTGGCTCTAAGGGCAAGCAACGAGTGAGGACGTGTTTCAATTGTGGAAATATGAGTCACTTTGTTGCGGAGTGTCCATATGAGAAGAGGGAAGACAATGGTGGCAAGCTCATCCGTAAGGACAAGGCCAAGTCTTTTCCCAACAAGAGCAACTTCCCAAAGAAGACTCCTCACAAAGCCTTGGTGGTTCAAGAAGAGTACAATGAGGATGATGATGATGATGATGATGGTGAATCAGTTGCCATGGCCTCCGTGGCCATTGCAATGACTCCTCGGGTGTCTCTTTTCGGTTCACCCAATGAAAGCATCACCGCCAAGTGCCTCATGGCTAAAGCCACCAACAAGGTAACCCCCAACATCAAAACTACCATCATCAATCATTCTTCTTTGTGGATTGCATTGATGAACATGAGGGACTAAAGTAGAGGAAAATGAATTTGAGATCTTTATGAGTAAACTCAAAGGGAAATCCAAGAAGCACTTCGTTGCTCTCTTGGAACAACTTGGTGAAGCCAATGTCATGATCGAGACTCATGAAGAAACCATTTCTAAGATGGAAGGGCATAGTCGTGACTATGCCGATGAGATTTCGGATCTTTCCAATGCTCTTGAGGAAGAGCGTGGTCTTCGTTTGGCTCTTGAGGAGTCACACAACGATGATCACGCTAAATAAAAGAAAGACCTTGATCATGCTCTTGTTGTGTCTCGTGTGCTTAGTTCCGAGAAGGCAAAGCTTGGAGTTGATCTTGCTAGACTCAACGAGAACTTTGACACTCTCGACAAGGCTCACAAAGTCTTGAAGGGTGCTCATGCTAGTATCAAAGAGTCTCATGATCAACTCCAAGTGAAGCTAACCAAGGAGAAAGCCACCTTTCCTCATATGATATTGATTGATAATGCAAATGCTACTAACCCTTGTTGTGAGCATGTGCATCTTGTTGAGGAGAATACTAAGTTGAAGGAGCAACTTGAAAAGGGCCTTGTCACATGCATTCAAGGTGAGAAGAACCTTAATGACCTTTTGAGTAATCAAAAGGAAGTTGTGGCCAAGGAGGGGATTGGGTTCGCGCCCAAGCCCAAGAGCAAGAAGAAGAATGACAAGACCAAGCAACCTCCCCTCTCAAGCAAACTTTTGTGAGGGAGGGAGAGGGTGCTTCAAGAAGAAGAAGAACCGTGCAAAGGGTGGCAATGTCAAGAAGGACAACGTCATCCCCATGAACATAGCCGTGACTTTAACCCCTCTTATGTGTTGTGTCGTGCTAGTGATGGGCATGTTTATGCTAAATTTGTTGGTTCTTCTTATGAGTACATTGAATGGTCTATTTGGGTTCCTAAGACCCTCGTTACTAACATCAAAGGACCCATTACCAAATGGGTACCTAAAACCAAGCATTGATCACTTGTAGGGGTTTGCTTAGGTGGGAGATCATGGTTGCTCGATAGTGGAGCAACAAATCATATGACCGGAGCAAGGACATGGTGGTGGACGTGCAAGAGATTCCATCTATGCCCACCGATGTCGAGTGGGGTGATGCATCACATTCTAAGGTATTGGGTCTCGGCAAGGTTGTCATTTCTCATGATCTTACGATCGATAAAGTCATGCTTGTTGAGTCCCTTGCATACAATTTGCTTTCCGTTCGTCAACTTGCAGTCATGGGTTTTGCTACTTTCTTTGACATTGATACCGTGGCCCTCTTGTGGAGCAAGACTCTTAAAGTAGCCTTTGTTGGGCATGTCGAAAATGGTCTCTATGTGATTAACTTTTGGAGCGACCCACTAAGACCGCGACATGCCTAATGGCTAAAGTTGACGTGGGATGGCTTTGGCATCGCCGTTTAGCCCATGTCAATATGAGATCTTTGCAAAGTCTTCTCAAGGGGACCATGTTCGTGGACTAACAAATGTTAGTTTTGCCAAAGACCGTGCTTGCAAAGTGCTTTGTATAGAAGGAAACCTTCATGAGAAGGCTCACCCTCCCACGACTATCATATACTCAAAGAGACCCTTGGAGCTCCTTCACATGGATCTTTTTGGGCCACCATCATTTGATAGTCTTGGAGGAAGAAAGTATTGCTTGGTGATCGTGGATGACTATTCGAGATACACTTGGGTATATTTCTTCAAGAGGAAGAGTGAGACCCAACAAACCGTCATCGACTTTGCAAATGAAGCTCAACGTCAACATAATGCAAAGATCTTGACTATAAGAAGTGACAACGGCACCGAGTTCAAGAACTACACCTTGGATGAGTTTCTTAGTGATGAGGGAATCAAGCATCAATATTCTGCACCATATACCCCTCAACAAAATGGTGTGGCGGAGAGAAAGAACCGGACGTTGATGTATGCGGCAAGGACCATGATGGCGGAGTTCAAGTCTCCATACAACTTTTGGGACAAAGACATCAACACCGCTTGTCATGCATCCAATCGGCTCTATCTCCGCAAAGGCTTGAACAAGACTCCTTATGAGATACTCACCGGCAACAAGCCCAACCTCAAGTACTTCTGGTGTTCGGGTGTAAGTGTTTCATTCTCAAGAAAGGTGTTCGTTTGTCTAAATTTGAAGCTAGAGCTCATGAGGGCATATTTGTTGGTTATGCTACAAACTCTCATGCTTACCGTGTCCTCAATAAATCCACGGGACTTATTGAGGAGACGTGTAACGTGGAGTTTGATGAGAATAACGGCTCCCAAGTGGAGCAAAGTGGCACTTGTGATGTAGGTGATGAAATTCCTCTCCAAGCCATAAGAAGAATGGGAGTTGGCTTTATCCTACCCATTGAGGAACCCCTTGTGGCCGAAGGAGAAGGACAATGCTCCACTCAAGTGGAGCCATCACCAACCCAAGGCCCAGACGCTCAGAAGAACAAAGTGAAGGCCCTCAACCTCAAGAACAAGACCAAGGGCAAGATCGGGCTCAAGATGATGATATCACCTTAAATGATGCCCAAGGTCAAGTTCTCTCCCCCGAGCATGCTCAAGATGAAGGTCATGCTCAAGACGGCGCTCAAGATGATCAAGTGACCCCTCCTCATCTCACCTCCGAGGAGGAATTAGAGCGTCGTGCCGCCAAGATTGCTTCCAAACTCACTACCAAAGGCCATCTCATGGAGAATGTGGTTGGAAGCCTAAGAAAAGGGGTAAGCACTCGTAGACAATTGGCAAACTATTGTGAACATCACGCGTTTGTCTCTTGTGTTGAACCTCAAAAGGTCTATGAGGCGCTCGAAGACTCGGATTGGCTCAATGCCATGCATGAAGAACTCAACAACTTTGAGTACAACAAGGTGTGAATATTGGTGCCAAGGCCATCGGAGAACCACAACGTCATTGGAACCAAGTGGATTTTCAAGAACAAGCAAGATGCTCATGGGAACATCATTCGCAACAAGGCAAGATTGATAGCTCAAGGCTACTCCCAAGTCGAGGGTATCGACTACGGTGAAACCTTTGCTCCCGTTGCTCGTCTTGAATCCATTCGTTTGTTGATTGCTTATGCTTCCCATCACAACTTTAAGTTGCAATAAATGGATCTAAAAAGTGCTTTTCTTAATGGTCCCATTAATGAGTTGGTCTATGTCAAGCAACCCCCCGGGTTCGAGGACCCCTACTTCCCGGATCATGTGTATCAACTCGATAAGGCACTCTATGGACTTAAACAAGCCCCACGTGCATGGTATGACCACCTTACCGAGTTGTTACAAGATCGTGGTTTTGAAGTGGGGCAAATCAACCCCACTCTTTTTACTAAGAAGGTCAATGGGGAGTTGTTTGTATGCCAACTATATGTTGATGATATTATCTTTGGTTCTCCTAACAAAGCTTTCAATGAGGAATTTGCCGCTCTCATGACCTCCAAGTTCAAGATGTCTTCGATGGGAGAGTTGAAGTTCTTCCTTGGTTTCGGTATCAAACAAAGAAGAGAAGGAACCTTCATCAACCAAGCCAAATACACTCAAGACATGCTCAAAAGATTCAAGCTAAGTGATGTCAAGCCGGCTACTACACCAATGCCCACCAAGTGCCAACTTGACATTGATCCCAATGGTAAAGCGGTGGATCAAAAGGTATATCGCTCCATGATTGGATCCTTGCTTTACCTTTGTGCATCTAGACCGGATATCATGTTGAGTGTGGGAATGTGTGCACGGTTTCAAGCCGCACCAAAGGAAAGTCATTATGTGGCGGTCAAGAATCTTTCGATATTTGGCTCATACCCCAAACTTTGGCTTATGGTACCCAAGAGGAGCAAACTTCAAGCTTGAAGGATTTACGGATTCCGATTGGGCGGAGACAAAGTGGATAGGAAGTCCACTTCCGGAGGGTGCCAATTTCTTGGTTGCTCCTTGGTAAGTTTGTCTTCCAAGAAGCAAAGTTGTGTGTCTCTCGGCCCAATCAAGCGGAATATGTGGCGGCCGGTAGTTGTTGTGCTCAACTCCTATGGATGAGGCAAACTTTAAAGGAGTACGGTGTCATTTGTGACAAAGTGCCTCTTTGGTGTGATAATGAAAGTGCCATCAAGATTTCTCTCAACCCGGTGCAACACTTCAAGACGAAGCACATCGAGATTCGGTATCACTTCATCCGGGATCACATTAGGCGAGGAGAGATCGAGCTCAAGTATGTCAACACTCAGGATAACCTTGCAGATATATTCACGAAGCCCTTAGATGAAGCAAGATATCATGAGTTAAGGCATGAGCTAAATATCATTGATTTGAGCAATGTGACTTGGGCCGTGCACTCCCCACCACACTCAACTTGCTGTCTAGTTTAGGTGTAGGCATGGACATAGGGGAGTATTGTTCTCTCAATGAACTCTCCCTCCCCATTATGCATAAATCGATCACCTCTTTCACATTAGCCATTTTTATGGTACTTGTGTTCCAAAGACGAGTTTTGGTCATGGGCCCAAGGATAATTCTTGGCGGTGCCATACCATCCTACTCAAACATAGGTGGCTTCGGCCACCGCCCTCTCTCCTTGAGAGGCCTTGTCGTTTGGTGGTTTCTTGTTGTCTTTTGCCTCTGGTTTGTGGTTGAGTTTGTGGTTTCTTGTGTGTGAAAAAAAATATAATTTTCATTGCAAAGGCCCTTTTTCGTTTTTTAAACATGCGGTAACTTGAGTTTCACGGTACTACCGCGGCCAGCTGCGGTACTACCGCAGCCATCCACGGTACTACCGTTTGCAGGAGCACGGTACTACCGCAACCTCACGGCAGTAATTTTTTACTGCCGCTTGGTTGAGCGGTACTACCGCCTCGGTGCGGAACTTCCGCCCGAGCGGTACTACCGCGATGATATGACGGTACTACCGCTGACGGTTGTGGCGTGGGTTAAGGACGGCAGGGGGGAGTTCTAACTCCCCATACCCATTCGCTGCCTTCTCCCCACATCGCCTCCTTCTCTCCCTTGCTCAAGAACGGAGCCGGCGTCTCTCGCCGGATCTCCTTCACCGGCTGCCCTCCCGTGATTCCGACCGGTGGGATCGTTCCCCATCGCGTGCTCTTGCTATGGACCCAGGTTTTTCCCAAATTCCCTCTCCTTGTTGTTGGTGTTTGGCGTTTCTAGGTTTTGGGGAGGCTTGTGTGTTCTTGAGATTGATAGGCCTAATCTCTGCAAGAAGAAGATGAAGGAGTGTAGTATTGCATAGGATTTATATGTGTATTGCTGTCATGCGCTAGATCTGATCACTGTAGCACCGCCGTTGTTTCGCGGTTCTTTTCAGATTCAAATTGATAGATGGATCCGCTGCGACGCGGTACTACCGCCCCTATGGCGCGGTACTACCGCATGCACGGTACTACCGCCCTCGGTGCGGTACTACTGCGCTTCAGGCGGCACTACAGCTCTACTTCCGCTCCAACCACGGTACTACCGTGACCCGCATGGTACTACCTCGTTTGGAGTAGTACTACGCTTTAGTACCGCATGACGATGGCGATCCCACCGTGCCTCACACCTATCGCATGCCAACTTTCTCATATGTCTCCTATGTGTTTCTTGTGCTTTTTCGTGGCCTTTGCATTGATCTTCTTGCGTTTTTGGTGCTTTGCGTGTGTGGTTCGGTGGTGGCTCTCGCCGGTCCAATCCCAGCCGTGACACCGGCTCCAAGCGTCTCAAGAACCCCGGTGACGCACTGCAGGGCTCCTCTTACGCCCCCAAGCGCCATGTCAAGACAATCGCCACCAAGTTCAAGGAGCCCGCCAAGAGCATGGATGAGATGCCCCATTACGACTACGTCCGCCTCGGGAACATGGATCCGTACGTGACCCCTCGTTCCTCAGTCAGGGGCTGTGAGCTGTTCTGAAACAAGCATCAAACCAACGTCTATATGGACGTCATTAAGAACAAGCAGAATACCTATGTGGATGTGAAGTGGATTGACATGCATCACTTGAGGAAGGAGAAGTTCCGTGCCTACTTTGGAGAGGCTCTGGACTTGGTGGAGCAGTTTGGCATTGAGCATATAATCTCTTTTCACCTTGACTATGATCCCGAGCTCATTGGTCAGTTCTTTGCTTCTGTCTACTTTCACCCCAATGAGGAAAGGAGGATGACCTGGATGACAAATGGCCGTAAGTCGATTGCTACAGGAAGGAGTTCATGGATCTGCTCCAAGTTCACGATGACGGGCTTGACTCCCCGTGGGTGTTAGGTCCCCATGCCAACCCTGACTCTGCCAACAAGGACACGCTTGCACCGTTCTATGTTGAGAAGACACTTCCAAGTGGCAAGATAGGTTTGGTGCTCAACTCTTTTTTGGATATCATGTACCGCATCTTCCGCAACTCCTTGTTCCCCCGCATTGGTGACAAGGACAAGGTTCATGCCTATATGGTGGATATGATGCTCATCTGCGAGGAGGCTCGTGTGTCTCAGACTCAGCCACTTGATATCTCACACATCATGTGGTGTGAGCTTCGATTTGCCGTGTTCAACCGCAAGGTGCCTATATACAGTCTCAGACTGCTTCTCACGATCTCGAGGATTTGGGACAAGATGTTCCCTGGTGAGGAGTTCCTTGCCCCTGACTGCATTCGCCATGACCCCATCTGTCTGCGTGTCAAACCCAACTGGGCCAACACTACTACTCGTGCTGAGGCGTCTACTGCTAGGGCTGCTGTTGGAGAGGAGGATGCTGGCGCCGAGAATGTTGATGAGGGCCATGCTGCTAGGCCTTCCTGTGGCTCCTCTATGCCTTCTTGGGCCACGGGTGAAGGACAAGATGAAGACTCTTTTCTGCATGCAAGCCAAGGGCAAGACAGGACTCATGTGGCATCCAAGGAGAGTCGTCACGGGACAGGAAGATCTTGAAGCTCTATGGTGAGGATGTGTGCATGGTCTCGAGGAGCACATCACTCCAGAGGCCGAGTGGATGGCGAAGCAAGGCTACAAGTGGACTGATTCTCGAGGAGGACGCCGAGGCGTCCATCCCCGGCCTTGAGGAGTCTGACGGAGAGGGTTGGGACGAGTTCCCTTCTACTTGAGCCACCGCTTGTGTGTAGGTGTCCTCTCGCCTTTTTGGCGTCTCGATGCCAAAGGGGAGAGAGCGAGGGATTCTTGAGTCTTGTGTTCGTGTTTGGTGTGTTTATTGCGTTTCCGGTTGAACCTCGTTTGAATCGTTTGAACCTCGCTTTTAGTTGCTTTTCCTTCTTATGGTGTAAGATATATTCACTCTATCTATCTTAGCAAGCTTATGTTATATCGTGCTATATGGTGCTTAGATGTTATTCTTGGACCTTTGTCTCTAAAATATAGGGGAGTGGTGATCCTAGTTCGTGTGCTATGCAGTCCAAAGCATTCATCCGGAGTGCACACATCTAGGGGAGCCCGTCTATATTTTGGAGAGGAGGGGTTTGCTCTTGCTCTATATTATTGTATCTTTGTGCAAATCCCGTATTGTCATCAATTCACCAAAAAGGGGGAGATTGTAAGGGCATATTTATCCCGTATATGTTTTGGTGATTGATGACGGTACTTTTGCAGACTAATCGTATGCTTTGAGTTCCTCAGATGGTTCATCTCTAGGCTCGAGACGATTCGTGCCCCTCGGCGTCGTCCTACATTTCTTTTTGGTGGATTTGAGTCGTAGGAGAGCCGTACTATTAAGAGGGGGTCCGCGTCGGAAAGGTTTGGGCGGAATCAACACGTACACTTGTCCCTCCTTTCCCTGCACTTTGGAGCTTCCCTTCGTTATCTTGGTTATGCGAAAATCTGACCATTGCCACTGTACTTGCGGTAGTACCGCAGGTACACGCGGTAGTACCGCTGGGTGCCACGGTAGTACCGCTCTCAGGAGCGGTAGTACCGCGGCTCCCAGGCCTAGTGCCGCTCCGGTGCGGTAGTAGGGGCGGATGTAATTTTTTACATCCGCGCCCACCACGGTAGTACCGCTCGTCCAGCGCGGTAGTACCACGGAGCCCACGGTAGTACTGCTCCCTATGAGCCGTAGTACCGTGGCCCTCCTACCAAGTACCGTAGGTTCACGGTAGTAGGCACGCGCTACGGTAGTACCGCTCCTAAGGAGCGGTAGTACCGCGTCGGATTTTTGCACTACCGCAGTTTCTGCGGAAGTTGGCACGGATGTAATTTATTTCATCCGCGCCCTTCTCAGGTCGTGACTTCCACCTTGGCGGTAGTACCGCAAGGGGAGCGGTAGTACCGCATAGCGGTAGTATCGCCCTTAGCCAAACTAGTCCTGCACTGTCTTTGCCGCCATGTAGTACCGTGGTCCGCCATGTAGTACTGCATGTGACCTCATGGTAGTACCGCGCCCCTGGAGCGGTAGTACCGCGCGTCGCGGGCTGACTAAGTGGATAACGGTTGGATTTTTTCCACGGCTATATAAGGGGCTTCTTCAACCTCTAGTTGTCTACCTCTTCTCTCTCTAAGCTCCATTGTTGCTCCAAGCTCCATCTTGGCCCGATCTCTCTCCCTAGCCAATCAAACTTGTTGATTTGCTCGGGATTGGGTGATAAGGGCCCGATCTACACTTCCACCACAAGATATTTGATTCCCCCCACTTATCCCTTGCGGATCTTGTTACTCTTGGGTGTTTGAGCATCCTAGACGGTTGAGGTCACCGTGGAGCCATATTCCATTGTGGTGAAGCTTCGTGGTGTTGTTGGGAGCCTCCAATTAAGTTGTGGAGATTGCCCCAACCTTGTTTGTAAAGGTTCGGTCGCCGCCTTCAAGGGCACCAATAGTGAAATCATGACTCTTGCATTGTGCGAGGGCGTGAGGAGATTACGGTGGCCCTAGTGGCTTCTTGGGGAGCATTGTGCCTCCACACCGCTCTAACGGAGATGTACTTCCCCTCAAAAGGAAGGAACTTCGGTAACACATCCTCGTCTCCACCGGCTCCAATCTTGGTTATCTTATCCCTTTACTTGTGCAAGCTTATTTGTGTTCCTATCCTTGCTTGCTCGTTGCTTGTGTTGTTGCATCATATAGGTTGTCCACCTAGTTGCACATCTAGACAACCTTTATTATTGCAAAGTTTAAATTGGTAAAGAAAAGCTTAAAAATTGTTAGTTGCCTATTCACCCCCCCCCTCTAGTCAACCATATCGATCCTTTCAAGGAGCCCTCGCACGAAGTGGTTCAAGGGCAGTGATAACCCCGCTTGATGAATAGGATGTGCAACACTCGCTCATCCCCAACTAGGTTTGGCGTCTGCTTGTTGACCCCCTTGGTAGTTGTTTAGATCCCCGCGTTGGGATCGGGCCCGCGCGGCGAGTAGTTCTTCAGTAGCTCGTCGCCTACCACCGAAGTCGGCCAATTCTCCTTTCTCCAACCATCTCTAGAAGCGGGGCGGCAACAACGACTTCGGTCCCAACTTTCTTCTTCTAGGTACGATACATCCTCGATGGAGGAAAGTTCAAAAGAACACATAGCGGCGAGAGAAATGAAGTGCGCAATGGAATTTTGGGGGCGCTACAACTATGAGCGCGAGGAAGAGCAAGAATAATAGGTGGGTGATGTGAACTGCTCCTCCACAATGCCTTCTTTTATAGGCAACATAGGAAAACCGGAAGTGGATCCTCTAACATTAAGGAGGGAAGTCACCTAAGCTACAGTATAATCTAGTGCAAAACAAAGAAGGAAAGTCAAGATCACTGTAGCGAATACTGTATTTATCTACTGTAATAGGTTATGTGTGTGATTACTGTTCATGTAAATAAATTTAAAATTAATTTTATTACATCATAATTTTGTTTGTATGTAATTTTTGTAAATGTATACAATAGATTTGTAATTTACAAATTAATTCAAATCATTTTAGCCTTAATCATATGGATGCGAAGGAGGAAAGTTAGGGAATTGTAGCTTAGGTGACTTCTCTTCTTCATGTTAGAGGATCCACTTTCAGGAAAACCACTTGGCCTAACCGCGCACCACGCATGGAAGCTAACAACTACTCCCTCCGTTCAGGTGCATAGGGCACCTACGAAAAAGCTCTGCGATTTAGGTGGGTTGAGATCGGACGAGAGCGCACCCAGGTTCCCCTAAAAATCGAAACTGGATTTGGAAATTAATCATGTCATTAGTGCTGGCCGTTTGGGCTAACCCATGCAAAGGAAAAATCCCGGCGCCGCATGGCCCACCCATAGAATTCACTCGTCTAATCAGCGCCTGGCTACCGTGCATGCATTGGTTCTTTCCTTCTCTCACGGATCGCCATGCATGCTGTTTGCTTTCACACATGAGATTACTAGGAGGTGGACCGGTGGGAGATTAGGAGAAGGAGCGCGTCCTGGTGGAGTGAACGGAAAAAACGAGACTGTTTAGATAAACGACGAGCATTTAATTGAATCACGTGTAACACATTTGGAACTTCAGGATTATCTTAAGCGCCCTATGCACCTGGATGGAGGGAGTACATCATCGTGTGTCTCGCGTGCAACCTACACGGGAATCGAGGCGCCGTCGCTGCATGACGTGCTAAGACATCACATCCAGTCGTCTTTTTTTTTTGAGAATCACACATCCAGTCGACTTCAATGATAGGATTCGCCTCGTGCACGTATCGCACGGGGATTGAGGCGGCATCACCGCGGTGCGGCGGCCCAACCGTCCCGGCCCATCTACCCGTGTGTCACCAACGCTCCCCAATGTTCCACCTAGTCATCGACTGGCAGTAATTGTGCGTAGTTGATTTAACAACAAACCTTATTTTGCCCATCGCAGTGTTTTGCACGCTCCAAAGTCACTTTGAGAGCATGGACAATAACTCACACAATTGTTGGCCAATATGATGTTGTCATGCCATTTATAGCCAAGCTTATATCCGGAGTAAGATATAAATATGTACTTCCTCTGTAAATTAATATAAGAGCGTTTAGATTACTAAAATAGTGATTTAAACGCTTTTATATTAGTTTACGGAGGGAGTACTACATTATTGATACATGGCTCACCTTACTCTCTCACAAAAAGTTTCTAGAAGCACGTACTACAGTTGACTATTAGTCTGTAGTCCGCTTCTCTTCACTCTCCACAAACTAAGCAAAAATATAGTATGTAACATCTTACAGCCCGCCATATCACCTTATTGTGCTTGCTCTAACTAGATTAGACACGCCCCATGCGGCTGATCGGATTAGTTTGATTCGTTTCCTGCATCACAGTGCAAAATGACTTTTCCTCGAACTGTACTAACGATGCTTACTCGACTACATATCAGCAATACACATGGGTATCAATGCCCACTCACTAGTAGAAAACATGTCACTTGTCCCGGTTTCAGAGGGCCTTTAGTCCCGGTTATGCAACCGGGACAAAACGACCGGGTTATGGACCACTCGGTAACACCCAAACTAAGGACAAACTCGGCATCCCCTTTGGCACAAGTTGATAAAGCCAAATGCCTAAGTCTATGGATGTGGAGGCCCCGACTTGTATTTTTTTTTTAATCACTGGGGGGAGTTTCCCCACCTGAATATATTACTCAAAGTGGCCAAAATGCCAGAGTGGTGATCCAATTTATAAGAAAAACCGGATCGAAAACCTTAACAAATTGACCCCGTTTATAAGGGAAATCAGGCCGAAAACCGTACAAGGCATGGCCTAGCCGGCTAAGACCAACACCATGAGGGACACAAGTAGATGTGGGGCGTCGTCGAGAGATCACAATACCAGGACTTTGCAACAGCCGAACGCATCAGCGGGCATACCGACCCCATGGCACAACTCAGGAGCATTCACAATCAACGAGTGTCATCCCAGACACGAACCTTAACTGGGGCTCCACCACAGAAAGAACGAAACGAATAGTAGTTTGAGAGGCATCTTGCGCCATCCTTGAACAAAGATGAGTCCAGACAACACCAAGAGGGCCAAGCTCGCCGCAACACAACGGTAACCATGAGAGGGTCTTGAGCAACCATTACCAACCCGAGCCGCACGAGAACACCACCACCGTAGACGAAGAGCTCCAATCAACCGAGACCATCCAGGAACATGGGTTTCCCCAGGAGCCTCGAAGGGGAAGTCACCATGATAGCGATGCCTCCAAGGAGGTAAGCGGCACCCGCGGCCGTCACCATCACCGGCTCCGACAGGAGCAGTGGCTTTCGCCCAAGTGAGCAGACCACCTCCGAGGAGCACCGGTAGACTGCGAATCGCTGCTCCCTGCACCACCACAGAGCAAGAGTCACTGCAGCCCGTCGCCGCACGCGACCAAATCCGGTCCACCGTAGGCCAGATCCCGCCTGCCCACGCCGCAACAACAGGGACGACAGAAAGGCACCGCCGCCGAACCCCTACAGAACACCACCAACAACCACACACTAGTCACTCCGGCCGATCCCTGCTCCAAAATGATGCCCCCAAGAGGGACACGACGCAAGCCGCCGCCATCATCCGATCCGTGAGAGCACGGATCTAAGGTTTCCCATGGAGCTAGGGACGGTAAGGGAGAGGAGCGCATCACCACAGCAGCGCCTTCAAGAAGGCAGCGACATCCACGGACGCCGTCGCTGCTGGCTCCGGCCGTAGCCAGAGGCAGTCTTTCGCCCGGCATCGTCTCCCAGACCACTGACCAAACCAGCCAGTCCACCACATCCACCATCCGCCAACCTCCACCCTCCTGCCATGCCCAGCCGTGTGTTGGGGAACGCAGTAATTTCAAAAATTTTCCTACGCACACACAGGACCATGGTGATGGCATAGCAACGAGAGGGGAGAGTGTTGTCTACGTACCCTCAGAGACCGTGGCGGAAGCGATCACAACGTAGAGGAAGTAGTCGTACTTTCTCCTCGCGATCCTGCCGATCCGGCGCATTACTCCGGCACCTCCGAGTCGATGATGACGAGAGGAAGTAGTCGACGTTCTCCTCACGATCCAGCCGATCACGGCGCCGTTACTCGGCGCCTCGAGTTCTTGGCACACGTTCAGCTCGATGACGCTCCACGGGCTTCGATCCGGCAAAGCTCCGGAGGGGAGTTCCACAAGACGACGGCGTGGTGACGATCTTGATGTTTCACCGTCGCAGGCTTCGCCTAAGCACCGCCACGATATGACCGAGGTGGAATATGGTGGAGGGGGTACCGCACACGGCTAAGGAACGATCTCAAGGATCAACTTGTGTGTCCTAGGGTGCCCCCTCCCCGTATATAAAGGAGGAGAGAGGAGGTGGCCGCCCAAGGGGCGCGACCAGGAGGGGGAAACCTACTCCAAGTAGGTTTCCCTCTCTTTTCCTTATCTTATTTGGAGGGGGAAGGAAGGAGTACTAGCATTTAGGAATAAGTACTAGTAGTAGGAATAGGAAGAGGGGGAAGG
Organism: Aegilops bicornis; assembly: GCA_021605145.1. NCBI lineage: Eukaryota > Viridiplantae > Streptophyta > Magnoliopsida > Poales > Poaceae > Aegilops > Aegilops bicornis. The sequence continues at coordinate 16,541,946 of CM038671.1, forward strand.
AGAAAAGGAAAGGGGGGGCCGGCCCCCCTCCCCAATTCGGATAGGGCTTGGGGCGCGCCTCCCTTGTTCCTTCTCCCTTATTCCTATATGGGCCCAATAAGGCCCATATACCTCCCGGGGTTCCGGTAACCTCCGGAGCTCCAAACTTCTCCTAACCTTTCCGGTGTCCAAATATATCCGTCCAATATATTAATCTTTATGTCTCGACCATTTCGAGACTCCTCGTCATGTCCGTGATCATATCCGGGACTCGAACAACCTTGGTACATCAAAATACACAAACTCATAATATAACCGTCCTTGAAACCTTAAGCGTGCGGACCCTACGGTTCGAGAACAATGTAGACATGACCGAGACACATCTCGGTCAATAACCAATAGCGGGACCTGGATGCCCATATTGGTTCCTACATATTCTACGAAGATCTTTATCGGTCCGACCGCATAACAACATCGTTGTTCCTTTTGTCATCGGTATGTTACTTGCCCGAGATTCGATCGTCGGTATCCAATACCTAGTTCAATCTCGTTACGGCAAGTCTCTTTACTCGTTCCGTAATACATCATCTCACAACTAACTCATTAGTTGCAATGCTTGCAAGGCTTATGTGATGTGTATTACCGAGAAGGCCCAGAGATACCTCTCCGACAATCGGAGTGACAAAACCTAATCTCAAATACGCCAACCCAACAAGTACCTTTGGAGACACCTGTAGTACTCCTTTATAATCACCCGATTCACGTTGTGGACGTTTGGTAGTACCCAAAGTGTTCCTCCGTAAACGGGAGTTGCATAATCTCATAGTTATAGGAACATGTATAAGTCATGAAGAAAGCAATAGCAACATACTAAACGATCAAGTGCTAGGCTAACGGAATGGGTCATGTCAATCAGATCATTCTCCTAATGATGTGATCCCGTTAATCAAATGACAACTCATGTCTATGGTTAGGAAACATAACCATCTTTGATTAACGAGCTAGTCAAGTAGAGGCATACTAGTGACACTGCTTTGTCTATGTATTCACACATGTATTATGTTTCCGGTTAATACAATTCTAGCATGAATAATAAACATTTATCATGATATAAGGAAATAAATAATAACTTTATTATTGCCTCTAGGGCATATTTCCTTCAGCCTCCCACTTGCACTAGAGTCAATAATCTAGTTTACTCAAGAATGATTCTAACACCCATGGAGTCTTGGTGCTGATCATGTTTTGCTCGTGGAAGAGGCTTAGTCAACGGGTCCGCAATGTTCAGATCCGTATGTACTTTGCAAATCTCTATGTCTCCCACTTGGACTTGGTCCCGAATGGAATTGAAGCGTCTCTTGATATGCTTGGTCCTCTTGTGAAATCTGGATTCCTTTGCCAAGGCAATTGCACGTATTGTCACAGAAGATCTTCATTGGTCCCGATGCACTAGGTATAACACCTAGATCGGAAATGAACTCTTTCATCCAGACTCCTTCATTTGCTGCTCAAGCAGCTATGTACTCCGCTTCACATGTAGATCCCGCCACGACGCTTTGTTTAGAACTGCACCAACCGACAGCTCCACCGTTTAACAAAAACACGTATCCGGTTTGCGATTTAGAATCGTCCGGATCGGTGTCAAAGCTTGCATCGGCGTAACCATTTACGACTAGCTCTTTGTCACCTCCATATACGAGAAACATATCCTTAGTCCTTTTCGTATTTCGGGATGTTCTTGACCGCTGTCCGATGATCCACTCTGGATTACTTTGGTACCTTCCCGCCAAGCTTATCGCTAAGCATACGCCAGTGTCTGGTACACGACATTGCATACATGATAGAGCCTATGGCTGAAGCATAGGGAACATCTTTCATTTTCTCTCTATCTTCTGCTGTGGTCGGGCATTGAGTCTGACTCAATTTCACACCTTGTAATACAGGTAAAAAAACCTTTCTTTGCCTGATCCATTTTGAACTTCTTCAAAACTTTATCAAGGTATGTGCTTTGTGAAAGTCCAATTAAGCGTCTTGATCTATCTCTATAGATCTTGATGCCCAATATGTAAGCAGCTTCACCAAGGTCTTTCATTGAAAAACTCTTGTTCAAGTATCCCTTTATGCTATCCAGAAATTCTATATCATTTCCGATTAGTAATATGTCATCTACATATAATATCGTAAATGCTCTGAGCTCCCACTCACTTTCTTGTAAATACAGGCTTCTCCATAAGTGCAGATAAACCCAAATGCTTTGATCACACTATCAAAGCGTTTATTCCAACTCCGAGATGCTTGCACCAGTCCATAAATGGATCGCTGGAGCTTGCACACTTTGTTAGCTCCTTTGGATCGATAAAACCTTCTGGTTGCATCATATACAACTCTTCTTCCGTAAATCCATTCAGAATGCGGTCTTTACATCCATTTGCCAAATTTCATAATCATAAAATGCGGCAATTGCTAACATGATTCGGACAGACTTAAACATCGCCACGGGTGAGAAGGTCTCATCGTAGTCAATCCCTTGAACTTGTCGAAAACCCTTTGCGACAAGTCGAGCTTTGTAGACAACAATATTACCGATGCGTCGGTCTTCTTCTTGAAGATCCACTTGTTTTCTATTGCTTGCCGACCCTCGGGCAAGTCAACCAAAGTCCACACTTTGTTTTCATACATGGATCCCATCTCGGATTTCATGGCCTCAAGCCATTTTATGGAATCTGGGCTCACCATCGCTTCTTCATAGCTCGTAGGTTCATCATGATCTAGTAGCATGACTTCGAACAGGATTGCCGTACCACTGCAGTGCGGATTTTATTCTGGTTGATCTACGAGGTTCGTAGTAACTTGATCTCAAGTTTCATGATCAACATCATCAACTTCCTCATTATTTGGTGTAGATGTCGCATGAAACTGTTTTCTGTGATAAACTATTTTCAAATAATGGAGAAGGCATGATTACCTCATCAAGTTCTACTTTCCTCCCACTCACTTCTTTCGAGAGAAACTCCTTCTCTAGAAAGGATCCATTTAGCAACAAATGTCTAGCCTTCGGATATGTGATAGAAGGTGTACCCAACTGTCTCCTTTGGGTATCCTATGAAGACACATTTCTCCGATTTAGGTTCGAGCTTATCAGGTTGAAGCTTTTTCACATAAGCATCGCATCCCCAAACTTTGAGAAAGCGACAACTTTGGTTTCTTGCTAAACCACAGTTCATAAGGTGTCGTCTCAACGGATTTTGACGGTGTTCTATTCAGCGTGAATGCGGCCGTCTCAAGAGCATAACCCCAAAACGATAGCGGTAAATCTGTAAGAGACATCATAGATCGCACCATATCAAGTAAAGTGCGACACGACGTTCGGACACACCATTGCGCTGTGGTGTTCCGGGTGGCGTGAGTTGCTAAACTATTCCGCATTGTTTCAAATGTAGACCAAACTTCGTAACTCAAATATTCGCCTCCACGATCAGATCGTAGAAACTTTATTTTCTTATTACGATGATTTTCAACTTCACTATGAAATTCTTTGAACTTTTCAAATGTTTCAGACTTATGTTTCATTAAGAAGATATACCCATATCTCGCTTAAATCATCTGTGAAGGTGAGAAAATAACGATATCCGCCACGAGCCTCAACATTCATTGGACCACATACATCTGTATGTATGATTTCCAACAAATTTGTTGCTCTCTCCATAGTACCGAGAACGGGTTTTAGTCATCTTGCCCATGAGGCACGGTTCGCAAGTGCCAAGTGATTCATAATCAAGTGACTCCAAAAGTCCATCAAGATGGAGTTTCTTCATGCGCTTTATACCGATATGACCTAAACGGCAATGCCACAAATAAGTTGCACTATCATTATCAACTCGTGCATCTTTTGGTTTCAACATGATGAATATGTGTATCACTACTATCGAGATCCATTAAAATAGACCACTCTTCAAGGGTGCATGACCATAAAAGATATTATTCATATAAATAGAACAACCTTTATTCTCTCGATTTAAATGAATAACCGTCTCGCATCAAACAAGATCCAGATATAATGTTCATGCTTAACGCTGGCACCAAATAACAATTATTTAGGTCTAAAACTAATCCCGAAGGTAGATGTAGAGGTAGCGTGCCGACCGCGATCACATCGACTTTGGAACCATTTCCCACGCGCATCGTCACCTCGTCCTTTGCCAGTGTTCGCTTAATCAGTAGTCCCTGTTTCGAGTTGCAAATATTAGCAACAGAACCAGTATCAAATACCCATGTGCTACTGCGAGCTCTAGTAAGGTACACATCAATAACATGTATATCACATATACCTTTGTTCACCTTGCCATCCTTCTTATCCGCCAAATACTTGGGGCAGTTCAGCTTCGGTGACTACCGCTTGGCAGAGAAGCACTCAGTTTCAGTGTTTAGGTCCAGACTTGGGTTTCTTCACTTGAGCAGCAACTTGTTTGCTGTTCTTCTTGAAGTTCCCTTCTTCTTCCCTTTGCCTTTCTTCTTGAAACTAGTGGTCTTATTGACCATCAACACTTGATGCTCCTTCTTGATTTCTACCTCCGCAGCTTTCAAAGATTGCGAAGAGCTCGAGCATAGTCTTCACTAACCCTTGCATATTATAGTTCATCACGAAGCCTTTGTAGCTTGGTGGCGTTGATTGAAGAATTCTGTCAATGACACAATCATCCGGAAGATCAACTCCCGGTTGAGTCAAGTGATTGTAATACCAGACATTACGAGTATGTGCTCACCGATGCACCCATTCTCCTCCATTTTGCAGCTATAGAACTTATTGGAGACTTCATATCTCTCAATCCGGGCATTACATTGAAATATCAACTTCAACTCTTGGAACATCTCATATGCTCCACGACTTTCAAAACGTCGTTGTAGACCCGGTTCTAAGCCGTAAAGCATGGCACACTAAACTATAGAGTAGTCATCAGCTTTGCTCTGCCAGACGTTCTTAACGTCGTCAGTTGCATCAAGAAGAGTCTGGCACCTAGCGGTGCATCCAGACGTAACTCTTACGTGCAGCAATGAGGATAATCCTCGTGTTACGGACCCAGTCCGTAATTGCTACCATCATCTTTCAACTTTGCTTTCTCAAGGAACGCATTAAAATTCAACGGAACAACAAAGACGAGCCATCTATCTACAAAGCAGACATAGACAAGCAAGATACTATCAGTACTAAGTTCATGATAAATTTAAGTTCAATTAATCATATTACTTAAGAACTCCCACTTAGCATGACATCTCTCTAGTCATCTAAGTGATCACGTGATCCAAATCAACTAAACCATAACCGATCATCACGTGAGATGGAGTAGTTTTCAATGGTGAACATCTTATGTTGATCATATCTACTATATGATTCACGCCGACCTTTCGGTCTCCGTGTTCCGAGGCCATATCTGCATATGCTAGGCTCGTCAAGTATAACTCGAGTATTCTGCGTGTGCAAAACTGGCTTGCACCCGTTGTAGATGGACGAGAGCTTATCACACCCGATCATCACGTGGTGTCTCGACACGACGAACTTTGGCAACGGTGCATACTCGGGAGAACACTACTTGATAATTTCTTTGAGAGATCATCTTAAAATGCTACCGTCAATCAAAGCAAAATAAGATGCATAAAGGATAAACATCACATGCAATCAATATAAGTGATATGATATGGCCATCATCATCTTGCGCTTGTGATCTCCATCTCCGAAGCACCGTCATGATCACTATCGCCACCGGTAGCGACACCTTGATCTCCATCGTAGCATCGTTGTCGCCACGCCATCTATTGCTTCTACGACTATCGCTACCGCTTAGTGATAAAGTAAAGCAATTACGTATGCGTTGCATTTCATACAATAAAGCGACAACCATATGGCTCCTGCCAGTTGCCGATAACTCGGTTACAAAACATGATCATCTCATACAATAAAATATAGCATCACGTCTTGACCATATCACATCACAACATGCCCTGCAAAAACAAGTTAGACGCCCTCTACTTTGTTGTTGCAAGTTTTACGTGGCTGCTACGGGCTGAGCAAGAACCGTTCTTACCTACGCATAAAAACCACAACGATACTTCCGTCAAATAGACTCGCTTTTAACCTTCTCAAGGACCGGCATAGCCACACTCGGTTCAACTAAAGTGAGAGAGACAGACACCCGCCAGCCACCTTTAAGCACGAATGCTCGTGAACGGTGAAACCAGTCTCGCGTAAGCGTCACGCGTAATGTCGGTCCGGGCCGCTTCATCTCACAATACCGCTGAACCAAAGTATGACATGCTGGTAGGCAAGATGACTTGTATCGCCCACAACTCACTTGTGTTCTACTCGTGCATATGACATCAACGTATAAAACCAGGCTCGGATACCCTTGTTGGGGAACGCAGTAATTTCAAAAATTTCCTACGCACACACAGGACCATGGTGATGGCATAGCAACGAGAGGAGAGTGTTGTCTACGCACCCTCAGAGACCGTAAGCGGAAGCGATCACAACGTAGAGGAAGTAGTCGTATTTTCTCCTCGCGATCCTGCCGATCCCAGCGCCAAGCATTCCGGCACCTCCGAGTCGATGATGACGTAGAGGAAGTAGTCGACGTTCTCCTCACGATCCAGCCGATCACAGCCGTTACATTCGGCGCCTCCGAAGTTCTTGGCACACGTTCAGCTCGGTGACGCTCCACGGACTTCGATCCAGCAAAGCTCCGGGGAGGGAGTTCCGTCGACCTGACGGCGTGGTAGCGATCTTGATGTTTCACCGTCGCAGGCTTCGCCTAAGCACCGCCACGATATGACCGAGGTGGAATATGGTGGAGGGGTACCAGACACGGCTAAGGAACGATCTCAAGGATCAACTTGTGTGTCCTAGGGTGCCCTCCCCGTATATAAAGGAGGGAGAGAGGAGGTGGCCGCCCAAGGGGGGCGCAAGGAGGGGAAACCTACTCCAAGTAGGTTTCCCTCTTTTCCTTATCTTATTTGGAGGGGAAGGAAGGAGTACTAGCATTTAGGAATAAGTACTAGTAGTAGGAATAGGAAGAGGGAAGGAGAAAAGGAAGGGGGGCCCCCTCCCCAATTCGGATTGGGCTTGGGGGCGCCTCCCTTGTTCCTTCTCCCTTATTCCTATATGGGCCCAATAAGGCCCATATACCTCCCGGGGTTCCGTAATCTCCGGAGCTCCAAACTTCTCCGGAACCTTTCCGGTGTCCAAATATATCCGTCCAATATATTAATCTTTATGTCTCGACCATTTCGAGACTCCTCGTCATGTCCGTGATCATATCCGGACTCGAACAACCTTCGTACATCAAAATACACAAACTCATAATATAACCGCCATCGAAACCTTAAGCGTGCGGACCCTACGGTTCGAGAACAATGTAGACATGACCGAGACACATCTCCGGTCAATAACCAATAGCGGGACCTGGATGCCCATATTGGTTCCTACATATTCTACGAAGATCTTTATCGGTCAGATCAAGATAACAACATACGTTGTTCCTTTTGTCATCGGTATGTTACTTGCCCGAGATTCGATCGTCGGTATCCAATACCTAGTTCAATCTCGCATCGCAAGTCTCTTTACTCGTTCCGTAATACATCATCTCACAACTAACTCATTAGTTGCAATGCTTGCAAGGCTTATGTGATGTGTATTACCGAGAAGGCCCAGAGATACCTCTCCGATAATCGGAGTGACAAAACCTAATCTCGAAATACGCCAACCCAACAAGTACCTTTGGAGACACCTGTAGTACTCCTTTATAATCACCCGATTACGTTGTGACGTTTGGTAGTACCCAAAGTGTTCCTCCGGTAAACGGAGTTGCATAATCTCATAGTTATAGGAACATGTATAAGTCATGAAGAAAGCAATAGCAACATACTAAACGATCAAGTGCTAGGCTAACGGAATGGGTCATGTCAATCAGATCATTCTCCTAATGATGTGATCCCGTTAATCAAATGACAACTCATGTCTATGGTTAGGAAACATAACCATCTTTGATTAACGAGCTAGTCAAGTAGAGGCATACTAGTGACACTCTGTTTGTCTATGTATTCACACATGTATTATGTTTCCGGTTAATACAATTCTAGCATGAATAATAAACATTTATCATGATATAAGGAAATAAATAATAACTTTATTATTGCCTCTAGGGCATATTTCCTTCACCGTGCTCCCGACAGCGAGCCGCCGAGCAGCAACCACCACATCGCTTCACTGCTCGTCATGGCTGAACCGAGCCAACAAGGACGCAAGATCTAGGCGGTCCTGGGCCAGGATGCCTCGACACGACCGGAAGAGAGCACCAGAGCCAACAGCAGCCAAGCGGCAATCCTCACCACCGCCCACCGCCAGTACATCTCCACCACCACCACCATCACCACCACCACCCACCGCAACCCACCTCGGCCAAGCACTCAGGAGCGAGCCGCCACCCCATTCCTGAACATCCACCGCCACCTCATCCTGACCTTCACAGACGAGCAGAGCCGGCAGAGACAGCGAGATCTGGGCGGAACTGGGCCTGTAGCCCTAAGACATCAGCCATCGGGCAGTAGAACCTGCATCGGCCAACACCCCATGCCGCACAAGAGACCGAAGGAACCGTGACCAGCCCGCCGCGCGCCTTGGGTCAGGCCCCCGTCCAGATCCGGGGCAGAGGAGAGCATGACGGCGCCGCGACCGATCCGAGCCGCCCCGCACTCCGTGCACGCACTGCACCTCCAGGCCGCCCCCCCCCGCCGCAAACCCCCCCCCCCCCCCCCCGCCAGTCAGCCGCCGAGCACCCGCAACATGCCCGGAGAAGCGTCGTGCCGGCCGCCAGAACACGAGCCCACGCCCGTGTGAAGCAGCCCGGGACGCCAGATCCCCGCCACCGCCAGATCCGTAGGGGCTTCGCCCGGAGGAGTCCATCTGGCGGCAGCGAGGGTAGGGGAAGCTGGAGAGAAGGGGCCCCCTGCAGCGGGGGGAGCGGTGCCGCCCGGGTCGCCCTGGGGAAGGACGACACGGGGGCCGGGAGCAATAATTAGATTGTCGGTGCCCCCCCCCCCCCCACGGTTGATGCTCTCGAGGCCTCGACTCGTAACACCGAAGCCACTGATTATACATGCAACAGTTAGTGTGCCACTGCACATAATTACATACCGTCATGCCTTACATAAATAGGACCATCATGGTCAAGTCTTACATAAATAAAAGCCTTAAAGGTGAAACTCCAAATGAACACTTGCAATGGAACCATCATTGATAACTTGGACCCATGCTATATGCCTTAACCCTACAGGAAACTGTCTGGGAAGCGTCCTAGTTCACGTGAACGTCGTCGAAGAACTCATGTGCAAACTCCTGAACTTCCATGCCTGACCAAGTTAATAGTCAAGGACAAACCAAAGAGTACTTTGAATGTACCGCAAGCAGCCCACGAAGTGATAATAGAACATGCATGCATGGCTCAATCACATTGTGGTAGCTTGTCCGTAGAATTCTACCATCTACTCCTACTCCTACCAAAGAGTACTAGTACTTGTGATATGATAGTGTGCATTGAGAGTGGCCTAATTAAGGTCGTGGACACTAAACAAATAAAAATAAAGAGCCCGTTGCATGATTCGTGGATCATGACGCCCAAATAAGTGGCTAGATCGTGCTTCTTCTCCTTCATTATCATGAAGTTAAGCATCCAGCTGCATGCGGTTTAATGCCAAGGTCGTCTATATGTGCAAAGTCAAACGGATCGCCGGGAGATTCAGGCTCATGCAATGCAAGATCGCACGTCGATCGTGATGAGATGCCTCCACCCTCAGATCCCGATCTCGTTTTGTTTTGTGCTCGATCGTGCAACGCCGTGCTTGCCGTCCGTTGGCCCGTGCCCCTTTTAATCCTCCACCGGCGTTGCCCCCACTCACCGAACTCGTGCCGCAGCAGCTACCGTGACTGAGCAGTGGCAGCGTGGCACCGACACCGGGCTAGCTTGTGCTCCACAGTGCGTGCATTCATGGCGCTTCGTGCAAGGACGCCGCTCCTGCTCGCGGCTCTTGCCGGCGCCGTCGCCCTCCTGATGCCGGCCGCCGTCGAGGCCCGCGTGCTGCTCTCGCTCGACGACTTCGGCGCCGTCGGGGACGGCATTGCCAACGACACCCAGGTACGTACGCCATGTCGCCAGCCATCTCCGGCCGGCGGCACCGGCCGCCACGGGGGCGTTCCCTTCCGTTGACCCTCTCTTTGTTCCTTCACCAGGCATTCGTCGACTCGTGGAAGGCAGCGTGCGCCACCGGCGGAACCACCTACCTCAACGTCCCCGCCGGCAGGTCCTACCAGATCTGGCCCGTCACGCTCGCCGGCCCCTGCCGCGGCGAGATCAAGCTCTTGGTATACATTTTTCTTCTTCTTCCTCTGCCACCTCAGTCACTCACGGCTAGTACACTCTACTAATAGTAGTAATTTGCGCGTCGTCAGATTTCCGGGAACATCATCGCGCCGGAGGACCCGGAAGAGTGGTCGGACGGCGACCAGGGCAGGTGGCTCCACTTCTCAGGCGTGGGCGACCTGTCCCTGAGCGGCGGTGGCATCGTCGACGGCCGGGGCCAGCAATGGTGGGCGGGGTCGTGCGAGGACGAGAACTGCACCACGTACCGCCCATACGAAGCCGCCCCCATGGCGCTCCACTTCGAGGACTGCCGGGACGTGAGCGTGAAGGGCATCACGGTGCAGAACGGCCAGCGGCAGCACCTGGTCTTCACCCGCTGCCACGATGTCGAGGCCAACTACCTCAGGGTGACCTCGCCGGAGTACAGCCCCGGCACCGTCGGCGTCCTCGTCGTCAGCTCCACTGACGTGCACATCAAGCACGATCTCTTCTCCGTAGGTACGTTGCATTCTGAACTGAAATTTCCTCTGGCAGGTGGATTTATTTCGCTGGAGTTTGTAAGTGTTTACCTGTCGATCGTTCTTAGGTGGCGACTGTGTGTCGATCGTGGGCAACTCCTCGGATATCCGCGTGAAAGCCATCTCGTGCGGACCTGGGCTCGGCATCAGGTAATGTGCTATCTTAGCAAATAGTATTACTCCCTCCGATCGTATTACTTGCCGCTGAAATGGATGTATCTAGAAGAAATCTTTGTCAAATCTTAAGCCGAATGTCTCATCATCTTCTCCTCCATGGTATTCGTCAGCATTGGAGGCTTGGGCGAGAACCAAAGTAATGACAGGATACACAAGATCAAGATGGACACTATGCTCCTCTCCAACACCAAGAACGGCGTACGCATCAAGACCTACGAGGTAATGACAATTTTTTTTCATAAAAAGAAAATGTTATGTGAGGTGTGACGTCGCCTTTTTTTCATCATCGTCCCTTGTGCTGTGCTTTTGGCCATCATTCACTCAGAACGGCTGCGGCTTCGCGCGCAAGGTGAAGTTCGCGCACATCATGATGAGGAACGTGGCCAACCCTATCGTCATCAACCAGCACTACTACTCCGCCTCCAACTCCAACCGGGGAACTCCCTGCGGAACTCCGGTACGCTCAGCTCGCCGGCCGGCTGTCTTGCCTGAAATATGAACCCGATGATGCATTTCGCTGCCTACCTAGCACCACCATAACAGATGACACCATGCATGCACGCACGTCTCTGAATTTGTTTGGGGTTGCCGTGCAGAACGCGAGCGCGGTGGCCGTGGAGAAGATCAAGTACATCGACATCACCGGCACGTCGGCGACGGAGCGGGCGGTCACGTTCGCGTGCAGCGACGCCATGCCGTGCAGGCACCTGTATCTGGACGGGGTGAACCTGAAGACCGCCGGCGGGGGCAGCACGTCTGCCTATTGCTATCAGGCATTCGGGAAGCACGCCGGGAACGTCCTCCCGGAGTCGTGCCTCGGCAAGGAGAAGGAGGACGAGTTTATCCAGCTGCATGCCCCGACCACCGGCACGCCGCAAGGAGTCACCGAAGACGAAGAAGATGATGATTGGTGAAGCTTCCAAGAATTCTGCCGCGCGTGGAACTGTATGATCGTCCGTAAGTCTAGAGTTATTGGCCATGCAGAGGACGAATTGTTGTATCACCTACATAACAATTGAATAAAAGTTCTTTTCTTCGAAAAAGGGGCACGAGTTATATATACGATTAGACGAGACGATGCCCCGCGCGTTGCTGTGGAACCATGTTAAAACAAATGCATCAATGAGTGCTTAAAACAACTAAAACTATTGAAAATACAAATGTAGGAGTGTTCTTTGCTTACATTTTTAAAAACAATGAAACATACAAAATATGTGATAAAATGATGTATAAAAAGAGAAAGCTTTTGAATTCGACATAATGTAACACCATTTTTTTAATAAAAATGTGAAGGTCCTACACATACGTCATTCATGACAACACAAAAATTAAGGAAAAATTTGAATTGTTATTAACATGCATGCCTTGTGTTCCGGTGATAAAAGACATGATTGACTTGATAAACGCGACCCCCCTACTCTTGCTTGACTTGACCATGTCTTCTTTGACGTTGGATGGGATGCTTTTTCCTGACTCCCCCAACCACTTCCGGACACTTCCCCATCGTTGTCTCCGCCTCCACAAAAATCCCGTAGTCGGCTCGATATTTCTTCAAGAATGCTTGGCTCTCAGACCCCTCTTCCTCCCCTCCCGCTATCCCCACCTGGACGGGTGCCGCGCGCTCTCACGACGCTGTGATGACCTCGCCTCCCAGACATTCAGAACGGCGGCCAAGGTTTGGAAAAAGTTCCACCGATTTGTCCCTACTTTCCTTAATGACTACAAATTTGTGGTGGATTTGATGGATTTCTTGGAAGAGATCTGCCTCTTATGTGCAGATGAGGTCGTGTTCCGTGCTGACGCTTGCCATGCCATGGCCATGCCTGTCAAGCGTCAGTCAGCGTACTAGAAGCAGATGGGGAAGTGTCGGGCGATGGAGGAAGGCAATGAGAACACCCAGTTCTTCCACGCCTAGGCCGCCCAACGTCGTCACGGGAACTCCATTCACCGCTTGGACGTCGATGGCGTTAACATCATGGCGCATGCAAAAAAGGCCGAGGCCCTCTTGGGCTTCTACTCTGGCCTCCTGGCCGCAGCGCCAAGCCCGTAGGGCGATTTGATCTGCCCCCCCCCCCCCCCTATGCCCAGGCTCGGGGGTGGATGGACCGTCGCTGGTGGCTCTTTTCAGCCATGCTGAGGTCAGACTAGCTGTGGCGTGCTTGGACTAGATGAGCGTTCATGCGCCAGATGGGCTGGGACCAGCCTTCTACCAGGCAGCCTAGTTGTCGGTCAACCGTGATTGGAGCAATAACTCTAAGCACTTGAGCAGTGAATGCATTATCATAATCCCATCCCCTTTTGATATTATTGACTTTTCTATAAACTCAATATGTTCTTGGATCACTCAAATATAAAATGAAGAGTCTTGAGGCTTAACCAACACTTGCTATGTAGCGTGTTGAGGGGTCCACTTCAAATTTCAAGGTTGTGCCTAAAGTTGAACTCATCCTGAAATATTCTCAAGGGAACCATTAGTCCAACAACATGTATGTTGACATGAATTATCAAAACCATGAAGGGAGTGTGTGTGCTTTAAAGTTCCTAATCTCGCTGTACCAATTTTTCTTGTTGTCTATTTGGTATTGTTTCATGAACTAAATTCATAAACCCAAACATTCACATGTGATAATTGAAACAATACATAGTTTATTCAGAAATATTTTTTGAATCATAAAAAATTGAAACTCTGTCAGAAAAAATTGGAACCTTGCATGGTGTCAATATATATGACCACCTGAAACTGTGGTTAAATTTTCAAAGTGTCAAACAGATGTTTTGGTACACGTTGATTTTGACCCGACAGGAGATCTAGAGGCAAGAGATACGTATTGTCCGGTTTGAGAATGACATGGTGGTGTTGTTATTTTAGTCACGACATATTTGTATGCATGTAATGTAGACCACTACTAGTGACATATCCAAATTTTGAATTTATACAAGATTTCTAAGCTATTTTGAAGAAATTAGTATATATGCATATAGTATGTTGTCGTTCAAACCGCCTCGTGCCTGCAGAACAATGTCTCGGTGAGTAATGCTAGTGAGTTGGAGGTCACCTAGTCGGTCATCCAGGATGAGCCCAGATTCTACATCACTTGAGCTCCACAAACCACAATCTTCTTTTTTCCTGAAACTCCAGTTGACATTCTACTGTCACGAGAATGTTTTGTCGAAGATCCTACTGCCGTGAGAAACTTTAGATGACATCCTACTGCATAGACCATCGGCAAATTTTAGATACATTTTGTGATGCACAACAATATTTTTTCCCCTTGCAAATTTTGCCATTCTCAGTTTTGAGTTTCTTTTTTGCCAGCTTTTGCAATGTTTTTCTCTATATATATTGCCCTGTTTTGTGTAACACTCACATGTCAAAACTTAAAATTTTGAGAACCTCCCCAATTTCCATGTCAAACAAGTTGGCATGGTTTCTCTAAACAAAATTCCTAAAATAGCATGTTTATATGACTAAGGTAGCTTGGCACTTTTATTTGCTAGACTATGGCAATTTTTATCAATTAGACCATGGTAAGTCTAGTATAGGTAGCATAGCATTTTCATTGTTTAGACTATGGCATTCTTATTATATAAATGATGTCAATTTTATTAACTAGACAATGGTAGTTTTAGTGTAGATAGCATGTAAATTTTATTATTTAGACGACAACATTTTTCCCATGAACTCACGTGTTTTTCTCTCTATATATATTGTTATCTTTTGTGTAACACTCACATGTCAAAACTTAGAATTTTGAAAAATTCCTCAATTGCCATGTCAAAAAAGTTGGCATGGTTTCTCTAAAATTTGCCATCTTTTTTCCAAAAGAACAAAATTTCTAAAATTGCCATGTTTATATGACTAAAGTAGCATTAAACTTTTATTTTGCTAGACCATGGCGATTTTTATCAACTAGACCATAGTTGTTTTAGTGTAGGTAGCATGACATTTCTATTATTTACTCTATGAATTTTTTATCATTTAAAAGATGACAGTTTTATTAATTAGTTCTAGTGTAGGTACCATGGGAAATTATTTTTTAGGGGATTGCATTTTTATTACTGAAGCGATGCCAATTTATTTAGTCCGCGCTTTGCGAAACACCCCAGTGTGTATTTTATATTTTGTCTTGATGTAGATAAGCATTTTGTTTATATCATTGTTAAATTAGTGACGATTAATGTAGATTTAAGGGAGTAGTACACATTATTATTGCAAGAAAAAAGATTGCTTTCTATTTTGGGTGAAGTATAATTTTCCCTCTTGGCTTGGGAGAGGAGAAATCAAACATGCGCACGTGCGTATACACCCACGCCGCCTGCCTCGCGGGAGGCCACCGAGATCCGGCAGCCTCCCCCCTCCTCCTCCTACCCGCATCGGCCGGCCGCCGCGATGCTCCTCCGGTCGCCGCCGCGGCGCCTCCACCTGCTCCGCCCGCACCGGCTTCGCGCTCTCTCCAACGCTGCCGCCGCGGCCCTCGCGGGCCCGCCCCCCGCCCCGACCGAGTGGACGGAGGCGCCCGTGGCCTCGGTGCGCGCGGCCACCGCCGACGCCTCCCTCTTCCACGTCTCCCTCGACCTCTCCGCCCACGGGCCCCTCCTCGCCTCCCACGTCGCCGCCGGCCAGTTCCTCCCCTTCCGCCTCCCTCCGCGCCCTACCCCATCTTCCTCGCCATCTCCTCCCTCCCCGGCCTCCTCCTCGGCGTCTCCGCCCAAATCGTTCGATTTCCTCGTCAAGCGCCTCCCCGGCACCCCCTCCGCACGCCTCTGCGACCTCCAGCCCGGCGACCTCGTCCCCGTCGGCGGCAGCGTCGTCGGCCGCGGGTTCGAGGTAACCAGGATCGCCGACGCCCGCGACGTCCTCGTCTTCGCCACCGGATCCGGGATCAGGTGCCTAACTGCCCCTCTGCTTCTGTACAATTCCTCACTTGTTTCTTACCCTCATCCATGATATTTGTCAAACCTGCGGCAATTGTATTATATAAGATGCGTCACAATTGTTCAATCTTAGAGCCAATGATCTACATATTTTCGACCAAAGGGCCACGGCCCCATTTTCATTACCAAGAAAATGGAGTCATGAACAGAGTAACAGAGCATTACAAACAGCCCCAACATCGATGCAAACACACGCCAACAGGGAAGGAAAACAACCTACATTTCTGGACCTCTTGACCACATCTAAGGAATGTAACACCGCACACTACATTAGAACAGCAATCAGGCAATACACATACAAATCATATACAAAAACTAGATCACATCCAGGACAACAAAGACTTGGCCCCAGCCATTGCAATGATCTAGATAGCAACACTGTAGTACAATGTTTCATCAGTTTTTTCCATATTTGCTTTAAATACAATGATTAAGTTGCTTGTTAACCACATAGACTGTTTTAAACTGACACATTCCACATGCCGTGTGGTTGATGGGTGATGACCTTCTCGTTGATTTTATTGCTCTTTCATTTCGATGGGATGAGCATCATGAATAGTTTTATCTATTTTGTTGAGTTGGATTGTTAGTACATCTCAAATTCTGCACTGATCCACCCTTGGTTTAAGCGAACGTAATTGCCATCTCAAATTTATCAGTGTTGTGGAAATTACATTTTGAGAAGATAAATTTCATTGGAGTGTGTAAGTCTGCTCATATTATCTTCTTTTTTGCATTTATGTGTGGCAGTCCAATCCGGTCACTCATTGAGTCAGGTTTTGGCGAAAATGAGAAGATTGATGTAAACCTCTTTTATGGGGTTAGAAACCTTCAAAGGATGGCTTATCAGGTAGATGTCAGTCTAAAGCTACATTTTGTAAGTACAATCTTCTTTATGTAACGGCTGGAGACTCTGCTTTGACAGGAAAGGTTCAGTGACTGGGAATCAAGAGGAATAAAAATTATACCTGTTCTCTCTAGACCTGATGATCAATGGACTGGCCAGCGAGGCTATGTTCAGGTACCGTTATCATTTTTCCTTTTCGACTGTTCTTAGCTCACCAGGTTTCCTTGTATTCTTATTCACTTGCATTTTCAGAATGCCTTTTCAAGGGCAAAGAAGGTTATAAATCCATCATCGACGGGAGCAATTTTGTGTGGACATAAACAGATGACTGAGGTATATATTCTCATTTCTAACTTCTGTAGCTAATGACACATGTTGCCAAACCGATCTTTGTTCACGTGTCCCGATGCTTTCTGTATGTTAGATGCTTCATGTATTCTTTTATTTTAAACATCAATACATCAGAAACATACCCCTCTGGCAAATCCATGGTCAGTTTATAACTTTCTCAAGATGAAACTACTTATAAAATATAGATAACAGTGTGCTGTTGCCTTTTATGGGCCATACTGTTACTGCTCTGGATTTGTTGTTAATACTCTATCTTTGAGGCCACATTTATAGGCTAACTGAGTACCAATACAAGAAATTTGCTGCCCAGACCTAGCAATTGGCTGTACAAATAGAGTAAGAATTGAAGAAAGCTTTGAAACTGAAACCTATATTAATGGTGATTGTTATCATTTAAGAGTGCTAATCATTTGCCTACTTCTAAAATTGGTGGCTTGTTTCTGTACTCATAGTCTGATCTTTCGTCTATCTTAATATTTGCAGGAAATTACTAGAGCTCTAGTTGCTGATGGTATGTCCAAAGATAAAATCTTAACAAACTTCTGAGTTCCACTGGAACACGTTTCTTGCCCTTCTGGCTGTTGTACACTTACCACCCCAATCTAGTGGCACTTGTTTACGGCAAATGTGACGCCGCGACATAGGATCGCAGAAAAGATACTGCTACGTACTAACAAATAAGGGCAACTCATTTTCCTTCATGCTGCGAGTTGCCCATCAACCATTGGATGTTGATATCCTGATATATTAATCTCAAGCAAGAAGAAAATGCTTGGTGGTACCCTGAGACAGTAGTATTTCCCTGGAAGGCGCTGATGTACTTGAAAAGCCCCCTTCCAGAAAAAGGGGACGCAAAAGGGGACATAGCTTGTAAGTTAGTAAAACCATTTTTTTACTTTGTATGCCTTCAGATATAGTCGGCGGCAAGTCTTGGCGCCGTGAAATTTTGGTATATTTGAAGGTTGTAATTTTATTTTATTTTGAATTGCATGGATGTATTTGGAGCCTGTTCTCCCAACTGACAGTGTGCCTGGGTGTATGTGGAAACTGCATTCTCCAGTGAAAGATGCATGGAGAATGGTCTGTTCTTTGACCCAACTGAAGTTATCTGCCTGATATATCTTGGATGTGATCAAAGAGAGTTGTGCAGGCTGTAATATGCACCGTTTCACTACACTGCAATCCTTTTATTTATTCCTGGCGTGTGCGTTTACGTTGATGCAAAGACTTGTTAGGCTTGTCATAGGTGAGCAGCCAACACTAACATATGCAACCTTTCAGGGCCTTTGAGCAAAACAGTTCTACACACATCTGCTTAGTGGAAAATATAAATTGTCCTGCAACGTTTCAGGTGGCTTGCACCCAACTGCTGCCTCTCTACTCCCATTGCCGGGATTTCTTTTTCTTTTTAGAAACATGGTACTACAAACGCAGATGCTCGTATACATGTACGTATGCTCACCCCTACGAACCCACACACATGCCCTATCCATGGGATACTAGGTCATTAAATCTTGAGATTGACCAGGTCGCGACAGACACCCTATAGTCCATGAAAATGGCGTCTCCCACCAAATCGTCAAAATGTCTGAAATAAATTCTGAAAAATACGAGCATCCATGTCAAGTCTGAGACTTAAGCCTGTTGGTTTCACCACAAGAGACCGAACCACCATCAGAGACTCTAAACTCCCCTCGAAGGGATTGCGTCCAAGCTTTCTCCATGGTTGGGCATGCTAATGGCTTCTCCGGGAAGGGTTGTGTTGGTCAAGTCTGTCATCACAGCCATTGCCATTTATTATATGACAGCGTTAAACCTTCCAATTGAGGTTCGGAAAAATTGATTCTCTTCGTGTGCTTTCCTTTGGGCTGGTTGTGACAAGGTCAACGGTGGCAAATGCAAGATCAATCGGGAACAGGTCTGCAAGTCCAAGGTCCATGGGGGCTAGGTATCCTAAATATGAGGAAGTTTGCGTCCAAGGCTTCAGATCCGATGGCTTTGGGCTGAATGGTTGGATCCGGTGAAGCCGTGGGTTCGCTGGGTAACCCTGTGATGAGAATGATAAAAACATTTTTGCTGCTGCCACCAAGGTGTTGCTTGGCAACGGTATTCGTGCTTCCTTCCGGGAGTCTGCTTGGCTAGATGGCATGAGACCCAAAGACATCGCCTCAAGATTTTTGACCTATCAAAAAGAAGGGATGTTCGGTTCGAGAAGGCTTTGGATAATAACTTCACGGGTCTCTCAAGTCAAAACAGACGGGATCACCTCCGCTACACACCGACCGAAGTTCGTCAACCTTTGGGAGAAATTATCTGGTGCAACTCAACCCCACGTGGCTGATTCTATCTCTTGGAAGCTTTCTAATGATGGCTCTTACTCCGCCCCTCGGCCTACAAGGTCCAGTTCCTCGGCTTAGTTGACTCCAACATGCAACAGTTGGTGTGGAAGATCTGGGCTCCCCAAATGCAAATTCTTTGCTTGGCTTGTGATCAATAATAGGATATGGACGGCCGACAGGCTCCAACGCCGTGGATGGCCTAACTGCGTGATCGCTGCCCCTCCGCAAGCAAGTTCAGAAACCGCTGCTCACCTCCTTTTCCAATGCCGCTACACAGTTCGAGTTTGGGAAATGATCAAATCTTGGCTTGGCTTGGTTGATGTGAACCCTACAGCTTGGGTGACGGTCTATTCGGTGAAAGCCTGGTGGAACCTCATTGACTCCAACGCATCGCAGTCTCGACGGCCGATGATGTCTCTTATTATGTTGATCTCATGGGAAATTTGGAACGAGAGGAATGCACGCGTCTTCCAGAATAACACCGCGGTGCCGGTTGGGGTTCTTGTTGCAAGAATCAAAGATGTTTCAAAATGTTGGTGCTTTGCAGGGGCCAAATATTTGAGTACTGTAGTGCCGCGAGAGTGATGTCTTTGTAATTCGGTCTTTGGCCAAAAACTCTAAACCTTCTTCTTAATCAATGAAAGTGGCAAATCTTTTGCCCAGTTTCAAAAAAAAAAAAAAAACTCCCCTCGAAGGTCATGGCAATTGCTGGGATAAGCTTCACCTGCAATAGAGTTCACTCGCTCGACCGAACCTGCAGCGATGTCGCCCCGCACCCTTGTATGATGTGTTCGTTACAAAGTCACAATGCAAATGGAAAGGGACGGAAGTGTGCAGTGTGAATAATAGAAACCGTTGTATAGAACGCCGGCCGGGACTGAACCGACTTTGGCAAGGTAGGATGCATGCGGCTGGTCTCATCTAGCTAGGGCGTGTTTGGTTGCCTGCATGCAGGTCAACTAAGCCCGCACAGAATGAAAACAGTTTGTTTGGTTGCCTGGTCTACATCTGTTTCTTGGTTTCACATGAAACTTAAAGCATCTCTAGGCCTACATGCGAGGGAATGGCCAAATTGACCTTTTTGGCGAGCCAGGCTCGCTTGAGGCACCCGTCACGCCGCACGCATTGGGAAGCGTGGGAGACGACTCATAACTCCTTCATCTCCAGTCACCTGCCACACCCATTCACACCACACTCCATCTCTTCCCCTCACCGCCCCATTGGTCTCTCTGATGGTAGACCCATGGCCGCGCTGCCACCTACCCCATCCTCGCCGGCAGAACACCATCCAGTATAGGAGGGTTGGCGACCTCGCCTCTTCTGGCATTGACCTCATGGCGACAATCTGGGTGTCGTCCCCCTTCTGCACCAAGCCGCGGGTATCGACCATTGCCCCACCCGCACTGTGTGCTCTAGCCAAATTGCTCATGAATTACTCCAACATTCATGAGTTTCAATTATACCGTGGTCGTTGCAGGTGAAAAAGAGTAGCAAGGTGATCATGGACAACTTTATTAATGAGAACAACAAAAAGGAATTTTTGAGATATGGGTATGTAGCACATTTCGGTCGTACGTGTATCCGAGGAACTTTCTAGTTATGGTTAAAATCGAATAGGGAGATCCTGATTTTCCGATAAATCATGAAGTTGGAAGAAAACACAATTTCTCCAAAATGTTCACCATTTAAAAAAAATCAAGATTAAAAATAGAAACAAAAAATAAATAGAAATGAAATCCACCACCAGTTGTAATCGCGTTGGGGCACCACCATAGTTGTAGTGTTGCTTGCAACACTTGCAGCCGCCTTGGTGGCCCGTCTAGTTGCGATTCCCTCTCTGGGACATGCAATTGCGAGAAAACCTAGAAAATGTGTTGTTGCGGTTCCTCCTTGGGGACATGCAATTGCGACAAACCCCTATAAAACTTGCAGTTGCGACATGCCTTGGAAACCATGCGGTTCTGATTCTCACCCTTTGGGCTTGTAGTTGCGACAAACCTAGAAAACTTGTAGTTGCGACTTCCCCTTGGGGACAAATCCTAGAAAACTTGCAGTTGCAACTTGCCTTGAAAAACATGCAGTTGCGGTTTCCCCTTGGGGACATGCGATTGCAACAAACCCATAAAACTTGTAGTTGTAACATGCCTTGGAAACCGTCAAGTTCCAAATCCCACCCTTGGGGCTTGCAGGTGTGACCTACCTTGAAAACATGCAGTTGCGATTCCTCCCTTGGGGACATTGCAGTTGCGACAAACCCTAGAAAACTTGCAGTTGCGACCTGCCTTAAAAAACTTGCAGTTGCGATTCCCCCAAGGAGACATGCAATTGCGACAAATGCTTGATACGTCTCCAACGTATCTATAATTTATGAAGCATTCATGCTATTTTATTATCTGTTTTGAATGATTACGAGCTTTATTTTACACTTTTATATTACTTTTGGGACTAACCTATTAACCAGAAGCCCAACCCATATTGCTGTTTTATTGCCTGTTTCAGTATTTCGAAGAAAAAATTATCAAACGGAGTCCAAACGGAATGAAACCTTCGGCATCGTGATTTTTTGGAAGAATATCATCCTGGAGGCTTGGAGATCAAGTCAGAAGATCCTCGAGGAGCCCAGGAGAGAGGGGGCGCCCCCCCCCTACAGGGCGCGGCCCCCTGTCTCGTGGACCCCTCGAGCACCCCCCGACCGACTTCTTTCGCCTATATAAGCCTACGTACCCTAAAACCACCGAATATCAAGATAGATCGGGAGTTGTTCCGCCGCAAGCCTCTGTAGCCACCAAAAACCTCTCGGGAGCCCTTGCCGGCACCCTGCCAGAGGGGGGATCCTTCACCGGTGGCCATCTTCATCATCCCGGTGCTCTCCATGACGAGGAGGGAGTAGTTCAGCCTCGGGGCTGAGGGTATGTACCAGTAGCTATGTGTTTGATCTCTCTCTCTCTCTCTCTCGTGTTCTCTTACGTGTTTCCTCTATGGCACGATCTTGATGTATCCCGAGCTTTGCTATTGTAGTTGGATCTTATGATGTTTCTCCCCCTCTACTCTCTTGTGATGAATTGAGTTTCGCCTTTTGAAGTTATCCTATCGGATTGAGTCTTTTATGAGAACACTTGATGTATGTCTTGCCGTGCTTATCTGTGGTGACAATGGGATATCATGTGCCTCTTGATGTATGTTTTGGTGACCAACTTATGGGTTCCGCCATGAACCTATGCATAGGGGTTGGCACACGTTCTTGACTCTCCGGTAGAGACTTTGGGGCATTCTTTGAAGTACTTTGTGTTGGTTGAATAGATGAATCTGAGATTGTGTGATGCATATTGTATAATCATGCCCACGGATACTTGAGGTGACAATGGAGTATCTAGGTGACATTAGGGTTTTGGTTGATTTGTGTCTTAAGGTGTTATTCTAGTACGAACTCTTTAATAGATTGATCCGAAAGAATAACTTTGAGGTGGTTTCGTACCCTACCATAATCTCTTCATTCGTTCTCCGCTATTAGTGTCTTTGGAGTGACTCTTTGTTGCATGTTGAGGGATTGTTATATGATCTATCTATGTTATTATTGTTGAGAGAACTTGCACTAGTGAAAGTATGAACCCTAGGCCATGTTTCCTAGCATTGCAATACCGTTTACGCTCACTTTTACCACTTGTTACCTTGCTGTTTTTATAATTTCAGATTACAAAAACCTTTATCTACTATCTATTTTGCACTTGTATCACCATCTCTTCGCTGAACTAGTGCACCTATACAAATTACGATTGTATTGGGTGTGTTGGGGACACAAGAGACTCTTTGTTATTTGGTTGCAGGGTTGATCGTGAGAGACCATCTTCATCCTACGCCTCCCACGGATTGATAAACCTTAGGTCATCCACTTGAGGGAAATTTGCTACTGTCCTACAAACCTGTGCACTTGCAGGCCCAACAACGTCTACAAGAAGAAGGTTGTGTAGTAGACATCAATGCTACAAAACTTGCAGTTGCAACTTGCCTTGAAAACACATGCAGTTGCGGTTTCCCCTTGGGGACATGCGATTGCAACAAACCCATAAAACTTGTAGTTGTAACATGCCTTGGAAACCGTCAAGTTCCAAATCCCACCCTTGGGGCTTGCAGGTGTGACCTACCTTGAAAACATGCAGTTGCGATTCCTCCCTTGGGGACATGCAGTTGCGACAAACCCTAGAAAACTTGCAGTTGCGACCTGCCTTAAAAAACTTGCAGTTGCGATTCCCCCAGGGGGACATGCAATTGCGACAAATGCTACTAAACTTGCAGTTGCAACTTCCCTTGAAAAACATGCAATTGCGATCCCCCCCCCCGGGGGGGGGGGGGGGGTGGGGGGGGGGGGGGGGGGGGGGCATGCAATTGCGACAAATGTTATAAAACTTGCAGTTGCAACTTGCCTGAAAAACATGCGGTTGCGGTTTCCCCTTGGGGACAACAAACCCTAGAAACTTGTAGTTGCAACATGCCTTGGAAACGGTATAGTTTATCCCACCCTTTGGGCTTCGGTTGCAACCTACCTTGAAAAACACGTGTTTGCGATTTCCCCTCGGGGACATGGAGTTGCGACAAACCCTAGAAACTGGCAGTTGTGACATGCCTTAAAAACATTACAGTCCCGATTCACACATCTTGGGGGCTTGCAGTTGCGACAACCACTAGAAACTTGCGGCTACGACCTGGCTTGGGAAAAAGGTGCATTTGTGATTCTCCTTGGGGACATGAAGTTGCGACCTGCCTTGAAAAGACACGCAGTTGCGATTCCCCATCTTTACAGGTTCCTCTGGAAACGTGTAGTTGTGGTTCCCCCTTGGGGACATGCAATTGTGCCCCCCTCCCCTTGAGAACTTCACAGTTGCGACCCGTCTCAAAAGAATTTGCGGTTGCGAGCCCCTCAAAAAACATTTGCAGTGGCACCCTCGAGCATGTCGCAACTGCCATATTATTTCTAAAAAGGAAAAGAAAAAACATGTGAAAAAGGACACAAAAAGGAATTAGAAACATGAGAAAAAATATGAAAAATAAAAATAAAACCTTATGCAAATTGTGATCGACTTTTGGAAAACATGGGAGTTGTGACATGCCTTGGAAAATCAACGATCTCCCCGTCTCAGCTCTCACTCTCTCCGCTCACTCTGGTCTCTAGGCACACGATCAGAAAACGCTGGGCGGGAAGCGGGGATAGACCAAAACTCGTTGATATGCCTCCCAACTACACAACAGTGAGCAGGTTTGAGATAACGGGTCACTGCCGTGCTGTAAACGTCAACTGTTAAAAATGGACGAATATTTTTTTTGGAGAAAACAGCCCGTGACAAATAAAAAGCCAACAAGAACCGTGTACGACTGGGACAACCTTGCCAGCTAGGAAAGCACGAATCCCTAAAAAAAGGTAAGGAAAGGACAAATCATGACAGGAAGAAATATCCAATGGCTGATACAGTGAATGCCGGCAAACTAAAACTCAGCTAGCAAAACCGATAAAAAACAAAAAAGAATAATTTTAAAAAATAAAAGTAAAGCTAAAAAATGAAATAAATAAATAAATAAACAAATAATGGCAACTAAAAGAAAATGCTGAGGAAAAAAAAAGGAGAAAAGGCCAACATGGCCAGTGACTAACTGAAAAAGAAACAAAGGCAACATCGCTATCCTTGAAAACTAAAACAAGGCTTCTTGGATCAACGGTGGGAGGACGTAACGGGCTGCGATGGGCCACCAAGACGAGATAACAAACAACCGAGAAAAACACAGGCCGAGGACAACTTCGCTACATGCACGAATAGCTACACACTTTTAATCCAACGTGAGACCATAACTAAAACTCCAACAATGCTACGTACAAACAGTTTACATGCTTTTACAGGGTGGGTTAGTCTTCATTGGCTAACAGGTGAGCAGGACGGCCCATCTCCTGAAAATCAGGAGGGGAGAGGTTTGTGATTGGTTGTTAGATGAAAAGAGCCTGTAAAAGCCTGTATGTCTAGCTGAGTTTCAGCAAAACCGTAAAACTATGTACCACATCCAGTATTGACATAAGATGTTTACTCCAAAACAAATTATAACCAAGAAAATGCATACAACATGAAATATATTGGTATCGAAACCCATAGGCCTACGTGCTCGCGGGGTGGGGGTGGATTGGACGATATAAACATATCAAGTTGGAGAAACGTGGATGATTGCCCCATCCTCAAGCTGCAAGTCCGCCGGCGTCTCATCGCCTACAAGACGTCTGCCGCCGAACTCAAAAACAGCTCCAGTCTTTCGCGCCGTCCAGCGGTAGAAAGACATCAAGCCCTTGAGCTGGTCGGTCCTCCGCACGGTGCAGGCGAAGCTGCGCGATTCCTCGTAGCGCTCCTTGAGCACGGGGGTGACGAGCGCGTGTGGCTTGACCACCGGGACGAAGTCTACGACGTCGCCGTCCTTCATGTCGAACTCCACCGGCTTCTGCTGCCGGGGAAACACAATCTGCGTGCCGCGGTACTCGAAAACCCCCGAGCCGCGCTCGACGACGGGCGCCATGGCGGAGTAGTAGAAGTCGACGAGATCCTGCAGGTTGTCGGTTTTCCCCATGGTGCGCGTGAGCCTGCGGCCCGCCTCGTCCTTGACGACGAGGGTGACGAACTGACTGTACGGCGACGGCGATTTGGAGGATTTTTTTTTGAAACTACGATGATTTTTATAGCAAATTCGGAAACTATACATCCTAATGGAGAAAAATCAAAACTATCACCCCGTCGGCCTCCTGTAGGCCGAAAAGGGACTTTTCGACTACCGTTGGTAAAAAGATTTCTTTTACCGTTGCCAAAAAGTACTTTTCGGTAACAGTTGGCCAAAGAGTACCTCTTCTGCACTCTAATTTTTAAAAAATTCATATCAAAAAGGATTTTTAGTATTTTAATTTGATTCTTGTTGCATTAGATTAGAAATTTTATGAAGTTTCTTTAGATATCAGGTTTGACTAGATTTGAAACTTTGAATTTGAATTTTATGAATTTTCTCAAATCACTAAATTGCCTATAATTTGAGCTAGGAGTATTCTTTTTAGATGATTCTTTTTGCTACTGGTTCTTTGTGACTTTGTTTATCAGTAGTAATTAATTGGTGAATTTTAGGATTATTTAAAATTAGGTTTTTATGAAAACAGTTCCATTTAAGTGTTTTATAGGTTTTATGCGATTTCTTTTAATTTTAATTGCTTTAAAAAAATTTCTTTAGTTTTTTGACATATTCTTTTTGTTTCTGTTTAGTTATCAGTAGCTATTTTATTTGTAGTTTTTTTTTTGTATTTTATTTCTTTTATCCTACTAGAAAACTTGTTTTGAGCTTCATAGGAGTTTATATTTAAAAGTGCTTTGTAAATCCTGTACGACCATTGACGTTTTATACATGAAAAAAAAATACTTTCCCATAATCTTTTTCCCTGCATTTTCTTTGCCACCATTTTATTTCCCGCCATTCTCTTCCGCCACACTAAGGAGTGCTGCATCGACGAAGGATGACGATGATGCCTTCATGTGGAGTGTGAAACACTGTGTGAGAGAAGTCATAAGTGTGAAACACTCTCCGATGATGATGACGAAGCTGCCAACACTTATGACTTCTCTCAGACAAAGGTTGCTTCACACTCCACCAAAGAAAGACCGACGCAGAGAGACATGCATCAGGTCGATGTTATCTACGATCGTGGACACCATGAGGCTCATTTTATAAGTTGAGAAGTGAAGATGGCGAGAAAGAAGATGGCGGGAAAGAAGATGGCGGAGAGAATGGCGGAAAGAAAATGGAGGGAGAGAATGGCGGAAATAAAATGGCGGGAGAAAATGGAAGGAGAAAATGTCGTAAAAACCTAATTTTAAATAATCCTAAAATTCACCAATTAATTACTACTGATAAACAAAGTCACAAAGAACCAGTATCAAAAGAATCATCTAAAAGAATACTCCTAGCTCAAATTATAGGTAATTTAGTGATTTGAGAAAATTCATGAAAATTCAAATTCAAAGTTTCAAATCTAGTCAAACCTGATATCTACAGAAACTTCATAAAATTTCTAATCTAATGCAAAAAGAATCAAATTAAAATACTAAAAATCCTATTTGATATGAATTTTTTAAAAAGTAGAGGGCTGAAGAGGGACTCTTTGGCCAACTGTTGGCCGAAAAGTACTTTTTGGCCAACGGTAGGCCGAAAAGTACTTTTTGGCCAACGGTAGGCCGAAAAGTCCCTTCTCGGCCAACAGGAGGCCGACGGGGTGATAGTTTTGATTTTTCTCTATTAGGATGTATAGTTTCCGAATTTGCTATAAAAATCATCATAGTTTCAAAAAAAAATCGATTTGGAGAACGTCAGCCTATTCCACGGAATCGACATTGCCTGGCCCGGTGTAGTAGTCCTCGGCGTCGATCCCTGCTAGCTAGGCGGCGGTCGGCTCCGGTGATCACTGGTTTCAGGGCTTGGCCAGTCGGGAGTTGTGCGCGCAACTCTTCATATATACGGAAAACAGTTCGTCCCGTTCTTTTCTCTGTCTCCGGTTCGATTTAGCACACATAAACGGTCACGACCCAAACTTCTTTTTAGCTCAACACACGGTTTTCCTTTTTATTTTTACTTAAACAACACACAGCCTTTTCATGTGTATATAAATATAAGCAAACCCCTTGTATGCTCGCGATCACGTACGTAGGAAAGAGCATCTACATATATCAACTACCCTAGTCTTTGTCGAAGATGTCCACTATCTCTGTGTCCGGCTCTGGATACATGGGCGGCAGTTGTAGCTCCGCCTCCTACGGATACATGAGTGTTTTCGTAGTGAATTTAGTAAGTAAGTTGAGAAATACTATGAGTGACCTCTTGAACTATTGTTAGTGCCATTTATTGAATGAGATGTGTTCTAAGAACCGAAGATGACATAGTTGAAACTTTTATGGCAATGCAAAACAGTTGAGTTGCATGTGTTGTAATTTTTACTTTTGTATCTTTCTTGTAAGACTGTTTGTATGTATTGTAGTTTTGCAAATTTGAAATATATTTTCTGAACTAGAATGTTGTGAGACTTGATTGAGGTATTTATATTACTGTTTTTTTTTCATACTAGCACATATGCCCGTGCGTTGCAACGGGAGAAAAATAGTATGCATTTAAAGTTAGTAAGAATTATATATGCAAGCAAAACCCTGTGTGCACGTGAAAAGGGAACATTTAGCTTCTCGGTTTCGATGGGTGTAAAGTATTTTTCCATTCATTGATCGAGGTCTTTTAAGAGTTTTGTTACGTCATTGTACGCCAGAGAAGGCCCATGAATTATCCAATCTACTTTTCCTTTTAATCGAGGAGATTTTAAGGTATGAAGTTTCTGAATATTGTAGGAAACATGTACCCTTTTTGAACTCCTGAGAAAAATTATGTACACTTTTACCAAACCGCGAACAAAATTTGAAATAGGAACATATTTTAAAATTTATAAACATTTTTTGAAAACGCCAACTTTTTTATAAAAAGATGAACATTATTTGAATTTGTGAACATTTTTTTAGAACGGGAACATGTGTTTGAAATTCATAATATTTTTCGAAAATGTGTATCTTTTAACATTATTTTGAATTGGGAAAATTTCAATAAAACAAGCATATATTTATAATTTGGAGCATTTTTTAAAATTTCATTTCTTTTTAGAAATCTTGAAATTTTTTGAAAAACAATATAAGTTTTTTTTAAATAGGAAACTTTTTTCAACTTCCGAATATTTTTAAAATTTAGCAACAAACTTTGGAGTTCTGAATATTCTTGATAATTCGATTTTTTGAAATTATGAATATTTTTTGAGAATTTTGAATCTATGAAGTAAATTCTATAAGAAAAATAAACTTGGAAGGTAAAAAAGATATAGGAGAGGGAGAATAAAAATAGAAGTAAAACGCAGAAAGAAAGAAAATTGGGCCAGCCCATTTTTGGTTGTCCTGTGCGAAGCTCCCACTATTTGTCGCCCGGAGCGGAAAATAGAATTTTCCCAGCTACGTGAACAGAAAAATAAGTTGGCTGGCTTCGCTGGCCACAACGCATGGCCCACGTACGAAATTATGGAAAAACTCTTTTTTGTATAGCAGACGAACGCATAAGGGTTTAGTAACACATCGGATAGAAAATATTTCTTTTCGGCGGTGAACGAATGAAAAAATTGACAAAAGGCATCTTACTTTATTAATAGGCATATATATTATATGACACATGGATTATGTAGTTTTTTTTGAGGGAGTGTGCACACTCCATTCGAAAATCTTACACCTACGAAAAATAGCCATGTTCCACACGTTCTGCAGATGTCCTTTCGTGCATGCTCTTTGGCAGGCGATGAGCAAACATTGGCAAATGCCGAGGCTGGAGGAGATAAATAACACCGGGACGGAGTGGCTGCTACATCTTGTTCACAAGTGCCCTAATGATAGTCGGATCCCTGTCCTGATGATGCTATGGAGAATTTGGCATAATGAAGTTACTCATAAGAAACCAACAACTCCAATCAGTGCTTCTAGAAGGTTTCTTAACAGCTACTCCCTCCGTTCGGAATTACTTGTCACAAAAATGATAAAAATGAATGTATCTACAACTAAAATACGTCTAGATACATTCATTTCTTGGACGAGTAATTCCGAACGAAGGGAGTACATTGATTCACGGTTATGTATCAAGCAACACCCTGAAGCTAACTTGGAGAAGGGCAAGATGGTGGTGTCATATGGACTTGATTCTCGATGTCGTGCATCCCGGGAACCACCTGATCGGCCAACTACTTCCCCTACTAGTTGGAGTCGGCCTCTGACGGGTTGGAACAAACCGAACATTGATGGAGCATTTAATGAGGAGGATGGAATCGGAGGAGCGGAAATGATTTTGAGGAATAACGAGGGCAATGTCATATTCACATCTAGCCGATTCCTTCGTACTTGTTCAAGTGCTCTAGAAGCTGAAACATCGGCGTGTGCAGAGGGCATTGCCCTGGCGTTAGAGTGGAGTACAAAGCCTTCTATCTTGGAGTCACAATGCGATGTCAGCCATTGATATGTTACGTGACCATGACTTGAACCGAGTCCCGATGGCTACACTTGTTGAGGAATCCAAAAAATGACTTTCGTGGAGTTGCGGGACTTTTGGAGCTGTGCAGAATAGGTTTCCAATATTTGCTCCTTTTCCAGCCAGAATCCCAGCTGCCGGCATTCTCCCTCTTCATGATAAACCTTGTAAAATAAGAGAGAATAGCCATAAGTATTGTGACATAACATGTAATAACAGCCCATAATGCAGTAAATATGGATATAAAAGCATGATGCAAAATGTACGTATCACTCAGCATACAAGATATTCAAACCACTGCCGCCATCCATCAAAACCTTGGTTAGTCGAGTGCCCCCAACGACTGGGTCGACCACCAACGCTTGCCGCCCAGGGGTGGCAATGTGCGCTGGGTGGTCGGACTGGTCGAATGTGATGGTTTTTTTACCACTTCAAATATGTCGTCGTTGCTGGAGCAACCATGTTTACTTCTCTGTTGATAACTTTCAGTCGACTTTTGCTCTCGACGTCAGCAAAAATCACTAAAGTGGCATTGACATTGGGGTAACCATCCTCCTCCTCTTTGTCTTCTTCCTTATCAGACTCTTTTTCCTTCTCACTGGGGTGACCTTTCTCACGGAAACTCTGAATCAGGAGTCGACACTGTCGAGTGGTATGCTTGGGAAGAATCAAGTTACCCTCCTCATCCTTTTAGGTGTGTATATGACACTGTAAATCAAACACATCATTCCCAGCTTGATCTTTCACTTTCTTGGGGGTCCAAGGCCCTTTAGGCTTCCCCTTGAACTTCCCTTGATTCAAAACCGCTGCCTCATCAGGACCTGCGGCTTCGGCTTTGCGTTTCTACTTCCGACTGGAGTTTCCTCCTCCGGTGTCCTAGGAGACTGATTTGTTCTTGTTGCTCCGGAGTCGGTCCTCTTCTTCACCGTTAGCATACCGAGTGGCTATCTCCAACATCCGAGTCAAAGACATGTCCCCCGTCTGACCAAACTTCAAGTTGAGCTCTATGTAGTGGACGCCTTCTTTAAAGGCACAGACTGCTTGATGCTCTGATACACCTTCCACTTCTGAACACAATGTTGCAATTCGGCCAGTCCAGCAGGTCGCTTGCAGGTGCCTTCGAAAGTTTTGGTGAACACTCGGGCCAACTCATCCCAAGTGAAAATGCTCACAGGGGCCAACTGATTCAGCCAAGCTCTCGCAGAACCCTCAAGCATCAAAGGGAGGTGTTTCATGGCTACCTCGTCAGTGCCACTGCCAATGTGCACCGCCACTCGATACTCCTCTAGCCAAGTGTCAGGCTTCGATTCACCG
Source organism: Aegilops bicornis (assembly GCA_021605145.1). Classification (NCBI taxonomy): domain Eukaryota; kingdom Viridiplantae; phylum Streptophyta; class Magnoliopsida; order Poales; family Poaceae; genus Aegilops; species Aegilops bicornis. The sequence continues at coordinate 16,573,909 of CM038671.1, forward strand.
GTGAACTTACTTACACTCGTCGCCAACCTGAAGTTGTGAGGGATCTCAGCGGCTCGGATGGTTCTTCCGAAACACTCGGGAGCGGAAACGTGCATTCTGCTTCCATTGGGTCGGTCTCTATTCAGTCCTTCTCTGTGTGCTCTGTTCTTGTCGACCAAACCTTGTACGAGGAGAGATCTGCGATCGAACCCGAGCTCCTTTGGGTCGAATGGAGCTCTGCGGTCATTATCATCTGGCGCTTTGTCGTCATACCGCCGGGGCGCGTATGACCCGTCCCTCGGAGGGGGTGAAGGCACTCGATGGTGGTTGTCACGAGCATAATCACGACCAAAATCTCTGTGGGCTCTTCCTAGGTGCCGATCCCGATGGTGATCATGATCTTCACATCGCAAAGGCGACCCAGGACTATGCGCTGACTGAACTGTGTCTGCCCTCACTGGCCTGCTGTGTATCCTGTTGCGCGACTGAGAAACGACTGAATTTTGCTCTCCTGCTGCCCGGAGCAGCGCTCGGATCTGCATCAAACCTCTTCACGCCTCTGAATGGGACGGCTGAATAGACTCTGCTATACGTGCAACAGCTCTGAGATTCTGAATCGGAGTACGGTATAACTGGTGTTCTGGTGGAAGCAATTATCGCCGTCGTCGACTGGACTCAGGGATCAGTCGACGAGCGCGTTCGTGGAGAGAGTGCTGGAGGTTCTCCAGACGCGTGCGCTCAGCCAAAGTGGCCAGGCGCGTGGCTGTTAGGGAACGTAGTAATTTCAAAAAATTTCCTACGCACACGCAAGACCATGGTGATGCAATAGCAACGAGAGGGGAGAGTGTCTGTCCACATACCCTCGTAGACCGAAAGCGGAAGCGTTATAACAACGCGGTTGATGTAGTCGTACGTCTTCACGATCCGACCGATCCAAGCACCGAACGTACGGCACCACCGAGATCAGCACACGTTCAGCTCAATGAAGATCCCGGACTCGATCCAGCAAAGTGTCGGGATGAGTTCCACAAGACGACGACGTGGTGACGATGATGATGCTCCACCGACGCAGGGCTTCGCCTTAAGCTCCGCTGACGATATGACTTCTCGGCGCAGGCTTCGCCTAAGCTCCGCGACGATATGACCGAAGTGGAATATGGTGGAGGGGGGCACTGCACACGGCTAAGGAACGATCCGTAGATCAACTTGTGTGTTATGGGGTGCCCCCCTGCCCCCGTATATAAAGGAGCAAGGGAGGAGGTGGCCGGCCTAGGAGGGGGCGCACCAAGGTGGGAGTCCTACTCCCACCGAGTAGGACTCCTCCTTTCCTAGTAGGAGTAGGAGAGAAGGAAGGAAGGGAAGAGGGTGCGGCCTCCCCTAGTCCAATTCGGACTAGGCCTTGGGGCGGCCTGCCCTAGGCAGCCCTCTCTCTTTCCCGCAGGGCCAAATAAGGCCCAATACTTCTCCCGGCGAATTCCCGTAACTCTCCGGTACTTCAAAAATACCGAATCATTCAGAACCTTTCCGAACTCCGAATATAGTCGTCCAATATATCGATCTTTACGTCTCGACCATTTCGAGACTCTCGTCATGTCCCAGATCTCATCCGGGACTCCGAACTCCTTCGGTACATCAAAACTCATAAACTCATAATAAAACTGTCATCGTGAACCTTAAGCGTGCGGACCCTACGGGTTCGAGAACTATGTAGACATGACCTAGAACTATTCTTGGTCAATAACCAATAAGCGGAACCTGGATGCCCATATTGGCTCCTACATATTCTACGAAGATCTTTATCGGTCAAACCGCATAACGATATCGTTGTTCCTTTTGTCATCGGTATGTTACTTACCCGAGATTTGATCGTCGGTATCCAATACCTAGTTCAATCTCGTTACCCGTAAGTCTCTTTACTCGTTCCGTAATACATCATCTCACAACTAACTCATTAGTTGTAATGCTTGCAAGGCTTATGTGATGTGTATTACCGAGAAGGCCCAGAGATACCTCTCCGACAATCGGAGTGACAAAACCTAATCTCAAATACGCCAACCCAACAAGTACCTTTGGAGACACCTGTAGTACTCCTTTATAATCACCCAGTTACGTTGTGGACGTTTGGTAGTACCAAAGTGTTCCTCCGGTAAACGGGAGTTGCATAATCTCATAGTTACAGGAACATGTATAAGTCATGAAGAAAGCAATAGCAGCATACTAATCGATCAAGTGCTAGGCTAACGGAATGGGGCATGTCAATCTCATCATTCTCCTAATGATGTGATCCCGTTAATCAAATGACAACTCATGTCTATGGTTAGGAAACATAACCATCTTGATTAACGAGCTAGTCAAGTAGAGGCATACTAGTGACACTCTGTTTGTCTATGTATTCACACATGTATTATGTTTCCGGTTAATACAATTCTAGCAAGAATAATAAACAATTATCATGATATAAGGAAATAAATAATAACTTTATTATTGCCTCTAGGGCATATTTCCTTCAGTCTCCCACTTGCACTAGAGTCAATAATCTAGTTCACATCGCCATGTGATTTAACATCAATAGTTCACATCTATATGTGGTTAACACCCATAGTTCACATCGACATGTGACCAACACCCAAAGGGTTTACTAGAGTCAGTAATCTAGTTCACATCGCTATGTGATTAACACCCAAAGAGTACTAAGGTGTGATCATGTTTTGCTTGTGAGATAATTTTAGTCAACGGGTCTGTTACATCTGTGAGCCGTGAGTATTTTGCAAATTTCTATATCTACAATGCTCTGCATGGAGCTACTCTAGCTAATTGCTCCCACTTTCAATATGTATCCAGATTGAGATTCAGAGTCATCTAGATTAGTGTTAAAACTTGCATCGACGTAACCCTTTACGACGGGCTCTTTTATCACCTCCATAATCGAGAAATATTTCCTTAGTCCTCACTAAGGATGTCTTTGACCAATGTCCGTGATCTACTCCTAGATCACTATTGTACTCCCTTGCCAAATTCGAGCAAGGTATACAATAGGTCTGGTACATAGCATAGCATACTTTATAGAACCTATGATCGAGGCATAGGGAATGACTTTCATTCTCTTTTCTATTTTCTGCCGTGGTTGGGATTTGAGTCTTACTCAATTTCATACGCTTTTGCAACACAGGCAAGAACTTTTCTGTGACTTTTCCATATTGAACTACTTCACACTATTGACAAGGTATGTACTTAGTGAAAAACTTATCAAGCGTCTTGATCTATCTCTATAGATCTTGATGCTCAATATGTAAGCAGCTTCACCGAGGTCCTTCTTTGAAAAACTCCTTTCAAATACTCCTTTATGCTTTGCAGAATAATTCTACATTATTTCCGATCAACAATATGTCATTCACATATACTTATCAGAAATCTTTGTAGTGCTCCCACTCACTTTCTTGTAAATACAGGCTTCTCCAAAAGTCTGTATAAAACCATATGCTTTGATCATACTATCAAAGCGTTTATTCCAACTCCGAGATGCTTGCACCAGTCCATAGATGGATCGCTGAAGCTTGCACATTTTGTTAGCTCCTTTAGGATTGACAAAACCTTCTGGTTGCATCATATACAACTCTTCTTTAATAAATCCATTAAAGAATGTAGTTTTGACATCCATTTGCCAGATTTCATAAAATGTGGCAATTGCTAACATGATTCGGACAGACTTAAGCATCGCTACAGTTGAGAAAATCTCATTGTAGTCAACACCTTGAATTTGTCGAAAACCTTTCTGCGACAAGTCGAGCTTTGTAGATAGTAATACTACTATCAGCATTTGTCTTCCTCTTGAAGATCCATTTATATAATATGGCTTGCCGATAATCGGGCAACTCCATCAAAGTCCACACTTTGTTCTCATACATGGATCCCATCTCAGATTTCATGGTCTCAAACCATTTCGCGGAATCTGGGCTCATCATCGCTTCCTCATAGTTCGTAGGTTCATCATGGTCTAGTAACATGACTTCCGAACACGATTACCATACCACTAAGTGCGGATTTTGCTCTGGAAGACCTACGAGGTTTGGTAGCAACTTGATCCGAAGTTTTATGATCATCATCATTAACTTCCTCACTAATTGGTGTAGGAATCACTTTGGAACTGATTTCTGTGATGAACTACTTTCCAATAAGGGAGAAGGTACAATTACCTCATCAAGTTCTACTTTCCTCCCACTCACTTCTTTCGAGAGAAACTTCTTCTCTAGAAAGGATCCATCTTAGCAACGAAAAACTTGCCTTCGGATCTGTGATAGAAGGTGTACCCAATAGTTACCTTTGGGTATTCTATGAAGACGCACTTCTCCGATTTGGGTTTGAGCTTATCAGGTGAAAACTTTTTCACATAAGTATCAAAACTCCAAACTTTTAAGAAACGACAGCTTAGGGTTTACTGTTAAACCATAGTTCATATGGTGTCGTCCTCAACGGATTTAGATGGTGCCCTATTAAACGTGAATGCAGTTGTCTCTAATGCATAACCCCAAAACGATATTGGTAAATCGGTAAGAGACATCATTGATCGCACCATATCAAAATAAAGTACTGATTCTGACGTTCGGACACACCATAACGTTGTGGTGTTCCGGTGGCGTGAGCTGTGAAACTATTCCACTTTGTTTTAGTTGAAGACCAAACTCGTAACTCAAATATTCATCTCCACGATCAGATCGCAGAAACTTTATTTTCTTGTTACGATGATTTTCCACTTCACTCTGAAATTCTTTGAACTTTTCAATTATTTCAGACTTATGTTTCATCAAGTAGATATACCCATATCTGCTCAAATCATCTGTGAAGGTCAGAAAATAACAATACTTGCCACGAGCATCAACATTCATTGGATCGCATACATCGGTATGTATTATTTCCAATAAGTCAGTAGCTTGTTCCATTGTTTCGGAGAACGGAGTTTTAGTCATCTTGCCCAAAAGGCACGGTTATGCAAGCATCAAATGATTCATAATCAAGTGATTCCAAAAGTCCATCAGCATGGAGTTTTCTTCATGCGCTTTACACCAATATGACCTAAACGGCAGTGCCACAAATAAGTTGCACTATCATTATTAACTTTGCATCTTTTGGTTTCAATATTATGAATATGTGTATTACTATGATCGAGATCCAATGAACCATTTTCATTGGGTGTGTAACCATATAAGATTTTATTCATGTAAACAGAACAACAATTTATTCTCTTACTTAAATGAATAACCGTATTGCAATAAACATGATCAAATCATATTTATGCTCAACACCAAATAACACTTATTTAGGTTCCACACTAATCCCGAAAGTATAGGGAGTGTGCGATGATGATCATATCAATCTTGGAACTACTTCCAACACTCATCGTCACTTCCCCTTCAACTAGTCTCTGTTTATTATTCTGTAACTCCTGTTTCGAGTTACTAATCTTAGCAACCGAACGAGTATCAAATACTCAGGGGCTACTATAAACACTAGTAAGGCGCACATCAATAACCTGTATATCAAATATAACCTTGTTCACTTTGCCATCCTTCTTATCCACCAAATATTCAGGGGTAGTTTTGCTTCCAGCGACCAGTTCCATTGCAGCAAAAGTACTCAGTCTCGTGCTTAGGTCTAGACTTGGGCTTCTTCACTCGAGCAGCAACTTGCTTGCCGTTCCTTTTGAAGTTCCCTTCTTCCCTTTGCCATTTTCCTTGAGACTAGTGGTCTTGTCAACCATCAACACTTTATGTTTTTCTTGATTTCTACCTTCACGATTTTAGCATCGCGAAGAGCTCGAGAATCTTTTTCGTCATCCCTTGCATACTATATTTCATCACGAAGTTCTACTAACTTAGTGATGGTGACTAGAGAATTCTGTCAATCACTATCTTATCTGGAAGATTAACTCCCACCTGATTCAAGCGATTGAAGTACTCAGACAATCTGAGCACATGCTCACTAGTTGAGCGATTCTCCTCCATCTTTTAACTATAGAACTTGTTGGAGACTTCATATCTCTCAACTCGGGTATTTGCTTCAAATATTAACTTCAATTCCTGGAACATCTCATATGGTCCATGACGTTCAAAACGTCTTTGAAGTCCCGATTCTAAGCCGTTAAGCATGGTGCACTAAACTATCAAGTAGTCATCATATTGAGCTAGCCAAACGTTCATAACGCTCAGATTCTGCTCATATTGAGCTAGCCAAACGCTCATAACGCCCGCATCTGCTCCTGCAATAGGTCTGTCACCTAGCGGTGCATTAAGGACATAATTCTTCTGCGCAGCAATGAGGATAAACCTCAGATCACGGATCCAATCCGCATCATTGCTACTAACATCTTTCAATACAATTTTCTCTAGGAACATATCAAAACAAACATATGAAAGCAACAACGCGAGGTATTGATCTACAACATAATTTGCAAAATACTACCAGGACTAAGTTCATGATAAATTTAAGTTCAATTAATCATATTACTAAAGAACTCCCACTTAGACAGACATCTCTCTAGTCATCTAAGTGATCACGTGATCCAAATCAACTAAACCATAACCGATCATCACGTGAGATGGAGTAGTTTTCAATGGTGAACATCACTATGTTGATCATATCTACTATATGATTCACGCTCGACCTTTCGGTCTCCGTGTTCCGAGGCCATATCTGTATATGCTAGGCTCGTCAAGTTTAACCTGAGTATTCTGCGTGTGCAACTGTTTTGCACTCGTTGTAGATGGACGTAGAACTTATCACACCCGATCATCACGTGGTGTCTGGGTACTACGAACTTTTAGCAACGTTGCATACTCAGGGAGAACACCTCTTGATTATTTTAGTGAGAGATCATCTTATAATGCTACCGTCAATCAAAGCAAGATAAGATGCATAAAGGATAAACATCACATGCAATCAATATAAGTGATATGATATGGTCATCATCATCTTGTGCTTGTGATCTTCATCGCCGAAGCACCGTCATGATCACCATCGTCACCGGCGCGACACCTTGATCTCCATCGTAGCATCGTTTTCGACTAGCCAACTATTACTTATACGAATATCGATACTACTTAGTGATAAAGTAAAGCAATTACATGGCGTTGCATTTCATACAATAAAGCGACAACCATATGGCTCCTGTCGATTGCCGATAATTCGTTAGAAAACATGATCATCTCATACAATAAAATATAGCATCACGTCTTGACCACATCACATCACAACATGCCCTGCAAAAACAAGTTAGACGTCCTCTACTTTGTTGTTGCAAGTTTTACGTGGCTGCTACGGGCTGAGCAAGAACCGTTCTTACCTACGCATCAAAACCACAACGATAGTTTGTCAAGTTGGTGCTGTTTTAACCTTCGCAAGGACCGGGCGTAGCCACACTCGGTTCAACTAAAGTGAGAGAAACCGACACCCGCGGTCACCTTTAAGCAACTAGTGCTCAAGCGGTGAAACCTGTCTCGTAGAAGCGTGACGCGTAATGTCGGTCCGGGCCGCTTCATCTCACAATACCGCCCGAACCAAAGTATGACATGCTGGTAAGCGGTATGACTTATATCGCCCACAACTCACTTGTGTTCTACTCGTGCACATGACATCAACGCATAAAACCAGGCTCGGATGCCATCATAGGGAACGTAGTAATTTCAAAAATTCCTACGCACACGCAAGACCATGGTGATGGCATAGCAACGGCGGGAGAGTGTCTGTCCACGCACCCTCGTGAGACCGAAAGCGGAAGCGTTATAACAACGCGGTTGATGTAGTCGACGCGTCTTCACGATACGACCGAACCAATCACAGAACGTACGGCACCTCCGAGATCTGCACACGTTCAGCTCGATGACTAACCCCCGACTCCGAACCAGCAAAGTGTCGCGGATGAGTTCCACAAGACGACGGGCGTGGTGACGGCGATGATGCTCCACCGACGCAGGGCTTCGCTTAAGCTCCGCAACGATATGACTTCTCCGGCGCAGGCTTCGCCTAAGCTCCGCGACGATATGACCGAAGTGGAATATGGTGGAGGGGCACCGCACACGGCTAAGGAACGATCCGTAGATCAACTTGTGTGTTATGGGGTGCCCCCCTGCCCCCGTATATAAAGGAGCAAGGGAGGAGGTGGCCGGCCTAGGAGGGGGCGCACCAAGGGGGGAGTCCTACTCCCACCGGGAGTAGGACTCCTCCTTTCCTAGTAGGAGTAGGAGAGAAGGAAGGGGAAGGGAAGAAGGGGTGCGGCCCCTCCCCCTAGTCCACCCGGACTAGGCCTTGGGCGCGGCCTGCCCTAGGCAGCCCTCTCTCTTCCGCAGGGCCCAATAAGGCCCAATACTTCTCCCCGGCGAATTCCCGTAACTCTCCCAGATTCAAAAATACCCGAATCATTCGAACCTTTACGAACTCCGAATATAGTCGTCCAATATATCGATCTTTACGTCTCGACCATTTCGAGACTCCTCGTCATGTCCCCGCTCTCATCCGGGACTCCGAACTCCTTCGGTACATCAAAACTCATAAACTCATAATAAAACTGTCATCGTAACCTTAAGCGTGCGGACCCTACGGGTTCGAGAACTATGTAGACATGACCTAGAACTATTCTTGGTCAATAACCAATAGCGGAACCTGGATGCCCATATTGGCTCCTACATATTCTACGAAGATCTTTATCGGTCAAACCGCATAACGATATACGTTGTTCCTTTTGTCATCGGTATGTTACTTACCCGAGATTCGATCGTCGGTATCCAATACCTAGTTCAATCTCGTTATCGGTAAGTCTCTTTACTCGTTCCGTAATACATCATCTCACAACTAACTCATTAGTTGTAATGCTTGCAAGGCTTATGTGATGTGTATTACCGAGAAGGCCCAGAGATATCTCTCCGACAATCGGAGTGACAAAACCTAATCTCGAAATACGCCAACCCAACAAGTACCTTTGGAGACACCTGTAGTACTCCTTTATAGTCACCCAGTTACGTTGTGACGTTTGGTAGTACCCAAAGTGTTCCTCCGTAAACGGAGTTGCATAATCTCATAGTTACAGGAACATGTATAAGTCATGAAGAAAGCAATAGCAGCATACTAAACGATCAAGTGCTAGGCTAACGGAATGGGTCATGTCAATCACATCATTCTCCTAATGATGTGATCATCAAATGACAACTCATGTCTATGGTTAGGAAACATAACCATCTTCGATTAACGAGCTAGTCAAGTAGAGGCATACTAGTGACACTCTGTTTGTCTATGTATTCACACATGTATTATGTTTCCGGTTAATACAATTCTAGCAAGAATAATAAACATTTATCATGATATAAGGAAATAAATAATAACTTTATTACTGCCTCTAGGGCATATTTCCTTCAGTGGCCTCCAAGGCCCGAGCCTTGGAAGTCTCCCCAAAGATAGGGGTCTGGAGTACCTCCAAGTTGCGGCGGTGCAACTCTTCCATCTGCTGCGCATTGAGAGGTTGGGGCTCGTACTCATCATGATCATACGATGGGTCACCACCATCACCGATGTCGCTGTCGCGGGGAAACCCGGGTGGGCTGCGACGAGAGTTGACCATGAGAACTTCCGCCGCGGAGTCGCTGCTTCCGCGCTCGGAAAGAGTGTCAGCGAAGCAAGTCAACCAGACGACTGGTCTGCAGGAGAATTTGTCAGGCTCAATCGCCACGACTTGAGGGGTGGCCGACTGGCGGGCCACCGCATGCTTCACCCACTGCTGGAGCCGCGACCGACCGGATTGCTTGCGGCGACGCCCAGCGGAGTGAGCGGATGGTGAGGGAGCTGACCGGTACTGGGTCAATGGCTGCCGCAAAAGGACGCCGCAGGCACCCGCGCGGAAATGCGCTGCTCCACGGATCGAAAGTGCCTCTACATCGAGGGGAGCTTCTTGAAGCCAGGCGGAGTCGTCAGCGACGAAAGTGAGCGCGTCGAGACGGATCTCGCGGCCCACAGCCAAACCACCGCCGGAAACCATGTTGATGAAGATCGAAAAGACTGCAACCTCGCAGGAAGTTGCCAAGACGCTTTGCCCCACGGTGGGCGCCAACTGTCGTGGTACTAGGTCCTGACGGAAGAGTAGGGGGTATGAATGAGGAGGAATTGCCCTATGTACGGCGAGGTTGTACACACGAGTTTTAGAGTTCAGGCACCTCTCGGAGGAGGTAAAAGCAATACATCTCACTGCCCTGAGGCGGTCGACTAGAATATGGGTGTGTGTTACAGGGGTGCGAACCCTTGTGCCAGAGGAGGAGGGTGGCTTATATAGAGTGCGCTAGGACCCCAGACGTCCCCCATTACAAGGTCAATGTACATTAAGACAGGGCGTTACTGGTAACACCAGTTATAAAGAGCTATTAATGATCTTTAAGACTACGGAGTGAACGCCTGACCGTTGTCATCCTGAGTGACTCTAGGTCTTCTATACTCTGAGTGGTTTCTTGTATGGTCGAGTGACTTCATCTCGGTCGAATGGAATTGGGGTATCCGAGTGAGGTGATTGGTCGAGTGGATTGCACTCCATGGCTACCTCAGTCGATATATCTTGTTACACTTTGAATGTCCTTGGCTCTAGGGTAGTGACCTTGGGTAGGTCTTATAGGTCAGGCCTATAACCCTACCCTAGGTCCATGGCATCGTCAGGATGTTCTTATGGTGCGTCAGATCAACGAACAGATTTATGTTGACTTCGACGGTAACAAAGAGGTCGCCGAGAGCTTGAGGAACAATGCCAAGGTGCGCTTCGACGGGAAGTGCTACTCCTACAAGCCCATGCACGACGTCAAGGCCAAAGGCGAGTTGCTCTCGCTCGTCAGAAGCCTCCACGACGGTTTCCCGGTTTCGGAGGTGAAGGACGCCTATCTATCTGCTATCGGGTGAGGGAGGTGTCATCGCGTACCTGAACGACTCGAGGTCACCGATGGAGGTGGATGCCAAGCTCAAGGAGTTGTTCCATGACATCAAGTTGCCGCAGGACATACTCGACACCGAGAAGGAGCTTCGAAGGAACCGCAAAAAGCCGGCCACCGATACTATGAAGCGGCGGGCGGCTGAGCAGGTCCATGGTCTTTAGCCGAAGCCCGAGAAGGCTAGGAAGAAGTTGTGCGGGATCACTAGCAAGACCAAGATTACCAACACTCATCTCCTGTGGCTCTTGGACCTGCCTGTGGAGAAGATTTCATTTGATGGGTGTGTAAATCATTGTAGTAATAAAGCACTTACTGGAGTAGAATTTGTGACTTGATGATTCTTTCTTGGAATTTACTTTTGGAGAACTACTATTTACAACAAGGTGGTGGAGAGGGCTCTCCGAAGGGACACTCCAACTCTCATACAAATGCCATGCAGGATCTGACTTTCTTCTCTGCCTCACACAAAATAGTTCCGTAGAGCCGAAATGTTGTCTGGGTTCCGACAGGAACAAGTTATGAACGGCGAAGCCCTGCCGGATAGTTGATACCATATGTGTGTAACCCCGTAGAAAGGTCGTAGGTTCGATCTTTTGCGCGAGGGTCCTCCTGAAGGACTGTTCGATTGACCGTCTTATATTCTGATAGTGCCTCCTAAAGGGATGTCCGTGACACCGGACGAGGGACTGTCCCACTGCCTCCCGAAGGGCTGTCCGAGGAGCTGACAAGGGAGAACATCCTCGCGGTTCGGAGGTTGTAAATCCTAGCTGCGGGGATCTGCATCGCCAATCTTCATCAAATCTACTTACGCTGCGCTACGAGTCGGTAATGATCAGATCAAAACCTTGTATGCATCTCCATGGTGATCCTGGGCGTGTTCGTAGTGCGGAAAATTTTAGTTTTCTGTCGTGTTATCCTATAGGGTACCTGAACATGCCTGGCACTAATTTGAGCCCACCTATAAGCTTTTTAAAGTAGTATAGGCTTTCACCCCAAAGCTCGAGACCGGGTGTTCGAGAAGCACCACCATCGAAGTCTCTCGTGTGTTGTCGCCATCACTTTTTCATGATCCCAGCAGGTACATGCGATGCGACCGTAGTCACTACACAACCGTCCCTGTATGTCATGTCTTCAACCATAATTTGTATCTCACCGCCGAAGTCAACCACCGGATCAAGAGAGATGAACCCTCCCGATCGAAGACCTTTCGATGACCACCATCGTCATGGAATCGTAGTAGGAAGTCATTGCGGTACTTCGCAGTTACCACCATTCGGACGATTGGATCTGAATCACCATCACAAGCCGTGGAACGTAGCATCGCAGGCCAGCCACCACACACGCAGAAGGCCATCACCTCGCCGGCACGGTTCACATCTAGCGGACAGCCTGCAACATAACTGCCCGTAGAATCGTATGGACTAGGATGGAAACCGAATGGCTGCAAGACGTACTCCCACCACGTAGCAGCTCCAGCGCCGCCCCACCTCGCAGCCATGAGCGACCACCTCGCTGACGACCTAGAGTAGCCCCCACGGCCGACGTGAAGCTGCCACCAGGACCACACGAAGCTGCTCAGATTTGAGCGCGCCGCTGCGAGACGAGATGTCCTGCCGCCACCATCATTGGATCACGCGCGAGCTTCGCCGACAGTCCTCTCAGGCAGCGGCAAGACAAGGGGAAGGCCCCGTTCGCCCTTGTCGCCAGAACGGGGCGACGCGGGGGGCGGGGTTTTTTCTTCGCGAGTTTAAGATAGATAGCACATGCATGCTATGGTGTTGACTGGTAAAATTCATGGTAGTTGGGCTTGGATGTTGCATGAACATTCATGATCATTTTATTCCTGCACTACAACAAAGACAGGTATATGGATGTGAAACAGGAACACAAGGCTTGTCGAGTTGTGCTTGCGGTCATGGTGGCCTTATTTTCTCTTTTGGGCTTGTTAAGTTGTGCTCTTCGTAGAAACTTTTTTTTTTTCATATTTTGACTTGTTTGTGGAGGATGCTACGTCTCGACCTTGTATGCTTGGGATGTTGATTATCTATAAAGCAGGGTGAAAGTCTTTTCCCCGTAACACAAGGCTCTTACAAGATCGATCGTTTTATTCCTTCACCAGACAGATAGTAGTACAAATAATATAAGATAGTGCAATTGATGATATGATGATGGAATAAAGCGAATTAAGTGACCGGCAGCTTCTCCTCGACGGTCTCCAAGTTGACGTTGTAACTGTTGATGCCGGTGTAGAGGCCATCCCCCTTGGTGACATCATGCACCTTGCCGTCTATGTAGACGTCCCGCTGCCTGTAGATGAAGGGGACGTCGACGGCGCTCCTTGTCGCGATGGCCTTAACGGTGACCTTGGTCCAGGGCGGCACGACGGCGTCGTACACGACCTCAGGCCTCTCCTTCTTCTCCATGGCCTCGCCCCAGTTGTACGCCCCGAAGAACTCAGCTGCTGCGACGCTAACCTCCCGGCGAGGCCCAGCGTGAGAAACCGTGCCCTGATAGTGGTATTGTGCGCCAGCTTGAGCTCGAGGGTGGAGTCCCAGGTGCTCATCTCCTGGACCCCGTACCCTAGACTCATCCTCTTGGAAAGCACCGCCGAGGTGGCGTTGACGACCGTCGTGGTGGCCAGGGTGAGCACGGTGGTGTCGTACACCCTGGCGTCGTCGAGCAGGTAGCTGATGCTGTTGATCTCCCGGTGCAGGATGGGCTCCTTCACGGCGAACAGTGCCTCGGCCGTGATGGACCTGTCGGCCGCGTTGAGGCAGTTGGGGGGGAATCCCTGCCTTGTGAGCCTCCTGCAGAAGCGCCCGGCCCCGATGCTGCGGATGGCGAACGCGCCGTTCCCCTGGGGCTGGGCTATCCAGAACAAAGCGCTGCTGTCAAAGTTATCGTTGCTCTGGTGCATGGTGTCTGCAATCCAGCCCCGTTCCGGAGGTTCACGAACCAGAAGGTGAGTTTGCCGGGACTGTTTTTGGCGATGCGGACCGTGCCGTCGTTCCTGTGGAAGAGCTCGAACCTCGCGCTGCTGTCGGTGATGTCGGTCACCACGAACTGGAGGACGTTCCGTCTTCTTATACGGCGGGAGGCCAGGAACCTGTCGTTGTCGCCCATGAACATGACAAACCTGGGGAGCAGCCTGGCCCTCTTCGCCAGGTTGACGACGGTGAACATGTCGCCCACGCCGTCGTCGTCGCTGAACCGCATGTACGGAGCAGCGTCGTCCTTGGCAAACGTCATGCACCGCTTGTCATTGCCGGCGCCGACGAACCTGCATGCATGCACGTGATCGATCGATGCATTTAGTTTTTGGGTGTGTCTAGGCCTCAGTCGTCTTAGTCAAGTAATATAGTATATGAGAAGAGAACGGAAAAAATGTAAATAAAATTTTGTACGAATCTCAATGCAAGATCAATAAAATATAAAATGGACTGAGACATAACGAAGTCTAAGTCGACACTTAGCAAAAATGTTAGTTTTTTCTCTACTCGCTCGCTAGTGCCTAGTGGTAATATATAAGTACACCTCCGTCTAATAATGTAAAACATTTTTGACTCGAGTCAAAAAAACATCTTACATTATAGGACAAAGGAAGTATTAACTACTCCCTCTTTTTCGGTTTATAGGGCTTATCTTAAAATTTTAGTTTTCCATTTTATAAGGCTCAATTTGGTTGTTTCTCATCCCATGTTCAGATTCCAAGGTGCATTAAATCATTGCATGCAAGTATTGAGAGAAAATTGACCAATGCATGTGCATGCATTGCAATTAATGCATTGATAAGCATAATTTTTTAAGAAAAACAAGAGCTTAGATGCTTTACCATCTACCTTGGTTGGTGAGATTTTTGAATTGAGCCTTATAAACCGGAAAGGAGGAAGTATTAAGTAGTGTACAAACCTCACGCTCATCATGGGTTCACCGCCATCATCATCATCGGTGGTGGTGACAATAATGGGCTTAATCAGCGTGCAGTTGGGGTTGGTCAGGTCTTCTTCCGGCTCGTCTGCGTCGGCGACGATACACCAGCCGTCGCCCCGCCGACGAGCCACCCAGTACTTACGATTGTAGCGGCATCGGATGTGCACGAGGCCACCGTCATGCGCTTGGACGTCGTACCTGGTGTAGGGGTTAACGGTGTCCTTACCGTCCAGCTGCAGCTGCCTGTAGGTCTCGCCGTGCTCATGCACATAGCGCAGGTAGGAGCCGTTGCTCTGCGACCGCAGAGCGATGCAGCTGGGAAGTTGAATCGCTGCCGCCGGCATGCTCGTCGTTGTTCTATATGTGCTTCCAGATCTAGCAAGAGAGGCTGTGCTGCTTGATTTCCTCAAGTTCCCATTTATCTTGGTATTTATAGATCCATCGTTTGGGCAAATTGATGGATACGAGGGAAAAGCAACACGTTTAAAACTTGCAAGTTCGATCCTATACCTACTTTCATTCAATTGAAGCCCGGTACAACGCACGCACGCACACGTGAACATTCTGCAAAGAGGCACAAGGGGCAGCTGTCCCACAAGCAAAAGCAAATAATAGCACACTGGAAAAAGAAAAAGTATACATCGGTCCCTCGGGTCGTCTGCGCTGAACACGCCACTTTTCGGAAAAAAAAAATCCCATCGATCCATCTAGTGGTTGCAGGATATACAACTAGGGATCTCAAAATTTGTGATAGAATTCCTATATTTCTCGGCTCGGCACGGTGTGCATCACACAGGTGGTCTATGATACCTATAAGTAGATATCTGGCAGCGCTTGGTCGGAAAAAGTGACATGAAGTTGTGAGGTGCATAGACTTCTTGAGACGACGAGGGTGAACAATGTAAAACGTTTGTGCATGTTGGTTTTGAATTACTAAAAACATATGAATGTATTATGGCACGAAATGGTCATGTGCATATGAATGATAATGTGAATGTCTGTGTATTTGTGTTGTTAGTGTTTTCTGTGAATTTCAATTGCAGGGATGGCAACAATGAATAAATAAAATCAATGTGACCTACGGAACTGATTTGAAATATTGCATCTTACTTTGTGGCTAGGATCAATGTGGAGTACACAAACATCCAAAAATTAACACCGAATGCCGTAGGGGTCCGGGACACCGGTGCATCAGTGCATGGAATCCGATGGTGCGCAATCTAATGGCCATGAACAATAATTAATGAGAAAGTGATATCGGTGTAGAAAAATGGAGAGTAAAGACATACTACCTCGGTTCCCAAATATCTCTATTCCTAATGTGTTGGTTGGTAGGTCGCGTTCTGTGTTTTATTTTCGTCCCACCATTTTTGTCCGGTTTTTTTTTCGTCCTCCCCATGCATTAAAGATACCTACGCTCCTCTCGATCCCCTCGATGCATGCTCCTGTCGCCCCTCCTCTCGATCCACCCCTTTCGCTGTGTTTTCTCTTTCCCTCGTATCCCGCTCCACCGCCTCCCGCCTTCCTCCGCCGCCGCCGCCCCTCGCCCTGCCTGCCTGGCTTGGTTTTTGGGCATCCCACTCCTCCGCTGCCATATGCCGCCTCCGCCAAGATCCGAGGCCCCCCACTTGTGGGCCGCCGCCGCCACAGAACCTCGGGGAAGGGGCGGGCAGGGCGCAGTCTTCCTCCTCCGCCGCCATCTGGTCCCCCTCCGCTCCCATCTGCCGCCGCCGCAGAAACGTGGGACGCCGCTGTCGCTGCCGCTGAATCCAAGGGACGTCGCCGCCGTCACGGATCGGCAGGACGCCGCCGTCGCAAATCGGCGGGACGACGCCGCCGCTATCGCCACGGATCACCAGGATGCCGCCGTCGCAGATCACCAGGACGCCGCCGTCGGCTCGGATCTTCACACGCCGCCGGCGTGGCCGTGACGACTGATGAGCACGCTCAGCCCCCATTCCTGCCACAGGTCTTCACAATCGAGGCTTCCTCCTCATTCCTGTCTCTAATCTTTCATTCAACTACTCGAAGTAAACAAACCATTTATTCTCTTCTGTTTGTAGATGAAGAAAAGTTGCTGCTCTTCTTAGTTATCTCTGAACCACTGATTATGTACAGTGTGTGCTGCATAGAATTGCAGGCTCTGTTTGAATGTGTTCCGGCAAAGGAGCATATTGTCTTGTTTGGGGTGCAGCCACTAAATATACTGGCATATTTCGTGGTTTGCGTACTCCTCATTTACGCTTGGTTTATTAACTGAAGAAATGGTTTCAGGCTTCGCCTTGGTAGTGCACCTCCAGACAGAACTTGGCAAGCTTTGTAAAAGAGTGAATATGAGCAGTCAATCAGGAAATATGCCGAGGAACCAAAGAATGTAATTAGGACGGAACAATTTGATATACGTTATCGGAAGAGCAGACTAAACGCAGAGGAGAGTGAATCCATGCAGGAGATTGTTTTGCGGTGGTCACTGAGTCTTGCGTACTTTATTGCTGAATAATGTCACCATTTGTAAGTACATCATAGACTATGGACCTAATGGTGTTCCGATTTGTTAATGCAGGGGAAGCTAGAGGCAGAGAACCGTCGGTCTTGCATATGTCAGTGACGGTCGCTGATCAGGTTGTTGCGCGCGAATGACAACAATTGGTTCATAACGAACCAATATGTAGGACATGCCGTTCGACCTTCTTATAGAAGTGAACAATCATTTCCAGAGCATTGTATTAGCTGGACTTTTTATGAGGTATGAGCAAGTTGAGAGTTTTGAGTGGGTATATTTTCTGAGTTCCTAAATATGATCAGTGGGCCGGCGCCGAAGTCCATCTTGACAGGTAGGTAGATTTGAGATAATTTGTATGTCTCAAGGTTGTTATCTGGTTCATTAGTGTGCCGAGGCTCTGTAGATCAAAACAGAGCCATGAAGGTTGCTATGAGCAAACTATGTCCAGGGAATTGAACAACTGTAGCTCACCTTACTGGTGGATCTGTTGTTAATATTTATTATTTCACTGCTCCGAGTTCTTTTGTTAGATATGTTGTGTGATTATACTGTGTATGTTTATTTGAGGAAAATGACAATTGATTGCAAGTGAAGTCTTGGGTATGTTTAGCTGAAATTTGCTGAAGTGAGCACTCGTGGGTAGTAACAGTGAAACCATTGTGTATTTGCCCAAGTGTTCAGTCTTTTAAATTGTTTGTGAAATGGTTAGAACTAAAAGATCGCCTTCATTTAATATTGATTTTGGGAGTAATGTTTTTAGAAACTTCAGACTAATTCGGAGGTGAGGAGGATGACTACGCCACCGCACCGTCGCACACCTCCATAAGGCGAGGACCACGCAATCGCCGGGGCGAGGAGCCTACCTCCGCACCACTCCATGAGGCGAGGGGCTCCCCAGAACTGCTGCTCCATTATGCTCCTCTCTTGAGGTATTTGTTCTTCAGCCTGAGAATTATTGTTCGGCTCCTGCACATAGTTCTCTATTTGCTCCATTGACAGTCAGCTTATATATTAGCATATGAATTAGATGAACATGGAGCAAAGGAGTATGCATGGTTGTACCTTGCCCAGAATCATATATTTTCTTAGCCATGAGTATGTCATCGTGATCCTCTGTACCGGCTCTAAGATGTACTACAATATGGTTACATCTACTCCATTCACCATGGTGATAATCAATTTATTTTTTTCCCTTTCTATTGTTTGATTGTATTGCCTTTAAGTCATATATTAGAGATTTTAGTAGAGTCAGGTCTCTATCAGCGAAGGTCATGCCTAAGGAAACGGGACTGGTGGATTTCCCCCTCGTCGGGGACAAGACATCATGACACAGTTGTGATGAGGTGTGGCGCAAGCGTGGCTGTAGGATCCCTCCTATTCTGTCATCCATTGTTATTGTGAATATGTTGTTGGAGTCAATCTTTGACAGATATAAATCAGCATTCGATCAGCTACAGAGGAATATGTAGTCGGAGAAGGTGCAGCATTTCGGTGAGCAGCAGGTTGTGTCGTCGTGGTGGTCACCCTCGGCTACGATGGTGTGCACTCCTTGGCACCAGGAATCGGCCTGGGATGCCATGGAGTGGAGAGGAGGGGGCGGGCGACATCGTGGAGAGGAGGGGATATGGCGTTGATAGCATGGTGCAAGCTAAATGATGTGGCATCGATGGGAGGTGACAGTGAGAGGCCATGGTGGGCAGGGCAGGCCGGGGTAATGAAATGTGAGCCTGACCGCCGCATCATGCGATGAGTGGAGAGGGTGAATTGCTTTTTTAGGATTAGAAGAGAAGGAGGAGTTGTTTGTTTTTAAGGGAAAACCGGTTGTTTGATATGATAGAAATGTCATATAATTTTTTATAGTGAAAGATATCACATACCCTAACCAGTCGTTTCTAAAATATAATTACCAACAAATGATTTACAGGTGAGCCTTCATGTTATTTTTCAAATTGTGATGCGTATCACTCCTCTAAAAATCACGATGTAGGTCATTTTGAGACATAACGGTCACCTACTTTCATCTAAGAGATTACCTATGAATATACATTGTGTATGAGATTTGTTTAATATATGTTTATATATTCACCTTTGTATATCTGATACTTTGAAAATGTTGATTGACAAAGTCACTACCATAACTATTTTGGACCGAACTAAAACTCATCGAATTTTAGAGAATTGTTCTTCATGATAATTCAAAAGGTGCATTTCTATATATTTTATTTTTGTAGATTACATGAGAAAGATGAAGATGAATTATGTCAACGTTTAAAAAGAAATCCAATGACAAGGGTCCAAGGCGATGATGTTGGAAGAAGGCAAAAATTCACCAAGTTTAGTATATGTACGCAATAAAAAATTTAAAAGGCCCATAGCAACGCATGAGATTCTACTGGTTGATGTTACAAATTGTTTAGGCCCTAGATCTCAAGTAGCAGCTCTAACGGGAAGGGAATAAAATGAACTATTAGTTGCTATTGATGTTACATTTAAACCTTTGCAATTGCTAGACAGTAGAAATAATTGAAAATATTCTCTTCTTTGCTTTCCAATTGGTAGTATTCAAGATAACAAGAAATCCAATATTGTTGTTTCTTGTGAAGTGTAGTTCACTTTATTCCCTTCATGTTAGAGCTGCTACTTGAGATCCAGAGCCTAAACAACTTCTGACCATAGACTGCCCAGAGTTATCATATTTGATCTTCAAGTGCAATCCTTCAGTTGTTCTATTGCATCTCCGAGCCATATTAGCATACATTTCCAATCAACAATTGACTACTGGGTCAGTCATTACTATCTCTGAGAAATTCTTTCTTAATTTGTCCTATGAACAATTAAATTCATTATTGGCCATGAAATTCACTGCAAATTTGCTGCGCAGTTTTTATTTCAGAGATACATGTGAACTTTTTTTGTTTATTACTTTTGCTGAATATGAATAGTTCATTTGAGATCCCTCTAACAAAACACGATAAGAAAGGGGAAGAATTAACCTACAGGGAGGCATGATCGAGGTCGTTGTTCATGCATGTTTGATGGCATTGTTTCAGGCGCCCACCGACTGTGTGTATGCCTGTTACCTACGACGCCGTTGTTGCTTCCCTCGGTCGGGCGTGGTCCCCCAGCCACTACCTGTAGGCAATAATATTAGGCCGGCAACTATCGCGGATCAAGGGTACAAATCAACCAGACTAGGAGAGGGGGTGGTGGTCTACGTAGTGGCAGGGAGAGGAAACGATGGCTGACACCAAGGCTGGGAGAGGAGCCGGCAGATGACGCTATGGCGGGACAAGAGGAGCAGTAGCGGGGAGAGAAAGCGGGACTATGCCATGTGAGTTGCTGAAGTTGTGCCTTGTGAGGTGGGGATAAGGGATGTGTGTTGTGCATGTGTAGTGAGAGGCGTGGAGTAGCTTTTCCTTTTGAGGGAGGCTGTTTATTTGTCTAGAACAGATTAGCTTCTTTTCCTTTCTCCCTTATGAACTGAGAGGAGTGGTTATTATGCCACGAGAGAAGTGTCAAATATTCTAGAAATAGCAAAAATTGTTCTAAAGATAATAGCCAAACAAGTGATCTAGAGAATGTCCTATGTTGCTACAAAGCAGGATGTGACTCACTCCACACATGCATACCATGTATATATTTTGGACTCACTCTACATCACATTTGGTAGAGAATAAAGCTATGAGATATTGAAACTACTGTGATTTTCAAGGGACTTCAATAACGCACTTGAAATAGCATTTCACAACCTATATTCTCTGTTGGCTGATATTCCAACGAGCACAGACAAGTATATTTATCTATTTTATTTTCATAATCAAGATACATGCAATTATTTTATCATCATTATATTTATATTCTAGATAATAATAATTTATTCGTTACAAGAGTGTGTTGGGTTATTTTGTACTGCCGCCGTTTCTAAATATAAGTCTATATAGATATTTCTATACGAACTACATACAGATGTATATAGACATATTTTAGAGTGTATATTCACTCATTATGCTCCGCAAATAGTCTGTATTGGAATCTCTAAAAAAACTTATATTTAAGAACGGAGGAAGTATATGATTTTATGCTCTTCATGTATATGTTGCCAAATTACATTTTTAATACATTGCAACTAAAAAGAAATAATGTAGATGCAAGTGAAGTGGGAAAAAGGAAATACAGTGCATCAAGTATATTTGTCGGCTGTTACTGGAAATCTTTTCTACACATGTGAAATTTGAAGGGCATCATGTTTCAATATGCAATCAACAAAAATATTAGAAGGCCCGTGGCAACGCACGGGCATTATACTAGTAAGGTGTAGTTTAACAGTCTAAATTTGTGCTTTGACAGATAATTGGCCCAATAATATCTTACTTATGTTACACATAATAGACACCATTAGATCTGTATTCAAAAGCACTTTTGTATTATTATGATTTTATAACAATTGACTAAATATTGTATGTGAGATTTACAGTAAAAGTATGAATTTGTATTTTCAAGCTACACCTTATATTTAGGAACTGATGGGAGTATTTCATATGATACGTCACTCAACTATATATATAGGGCCGAAAATATCAATTTTTGAAAATGTATTGTCTTTTGAAGAGATAAGGTGCTGTCCTCTAGAAAATATCTTAAGTGTACCCCTAATTATTAGGTAACCGTTTCCGCTCCACGCTCCACGAGTGTGATCTCAAGGAGATCCACCTCCAGAACAGGCGGTTCACTTGGAGCAACGAGAGAAATAGCCCAACCCTATGCAAGCTCGATTCCTTCTTCTGTAACGCCGAGTGGGACCTGCAGTTCAGTACACACATCTTGCATGCTCTGTCATCTTCGCTCTCAGACCATTGCCCTCTTCTTCTCATGGACGGACAGGGGCCTCGCAGGCCTCGCTCATTCAAATTTGAGAATTTTGGACTTCTCTTCCGGGTTTAGCGATGTGGTTGCTAATGCATGGAATGAGCACACTCATCATACCGACCCCTTTCGGATATTGCACCACAAGCTTCAACACATCGGGCGCCCAAACTCTTGAGATGGAGTAAGGGCCTATTCTCAAATGCCAAGATCATGCATCATGCTGCCTTGCTAGTAATTCTTCACCTGGACATGGCTCAAGACTCGAGGCACCTCTCCGTTGAGGAGCTGGAGCTCCGCTCTAGGCTTAAGCGGAGAGTCATTGCCTTGGCAGTTCTTGAGAGGGCGAGAAAAAAGCAATGTGCTAGGATTTCCAACCTCAAAGAGGGGGATGCAAACACCAAATTTTTCCACACGAGTGAACGCTAGAAGACGCAAGAACCACATACACCGTATCAAGCACAACGGTGGATGGGTCACTGAGCACTCTCAAAAGGAGGCTATTGTCCACGACTATTTCTCCTCGACCATGGGAAAAGGCTCCGCGGCGACCATAGACTTCAACTGGGAGGGGTTGGACATTGAGGCTCGTGATGATTTGGGCAACCTCGCGGACCCTTTCTCCGAGGAGGAGGTGCGTGAGGCCATCAACCAGATGCCTGGTGACAAGGCGCCCGACCCGGATGGCTTCACCGGGCTTTTCTTCAAGAGTTGTTGGGCCATCATCAGGCATGATATTATGAAGGCCATCTTTTGCTTCGGTAACCTCCGCACGGCCAACCTTCATTGGGTCAACTCTGCCAACATTATACTGCTCCCAAAGAAGGATGGAGCTGAAGAAATCTCCGACTACCGTCCAATTAGTCTGATTCATGCTATTCCCAAGATCATTGCAAAGGTCCTTGCCATCCGTCTTAGCCACCACATGCTCCACCTTGTCTCCAACGCGCAGAGTGCTTTCATCAAGACAAGAAGCATCCATGACAATTTCATGTATGCGAGGAATCTTGCGCGGAGGCTCCACAAGTGCAAAACCCCTTCGCTTCTCTTCAAGTTGGACATTCGGAAGGCATTTGATTCAGTCAAGTGGGAGTATATCATTGACCTCCTCCGCCGTAGGGGGTTCCCGAGCATTTTTAGAGATTGGATCACCGCCCTACTTTGCTCCTCTTCCTCGCGGATTCTTCTTAACGGCGTCGCTGGCAGCCCCTGAAAGGACATGCGGTGCCCCCATGTGTGGTTTTGGTAATTGATGACATTCTCTATGGACTAATGGTTGCATTGAGTTATATTTGAAGGATTTGTCCATAGGCATTTCTTGAAGTCCATGTGTTGGTTTCAAGGAGTTTATGTGGTGACCAAGGTGCTATTAAGGAATTATCCAAAGATTGGTCATGTGAGTGTTGAGCTTATTGCAAGCATGTCTTGAAGAAGAAGATTGTGTGATCATTCATGTTTACCTTCAAGACATCATCCAAACGAATAGAGTTGGAAAGATTCAAGGTTGATCAAGACTAAGTCAAGAGTGAATCAAGTTGATCAACTCACAAAGCGTAGAAGATGTACCGAGAGGGATCAAGTGCCTACCACCGGCATGACACCATGATCTCCATCATCATAATCTCCATCATCGTGTCTCCATGAAGTTGTCTCGCCAACTTATTACTTCTACTACTATGGCTACCGGTTAGCAATAAAGTAAAGTAATTACATGGCGTTGTTCAATGACACGCAGGTCATACAATAAATAAAGACAACTCCTATGGCTTCTGCCGTTGTCATACTCATCGACATGCAAGTCGTGAATCCTATTACAAGAACATGATCAATCTCATACATCACATATCATTCATCACATTCTTCTTGGCCATATCACATCACATAGCATACCCTGCAAAAACAAGTTAGACGTCCTCTAATTGTTGTTTGCATGTTTTACGTGGCTGCTATGGGTTTCTAGCAAGAACGCTTTCTTACCTACGCAAAACCACAACGTGATATGCCAATTGCTATTTACCCTTCATAAGGACCCTTTTCATCGAATCCGTTCCGACTAAAGTGGGAGGCGGCACCCGCTAGCCACCTTATGCACCAAGTGCATGTCGGCCGGTGGAACCTGTCTCACGTAAGAGTACGTGTAAGGTCGGTCCGGGCCGCTTCATCTCACAATACCGTCGAAACAAGATTGGACTAGTAACGGTAAGCATATTGAGCAAAATCAACGCCCACAACTACTTTGTGTTCTACTCGTGCAAAGAATCTACGCAATAGACCTAGCTCATGATGCCACTGTTGGGGAACGTAGCAGAAATTCAAAATTTTCCTACGTGTCACCAAGATCTATCTATGGAGAAACCAGCAACGAGGGGAAGGAGAGTGCATCTACATACCCTTGTAGATCGCTAAGCGGAAGCGTTCAAGTGAACGGGGTTGATGGAGTCGTACTCGTCGTGATTCAAATCACCGATGATCCTAGTGCCGAACGGACGGCACCTCCGTGTTCAACACACGTACAGCCCGGTGACGTCTCCCATGCCTTGATCCAGCAAGGAGAGAGGGAGAGGTTGAGGAAGACTACATCCAGCAGCAGCACAACGGCGTGGTGGTGGTGGTGGAGGAGCGTGGCAATCCTGCAGGCTTCGCCAAGCACTGCAGGAGAGGAGGAGGTGTCACGGGAGGGAGGGAGGTGCCAGGGGACTCAGTGCGGCTGCCCTCCCTCCCTCCACTATATATAGGGGCAAGGGAGAGGGGAGGCGCAGCCTTGGCCCTTCCTCCAAGGAAGGGTGCGGAGGGAGGAGTCCATCCTCCCTAAGGCACCTAGGAGGTGCCTTCCCCTTTATGACTCTCCTTTCCCTTATCTCTTGGCACATGGGCCTCTTGGGGGCGCACCAGCCCACCTGGGCTGGTCCCTCCCACACTTGGCCCATGCAGCCCTCCGAGGATGGTGGCCCCACTTGGTGGACCCGGGACCCTCCGGTGGTCCCAGACATTACCGATAAAACCCAAACCTTCCGGTGACCAAAACAGGACTTCCCATATATAAATCTTTACCTCCGGACCATTCCGGAACTCCTCGTGACGTCCAGGATCTCATCCGGACTCCGAACAACATTCGCAACCACATACAAACTTCCTTTATAACCCTAGCGCCATCGAACCTTAAGTGTGTAGACCCTACGGGTTCGGGAACCATGGAGACATGACCGAGACGTTCTCCGGTCAATAACCAACAGCGGATCTGGATACCCATGTTGGCTCCTACATATTCCACGATGATCTCATCGGATGAACCACGATGTCAAGGACTCAATTGATCCGTATTCAATTCCCTTTGTCTAGCGGTATTGTACTTGCCCGAGATTCGATCGTCGGTATCCCGATACCTTGTTCAATCTCGTTACCGGCAAGTCTCTTTACTCGTTCCGTAACACATCATCCCGTGATCAACTCCTTGATCACATTGTGCACATTATGATGATGTCCTACCGAGTGGGCCCAGAGATACCTCTCCGTTTACGGAGTGACAAATCCGTCTCGATTCGTGCCAACCCAACAGACACTTTCGGAGATACCTGTAATGCACCTTTATAGTCACCCAGCCACGTTGTGGACGCTTGGTACACCCAAAGCATTCCTACGGTATCCGGGAGTTGCACAATCTCATGGTCTAAGGAAATGATACTTGACATTAGAAAAGCTTTAGCATACGAACTACGATCTTTATGCTATGCTTAGGATTGGGTCTTGTTCATCACATCATTCTCCTAATGATGTGATCCTGTTATCAATGACATCCAATGTCCATTGTCAGGAAACCGTAACCATCTATTGATCAACGAGCTAGCCAATAGAGGCTTGCTAGGGACATGGTGTTGTCTATGTATCCACACATGTATTTGAGTTTCCTATCAATACAATTATAGCATGGATAATAAACGATTATCATGAACAAGGAAATATAATAATAATAACTAATTTATTATTGCCTCTAGGGCATATTTCCAACAGTCTCCCACTTGCACTAGAGTCAATAATCTAGTTCACATCGCCATGTGATTAACACTGATAGGTCATATCGCCATGTGACCAACACCCAAAGAGTTTACTAGTGTCTGTAAACTAGTTCAGATCATCATGTGATTTAGACTCAATGAGTTCTGAGGTTTGATCATGTTTTGCTTGTGAGAGAGGTTTTAGTCAACGGGTTTTAGTCAACAGGTCTGAACCTTTCAGATCCGTGTGTGCTTTGCAATTCTCTATGTCATATTGTAAATGCTGCTTCCACGCTCCACTTGGATCTATTCCAAACGGTTGCTCCACTATACGATCCGGTTTGCTACTCGAGTCACTCGGATAGGTGTTAAAGCTTGCATCGACGTAACGCTTACGCCGAACTCTTTATCACCTCCATAATCGAGAAACATGTCCTTATTTACTCCAAGGACAATTTTGATCGCTGTCCAATGATCCATTCCTGGATCATTCTTGTACCCCTTTGACCGACTCATGGCAAGGCACACTTCGGTGCGGTACACAAGATAGCATACTATAGAGCCTATGTCCGAAGCATAGGGGACGACCTTCATCCTTTCTCTCTTTCCGCCGTGGTCGAGCTTTTAACTCTTAACTCCATACCTTACAACTCAAGCAAGAACTCCTTCTTTGACTGATCCATCTTGAACACTTTCAAGATTATGTCAAGGTATGTGCTCATTTGAAAGTACTATTGAGCGTTTTTTATCCATCCTCATAGATCTTGATGCTCAATGTTCAAGTAGCTTAATCCAGGTTTTCACTTGAAAACACTTTTCAAATAACCCTATATGCTTGACAGAAAATTCTACATCATTTCTGATCATCTATATGTCAACGACACATACTCATCAGAAATTCTATAGTGCTCCCACTCACTTCTTTGGAAATACAAGTTTCTCATAAACTTTGTATAAACCCAAAATCTTTGATCATCTCATCAAAGCGCACATTCCAACTCCGAGATGCTTACTCCGGTCCTTGGAAAGGATCACCGGAGCCAAAGATACCTTTTAGCATCCTTAGGATCGACAAAACTTTACGATTGTATCACATACAACCTTTTCTTACGAAGACTGGTAAGGAAACTCGTTTTGACATCCATCTGCTAGATTTCATAAATGCAGCTAATGCTAACATGATTCCGACGGACTTAAGCATCGCTACGGATGGGAAAATCTCAACGTAGTCAACTCCTTGAACTTGTGAAAAAACTCTTCACCACAACTCGAGCTTCACAGACGGTGACATTACCGTTCACGTCCGTCTTCTTCTTAAAGATCCATTCATCTCAATGGCTTGCCGATCATCGGGCAAGTCCATCAAAGTCCATGCTTTGTTCTGATATATGGATACTATCTCGGATTTCATGGCTTCTAACCATTTGTCGGAATTTGGGCCCACCGTCGCTTCTCCATAGCTCGTAGGTTCATCGTTGTCTAGCAACATGACCTTCAAGACAGGATTGCGAACCACTCTGAAGAAGTACGCAACCTAGTCACCCTACTAGGTTCGGTAGTGACTAGATCCGAAACTTCATGATTACTATCATAAGCTTAAACTTCAATTGGAGTAGGTGCCACGGGAACAACTTCACGTGCCCTGCTACACACTAGTTGAAGTGACGGTTCAATAACCTCATCAAGTCTCCACCATCCTCCCACTCAACTTTTCGAGACGAACTTTTCCTCGAGAAAGGACCCGATTCAAGAAACAATCCCTATTGCTTCCGGATCTGAATTAGGAGGTATACCCAACTGTTTTGGGTGTCCTATGAAGATGCATTTTGTCCGCTTTGGGTTCGAGCTTATCAACCTGAAACTTTTCCACATAAGCGCCGCAGCCCCAAACTTTTAAGAAATGACAGCTTAGGTTTCTCTAAACCATAGTTCATACGGTGTCATCTCAACGGAATTACGTGGTACCCTATTAAAGTGAGTGTGGTTGTCTCTAATGCCTAACCCATGAACGATAGTGGTAATTCGATAAGAGACATCATGGTACGCACCATATCTTATAGGGTGCAATTATGATGTTCGGACACACCATCACACTATGGTGTTCCAGGCGGTATTAATTGTGAAACGATTTGCACAATGTCTCAATTGTGTACCAAACTCGCAACTCAGATATTCATCTCTATGATCACATCACAGACATTCTGTCCTCTTGTCACGAAGATCTTCAACTTCACTCTGAAATTACTTGAACCTTTCAATAATTCAGACTTGTGTTTCATCAAGTAAATATACTCAACATCTACTCAAATCATCTGTGAAGTAAGAACATAACGATATTCACTGCATGCCTCAACACTCATTGGACTGCACACATAAAAAATGTGTTACTTCTAACAAGTTGCTATCTAGTTCCATCTCAATTTGAAACCGAGGCTTTTGGTCATCTTGCCCATGTGGTATGTTTTGCATATCTCAAGTGATTCAAAATCAAGTGAGTCTAAACGATCCATCTGCATGGAGTTTCTTCATGCATATACACCAGTAGACATGGTTTGCATGTCTCAAACTTTTCAAAACGAGTGAGTCCAAAGATCCATCAACATGGAGCTTCTTCATGCTTTTATGACTTACATGGCAGTGCCACAAGTAAGTGGTACTATCATTACTATCTTATATCTTTTGGCATGAAAATGTGTATCACTACGATCGAGATTCAATAAACCATTCCTTTAGGTGCAAGACCATTGAAGGTATTATTCAAATAAATAGAGTAACCATTATTCTCCTTAAATGAATAACCGTATTGCGATAGACATAATCCAATCATGTCTATGCTCAACGCAAACACCAAATAACAATTATTTAGGTTTAACATCAATCTCGATGGTAGAGGGAGCGTGCGATGCTTGATTCCATCAACCTTGGAAACACTTCCAACACATATCGTCAGCTCACCTTTAGCTAGTCTCCGTTTATTCCGTAGCTTTTGTTTCGAGTTACTAACACTTAGCAACCGAACCGGTATCTAATACCCTGGTGCTACTAGGAGTACTAGTAAAGTACACATTAACATAATGTATATCCAATATACTTCTATCGACCTTGCCAGCCTTCTTATCTACCAAGTATCTAGGGTAATTCTACTCCAGTGGTTGTTCCCCTTATTACAGAAGCACTTAGTCTCGGGTTTGGGTTCTACCTTGGGTTTCTTCACTGGAGCAGCAACTTATTTGCCGTTTCATGAAGTGTCCCTTCTTGCCCTTGCCCTTCTTGAAACTAGTGGTTTCACCAACCATCAACAGTTGATGCTCCTTCTTGATTTCTACTTTCGCGGTGTCAAACATCGTGAATACCTCAAGGATCATCATATCTATCCTTGACATGTTATAGTTCATCACGAAGCTCTAGCAGCTTGGTGGCAATGACTTTGGAGAAACATCACTATCTCATCTGGAAGATTAACTCCCACTCGATTCAAGTGATTGTTGCACTCAGACAATCTGAGCACAAGCTCAACGTTTGAGCCTTTCTCCCTGAGTTTGCAGGCTAAGAAAATCGTCGGAGGTCTTATACCTCTTGACGTGGGCACGAGCCTAAAATCCCAATTTCAGCCCTCGAAACATCTCATATGTTCCGCGATGTTTCGAAAACGCCTTTGGTGCCTCAACTCTAAACCGTTTAACCGAACTATCATGTAGTTATCAAAACGTGTATGTCCGATGTTCGCAACATCCATGCACGACGCTTTGGGGTTCAAAGACACCGAGCGGTGCATTAAGGACATAAGCTATCTACTGTCCGCATAATCGCCATGTCAACTTTCAACTATATTTTCTCTAGGAACATATCTAAACAGCGGAACTAAAGCGCCGAAGCCATTTACATAATTTGCAAAAGGTCTTTTGACTATGTTCAAGATAATTAAGTTCATCTTATGAACTCCCACTCAGATAGACATCCCTCTGGTCATCTAAGTGATTACATGATCCGAGTCAACTAGGCCGTGTCCGATCATCACGTGAGACGGACTAGTCGACTCGGTGAACATCTTCATGTTGATCGTATCTACTATACGACTCATGCTCGACCTTTCGGTCTCCGTGTTCCGAGGCCATGTCTGCACATGCTAGGCTCGTCAAGTTAACCCCAAGTGTTTTTTGTGTAAATCTGTCTTACACCCGTTGTATGTGAACGTAAGAATCCATCACACCCGATCATCACGTGGTGCTTAGAAGCGACGAACTGTAGCAACGGTGCACAGTCAGGGGAGAACACTTCTTGAAATTTGTGTAAGGGATCATCTTATTTACTACCGTCGTTCTAAGTAAACAAGATGCATAAACATAATAAACATCACATGCAATTATATGGTAGTGACATGATATGGCCAATATCATATTGCTCCTTTTGATCTCCATCTTCGGGGCTCCATGATCCTCATTGTCACCGCATGACACCATGATCTCCATCATCATGATCTCCATCATCGTGTCTCCATGAAGTTGTCTCGCCAACTTATTACTTCTACTACTATGGCTACCGGTTAGCAATAAAGTAAAGTAATTACATGGCGTTGTTCAATGACACGCAGGTCATACAATAAATAAAGACAACTCCTATGGCTCCTGCCGGTTGTCATACTCATCGACATGCAAGTCGTGAATCCTATTACAAGAACATGATCAATCTCATACATCACATATCATTCATCACATTCTTCTTGGCCATATCACATCACATAGCATACCCTGCAAAAACAAGTTAGACGTCCTCTAATTGTTGTTTGCATGTTTTACGTGGCTGCTATGGGTTTCTAGCAAGAACGTTTCTTACCTACGCAAAAACCACAACGTGATATGCCAATTGCTATTTACCCTTCATAAGGACCCTTTTCATCGAATCCGTTCCGACTAAAGTGGGAGAGCGGCACCCGCTAGCCACCTTATGCACCAAGTGCATGTCACCGGTGGAACCTGTCTCACGTAAATGCGTGTAAGGTCGGTCCGGGCCGCTTCATCCCACAATACCGTCGAAACAAGATTGGACTAGTAACGGTAAGCATATTGAGCAAAATCAACGCCCACAACTACTTTGTGTTCTACTCGTGCAAAGAATCTCACTTAATAGACCTAGCTCATGATGCCATTTGTTGGGGAACGAGCAGAAATTCAAAATTTTCCTACGTGTCATCAAGATCTATCTATGGAGAAACCAGCAACGAGGGGAAGGAGAGTGCATCTACACACCCTTGTAGATCGCTAAGCGGAAGCGTTCAAGTGAACGGGGTTGATGGAGTCGTACTCGTCGTGATTCAAATCACCGATGATCCTAGTGCCGAACGGACGGCACCTCCGTGTTCAACACACGTACAGCCCGGTGACGTCTCCCATGCCTTGATCCAGCAAGGAGAGAGGGAGAGGTTGAGGAAGACTCCATCCAGCAGCAGCACAACGGCGTGGTGGTGGTGGTGGAGGAGCGTGGCAATCCTGCAGGGCTTCGCCAAGCACCTGCAGGAGAGGAGGAGGTGTCACGGGAGGGAGGGAGGTGCCAGGGACTCAGGTGCGGCTGCCCTCCCTCCCCTCCACTATATATAGGGGCAAGGGAGAGGGGGGGCAGCCTTGGCCCTTCCTCCAAGGAAGGGTGCGGCCAGGGAGGAGTCCATCCTCCCTAAGGCACCTAGGAGGTGCCTTCCTCCTTTAGGACTCTCCTTTCCCTTATCTCTTGGCACATGGGCCTCTTGGGGCGCACCAGCCCACCCGGGCTGGTCCCTCCCACACTTGGCCCATGCAGCCCTCCGAGGATGGTGGCCCCACTTGGTGGACCTCGGGACCCTCGGTGGTCCCAGACATTACCGATAAAACCCAAACCTTTCCGGTGACCAAAACAGGACTTCCCATATATAAATCTTTACCTCCGGACCATTCCGAACTCCTCGTGACGCCCAGGATCTCATCCGGGACTCAACAACATTCAGTAACCACATACAAACTTCCTTTATAACCCTAGCGTCATCGAACCTTATGTGTAGACCCTACGGGTTCGGGAACCATGCAGACATGACCGAGACGTTCTCCGGTCAATAACCAACAGCGGATCTGGATACCCATGTTGGCTCCTACATATTCCACGATGATCTCATCGGATGAACCACGATGTCAAGGACTCAATTGATCCCGTATTCAATTCCCTTTGTCTAGCGGTATTGTACTTGCCCGAGATTCGATCGTCGGTATCCCGATACCTTGTTCAATCTCGTTACCGGCAAGTCTCTTTACTCGTTCCGTAACACATCATCCGTGATCAACTCCTTGATCACATTGTGCACATTATGATGATGTCCTACCGAGTGGGCCCAGAGATACCTCTCCGTTTACACGGAGTGACAAATCGATCTCGATTCGTGCCAACCCAATGCATACACTTTCGGAGATACCTGTAATGCACCTTTATAGTCACCCGATTGCCAGGACGCTTTGGTACACCCAAAGCATTCCTACGGTATCCGGAGTTGCACAATCTCATGGTCTAAGGAAATGATACTTGACATTAGAAAAGCTTTAGCATACGAACTACGATCTTTATGCTATGCTTAGGACTGGGTCTTGTCCATCACATCATTCTCCTAATGATGTGATCCCGTTATCAATGACATCCAATGTCCATGGTCAGGAAACCGTAACCATCTATTGATCAACGAGCTAGCCAATAGAGGCTTGCTAGGGACATGGTGTTGTCTATGTATCCACACATGTATTTGAGTTTCCTATCAATACAATTATAGCATGGATAATAAACGATTATCATGAACAAGGAAATATAATAATAATAACTAATTTATTATTGCCTCTAGGGCATATTTCCAACAGAATGGTGCTTCAAGGGATCCTATATCATCATCTACTGCATTTTGCCTTATGGCCAAGGCTTCAAAGGTATCTCCCACTTTGAATCCCAATATATCTTGTGATGATATTGATGATGGCAAGAGTGATGATGATGTTGATTATGATGAAGAGAGTGATGATGTTGCCTCCTTAAAAATTAAGGGGAAATGATTTTAAAGCTCTTCTTAAGAATAAAATTGCTCGTTCCAACTTCATGGAAATCATGTCTATTTCTATTGATGGCAAGAAATATATTGATGAGTTGGAATCTCGTCTTGAGGAGCATGAGGTCACCATTGATAAAATGGAAGGTCATGAGCGTGATTACGCTAATAAGATTGCGGACCTCTCTCAAGCTCTTGAACTTGAACAAACCACCAAGGAATCTCTTGAGGAGACTTTTGCTCTGGAATTACCTAGAGTGAGGGAATCTCGTGATAGAGCTCTTGAGGTGGCCAATGATTTTGAAACTAAAAATGAGGAGCTTGAAGCTGTGCATGCTAAACTCCTTGAGGACTTTGAGCACCTCGAAAATGGCTCAAGGGTCATTAAGAGTGAGCTCATCAAAATCACCGAGTCTCATGCTCAACTTAAAGCTTCATATTCAAAAGCGCTTGCCAAGTTGTCTTCTCCTCTTGTTGCTGATGATGATGCTTGTGCTACTAACTCTATCTCTTGTGAAGCATCCATTTTGAAGGAGAATGTTGAGCTACGGGCTCAACTTGAGTTGCTATCTAGCAATTATGGGAGATTGGAAGAAAGCCATGAAAAGCTCTCAAGCTCTCATGACGATCTTCTAGTATCCCATAATGTGCTAAAGATAGCTCATGAGGCCATGCTTGCTAAGGTAACATCTAGTGAGCCTCATGTGGATACTAGCACTACTTCTAGTCAAAATGCTATATTGATATGTGCTAGTCCTTGTAATTCATCTACTCACAATGTTGGTACATCTTGTGATGAATTGCTTTCCTTGCCTTGTTGCTCTAACAATGAAGCTTATACTTCCTCTAGTACTTGTATTGAGACTAACCATGTAGAGGAAATCAAAGAGCTCAAGGCCCAAGTCACTTCTTTGAAGAAAGACTTGGAAAAGAGTCATGAAGGAAATCCACACTCAACAATATCTTGAGTGTGCAAAATCCCCTAATGACAAAGGTGGACTTGGATTCAACTCCAATAAGAAGAAGAATAAGTCCAAGAGCAATAAGAAGAAGGGCCAAAACAAGTCAAGAATTCGCCAAGATTATTTGCTTCAAGTGCAAAATTGAAGGGCATCATGTTAGATCTTTCCCATTGAAGAAGAAGACCATTAGTGTCAAGCAACAAGGGAAGAGGGCACAAGTTCAATCTCATGCTCAACCTCAAGTTGAAGAAAGGCCACTTCCCAAGAAGACTCAAGTTAATGCCTCACTTGTTGAGAAATCAAGTGAGAAGAAAACGAAGAGTAGACGTTGCTACTTATGTCGTGAGAAAGGTCACGTCGCTTCTTCATGCACTAGTGGTAACTTATCCAACCCAATTATTATTGATGATGTCTATTCTCTTGGGAAGGATAAGGTTGGCAATGTGTTTGCCAAGATTGTTGGTACTCAAAGTGGTGTCAAGAAAAGAACCATTTGGGTGGCCAAGCCTATTGTGACTAACCTCTTAGGACCCAACTTGGTTGGGGACCAACTAGCTCAAACTTGATCAATAGGTGTTGTTGGAGGTCATTGGAGAGACTTGGCTACATTATGAAGATTTAAGGGGTCCTCATCATTCATATTGTGTCAAGCCAAGTCATTCGGATTATCTTTCTATCATATATCCAATGTTCCTCCTTATGTAACTCGTGCTTAAATTGCTTACATTAAAAGTTACTTGTCCCTTAGCATGTTGTGGTTTTGTATCTTGCATGTGCTTGTATATGTTGTGCTTCCAAATTTCTTATCTTGAGAAATCAAGTTTGTGCATGTTGGTTTGCACATCATGTACATGTGTGTTGTGTGTTGAGCCTTTTTGCATCTTGTTTATTTCTTAGTTGGATCTTGTGAGAGATTAATGGAATATCCCATTATGGGGGAGTGATGTGCTTTGTGCACCTCACAATCCTATAAATGTGTGTACATGAGTAATACCATCTAGTATTGATATTTCAAGATTATCTAGTCTCTAGGTGGTATATCTCTCATGAGAAATTCAAATTCTAAATTGTCCATTAATTATCTCTTGTTGGATCCTTTTAATTGCCTCTTGTCTATCTTTAATTGGTATCACATTATGGGGGAGTAATATGCTATGTGTATATTACTAGCCTAGAAAATGTGTACATTTGAGATATTGTCATCTAGAGTTGATACTGTAAATTATCTTGTTCCTAGGTGGCATGATAGCTCTACAAGTTGCAATTTGCTTGTGTTTGGTGTGAAGATGATGTCGGATATCCTTGGTATCTACCACCGGGAAGTATTTCCAAATACTTCTTGTCTTTTGACAATTGGTACTCACTTATGTGTGGTAGAATTTATTGATCATCTTTACATTGGCTTTTTTTTTATTTGCCTTTTCTCTTGCCAAGGTGTGTGTCAACTCCCGTTGTCTTCCCTGCCACTTGTGGATCTTGTTTATTTCTAGTGCTTTCTAGATATAGTGAAAGTGGTGATCCCACCTTGTGCAGTTTGTATTCAAATGCAAATCCTATATAATGCACAACTCGTGGGGGAGCTATCCTATTTTCTTTAGAACACTCTTCTTGTGATCCTTATCAAGTGTATTTTGGTGGAAGGCAAGCCATTTCTTTTTGGTACTTGTGCCATCATGAAACCTTCTTGAGAGCTTGGTTTGTTTGGAACCATCCTCTCCTTGGGAGTTTGACATCTTTATTTTAGTGTGTATCAATGGATATCTCATTCCTTGATGTATCTTTTATGGATATCCTCCAAGTGATGTTTTATTCATTGGGTATCCTTTTCACTTGGCATTTCTTTGTCTTTTGGTTTCGGTTTTGAAGTCTTGAGCATGCATGTTTTCTTCATGTATTTTATTTGGCATGCTTTCTTTCTTTGACTCAATATATGGGAGAAACTCCACCTAGTCTCAATTTGGATGAGATGCATGATATTCATTTTCATATCTATATGCACATATTTATGTGGAGTTTGTCCTATGTATTGGTGTTTCTAACTATTTGGTCCCGATGAGTTTGGGTACCGTTTAGTTTGTGTTGTTCTTATAGGAACAGTTGGAGATGCATTGGATGCTCGGCTCACTCACAAGGAAGGTGTTGTCACCATGTGCATATTGGAGTCAAGCTAGGATGATCAATGAACTACTATCTACCTTCAATTGGTATCTACTACATCCTTCCAATGGTATCTCGGTAATAAGTATCATCATCTACTACATGCACACATTACTTGCATCAACCTTGTGTAGGTTGTATCATGGCATGTATTTCATTCTTTCTTGTGATACTTGTTTCCTTTCTCAAAGCATCTCAACGATGATCTCATGTTGCTAGTTGTGATGTCTTTGATGTTCATGCGTTAGGAATTCATTTATATACAATAAGACCATATCTAGCCAAGTGCTATGCTTTCAAGCAAATATCTTATTGGTATATTTATGACTTCCTTGTGGATATCTTGTTCCTTCATGTTGTAGCTATTTCGGTGTACATCCCTCTTTTTAGATATATATCATCATGATTTTGTCTACCTAGAACCTTATACACTTGAGAGAAATTACATCTCTAGTTGATATCTTTTCTTTCACGTCCACCTTGTCTTTCTTATGTTATTTCTTTGGTGGCTCCGTGAAAGCTTTTGCCTTGAGTGAGTGTCCTCTATCGTTGCATCTTGTTGCACTCTTGTGTGGTGAAGATTATTTTCCTCTTGCTTATCTTTACGAGGCTTTTGCCATCTTAATTAGTACCCTCGTCTCGATGAGCCTCTCATCGCCTATCTTCACCACGGGTTGTCACAAGCATAGGTTCTCTATTTTCTTGTTAGTAAGCTTGTGAACCCATTTGCTAGTTGTGTGTGAGAATGAAAGGCTTTGCACGTGTATCTCATTCATTCGAGACTATGTTGATGCTTATGCTCATCCGTATATTAGTCTTCTCATGTGCTTTGCCATGACTCACACACATCATTTTGGTTGAGCCTATTCTTAAGTTGCCTCTTTTACAATGTTGCTCAACCATGTGCTTGTTGCAAGCGCTTAGGCTTAGTTTCCTATATGCTCTCTTGCACTTGTTGTTAGTTTCTGTTGACTTTGGGGAGCTATGATCCTATTTTGTGCACTTTGTATCCAAATACAAAAATTCTTGATGTGCACAAATCATGGGGAGCTTCTCTAGTTTCTTTAGAACAATTCTCTGCTCATATCATAATATCTTTTTCATGTGGCTTGTAGGATCTTTGGTCTAGTTGGTTCAGTTGATATATTTTGATAGCTTGCTTCAATTGGTATCTTTTGATTGCTTGATTGCTTGTTTCTCTCTTTGTTATGTCTTTGTGGCATATCATTCTTTTGCAATTGGTGCCTCAATATAGTTGGTCTTCCTCCAAGTATTACCTTTTGGATATGTGTATGGCATTCCACTCTCTTGTTGAGAAATACACAACTTTTGGAGGAACACCTTTTTATATTGGTCTTCTTAGCTTTTTGCCCATTTTGGCAATCGATGCCAATGGGGGAGAAGTTTCAGAGTTTTATGGAGAAGTCTTCAGAGTTTTCTCCTTGCTTTGGTTTTGTTCCTAAGCATTTGCATCTCATACGCACGCATTATTGGTTGTTGCATTGCATGGTGATGCATAATTCCTTATATAAACTCTCTTGAAAGTGATTGTCATCAATTACCAAAATGGGGTGATTGAAAGGACATGCGGTGCCCCCATGTGTGGTTTTGGTAATTGATGACATTCTCTATGGACTAATGGTTGCATTGAGTTATATTTGAAGGATTTGTCCATAGGCATTTCTTGAAGTCCATGTGTTGGTTTCAAGGAGTTTATGTGGTGACCAAGGTGCTATTAAGGAATTATCCAAAGATTGGTCATGTGAGTGTTGAGCTTATTGCAAGCATGTCTTGAAGAAGAAGATTGTGTGATCATTCATGTTTACCTTCAAGACATCATCCAAACGAATAGAGTTGGAAAGATTCAAGGTTGATCAAGACTAAGTCAAGAGTGAATCAAGTTGATCAACTCACAAAGCGTAGAAGATGTACCGAGAGGGATCAAGTGATCCCATGGTATGGTAAGCATTGTCCATTGCACTTTGTGTACTAACCCATGGTCTATGTGAGAGTCTATGTGGGGTTAGGTACGTATCCATGGGCTTGCATCAAGAGTAAGATATCATACAACCCATGGAAAGGATGACATCAAGTGGTGATCGTCATCAAGATTGCCGTGTGCAAGTTCAAGTGGAGAATCACGAAGAGATCAAGTTCTTTAAGCTTGCCATCCATTGTGGTGTCAATGGACTTGTGAAGATGTGCTGAAGAGTGGCTCACCCATAGTGGAGTATGGGGGAGCAATCATCTAGTCTCCATCGACCCAACGCAATCAAGAAAGGTGGTCCATCTTGAGGAGGACAAGATCGTCATAATCTAGCTCAAGTGGATCATGTGCAAGGCAAAGGTTTGCCCTTGATAGGTTTTCTATTTTACCTGTCTCATGGTGGTAGTTGGGAGACCGGGTTATAGGATCGATAGCCAGCATTACTATCAAGGGGGGCTCTCAAGGGAGGAGCTTGATCGTATCGGTCGTCGAGAGCTCAAACCATTGCATCCTTGCATCATGTTTCTTGGTTCTTATTTGGTTCTCTTTGTGAGTCTTAGAGCTTATGGTCATCTTGATGACAAGCTTGAGTTCATCGAAAACGGAGTTTGCATGCGTCTTCTATGAAGTTTTCGGTGTCGGAGATTTTACCGGTCTTATCTGAGGAAGGGTTCTCACCATTTTCTTTTGGGCCTTTTCTCATTTGCTTATTATTGGTATTTCTATCCGCTCGGGACCAAAAACTCGTCACAAGTCCAGCGGTGGTAGGCACGGATGTAATTTTTTAGTACCGCTCGCAAGCAGTAGTACCGCTACCCTTAGCAGTAGTACCGCTACCCCTAGCAGTAGTACCGTGATGTCAAGCGGTACTACCGCTCGGTGCGGGCTGTGAGCATAACGGTTGGATTCGGGAGCTTCTATAAAAGGGGGTCTTCTTCCCCATTCAACCTAATCTTTCCAGCTCGTGTTCTTCCCCCATTGTTGACTTTCTTGAGCTTGCTAACTCTCAATCCTCCAATGATTCTTGCTAGTTCTTGAGGGAAAAGAGAGGAGATCTAGATCCACGTTTCCACCAATCACTTTCTCCTCTAAGTGAGGGGAACCCCTTGGATCTAGATCTTGGAGTTCTTCGTGTTCTTCTTTTGTTCTTCCTCTTATTTTCCTCCCTAGCATTAGTTGCTTTGGTGGGATTTGGGAGAGAAGGACTTGGGCACTCCGTGTGCCCTTGCCATTGCATTTGGTGCATCGGTTTGAGTTCTCCACGGTGATACGTGGAAGTGAAGTTTGAGAAGCTTATTACTCTTGGGTGCTTGGGCACCCTAGAGCTTGTTCCTCTTGGGTGCCTTGGCGCCCTAGACGGCTGGTGGTGTTCGGAGCTCAATCATTGTGGTGCAAAGCTCCGGGCAAGCGTC
Organism: Aegilops bicornis; assembly: GCA_021605145.1. Lineage (NCBI taxonomy): Eukaryota > Viridiplantae > Streptophyta > Magnoliopsida > Poales > Poaceae > Aegilops > Aegilops bicornis. The sequence goes on from CM038671.1 coordinate 16,613,691, forward strand.
GGGGTCTCCAATTAGGTTGTGGAGATCGCCCCAAGCAATTTGTTTGCACCGTGACCGCCCCAAGGGTTGCCAAAGTGTACGGTTTCGGTGACCGCCCCAAGGGTTGCCATTTGTGCGGGTTCGGTGACCGCCTCAAGGGTCCCTTTAGTGGAATCACGGCATCTTGCATTGTGCGAGGGCGTGAGGAGATTACAGTGGCCCTAGTGGCTTCTTGGGAGCATTGTGCCTCCACACCGCTCCAAACGAAGATTAGCATCCGCAAGGGTGTGAACTTCGGGATACATCGTCGTCTCCGCGTGCCTCGGTTATCTCTTACCCGAGCCCCTTTACTTATGCACTTTACTTTGTGATAGCCATATTGTTCTTTGTCATATATCTTGCTATCACCTAAGTAGTTTTTCTTGCTTAGCATAAGTTGTTGGTGCACATAGGTGAGCCTAGTTGTTGTAGGTTTTGTGCTTGACAAATTAACCTCTAGGTTTATTCCGCATTTGTTCAAGCCTCAAACGTAATTATTTTAAAGCGCCTATTCACCCCCCCCCCCTCTAGGCGACATCCACGATCTTTCAGCCCCATCATCCATGGCCAGGGTCTCCGGCAGGGGGACCCTATATCCCCCTTGCTATTGTTTCTCGCAATCGACCCTCTCCAAAGAATTCTTGAGATGGCGGCAACTAGAGGGCTAGTTCATAAAATCCGTGGCCGTGGGGTTCTTTTTACGAACCTCCCTTTATGCGTCTGACGCGGGCGGTCTTCATGGCACCCATCAAGCGCGATATTGACCACCTCTCCAACATCCTTCGTCTTTTTGGTGATGTCACCGGTCTAGCCACCAACTTTCACAAGAGCTCGGTCATCCCAATCCGTTGTGGGCACATCAACCTGTCGGACATCCTTCAAAAGCTTCCGGCGGCGCGCGGATCCTTCCCCATGAAATACTTAGGCCTCCCGCTCTCTGTGTGGCGGCTCAGGAAGGTGTACTTTCAGTTCTTGGAGGATAAGGCGGCGGCAAAGTTGGTCCCTTGGGGACGGGCAAAACATCACGTCTATGGGACGCACCGCCTTGGTCAAGTCGGTGCTTGCCTCCCAAGCCATATACTTCATCACTACGCTGTCGTCCCCACAAGCACCCTCAAAAATCTCAACAAGCTTGAGCGGCGTTCCTTTGGGAGGAACAGACAAGACCACCGGGCCAAATGCAAGGTTAATTGGGACACCGCTTGCCGCCCAATTGCCAATGGGGTCTTGGAGTGCTAAACACGGAGAAATTCGCTAGGGCACTGAGGATTCGTTGGATTTGGTTTGAGTGGAAGGAGCCAACTAAGATGTGGGTTGGCATGGGCAACCCGTGCGATGACGCAGACTACAACTTCTTCTATGCCTCCTCAACTATCATCGTGGGAAATGGCGCGCGCGCCCCCTTTTGGGACTCTCCGTGGGTGCACAACCGCAAACCCATGGATTTGGCCCCTCTCATCTACGCGGCGTCAACGAGGAAGAATTGGAAGGTGCGGGAAGCACTAAAGGATGTCGCTTGGGTTAAAAAGATCAAGATGACGTCCGATTTTTCTATAGAGCACTTCAGACAATTTCTCGAGCTTTGGGCCATCATCCGGGATTTTCACCTACAGGAGTATATTGATGACGACATTGTTTGGAAGCATTCTACTAGTGGCCTCTACACGGTGGAATCCGCCTACAAAGCGCAATTTCTCGGCCTCATTCGCTCTCCCTTGGAGCATGCAGTGTGGAAAATCTGGGCTCCACCCAAGGTCAAGTTCTTTGCTTGGCTGGCCATCCAAAATAGAGTCTGGACTGCGGATCGATTGGCCAAGCGTGGTTGGCCTAACTGTGGCTCATGCCCCCTATGCATGCGTGAGAATGAATCGGTTGACCATCTCTTCTTCAAATGTCGTTTCACCGTTCGCCTATGGGGCTTGGTCAAGGCGTGGCTGCAACTCATTCACATTGACACCTCTACTTGGTCCCTGAGGCATTCCACCTTAGACTGGTGGCTTGGGTTGACTGATGCTTCCGTCCCCAACCGGAAGGCCATGGCCTCGCTCACCATGCTCACTACATGGACGATCTGGAACGAGCGAAACGCTCGTGTATTCCGCAACATGGCCGCTCCGCCTACGGTTCTTCTCGACAACATCAAAAGGGAGGCATCATTTTGGGTCGCCGCTGGAGCTAAGAAGCTAGGGTCCATCATGCCGGGAGAGTGATTCTTCCGTGTATTGTTAAGGGGTGTTTGTAACACAAACTCTATTCTCTCTTAATTAATATACGTGGCAAATCTTTTGCCCGTTTTCAAAAAAATATATATATAAAGATTTCTTAGAGTTCATGCGTATCTTATCTTCTTCGTCCCCTCAACTGTGGTTAGCCCCCTCAACAATCTTCATCAAGCTCCATCAGGGGTGGACCTATGTAGTGATAGCCGCTGCCGCAGGACACCGGGTAGAAATTACCGGTAGTCCGGTACGTTATGTATAAACCATGTTTTGGGCTTGGACACCGGTAAAACTTACAGCTGGACACCGGTTGGATGAGCTTGGAGCAAGCCTGCGCGCCAATGCTGGCAAGACATTCTTTAGCGTCGAAGGATGTGCACCACCACAGAGATATATATGTGTGATGCAGATTCTTGCCAACTTTGTGGAGCTACCGATTCTTGGAGGCATTCGGTGATTGACTGCACAACTTCAAGGTGTGTCTGGGCTTTAGATGACGAGGAATTAACTGATCAAATTATTGAGTCTCGCGAACCCAATGCGAAAACTGGCTTTTTACTATGATGGATTCACTATCACATGCGGAGTTTGTGAAAATGGTTGTCACTCTTTTGGTAGTATGGACCGCTCGTCGAAAAGCAATGCATGAGTCTATCTTCCAAAGCCCAATATCAACCCACCGCTTTGTTGAGAGCTTCATCACCGAGTTGGATGGCCTCAACATTGCCAGGACTTCCACTTTGGCAGGGCGTGCACTCGTAATACCAATGCGAAGCTTTTGGAAACCCCCTTCAAATGGACACATTAAAATCTATGTAGATGGGGGTTTGTCCTATGATGAGCGTGTTGGAGCTGCGCCGGCAGTATGCAGGGATGAACATGGTCAGTACCTTGCTTCCTCAGCAATTGTTCTACCCGGTGTTATTAATCCAACAGTTTAAGAGACCATTGCTTGCCGTGAGGCTTTAGCACTTGCGGCGGATCTATCTTTGGACCACTTGGTAATTGCTAGTGACTGCACACTGATTGTGGATGACATCAAAAAAGGGGCAGGAGGCCCTCATATCACAGTCGTCAAGGAGATAAATAATAGAAAAACACATTTCCTAGTTATGATTTTATGTTCGAAGGTCGTGCTTCAAATTAGGAGGCTCACAATCTTGTAAAATTTCCTGCCTCGCTTCCACAGGGTCGCCGCTTGTGGCTTATCTCCCCTCATGACCCCCTTTGAATCCCTTTGATTATTGTTCCAAATTAATAAGGTATGGGATCCCTACAAAAATCTAGTAGTAGTAGTGGCTCATCCGGTCGTCGGTCGGTGTGCTTTTTTTTTTTTTTGCATGGGTCGTTCAGTGTGCTTGCTGGCTTTTTTTTTTTGCGGGGAACTTCAGAAAGCTTTATTAGATGAAAGCATTCGCTGGGCAGTCAACGAGAAGGCTGCTGACCAGGAAGCTAGGTGTGAAATCCAGCCAGCTTTCGGTCACGTGCTTGCTGGCTAGCTATCCATCGATTGGATTGTAACTGGAGTATGTACTGTATATACTACCTCGTCCGGGTTTTTAGGTCCGGCCGACCGAAACACCAGGACCAAGGCAACTGCATGCATGTGTTTAAGGCAGTAATTAAGTGCGCCGATTTATGTGACTACATGAACGTGTTTAACTGTAATTGGCCGAACACCCTCTCGGCCATAACTGCCTCGCGCATGCACGGGCTGGCCTCAGGCGCGCATGCAGGCATCCTTCCCCGTGCGTGGATTGAAGTTGCCTGGCCAATGGGATAGGTGAATGCGCCATTGATTGTGCATGGGAAATATCAAGCGGCCTTCAATTAACGGACGTGCTTTCGTTGCTCAGGGGACTAAAAATCCCGAACGGAGGTAGTACATGCCTAACGTATGCCTTTCGGTTGTTGCCTGCTCGTCTCCTCTCATCGCGCGGTCGCCCGCTCAGCCGCGGCCAGCCATCTGCTAGTGCCCTCGCCTCTGGCCCCTGCAGATCGCTAAATAATTCAAGATAAATACATGATCGTCTTAATGACCATGTGGCGGACTTGGTAACAAGCCTCACGCATGGGAAACAAGCACCACCAACACAAGCCTCACGTCATTTCCTCCATGGCTACATAAGCTCCTTTTTGTGTATTCAGCAGCACCCGTTGGAGAACATGGACAAAGGGAAAATGGTGTTGCACTTACCGCCCACCAAATTTGAGGCTGCTACAGCTAGAGACAAGCAGGATCGTGAGGAGCTGCGTTGGTCTCGGCCGCCTGAAGGCTGGGCCAAGCTGAATACGGACGGAAGTTTCGTACAGGAGACGGGTGCAGCCGGGGGGCGGCATGGTCCTGCGGGATGATACCGGCACCATCATCTACACAGCCTGCAGGCAAATACGTACATGTGATAACGCCCTGGAGGCGGAACTATTGGCATGCAGAGAGGGCGTCGAGCTCGCGATGCACAGGACCCTTCTTCCCCTTGTTGTTGAGATGGACTGTGCGGAGGCGGTAATGATGATTAAGAGTCCCACGCGGGATCGATCAATGTTCATGGCACTGGTGCAAGAGATTCAAGTGTTGATTGCTGATAGTACGAGGGAGATAGTTTTTACTCATATTAGCCGATCACAGAACAAGGTCGCTCATTGCCTTGCTGTGTATGGTAGATGCGCACCTCGCACCGCGGTGTGGTTTGGGTCGGGGACTAGTGAAGTTGTTGACATTTGTATGGCAGACTCTCCACCTTAAGTAATAAAGTCCCATTTTCCCTTGCAAAAAAAAATAATTCAAGATAAATAGGTACGGCTCTCTGTAAGGTCGCAAATTTCGTTCAAGCACGTGTATATCTCAATTTTCTTTAATTGTTGTCTAAACTATAGGTCAAATTTCTTTAATTGTTGTCAAATTTATAAGTGGATACCGGGAGGTTTTTGTTCTGGTCCACCCCTGAGCTCCGTCACTGTGTAGGAGAGTGAAATTTCATAGCAAAGGAGCCTAGATTTAAGTGCAGGTTGGCAGTATGTGCACCAGCTAAGAGCTCAGTGTGACAGTCGGCCAAAACTAGGTTGAGGCTGCCATCATGCTACGGTAGGTGGCTTGTTGCTGTCATGTGTATATGGCAATGTTTGACTCATGTGTCAATTCTTACCATGATTGGGACCACGTGACAGAGCTACATACTTGGCTGTTTGCCCACCTGGATGGGGCAATAATATGCCTTCAGCAGCCCCTTCAACAAAAACGTGAGACATGCAGTAGCAAGTCCCGAAACATTGCATTGAATTACAGCATGTGTATATCAGAACAAGGACCATATGTTCGAAACAAGAACAAGGACCATATATATGTTTGGCCTATCCTGTCCTACTCGTCTGACAACACTGTTCATAACAACGTACCTTTTATTTTGAAGCACGTTTATAGTGCTTTCTACCAAAATGATAAAACTTAAAAATTAAAATCATTCGATATGTAGTTATATTATTACATCTACTAGTTAGGGAAATTTAAAAACATAAATTTCGACATGTTTAGCAAAAAAAGTGTTATGAAAAAGTAAAACGACTATATCTTTTGCATAAGATGTCAAAAAAAAGGCATAATATATCAAAATGCTCAGCACGAAAATGTGCATCCGATTTCGACGGTCATAGGCCGTTTTGCAAATTTTTAGAATCCTCAAATTCTGAAAGGAAAAAAAGTTATGCTCAAATTTCAGTTTTTTTGAATTTTGGTTAAATCTGGTCAAACTATGGTCAAACTACTTATTCAACAAATATTAATGTTACTAAATAATTATTCAAGAATATTAGTGTTTCTAAATAATTATTTTAGTTTTGAATTTTTGTCAAATCTGGTCAAACTGTGGTCAAACTACTTACTGAAGAAATATTAGTGTTACTAAATAATTATGGCCAGCCAACTAGTAATAAACAATGCAACGCCTGAGGGTTAGGCGCTGCACATTACACGTGTGGCGCCTAGCTACGGCGCTATGCCTGCTTTCGGTCTTGAATACCTGAGGGGTGCCATCTTTGGATAGGCGTCTGGCAACTTGAGAGCTAGGCACTGCAGCGTAGGGTGTGGCACCTTTGTATCTTCCATTTGACTATCTGATTGATAAAAACCAAAAACTACGTGTTATGGCGATCATACAAAACTTAACTAAAACAGTAGTTTTTGTTGTGGTTTACACAAGGACTAAAAAGAGAAAACGGAAGTAATGATTTGGAAAACTAGATCGAACTTACTTCTGTTGAGAGAAAACTCTGATGCGATCGAGTGGGCCGTTAATGGATAATACTAGTCAAGATCTAGTCAGAAACTTTCTCCTTGGACCTTGCTGTTCGGCCATTGGTTATGGTTCAAGAGTTGTGATGTGATTTTTTTCTTTTTTGCACTGGTCCTTGTGTTGGTGTGAGATAGATGGTGGGTGGGGATGGAGGAGGGCAGATAATAGGGATGAAAACGGCGCGGAAACGGACGGAACTGGGTGCTATCATTTTTTTTTTGCAGAAACGGAAACGAATACAGAAACCCCGAAAATGAATATGGAAACAGATATTACCAGAAACAAACACGGAGCGAATACAGAGCGGACAAAGAAACAAAACTGTGTGTTAACCGGAACTTAAAGCCCCCTTGAATCATGGAGAAATACAGACAAAAACCAAGCAAATTGATGGAATTGTTAACATGACTACAAAATAATATGGTTGTGTTGGTAACACAGGGTAGTATTGTAGTAGTACATTACAATTCCGTATAGGGTCTAGCTGCGTATGTGTGTGGTAGAATGAGGAAGGATGGGAGACCCAACGGCTCCTGTACGGACTGGCGACGCGGTCGTCTCGGGCGATGGTGGCGACGGTGTTGCGCAGGGCCCCGTCCCTGCCGATCACGGCGTCGTCGCTCTGGTCTCGGCGGGGGGATGGTCGACGGCTTGCTCCTCGCACCCAAAGTGACGGCCGAGCCCCACGGGCGTGGTTAAGTGGTCGGGAGCCGCTTTTGGGCTCGCGGAGGAGGAGTCGGATGGCGAGGAGGCGGTGATTGACGGCGACGGGTTGCCGAGAGGCGGGCGTCGCGGCTGCACCATTGGCGACTTTGTGTCGCGGGCCGAGGAGCTTGGGGGCTCTCTCAAGGCCGGACGTCGGCGTGCCTTTGCACCTGGTGGCTGTGGCCCGCGTCGGGTCGCGGCGGCCGTGCGCAGGGCGCCGGGTTGTTCATGGGCTCGCGAGGGACGGGGCTCCCTTGCGGTGGCTGATGCGGGGCTGCTCCTCGCAAAGACGCTGGATCCCCACGCCCGCGGCGGAGCTTCCTGTGGCGGCGGCGGCGGCGCAGCCGGCGCTGGAAGAGGAGCGCCCTAGGGTTACGGCGGCTGTGCCTGTGTCTTGGGTGGGCCGGCCTGCTGGGATGGCGCCCGGCCCATCTACGGGCAGCGATGGTGGCGCCTCCTCCGGACGGGCACTGGGGTGCGTGGAAGCGTGGCAGTCCGGGCGAGCCCGCCCACGAGGCAATCCAGCCCGTTTCGCCAAACCCAGTAGCGCCATATAAATGGCTCTGGATCCCTCGCGGAACCCTAACCCCCTCGCTAGGTTTCCCTGGTTCCGCCGCGGAGGTGCGACGTTTCGGCCATTCCGCACGCTTCCTCTCACCCACCCCTCCCCCTCCTCCACTGCGACGCTCCTTCGCGGAAGTTGTGTCGATGGGCTCCAAGCAAGACCGCCGTGGGGAAAAGCCCCCCGTGGATCCGCCATGGACCGCACCGTGGCTGGCCAGCAACGACGAAGGTGGCTGGGGGCCGCCGCCAGCGTGGTGGCTCAAGGAACAGGAGCGCAAGAAGAAGAAGAAGGCGGAGTACAAGCAGCGCGGCCTAGAGCTCAAGCGCAAGGGCCTGCAGCCTGCGGCGGGCGGCGAGCGGGGCGGCGAAGCTCAAGCGAAGAAGAAATCCAAGCCTGCGGGGGCGGCGGCCTCCAAGCCGCCCCTCCCGCCCAGATCTGAGGCGCTGGCCTGCCCAAGGGCACGGAGGACGAACCCATCCCCATTGAGGAAGCCGATGGCCCGGAGTGCTTCAGGTGCGGGCGCACAAGCCACTACCAGAACCTGTGCACCTTCAAGCCCCTGTGCGTGGTGTGCACCAAGGAGGGGCATACGTCGGCGTGAAGGTTCACCCGCTGCAAGCCCTCGCTTCTCCAAACTATGGGCCACGCCATCTCTGGCGAAGGCTTCTTACGCCTCAAAGACCGGAAGATTCGCGGGAGGAGCCTCAGATCCAGTTGGGGGCCAACGCGGCGGTGCTCTCCACTCCGTCCGGCGCGCTCACATTCGAGATCCTTCAAGTGGAGCTGCCTCATCTGTTTGAGGGTGAGTGGGATTGGCAGATCTCACCAATGGAGGGCGGGGCTTTCTCGGTGGTTTTCCCGGATCCGGCGATGCTCAGGATGGCAACACGAAGCGGCAAACTTTTTCTCTCTCTCAACAATTTAATGGTGGATATCCGTGATGCGGTTCTCGAAGCTCCCAAAGCTCTAGCGATGCCCGACGTGTGGGTCAAACTGGGCGGAGTTCCACCAAAGCTGCGGCGCTCCGACCTGCTCATGGCGGCTACCACCATGCTCGGCCGCCCCCTGCGGATTGACGAGGAGACTCTCATCCGCCCGGGCCCTGTGCGCATGCGCTTCGCATGCCGCAGCCCCCGCAAGCTGCGTGGACTGGTGCAGATCTGGTTCAATGGCGAGGGCTTCAACATCCACATCGAGCCCGAGCTCCCCCCGGAGCAACTCACGGCGCCCGCCTTGCCAGTCCCACCTCCTCAGCACGGCAAGGGTCCGGATGGGGCGGGGCGCGACGACCCCAGGGACGAAGATAAGGCGGCAGATGATAGCATGGGGGACGATTCCATTGACACGGCGGCCTGGGAGAAGTTGGGCATCAACAACAAGGGCGGCGCGGCGAACCGGGCGGCGATGCTTCCGCTGGAGTTGCCGCTGGAGGGGAGGTCCATGGAACTGGCACTCTCAATCCCAAACCAGTATGGCTCAAACCTGGGCTTGGTCACGTCCCCCCAACCCCCGGTGCAGGCGGTGGCCGAGGCCGATGCGGGCCATCTGGAGGAACCGCTGGGAGAGGCCAACACTCCAATCGCAGTGTCAGTGGACTCGCTGCCTCTTGCCTCGCTCTCCCCGTCTCAAGGAGGCCACAGCTCCAACAAGCTCGGCGCGTCGCAGTAGCTCAAGAAGGTGGCCGTGCGCAAGGTCAGCGCGGAGGCAGGGCGCGCCGCGGAGCTCCTGGGTGCGCCGGAGACGCCCCGTCAGGCGGTGATGGCGCTGGCGGTGCCCAGCCCGACCCGACCAGCTGGAACGCGTCCAAGATGGCGTCTTTCCGGCGCTGCGATCCAAGGCCGTCGTGGAGGGGCAGGTGGCCTCGTGCGTGCCAACACGGGCCAAGGGCGCCAAGGGGAACATGCCTTCGCTCCAACGCGCCTAACTCCTTCAAGCGCAGAAGAATCTGAAACCTCGGTAACCCACTTCCCGCTTTTGCAATCTTGGACGCTTTTTCGGACGATCATCTAGGTGAGGTGCTGACGGAGAGTGGGTTTGCCCCGATGGGCGAGGGCGGGGTTTGCGAGCTCATCTCGCTGGTGCGTGCCAAGGAGATGGCACAGGCGGCACTCGCAGCGGCTGCTGCCCAACACGCGGAGCGCTTGGCTATCGAGGGTGAGACCTCGACAGAGCCATTGCTCCAGCCCGAAGGGGAGACAGCAACAGGGGTTGCTGCTCCCCCCTCGCCTCGCTGCGGCAAGGTGAGGCGCGTGGCCAAGGCGATCACCTCGTGAGGTGTGCGCCACAGAATCACAAGTTATTTAGATGCGGGCGTTGTTTTGGAACATGCGTGGCTACGGCCACTCGGGGAGGCGTACCCAACTCAGAGATTACATCCGCAAGGAAGGGATAGATATCGTAGGGCTCCAGGAAACCATCAAATCTGATTTTCGACACCAGGATGTCTTAGCCATAGATCCCCTTGAGCGTTTTTCGTGGCACCATAGTTCGGCAAACGGCCATTCGGGTGACATGTTGCTGGGTTTCTGTGGTGCCACTTATGAGGTGCTATCCTGGGAGGCAGGCACCTTCTTCCTCGCTGCCAATATACACGTGAGAGCCTCGCTTTGCGAACTCGTGGTCGTGCAAGTTTACGGCCCAGCTGATCACTCGCGCTCGGCTGAGTTTCTGGGAGAACTCGAAGCCAAGGTGTTGGCAGTAGCTGCAACCCATGTACCTCTTATGGTGGGTGGCGATTTCAACCTTATTCGCTCCGATGTGGATAAAAGCAATGATAATATCAACTGGCCAAGGGTGGCCATGTTTAATAACGCAATTGCGTCAATGTCACTTAGGGAAGTGACAAGGACTGGGGCAAGATATACTTGGACTAACAAGCAATTAGCCCCGGTTCGATCCGTTTTAGATCGCGTGTTCATGTCTCCGGAATGGGAAGTGGTGTTTCCACTTAGCTCGCTCCTGGCAGAAACATGGATCGGCTCGGATCATGCTCCTCTTATCTTATCTTCAGGGGAAGATAAGATTCGTCGTAGCCCACGCTTCTTCTTCAAAACAGCGTGGTTCGAAGTCCCTGACTTTGACGCTATCTTTAAGGAAAGATGGATAAGAAGTGTCCAAGCCACGGGCCAGCAGCGCGGCCCTTTGGAGTTCTGAACGCGGTCGGGGACGCCGCGCATAAGCCTCAAGGGATGGGTTGCGAACCAGGGGCGGATGACAAAGTTCTAAGGGCGCGGCTTCTCGCCGAGATTGCAACCCTTGATACACAGTCGACGCTACGCCTTTCTCGGAGCAAGAATGGGCGCACCGACACGCCTTTAGAAGGGCAAGTCAAGCGTTGCTTCGTTCGGAGGAGGAATATTGGAGGTGTAGGGGAGGCCTCAAGTGGACGCTCAAGGGTGACGCGAACACTGGCTATTTTCACGCATACGCGAATGGTCGCCGCAGAAAATGCCTAATCCTTAGACTGCAGACGGAGCAGGGGCTCCTCCTTCAGCAATCGGAGATCAGCAAACATATCTATGACTTTTACATCAGCTTGATGGGGACAGACGAACCTCAACGTGCGCGGCTGCGAGAGGATGTGTGGCTTCCAGCACAGAAAGTCTTAGATTCCGAGAATGACGAGCTGGGGCTCGCGTTCCTCCCCAAGGAAATCGACGATGCTATCCAAAGTATGAAATCTGACACGGCACCGGGGCCCGACGGGTGGCCGGTGGCGATGTTCAAGCATTTCTGGCCACTATTGCGTGAACCCATCTTTGCGGTGTGCAATGGCTTCATGCGTGGATTCGTGGATATAGCTAGGCTAAACTACGGAGTGCTATCGTTAATTCCGAAAGTGCCTGGTGCGGACAATATTCACCAATACAGGCCAATTGCGCTCATTAATGTCCCTTTCAAAATCTGCGCCAAAGGGTGTGCCACTAGGTTATCTCCGATAGCTCACCGCACCATTAGCCGAACCCAATCTGCCTTCATACGTGGTAGAAACATCTTGGAAGGCCCGCTCGCGCTTCAAGAGACCCTGCACGAACTTAAACGCACGCACGAACCGGCGATTTTACTCAAACTAGACTTCGAAAAGGCCTACGATCAAGGCTAACTGGGATTTCCTTAGACAAATCCTAATTAGCCGAGGATTCTCGTCGACATGGGTTCGTAGAGTAATGCAGTTGGTCTCGGGGGGCCATACTGCGGTCTCGGTGAACGGAGAAGTAGGGAACTTCTTCAGAAACAAGCGTGGCTTACGCCAGGGTGACCCTATGTCACCGCTTTTGTTCAACTTCGTGGTTGATGCGCTTGCGGCCTTGCTTCGTAAAGCAACGGAGGCAGGCCACATCAAAGGGGTGTTGGGGCACCTCATCCTAGGGGGGATCTCGCACTTACAGTACGCGGATGACACGCTTCTGTTGTTCCAACCGGACATACACAGCGTGGCCACGATCAAAGCTCTACTGATCAGTTTTGAACTCATGTCGGGCCTCAAGATCAACTTCCACAAATGTGAAGTGATGCCCATAGGGTTAGGTTCGATGCGAGAGCAAGCGTATCGCGGACCAGCTTAATCGCAAACTTGGCAACCTCCCGTTTACCTACCTGGGCTTACCACTGGATGCCAAGCGTATCTCGATAGATGGTTGGGCCCCGCTTTGGACTAAGGTCGGTGGGCGGGTGTGCCCGTGGAGAGGGAAGTTCATGTCCTCCGCAGCTAGGTTAATTCTCACGAATGCGAGCCTATCCTCACTGCCGCAATTTGCGATGGGATTGTTCCTACCGCGTATATGCGTTCATGTCAAGATGGACACGCCCATGTCTCGTTTCTTTTGGGAAGGGACGGGACCAAAACGCAAGTACCACATGGTTCGTTGGGATGCGGTGTGTCGTCCCAAAGACCTCGGGGGGTTAGGGATCACTAACACTCGGATCCTTAACATTGCTCTTATGTGCAAGTGGATTTGGAAACTGTCGCAGGGAGCGACGGGCCTGTGGGCAGATTCACACGCTAAGTATTTCCCGGCGGCAATTTCTTGAAGGCAGGTATGGGGCTCTCCCTTCTAGAATGACCTTCAGCGGTCCGTCCGCTTTTGCTCTTGGCGCCAAATTCGAATTGGGAATGGCCGCTCGGCCCGCTTTTAGCTAGACAGGTGGGTGGGTGGGGCGCCCTACGGGAACAATTTCAGGACTTATATGTCCCGGCTGTCAATCCGAATGTAAGGTTGCTTCGCACTGCTTCTAACCCGCCGGAGATCCACTTCCGCCGGGAGTTAACGGTCTGAACAAGCCCTCTTAGAAGAGCTGCTAGCCCTCATTCTTCCGGTGACACTGTCCCCTTCTGCTGACACAGTCACCTAGACTCTCACCTCGTCCGGTAAATTTACGGTTAGATCACTCTACCGCAGGTTGTGCCAGGGTCAGGGCCCGGCCTTCCCGATGCCGTCGGGACTGTGGGCTGCGCGTATTAACGGAAATGGAAAGTTCCGTTTCCACGTGTGTTCCACCGAAAAACACCATTCCGTTTTTGTTTCCGTTTCCGCATAAAAAAATTCCATTTTCATTTCCGTTTTGCAAATTTTCATTTTCATTTTCATATTTCCTCTCCATTTCCATTTTTCCTCCGGAAAAGCGGAAACTTTCCACTCCATTTTCATCCCTAGCTGATAATGTACCGGCTGGGCCCGGCCCACATGGCCCACTTGTCGATATGCATGCATGCAGCTCGTGCGGCGACTTTCCAGCTTGAACTTTTGATCTATGGAGTCGTGTTGCATGTATCCGGTGTCGGGTGCGTACTTGTTCGTATGATTTGTACGATATAGGGGTGATGTCGGTGGGGGCGTGTCTGTTAACTGGGAAAAAACAACACCGGTCAAAACCAGGGGATAAAATGCTACGACACGGGCGAGTGTCGGGGGACTTTGCGTGCCGTACTAATTACTACTGCAAATGATGATCACTGCTTGCATATGACAGATGTACATATAAAAATACATGCTCTGATTCAGGGGCAGAGCGAGGATGAAATACGAGAGGGGGCAAAGATGTAAATGTTTTTTTCAAAGGCATGTATTACGAACTGATGGCTAGATCATTTACAAACTAACTATGCATGCATATAAAAAACAAGCCACACAGGCATACATGTAGGGCCTCTTTGATTCGGTGGGTTTCTAAAACACAAGAATAAAAAGTAAACAGAGGAATAGATTGGCATGTCATCTTCAATCCTACAGAATTAGTACGAGCGTTTGATTGCGTGCATGGAAAACATAGGATTCTTCACATGAGATTAGAGTGGATGGATTTCTTTTTTTATGAAAACTAGTACAGTGAATCCTATGAAAAAAAAGTCCATGGATTGTGATAATCCTATAAATCAAACAACGAACGTAGAAGAAGATCCTAAGGATTAGAATCCTCTAAAATTACTTTAGAAATCCTTTGAATCGAAGAGGGCCGTGTTGTGTAAGATGCAAAGCCATATATTTCCTTATGAGATATTGGCATCACACATATAATTATAACGATTTGAACGCTAAACAAAATTGAAATATCAGGAGGTGAAATTCAAATATCACTATAGGTTTTATTTTACTCCAACGAGTTCAAATTTATTCATACAATATTATTAGGTGTAGCTAGGTTCAATCAACCTAATTACCAATTCGTACATTATAATCTATATAAACACATGATATTTGATATGATTCCCTACCCTTTTAACATGAAGATCAGAATAGAATAAGTGAATAACAATATGGAAATTAGAAAAAGAAAACAAGAAAACTAAACCTAGGGCTTACCTTATGGATCAGCAGTCAGCGTGCACAGCTCTTTCCTGGGACGGCGAGCCGGACGGCTGGACGGCGCCTTGCGAATCGAGTATGGCCGCCGGTGCGGCCGTGTAGGTGTCGCGTGGAGCCGTGGCCTGCTGGCGTTGGCGGCTTCGATACGTCATGCGGGCGGTGGCAAATCGCGGGAGCGGCGAACTCATCAACTCTTGAACGCAGCAGTGACGACTAGGCGACATGCTTTTCCAGCAAAACAGCCTGCTCGTATTCTTTCTGGATGGGCTGCTGGGCTAGCTATCTATTTCCATTACATGGGCTTCAAATATATAGCAGAAAAATAAGAAGAGTGGGGCCCAGAAATCTTAGGCTGAGCGCTGGGGGGGGCATTCGCCCCCATAGCCCATAAGCTGATTCGCGGAAATTGCCCTTGTCAAGGCTTCGGAAGAGAAACAGGAGCGCCTGGAGATTCAGCTCGGCATCCTAGAGGAGAAGGTAAACAGCCTGACGAAAAAGATTCACATTGCCGGTAATTGGGCTCTGCCTGGTGGAAACTGGGAGATGTCCAAGAACCTTGCCGCCCTCCTCCTTGGTGTCTCCTTCGTCTTGTCTGCAGTTGGAAACATCTTACAGATTTGCGAGAAGCGGAGGATGGCAAGAGCAGGGGCTGCCACCCACGAGCTCGGCCAACTCGCCGGCCAGGTGGCGGAGGCTATGCCGGCGGCCTAAGCGGTGGGTACCACCCAGAGGCATGATGCAGCGGCGATCGGCCAGTTTGAAAAATGGAATGGGAGGAGCGTGATCGCTGGGTGGGCGAGAATATCGTGCAGATGCTTTTTTTTCCGTACACGCATGACGGCCTCTTATTTTTCTGCATGCACGCGGGTATACGTACGGCAGTCTATACTGCATGATAGGAGGTGGGTATATGTTTTTTCCGTATGACCATTATGCCCTTCTACGTTTTATGGGGGGAGGGGTCTACGGAAGCACATCTCTAACACGAATCATATATGCGTGTACCTCTGATGAATGATCTTCATACTAATTTGCACACTAAGGTAACGGTTTTGCTAATTCTCCATGGACTGAAATTTTCTTAAATCTCTAACGAGTTTCAAAAAGAATGACTTCAGCTGCATGATGATGGGTGTTGATGCGACCGTCCTTTTGTTCAATATTAAATAAAAGAAAAATTCCAGAAAAATTGAGGCATGTAAGAAGACAAGGAATTATAGCCGATGGTAGGCTACAGATTCCGACACATACCAGGAAGAAATAAATTAATATTTACTACATTGATATTGCTATAACTTCAGAGCTTGTAATTTGAATGTAAATAATATTAGCTACTATAAGCTGGTACATGCATGGGGTGATGAGACTTTTTCTTTCCCTAATAATAAAGCACGGATTGACTCCGTGGGTTCACCGTCATAATACGCTTTCTTTTCATATTATAATACGCTTTTACGATTTGTATAAATAAAATCGTAATATAAACGAGGTGGTACTAATTTGGAGTCCGCACGCCCTGGAAGTTTTCGTACCCGCGCTACAATTTGGAGTGTGAAAAACGTTTCGCCTGGGCCTGGGCACCATCCACTGTATTGGGCCTGTAGCGAGAGGCGATAATTTCAGCCCGTTCCCCTGCCCCCCCTCTCTCTCAACGAAGCAATCGTGTGACGGCGACCACCGCAACAACCAGGTCCAGCGGCCTCAGCCGCGGCTCACCGGAGGAGCTGGGGTCTCGAGGAGGAGTGACGCGGAGGGCGAGGTACACCGGGGAAGTGAAGGAGTGGCGCTAATGGCCCCGGCCGCTACGGATCCATCGACCTCGCCGCATGGATCCTTCGAGCGGTCGCAGGGCGTTCAACGTGCTGCTGCTGTTTGGGCATGTGCATGGACCTTGCCCGAGCGCGGCTGTGCCGTCTGCTCGCTCTGCGTGGTCTCCCTCCTCATGTTACTTGTGCGCCATGGCACTCTGCGAGGTTCGACCATGGCGGCCGCAGAGTGCCCCATGACGACGACTTCACCTCCCATGACCAGGTGAAACACGCACGCATGTCCACTCTTATCTTATGGTCATGGATGCCCCCGTCTCTCAATGCAGTGGTCCGTCTCCTTGCACTGCTTCCCTCTTTATGGTGATGTTTCATGCAGTGCACAGAAGGTATTTGACAAAATGACCAAGTGAGTAGGAGTGGATTTCAGAATTGTAGTGACTTGCAATCTTCTTTGTCTTTTCCACTCCGCGCTGTAATGTTAATCTAATGTTTCAATTGCGGTGAGTGGCAGCACCGAGTTGAGTCACCTTCATGACACGTGGATGCAGCTGCAACTACCCAAGACTCCTGGAGTGTGGATTCGTCATGGATGCTGCCAGTACTGCAAGAGGACGATGTCTGAACTAGCTACAAGAAATGATGCTGCTTCCTGGATGCCCTCGAGTCACTTGACTGAATGTACAAGAGAGAAACTGCAATCGACCACAACGACGACATGTGGGTTAGAACTTGTTTGCCTTCTCTTTGTTCCTATTTTTCTGTTTGTAGATTAATGTGGAGTTCTCTACTTATTAATCATGGTTTGTTCCTCCCGCAAATGCCAAAATAAAATAGTTTCTTGGGTGAAAAGAAAATTTGCATCAGTTTTTGCTCTTGCAGTTGTCATGTTGATTTATTTTATAATAGAAAGTCAAAACAAAATGTTGTCCTGTAGCCACAACCGATGTTGCATATAGTTGTATACTGAATTTATTTGAGCAGTTCTCATATAATCCAAAATCCTATTTTCTGGATAACTAGGTTGATGAAGGACACGAAATTCTATTCCTGTTTGTAGCTTTGTGTAAAGCACGGATTGGGTCTCCGTGTTCACCGTCACAATACGCTTTCTTTCTGTGAATTTACGTTTTCAGTTTGAATTTCAAATATATAAGCGAGGTGGTACTAATTCAGGGAATCACGCGAGCACGTATTTGACGCAGGGAGCTCCTACTCGGCACATTCAGCGTCGCTTAGCCCTTTTAGGCCATACACAAGAGCCTAATGGGCCGGCCCAGCAGCTACTTCTAAAAGTAGAAGTGAAAAGGAAAATTAACCACGGAAAATATATGCTAGAGCTGGGATTCAAACCCACATGTTTTTGTTAAACTTGCTTCTCTCCGCACAACAACCACTGCGCCAAAGGCCAACGTGTGTTTTAGTATACGAAAACAACTCTATTTAATACTTCACATATTGTACCCATATAAAGAACTCGGTACCTGCACTACCTACGTGTGTTCAGCTAACCACTAGGGCCGGCCAATTTTTTTTTGAGAGAACATATGTTTTTTTTAAGAAAAATGAAACCTCACAAATTTCGGAAAAAGTTCATTAACATGCATAAAAACATTGCCCTATTCAAGAGAAGCCCAATATTTTTAAAAACAGTTTGTCAATTTACAAAAATAGTTCACAAAAAAATTTAAAAAGTTCATCAAAAATTGGAAAAAAAAGTTCACCAATTTGAAAAAAGTTCGCATAGGAATCGAGCGACTGGGCCGGCCCATTTGGATTGACCTCGCGCGAGAGGTCGGGCGACAGATGCATAAAAAGAAAAAAGCAAGCCGCCTGGGATTCAAACTGTGGACCTCCACTTTATTCACCCGACAAGCTAGCCACCGCACCAACTAAAGCTTTTGTGACATACCTGTGGGGTGAATACAAATAAACTGAAAACCGAAATACATGCATATTTTTTCTACAGTATATATTTTCACGGCAGCCGATTTCAAAGAGTTTATTCATCCCATCATGCCTGGCGTTGTGTCGTGGAATGAAAGGGGGTCTTGAGCAATTGGGTTAGGGAAGTGTGGGTTTTTTTCACCCGATGCAACGCACAGGTGTTTGTGCTAGTTAAAGGTTGATATTGTATCGAGCACAATGCATGTACTCCCTCCGTCACAGTTTAGAAGGCATAGTTAAATTTGCGTGCGTTTCCACAATAGACAAGGTTTAGGGTGCATTGCATTTATTTATAGTAGCTAATTAGTACTTCGATATACTATTTCTATATGCATGCGTAGTGTAAATGCTATTTTTAGCCCATCTCATAACCAATAGATAACCACCTAGGTCCCAGAGAATTTTCAAGCGCGCCTTCTAAACCGTGACGGAGGGAGTATCATAGTTTGTTCATTTCAAAACATTATAACTAGGCACCCTAGGAGCTCCCTCAGGCCATCAGCCTTCGGAAACGGGTGCCCAGATCGGAGTCATAAACTAAAACTACCATTTTTATCAAGGTTACGGAAAACTTCCTTAGCTAGTTCTAGCATTTTGAAGGAACTAAAATTGTGACATGAAGCAGCGAGGTACTTTGAAATAAGGGGATTCAAGTTGTAATACCCGTATATAGAATATATGACAGTGTGTTCCCATTGCATCGCAGCAAAATACAATAACGTGAGGCAGCTGTTTTTCAAGGGACATTCAGCTGATGCCGTCCGTTGGTTAACTTCCGTACCCGTACGCACATGGGATAACTTTGGTAGAACTTGTGAATCGCTCTCGATCTAGCGCTGCAAATCGGACTCCCATCCGAGACCGTCTGGGAGACGATCGATGAGAGCCTATATGAGGGCCCAACCCCCTTCCGATCCAGCACTAGTCTTGTCTGCCACCTTCCTTCCGATCAGCAGATTCGCCGGCGTGCACCTCAAACCCTTGGCAGACGTATCACCGGCCGCCGCCGCCCTTCTTTCCGGATGGCTCTGAACGATGGCCTCTCCAGGTTCAGGCTGCAGCAGGAGAGGAACCAGTCAATTCTGTCAACCGTCGCTGCTACCAGAACCTCTTCATCATCATCCTCCAAGCCGTCCCAGCACCAACCCGCTCCAACTCCAACTCCAAGGCCGGCGGCTAAGCCATCACCGTCCGCGCCTGCTGCCGTCAGATTCTCCGGTGACACGGCCCGGCTACAGAAGATCAACGAAGTGAGGACGTCCACCGTCGGATCACAGCTCAAAAAGGTAATCGAGCTGCTCGAGAAGACGAGGGATGTTCTTACGGCGAGTCAGATCAAGGAACAGATCTACGTTGACATTGACGGCAACAAAGACGTCGCCGAGAGCCTGAGGAACAACGCCAAGGTGCGCTTCGATGGGAAGCGCTACTCCTACAAGCCCAGTCTCCAGGGTGAAGGACGCCTATCCAGCCGTAATGGAGGAACTGCAGGCCCTGAAATTGTTGGGCGACATCTATCTGCTACCGGGGGAGGGGGGCGTCATTGCCTATCCCAACGACACGAGGTTGAAGATGGAGGTGGACGCCGAGCTCAAGAAGCTGTTCCACGACATCAAGCTGCCGCAGGACATGCTCGACATCGAGAAGGAGCTCCGGAAGAACCGCGAAAAGCCGGCCACCGATACTATGAAGCGCCGGGCGGCTGAGCAGGTCCATGGTCATCAGCCGAAGCCGAAGAAGGCCAGGAAGAAGTTGCGCGGGATCACCAGCAGGACCAAGATTACCAACGCTCATCTCCCGTGGCTCTTGGACCTCCCTGTGGACTCAAAAGATTTCATCTGATGGGTGTGTAAATCATTGTAGTAATAAAGCACCTGATTGCCTTCTGGCATGACACCTGGGTTGGGGAGTGCTCCCTGAAATCTGCTTTTTGGGACCTGTTTGACATCTTTCAACAACAAGAAGCTACTCTGACCCAAGTGTGGGCTGGGGGTGAGCTCAAATTAACATTTAGGAGGTGTGTGAATGGGGAGATACTAGCCAGATGAGAGGAGCTTGTTAATATAGTGAAGCAAGTGGTGTTGTCTAATATACCAGATTAGCCTGTTTGGAGGCTGGACTCATCTGGCAGATATTCAGTTGGGTCTTTTTATAAGCTAATTAACTTTGGAGGTATCACTTATGGGATCAGAGATGACATCTGGAAAATTAAAGTTCCACCTAATATCCATGTGTTTCTTTGGTTGATTTACTATAACAAGAGTCTGACCAGAGACAACTTGGCCAAACGTAGACATGTAGAAGATAAGACATGTGTCTTTTATGATGAATTAGAAACCATTCAACATTTATTTTTTGACTCCATTGTTGCTAAGCAGGTCTGGGCCCTGGTGGCTGAATCTTTTAAGATTGATGTACCTGATTCTTTTACTATGCTATCCTCTTTATGGAGGAAATGAAAACAATGTGAAGCCTTGAATATAACTACTGCTGCTATCGTGTGGAGCTTATGGCGTTTGCGCAATGATTTTGTTTTCCAGGGGTGAAGATGGCGAAATATAAACTGTGTCTTCAATCTGTTGGAAGCTACGATCAGGCAATGGAAAATCTTATGCTCAGAAACTCAGGGTGTTCTTCTTCTCCGGTGCTTAAGGTTGCTGGACTACCGAAGAAGGGAGTTGCTTAGAATCGCCTGGAGGTGAAGAGGAATAAAATGAGGAGGGGTTCTGGCTCCGTAGCTAGGGCATGCTTTGCTAGTTGTAGGCTAGTTGTATGCTTTTACTGGTTATGCATCCAGTTCCTGGACCTGTTTGAAAAACTCCTGATGTAATAGGGTAACTCGATCCCTGTCTGTGGCAGCTACTTTTAGGCTGCTGCCGAGCGCTGCTGAACAGTCTGTGCGTGTGTTGGTTTTGCCTTGGCTTTCAATAAAAGTTGGGGCGGGGGAAAACCCCTTCCATTTCAAAAAAAAAAAGCACTTGATGGAGTAGAATTTGTGACTTGACGAATCTACTCAAAGCGATATAAGTTCAGAACTGCTATTCTTTATGGAATTTACTTATGGAGAACTACTATTTACAACAAGATGGTGTTTTGCAACAACCAAGTGCTCTAAGATACCCCGCAAAAAAAAGTGCTCTAAGTTTACAAAATCAAGTGTTTGAACACTCTAACCGGTTGGCTAGCCTACAAGCGAAAGGTGTGGTTCCACACTCTGCCAGGGAAGCCTACAATGGTATTGGATATGTGCAGCAACCTATATTAATTTTTTCTGCCAAAAGGGCCCTTGCGTTAAAAGAAACATCGAACGGTACAAAGCATCTCAACAAAAATGAAAATTACAACAAAATCCTTGAGATGCCCTTCGTCTTCAACCTCCAGACCGTGTCGATGGCGTGCCGCCGCTGCCGCTCCTCCCTGAGCTGGCCTGACGTTGTTGGTTGCGTATGAGAAGTCGCCAAACGGGTCTAGAAGACCACATCCATCCCGGAGACGAAGAAGGAATAACCGTCGATGGAGCTCCTTGACGATCCGGAGATCCCCACAGCCAGAAGAAATCCTCGAGAACCACAACACTCTCACAAGCTTCTCGACGTCGTCCGCCGAGATGGGACTGAAGCAGGGGAGACTTTATTGAACAAGGCACCGCCGCTACCATCTGAGCACCGCACCAACAAACCTTGACCCTAACACCAGAAAACGGAACCCTCCCATTGACGAGGACTGAGATCCACTGCGCCTCCATGGCCCAAAGGCCACAGAGGTGGGGCAGATCGGCGGCGCCGCCGATGGGAGGTAGGGGAAACCCTAATCGCCTGTGGGAGCTCTCAAGAGCGAAGGGGTAACTGCTCCTCCTTAATTCATCGGAGCCAACAGCATATGTTAATTAAAAGGGCAAACTTTAAAACAATACTTTCTTTCGATAATGGACGGATTTTACTGACTTCAAATGAAGCATCATCAAGGATACAAACACAATAAGCACACAATCGGTCTCAGTATAATTAAGATGCACACATCCAATATCAACATACGCACACAAAAAAGCCGATGTCAAATAGCAAAGGTCTAGGCGAGGAAAATAACAAACGATCTGCGATCAGCAAACTACAAATAATATCTACACCAATCATCTTATGGCACCAAATGAACGACGAGGTTCTTCAACAGCAACGCGAAAGGGAGTGACGCTCAAGTGTCACCGTCACCGCATCCAACCACTCAAGGCAAGAATCTAAGTTCTCACCCTCAAGAATCAGTCCAAACATATCTGAATAATGCCTTCAACATGGTAACAACATAAAAAACATCGACATTGCCAGGTATATAAAATCCCAAGTGCAAAGTACAAAGATGTAACTAAAGTCCTCATGCACATGCCTGTTTCCATCTATTTGATCTCTCCCAAACACAATTAGTATTTGTTCGGTCCGGGGAACTAAAACCTCTTACGAGGACGGTAGCTTTGTTTGAATCCCTATATAATATCAGAACTTCCTGTCGGTTTGATACCATGGGTCACCCTTCGGGAAAAAATGTGTTGACAAACTACATTTGAAACCGAATCAAGAGTTATCACTGCGTCGCCCGCCTCGTTCGTGCAAAACAATAAAGCACCAAAACTAAGTACTTTTGTTTTTAAAGTTGAAGACGCGGACACTTTGATTCAGGTTATTGAACAATTATTTGATACTTCAAGGTTTACATTAGATGAGAGAGCTAATTATGCCATCTCATGTTAAAAGGGCACAACAACTCAGATGGTTAATTTTCTTGTGGTGGTCATATTTTCCTGAATTTGTTTTAGATCTTTCGGTGATGTGAGTTCAGTGGGAGAAGTTGTCTCCATCAACTATGAAGGCGTCTATGGGCTATGGCTACTTCGTCAATCTGAAGATGATGTGCCGACTTTGTCTCTATCTCTCAAAGGTGCTTGTCGGAGTAGAGTGTATGTATGTATGTATGAGCGTCTGAGTCCGTACTTTATTCAAAAAACATATTTTTCTCTTTAAATATGATTTTTTTAAGATAACCTTTTTTAGAAGAAAAAATATGAGCGGGGCATGGCCTCCGCTCTCTTGTAAATCTTGCAACAACCAGGAGTCAACACACTTTTAAACTGTGCAAATCTTGCATTACTTATGGAGGTGCTCTGAGCCCATAACATGACTCAACAGCCACTTAGTCAACCCAGGGCAGCATTATTGAGCTACCCCTAATTAAGCAAGTTGATCGATCTTGCTATCTTGAGCAGTTGGCATGTATAAAAACACATCTATCACTGTCGAATGGTGATCCGCTCCAAGCAAGCACATTAACATTTCGCTGAGGGAGGGGCGATGATGGCGGCACGCCTTCGGCTTCTTTCAGTGCGTGTTCGTTGGGTGGTCTATGAATTTGGACATAGTTTCTGTTATTTTTTTATTCTTTGTACTGCCATGATGTTTGATAAATCGATTGAATGAAAATAAAAAACATTCATATGTCTATCTGAACAAACATTCACATGTCGTGTCGTGTCAATCAGAATCAACTGCCGCAGTTTGACATATATCTATCTATACCAATATAAAAAGACTCAAAAGGGCAGATCTAAACCATCTCGACCGTCAAATCATTTTATCTACCGGTTCAAATCATTTCAATGTTGAGCACCAAACACGTTTAACACTTTAATTACACACCACTACCATTGGTTATAAACACGTTTTGACTCAACGCTATTCCATGAAATCTGCTAAGTAATTAATATCCTACCATTCCCGCGAAAAAATTAATTGATATCTTACCAAATACTAACGTGCAACAGATATATCTTACATAATATAACGTGCAACTAATATCCTACCTAATATAAACGTGCATTGCATGTACATTATTACTAGTAATCTGTCACGACCGAATGTTGATCTTCCATCTAAAAAAAAAGTAATGTTGATCTTTCTACCTCGAGCAATTGCCATATGTAGAATAATCTGTCGCTGTCGAATGTTTTTTTTTTAGAACTAAAGCAGCTCATCTACTCTACGGGGTGATACATTCAGAAGACATCAGATTTTGTAGGCTAGGTGGAACGTCCGAAGCAAGCATCTGATCGCCAGAGCTTCTGTGCAGGGCAGCCAGCCCATGCGCCAAGGCATTGTTGCATCGCTTCACGTGGCTGATCTTGCAAGCAGAGAAACTTCCCATCGCCCGCCTGATGTCCATTATCAGTTCATAGCAGGCAGAGCGTGGGTGGGTTTGTGCTTCTACTTCCTTGACTATCGCTTGGTTGTCCATTTCAAGTATCACCCGACCATTGTACCGGCCGGCCAGAGTGTGCAAGCCGACCAGGGCAGCTCTGGCTTCAACCTCGTCCACTCCACTGCTGGGGGGCAGGCCCTTGGATTCAGAGAAGAGCACTCTACCTCTTTCGTCTCTGGCTATTACTCCTGCAGCACACACTCCAGTTTCGGCCTCGAACGCTGCATCCGTGTTCAGTTTTACTGTTCCTTGTACAGGAGGAACACAACGCCTACTTAGGTTCACGTCAGGTATTGGTTCAGGAGCACTCCCTCCGATGGTGGTTTTTCCATCCGACCCCACGTCCATCTCTGCTTCCGCCAATCTGAATTCTTCCTCATACTTTTCTAGGAATTGGACTGACGAGCTAATTGATTGTCTACCTTCGTTGCGGATGCAGTCCTCCCGAAGATGCCAGCAGCGCCACATAAGAAGCAGCACTTTTGCTCCCAGATTTCTCTCATGGCCCTTCTCAAGCCTCTACTTTTGGTGCACTCGACAACTGCGTGGTACTCATTCTCCACCCCACGTCCGCAAATGCTGCATGTTGCATCTGTCTCAAGAGTTCGTTTGTGCTTATTTTCTTTAGTGGCTAGTGTCTTGGTAGCCACTCGCCACCCGAAGATCCGCACTTTCCCTACCACCTTAGCCTTCCAAATCAAGTCCCAAATGCTCCTATCGGCGGCGTCCCTTGTAGAACTGGACGGGGAGGCCTCCTGTTGAGCAAGTTTTGTAGCTAGCTTGTACGCGCTCTTAACCGTAAAGGCTCCGTTCCTTTCATAATGCCAGGCAAGTTGGTCTCTCGGAGTTTGCATATCTTGTCGGCATCGAAAGGATAGAAGATCTGGCAGATGAGGTCTTCGTTCCATTCATTCCTTTCCGGGATCATGAGTTGATTTACCCAGCGGAGCCTAGACCTCCTTATGAATGCAGCCGTCATGAGGCCCTCCCTTCTAGGCAACCACTGATCTCGCTGGATTTGTATACTTTTTCCATCTCCAACCCTCCAAATTATCCCCTTTTTCAGAAGCTGCAATCCAAACTCGATGCCCTCCACACCGGTGACACATCTTACGCATAGACGGTGTCTAGGATATTTCCATTAGGATAATACTTTGACTTAAAGAGGCTGTCAGGGTTCTGGATCAGTCTCCACCCTTGCTTAGCGAGGAGTGCCTGGTTAAAGAGATGCATATCTCTGAAACCAATACCCCCATCCCTTTTCGGTTTAGTCATACGGTCCCACAACATCCAGTGGACCTTTCTGTGTCCCTCTTCGTCCCCCCATCAGAAATCTTTTATCATTCTCTTGTACTTCTCACAAAACCCTTTGGAGAGCATGAACACACTCATAGTATACGTGGGGAGGCCCTGGACCATTGACTTGACATGGACCTCTTTAGCCGAATAAGACATAAACCTTTTCGACCAGTCGTTGCATCTTTTCCCAAATCTGTCCAGTATCGGCTGAAATTGGTCATCCTTCATTCTCCCTTCCGGCCTCGGCAAACCTAGGTACTTGCTTTCAAAAGTGTCTGATTGTACCCCCGGGATACTTTTAATGCCCGCTCTAGTTGCCTCCGGGCAAGCCTCACTGAAGAGAATAGAGCATTTGCTCTCACCGAGAAGTTGCCCCATACACCTCTGGAAAGTTGTTAACATTCTTTTAATGGTTTTGGCTTGCTCAGTCGTGGCCTTGAAGAAAATCAAACTACCATCCGCAAAGAGGAGGTTTGAGATGCCCGGGCTGTTTCTCGCAATCTTAATGGGTGTCAAGTTGTTTTCAGCAATTTCATTTTTTAGCAAGTGCACTAGGCCATCCGCAACAAACAGAAACAGCTAGGGGCTAAGGGGGTCCCCTTGTCTCGGCCCTCTTGATGGGATAAACGGGTCCAAGAGTTCTCCATTGCATCGCACTGAATACCTCACGGTACGGACACACTGCATAACCCAGTCAGTCCATTTCTTGCAGAAATCAAACTTTTGGAGCACTCCTTCCAAGAAATCCCAATCCACTCTGTTGTAGGCTTTGGCAAGGTCCAACTTATATGCACAGTAATTATCTCTGACATTCCTAGAGTGTTGGATCTTGTGAAAGCATCCGAACGCAATGATGGCGTTGTCTGTGATCATTCTACCTGGGATGAAGGCACTTTGCGTCTCGGAAATAATCTCATCCAAGATGGGCCGAAGTCTGTTGAATGTCGCTGTCGAATGTTGATCCGCTTCCAGCAAGCACGTCAACATTTCACGTGGTCAACCATCCAACAGAGACCTTTGGCAGCAGCTTATCCATCACGCCGTGGCCGCGCTCACCGCGCTCATGAACTCCTCGTCGGCGACGAGCCTCGCGAGCGCCTCCGGGTCAAGGCACACCTCCAGAGCCATGCTCCCTGCGCCGCCTCCACCCTCGAACACCGTTGCCGTCCCATCCATCTTGTTCGCCGGGCCGCTCCGCACGCCCACCGGCCAGCCCCACCCAAAGTCGTTCCCGTACACGTCGAACCGCGGCGAGTTCCCGGTCACGACCAGCGCCGCGGGCGGCGGCGACGCGCACGCGAAGCTCGGCTTCTGCGGCCAGGACGCGAGCCTGTCCCGCTCGCTCGCCTCGTCGAACGACTCCACCATTGTGTTCAGCAGCGTCGCCGTCCATCCCAGCCCCCTCTCCAGGATCTCGCCGGCTGTGGACTTTGCCTCTGCGCGCATCACGGCGTTGCCCGCTTAGCCCGCCGGTATGCCGATGCCGTGCATGCGGCCCCGGCATCCGACGAGCAGGGCGTACGTCATGCTCTGGTCCGGCGCCAGCCTCCTCGCCCGGCACACCGCGATCCACAGGTGCGCCAGCAGGGCCTGCAACGAGGAGATGTTGGCGCTGCCGGTGCAGGACGCCTCGGCGCTCGCCTTCGCTTTGAGCTTCCTTACGCTCTCGCCGGAGAAATGGAGGAAGCACTACTCCAGCTGCGACGATGACGAGTGCTCATGGCCGACGATGTCTTCCAGTTTGCCGAAGGGAAGAGGGACCGGGACACAGCAGCCGTCAAGGAACCACCTCCGATGCACCTGCAGCGGCGAGGAGATTGGCGGCGCCGTCACTCTGACGACGGCTGATCTCGGACCAGGTGTTGAAGAGGTGCCAGAAGACCGTCCCGTCACCGACAGCGTGGTTGAGCGACATGGCGACGAAGACGCCGTCGGCGAGCTCGGTGACCTGCGCGGCCAGGAGAGGGTGGGATCCCGCGGCGGCGTCCACGCTGACCAGCCCGTTGAGCGGGAAGAAGGACCGGACCACCTCTCCCGGTGTACACAGCGGCGCGACGACGTCGGCCACGGTGACGCCGGGAGCCACGGCGTGGACGAGCTCGGCGCCCTCCATGCTGCAGCGGAGCGAGACGGCGACGCTCCCGCCGTCCCCGCCCGGCGCGACCGCGAGGCGGCCGGCGTAGGGGTAGAAGCGTCCCAGGGCGCGCGCGAAGGACGACGCGAGGCGTTGGACGACGGGGGCGTGGAGTCCCTGTCCTCCTGCTGCCGTGTTTGGGCTGGGAGGCATGGGCAGGAGGACGCCCATCTGGATGTACTCCAAGGTGATCATCCGGAGGTCCCATGGCGTCAGGTCGACGGTCGTGTCCGGCTCCGGCGGTAGGCAGGCGGTCGTCTGCTCCGGCAGGACCATGCGCCGGGACATGATCTGGACATGTTCCATCTTGGTTCACCTCTCTCAGTCAGTAGCGATGGAGTGTGGCGTAGGCAGGAGTGCAGGACTGGTCAGTGATAGATAGATAATCTGAACTTGGCAGTGAGACCATATTTATATCAGTATTGGGTACTTGGCTGTTTTCCAATCTTTCGATATCGGGCCAGTTTATTTGCGGATATGATTGATCATGGAAAGGACAGGATCGTCGGGGAGATTTGTACGAGATCTCACACTTAGATGAGATCATAAGATCAACATCAGAAGATCATATTTAGACATTTTAAAAAAATCTGCGGAGACTTATGTGAGATCAATAAGCGATTTTGTGGGGAAAAAAAAGCATGTTCAAATGTTCTCAATTTTTTTAAGACACACAACAATGTTTGATGCATAACCTCAAAAATTTCAACTTCTAATTCAACTTACAGTAATAGAAAAAAAAAACTGAATGTGAATAATGTCAAAGTACTATTCACCCAAAGTTGTTACTATTTACATCCGAATTTGTCTTTTTCAAGTCTCTAAATGTACATCGAGTTTTGGGCTGACTTTTTCAGAGGTGTAGACATACCCTACATGAATGTTGTTAAATAATTTTAGATTTTTCTAAATGTCTAAATAAGATTTATTTATTTTAATCTCACGATCTCATCTAAATGTGAGATCTCATACAAGTCTCCCCCCACTAACAAGTCTCCCCCTCACTAGCATATCGCCTGAACTTACTTGAACCTGTATGTCTAGGTCTGGGCAGTCAAAATTTGCACAGATCCTTGAGGTTGGTGAGCTTCTGGATGCGATCCCGCAACCAACGTGTTGTGTTGAGCTGTTTGAAGCAGACGATATTCAATTCAGACACAGATGGAGAGAGAAAGAGAGGGGTGAGGCATGCGTCCTCCCTAACAGCGCTTCCGACTTGCACGCTAGCTGTTGACGCTGCCAAGTAGGATCGTGCAGGCGTCGGCCGTAAATTTGTCCTCTGTTCCGTGTAGCAGCGCTCCTAAGTATACTCTGGAATAAATGAGCCGTCATAACCCTGTAGATTTACCACATGTGCCACTGCATATAGATTTTTCTAAAAGACAAACTAAGCAAACTTTAACCGAATTTACATCGAAAACCATTTATATATCAATTCCAAACATATAAGACATGATAATATAGATAAAGGTTTCCTCCGAACCCCTTCCAAAAGGAGTAGAAGGGAAAACACTAGACCTATTCGACAGATGAAGTCTAGCTTTCACTACTATTTCAAAGGAAAGAAATAGAACTCTATGGTTTGGTCCACAAAATAAAAATGTAGAGCATTTTTTCTCCTACACAATAGGTAATCTACGGGAAAAAAATCTCCTAGGCCTAAAGACAACTTCTCTTAGACCAAGACACATAGTAATTTGCTCACATTAATTCTTCCATTCCACTCCCAATGCACTCTCTCACATGCATGCAGCCAATAAAAAAGCACCACATGAAGTGTATTAATTTTCCAGTCATGGCACCAACAACAATGACTTTTAATGTAACCAATGAAATGGTTGCATGCATGCATCTTTCCAAAGCGGGGCCTTATAAAAAGGGACATGCTTGTGATGCTAAGAGGCCTAATAAACCCGGACGGAGGAAGTAGTTCATAGAGTGGAGTGCACCAACACAAAAGAAGATGTAAATCTTTCTCTTCTTTAAAACAAAGTCCTCTGGTAAACCTCAAAATGAATCATATACATTATTCCATTTTTCTCACGATAAACGATTGTTTAGCTTACAGAGTACTTATCATCCTTATCGGGTAGCTTGACTTCTCTTCTCGAACTTGTGGTACATGAATCAGGTTAACAATTAACCTTAGCTACATCTTCATGGTGGTGAGATTTGTGAACCAGCATTTTGCCAAGAAACTAACAATTCATCGTGGTGAGATTTGCCTTTTCTGCCAATGGGCGCCTTATGGCAAGATGGACGAAGACAGTGTGATCATGGATACTCCCTCCATTTTTTTTTAGTCTGCATATAAAATTTGGTCAAAGTCAAGCTTTGTAAAATTTGACTGACTTTATATTAAAAAATATCAACATTCACAATATGAAATCGATATTGCCAGATGCGTCATGAAATGTATTTTCATGCTATATAGTTTTAGTATTGTAGATGTTCATATTTTTTGATATAAATTTGATCAAACTTTGTATAGTTTGACTTTGACCAAATCTTATACGCGGAGTAAAAAGAAACAGAGGTAGTACCAGACTCCTTGATGAGGAATCCATAGCGATCAGCGACGAGGTGAATTGCACCTGCTTTAAGGCCATTATTGGTGGCCGGTTGATCAGCTTCCAAATCCATTACCGGATCCATTCGATGAGAGGGATGATTTGGTGGCTCTTGCCATCGAGAAGGCTCCTGTCATGTTGGATTAATCTGTTTTAGTACAGGAGAACACGTAGGATCTTGATCTACGCGTAGGTATGGCTATCCAACGTTCAGTGTGGCGTAAATTCAATTCTCTGGTTGCTTTCTCTCCGGACCAGGGTGCTCGTGAATTTTCCTCGGTTGCTTCGACCAAAAGATTCAAGGATGAACTGTTCTACTGTTACTCCCTCTGTAAACTAATATAAGAGCGTATAGAATACTAAAATAGTGATCTAAACACTCTTATATTAGTTTACAGAGGGAGTAGTTCTTATCTTAATGCCTGCTTAGGAGTAATTGCTTCAGACTTTAGAGTTCAACATCTTTGAGATAGAAATTTTTTAGTCTCGGTATTTCTAAGAAAGTGGGGGTTCTTTGTACATTACCTAAAGAGTTTCAGTTGCAAAGAATTTCTAGTATTCTTCAATCTATGGGGGCATGGTGGGCCTGATTTTTTCAAAGCATTTCATGCTTGGGAACAAGAGGAACTCCGTTCTTGGACCACAGTGGGTATTAAGAAATCTTCTGCGCCCTCTAAACAGATGCTCGTAGATGCTAATTTCACTTCACTTGGCACCTCCAAGCAACCCTTTCCTTTTTCTTAATCAGGTTGTCTGTGTGCAGCATGGGAACTCTAGCAATACCTCTAAGATGGACTTTATTTCCTGAAAGACTGCCTGTTAAGGAACTTGTTGACCGCGAAGGTCTTATTTGAGCAGGGCCTAATCTCACTGTTATTCGGGAATATTTTTCGTACAAGTTATCCATGCTCTTCTCTAGATCATTTATCTGAGGCTGAATGTGCTGAGCTTGGTCATCTTGTCGGTTCCAATCTATCATCTGCTCAAGTTAACAATGTGTTTGCTTCATGCCATGCTCAACCAGTGGTGCTAACGTCCTGGAAATAACAATCTTTCAGCTAAGGATAGTGGCCAGGTTAAAGGGGCAGGCGGTGTAGATTTGAACAAGAAAGTCCTAACTAGTGATCCAGTCTTGGGCCCTTCAGATGTCCGTCCCACCTTTCAGGTTGTGCATGGGCCGGATTGTGTGTTACTGTTTGAATCAAATTGAGGACGTCCGCCCTCAAGTGGCACAGCGACCCGCCAGACTTTCTCAACAAAATAAACTGCCAGACAAACAGTTTTTGACATACTCCCTCCGTTCACAAATGGATATTTTGGATATTTCATTACGGACTACATACGAACTGAAATGAGTAAACAAACACACCAAACTGTGTCTATATACATCCGATAAAAAAATTAGAACATCTCTTTTATTTGTGAACGGAGGGAGTACTAGATTGGGATCATCCCAGTAAACCGGCCCAACAGTAGTGGGTAGCTAAATCTCGCCCAAATGTTGTCCAACAGAGGCCCAATAGAAGTTGAAGCCCTGGATATCTCTTTTCTGGCTATTCCCGCTATGAATGCACTTATAGAATCAGATTCCATGAATGTTTGAAACCTGGCCATATCCTGAGGGATTGAGATTTCTTTTAAAACGGAACAT
Organism: Aegilops bicornis; assembly: GCA_021605145.1. Taxonomy (NCBI): domain Eukaryota; kingdom Viridiplantae; phylum Streptophyta; class Magnoliopsida; order Poales; family Poaceae; genus Aegilops; species Aegilops bicornis. The sequence goes on from CM038671.1 coordinate 16,645,900, forward strand.
ATTGGCAAAATCAAAATAATTTGTAAATGTAGTGAAGCTTTTATAAGGAAGAGCTAATCTTCTCGACATATATGCTCAATCATGATTCAGACCCACATACTACTTTTATGTGTCTTTGTTAATAGAATGACTTTAGCCACACTGATCGAGTATCTCTTATCTTTGTTTTTTTCCTCCTCTTTTGTATTATTGTTTTGTACTCTTTTGCGTCTCATGTTGGTGTAGTGTTGCAATAAAGACAACCACAAAAAGGCAAAAGGCCCAACAACCCCGTCCTTGGTAGGACAAACGTCAAGTGCGGATCTAGAAGTGAACCTAGACCCATTAATACTTTTTGGGGACATGTCGGTGTCCACCAAAATATGCCGAGACTCCTAGATAGATGCAATCAGTGACCATGGTGTGGCAAAGCACCAATGCACAGAAACTCGGCTCACAGCATGAAAATTATTCAAATATTTGTTTTTTTTTTGAAAGAAAGGGATCTTTCCCCCGATTTCATTAAAGAAACCAAGTAGTTTGATACAACCAAAACGCAACACAACCAGCCACCTTCAACGCCTGCTAAGAGAGTCTACATAAGCGCGTAGCACACCCCTCCCTTCACTCCCGCCTGCTGACAGCACGTAGAGGGAAGGGAAGACCATCAATAAAATCCCAGACTATCTTATTACAACAAAGGGAAACAAAGCAGCCCCCTCAGGCAACAAGATGAGTGAACTATCTAAACTTCGGCTTCAACCATCCTTCAGTCTTGGCACCCAAGTCGCCCATCCTCGTCTTGACTGAAAAAGATCACTGGCGACTCGATCCAGCACCTTTGCGCCTGCTGCAGCTCCACTTTACGTCCTCCTTCACCTGCAAGCAACTCCAATCATTAATCCAATGCGACATTCTAAACATCACTACACTGGGATCATTAGGCCAAACATGTTGAAAGCACGCTGAGTTTCTAGTCTTCCAAATGCTCCAGATTAGTGCAGCTATCCCGGCAAAAATTTTCTTTTTATTTTCTTTCCCAAAAGCATCTCACCAGATATGTATGCACGTGTTCATGTCACTGAAGTCACAACTGAATCCAGTGCAATAGCTGACAACGTTCCACATGTATCTAGCAAGCGGACACCGAAAAAAAGGTGGTTGATTGATTCTTTTTCGTTACAAAAAAGACATTTCGTTTCACATTTCCCTCCTCTATGTAACAAAACATCTCTAGTTAGTATACTCTTATTCAAGACCAACCAGAGAAATGTTTTAATTTTCGGAGGAATTTTAACTTTCCAAAGAAAACTGTTAGGCCATTTGACACCTATTTGAAGAACAGAGTAAAAGGATTTCACACTAAAGACCCCTGTTTTGGCAGGAATCCAAAGGTAATTTATCACTCTCCTCGGTTAACTTCACTAGTCTACACAATTCAGTCATGTCCCGCCATTGAATTTCTCTTTGCCCCACCAAAGCCCTTCTAAAACGAAGAATAGAAATTTTGGAGGAAATAACTTCGTGTACTGTAATGTGTTGATTTAGGGAGATATTATATAAACCAGGAAAAGCGTCAGAAAGCCTCTGTTCCCCCAGCCATAAATCTTCCCAAAATCTGGTTTTCTTACCATTTCCCACCTTAAATTGGCAACAGTTCAAAAACAAAGGTTTGCATCTTAGCAATCCCTGCCAAAAATGCGAGTCACCTTGTTTTTTATTAACCTGTCCGAGGGTGGAGTTCTTAACATATTTATGCCACAACAATCTTTGCCATAAGCTTTCTTCGTTAAAAAGCTTCCACAACCATTTGGATAGCAGTGCAATATTCATAAAATCTAAATCTAAAATCCCCAAACCACCTAAATCTTTTGGTCTGCACACTCTCTCCCAGGCAACTAAATGATACTTATGTTTGTTTTCCTCACCACTCCAAATAAAACTCGATCTGGGCCTGTCCAATCTTGTTTTGACTCCCTTTGGTAACCCATAAAAGGAGATCATAAAAAGGACTAGGCTAGTCAGGGAAGAATTAATCAGGGTCGTACGTCCAGCCATGTTAAGAAACCTCCCTAGCCAGCCCCCCATTCTCTTCTCAGTTTTGTTAACTGAAGGATTCCAATCACTATTCTTCAATCTACGATCATCGACTGGGATTCCAAGGTACTTAAATGGGAGTGCCCCTCTTTTGCAGGTGAGAATCTCTTCAAAAAGTTTAGCTCCGTCATCCTCCAAACCCACACATATTACTTCACTTTTATGAAAATTTATTTTCAGTCCCGACATGATTTCAAAAATGCCCAGTATTCTCTTGATGTTTCTAGCCTGTTCCAAGTCATCTTGGAAGAGGAGTATAGTGTCGTCTGCATATTGCAGAATGCAAACATCATTCTCTTTATGATTTTTGGTCAGGCCACAGACCAAACCCCCTTCAAACGCTCTATCCATCAAAATAGCCAAATTATCCACAGTAAGATCAAAAAGCAAAGGTGACATCAAGTCACCCTGCCTTAGTCCTTGATGTGTTTTGAAATAAGGTCCGATTTCACAATTCACCTTAACAACTACCTTTCCTCCCATCACAGTTTTCATTATCCAGTTTATCCATTTGTCTGGGAATTTTTTCATTTTAAGAGTTTGAAAAAGAAAAGGCCATTTAACCTTGTCAAACGCCTTCTCAAAATCAATCTTAAAAAGAACCCCTCTCTTCTTTGTTTTGTGCATAGAATTCAAGGTTTCATGTAACACCAGAACACCTTCTAAAATGTACCTTCCTTTTATAAAAGCAGTTTGAGAATCTCTAATTACTCCAGAAATTATTATAATCAATCTATTCACCAAAATTTTGGTGATTATCTTGAAAATAATGTTCAGGAGGCAAATTGGTCTATACTTTTGTATCTTATCTGCATCACTCCCTTTAGGCAAAAGAGAAATCACTCCATAATTCAGCCTGTCTAGGTCTAAATTATGTTCGTAAAATTCCTCAAGGAGTGCCATCAGATCATCTTTAACAAGCTCCCAGAAATGTTGATAGAATTCAATGTTAAAACCATCCGGACCAGCCGCCTTGTTCTTCTCCATGCCAAAAACAGCTTTTTTCAGTTCGTCTATTGTGAATTTCTTGACAAGAAATTCATGTTCATTTGCAGTGAGTGTTTCCACACCACTGGAATCCATGTTTAAAGTCCTGATCTCAGGTTCATTAAAAAGTTCTTTGTAAAACCGAGTGATGTACTTTTTCAAATTCTCCTGCCCTTCAATCACCCCATCATCCTGCACAAGCTTGATGATTCTATTTTTCCTAAGTCTGCTATTTGCTTTAGCATGATAATATTTAGTGTTAGCATCGCCCTTCTGTAACTCTGTGTCATGAGATCTCTGAAGCCATCTGATTTCTTCTTCTTTAAGAATTCCCTGCAGAGTCTCATGACAAGCTTTTTTTATTTCCTTGTCATTATCACAAAGCTTCCCTTCTTCTTCCATTTTGTCTAATCTATTCAATTCCTCCAAGGTTTCTTTTTTCTTTCTTCTAAAAATTGCTTCTATATTCAAATTCCACCCTTTCAAAACCTTCCTCAGCTCTTTCATTTTGTTATGAAACCTGTCCAGGATGGAACTCCCAGGAAAATTTGTTTCCCACACCTTCCTAACAATCTCATTTAAATCTGGCCTTTGAAACCAACTGTTTTCAAACATGAAAACTGAAGTTTTCGTAGGTGCATTTCCAGTTTTCACTAGCAGTGGAGTGTGATCAGAGATTTCTCTGGGCAAGTCCTCAATGTAAACCAAAGGATATTTATCTTCCCATGTGGTGGAAATTAGTACTCTGTCTAATAAGGCATAAGTGGGATCCTCATGATTATTAGACCAAGTATATTTCCTCCGTACTAAGGGAAGCTCCATCATTTCCCCCAAAGTAATTACTGAATTAAAAAGCATACTCCATTTGTTATAACCAGCTGGCTTATTCTTATCACTGTCTTTCCTAGTCATGTTAAAATCTCCCCCTACTAGCATGGGACGTTTCGAATTTTTCAAGATGTGTACCAGCTCCACTAGGAATTTAGGTTTGCCTCTTGGTTGGGCATCTCCATACACCACAACCAGGTCCCAGCAAAAACCATCCCTAATGTTTCTGACTTTGATCTTAACAAAATATTCCCCCTGTTCTTTTTTCTCTTTAATGAGAGTTGCACTATTAATGCCAACTAGGATTCCCCTAGATCTACCTTTAGAAGGCAGAAAATCCCACTCAAACTTTTCCGACGCACTAAGATCAGACATGTCCAACTTGTTGAAATCTGTCTTCATAGTTTCCTGTATGCCCACAAAGTCTAAATTACTTTTCCCAGTTTGTTCTTTAATAAAATCTCTCTTCTTCTTCTCTCCAATCCCTCTAGAGTTCCAAATTAGACCACTTAACATCTTAGCTAAGAAAACTTGCGAGATCTCCCTAAGAATACTGGAAAAAATTGACTGTAGCCAGAGAGAAGAAAGAAACTAAAAGAGCACAAGGACACTTTTTCCCACTGGGGATTAGTGAATGTTCATTTTTTTTCTTTCTTCTCAGCACAGTTTTTACTGGGGTTTTAACAGCTACAGCCTCAAAATGAGGGCTGTTAGCTTTAAGCCCCATCCTAATCCCTCCCAAAATGCCATCCATCCTCTCATCCATATTTTCATCTTCATCATCTTTACTCAAACTTAAGAGATCCTGAAGAATGTCATTAACATTTTCAGGTTCCAAAACGAGATCTTCCTCTTGATTATTAGGTCGTTCTCTAGAGCTGGCCAAAAAAAGGTCTCTCCTAGCCTTTTCTAAAGAAGACAACAAATCCAAATTATGCTCCACCATGTCTAAAGTTACCCCCAAATCTACGCCCAAAATATCAGCTACATCAATAAGTTTTAAATTTTCGGCATAGATATTTTCAGAAATCTCAGGATTGGAAGCCGTACCTTCAGATAGAACCATATTTTTGGCTCTGGCTAAAGTCATGGCTCTGTCCAGAATGGGTATGTCATCTCTGTTTTTTGACGCAATTCTCCCACTGTGCCTCTGCCCCCCTTGATCTGCATTGTTAACTTTTTCATTCTCTTTATTCTCCCCATCAGGGTTTGATATCCCAAGTTTAGTACCAAAACTAACGGATTGAGATGCTTCGTACTCCTCTTCCATATCCTCACCAGACCCATCAACTAGCAACTTTTCTCCCTCTGTTTTCTCCCCTTCCCCATTTATAGACACTGATCCAACCTCCTCATCCAAGTTACCTGGCTTTTCTCTATTTGAATTTTTATTATACATCAGCACATCAGTAGCTTCCTGTTCTTTCAAAGCAGCATCTCTTTCTTCCGCAGCTATCTTGGTTCTTGTGCTTGCACACAGCTGGTTCTGGTTGCCTTCTTAGCTTCTCTGCTTTCCTCTTCTTCTTGCTGAAAGTCCATCCACTCCTCATATCCTTGTGACATCTCATCTTCCTCTTTAGCCCAACCATTTTCCACCACTTCTTCGACCTCAAAGAAAATCCTGAACACCATTAAGTCAGGGGTTGTCAATTTGGTCCATCTGGGAATTTTGGTGTGATCAACTCATCGCAACTTTGAGGCGAACCTGTCCAGTTTTGCTCATCAGCTCCATGTCAACCGCTTGGAGATAGCCAATAGTTGAACCAATTTCACACAAACCATGGTAGTTTTTCATTGTTTTTGGGACTCCTTTCGCTTTGATCCAGACCACTGATAATTTGCCCACCGCCATTGCATTATCATTCCAAACCCTGACATTCACGGTGATGTTTCCACCTTTCAGAGGAACCCAGTCGTATACAGCAGCTTCATTGATTCTTGCCGTTGATGGAAAATTGACCAGGAACACCCCATCAGAAACCTTCTTAGCTTTCCAGTCCCATCTCCATGGATAAGTTTTCGCCAAGCATTTGATCAAGTTGTCAGCTTCAATTTCCAGATCACACCCTTCTCTTAATCTCACCAGAGCCACTGCATCATTTTTACCATTGTCTGTCATCTCCTTGGCATGTTCAGCCACAAAAACACCGAGCCCTTCCCCTCCAAAACCAACCAATGTGGCAACTGGTTTTTTCTGATGCAGCCAGGCACAGAAATCAGATATGTGGGTATCCTTAGAACAGATCACGCACTTAACTTTTGCTTCACAACCCTTGGAGTTATGTCCCTTTTTTCCACACTTGTGACACACGATCTTGTCATTCGATGGAGTTTTGCTCTCAGAAACAACCACTGATCCCTGATTCCCTGTCAGCACAGCACCTGCTGAGTTTGCTTTGGAGACTTGAGCGTCACTGCCTCCTCCCCCACTTGCTGTGTTCACCTTCTGCTGGTAAGTGCTGGCCGCTGCAGGCAAATTATTCTGAACAAAAGGCCTGCGGGGAGGGGGACGCGCATCCCAATTCCCCCCCTTCTGATTCCAATCACCAAAACCCTCCCTTCTACCATAAGATTGGTTGTGTTGGTTACCTGGGAAGTTCCTGAAAGGGGGTCTCGGGCGCGCCTGGAAGCCCTGATCGAAACGATCATACGTTGGATCTCTCCCAAATCCATGCGTCGGCCTCCAATTGTTCCCTCCTCCATCTCTCCCACCACCACCACGACCAAGACCGAATCGATCAGCCATGTCTTCTTGGTTCTCCCTGCTACTCTCTGTGGCGGCTCGAGGGGGAGCGCACCACAGGTGGGAAACCCTAGACCTCAAGAACTGGTTAGGATCCACATCTCGACCCTCGTCAGGATGTATAGCCACACCACCGCTCTCAGATCGTGTGGGCTTTCCAAATAACAAGCCCGTGGGCCGGCCTGTTTCCCTCCACCGGCCCATAGTACGGATAGAAACGCAAATATCCCCTGTTTTTTCAAAATCATCCCCTGTTTCTCCCTCCTGGCGTGCAGGCGATCGTATGGAAAGGGGGAAATCAGTTAACGACCTTGTTACCCTTTCGCCCACGTCCCATAAGCACCCAGTTAGGTTCTAAACCGATCCCAGCATCCACCATTTTACCCTGAACTACTTGATACCATCTATCAATCTGAGCAGAATTGCAATGAACATGAGGAAATGTGCTTTTTCTGAAACGATCAGTACCTGGCATTCTGTGTTTCGCTGAAATTTTCTTCGATGAGGTCTTGCTTGACTGCATCAAATCTGGTTCTCTGTCATCTTTCTCTTTCTGATTCCTCGCATCTTTGTTTTTTATGATTCTTCCTCTCTTGGCACAAGCAAAAGCTTCAGCAAAGGTGGCCAGGTACGGACTTCTCTGAACTTCTTCAGAGACCTGTTCGTCTCCATCTTCATCACTTTGCTCTAGAAACCAGAATCTGCCCCCAATTTGATTTCCACTCGATCTATCACTCTTCTCCCCTCTGCACAAACTGATTGTTCCACCTGGATCCAAAATGTCTAGCACAACTTCTGCCCCCGACCCCGTACCCGTCTTGCTCCCTTGCTCGCCGTCTGGCAGATTCAGATTTCTGGCGACAGATACGGGAGAGGGTCTACGACCTCCGGTAGCGGGGGAGCGCCTGTTGGTTGGCGCCCTATCAGGGAGATCCACCTTTGCTTCCTTCGCGGGTCGGTCGAGCGCCCCTCCCCCTTTGCCTACTGGATTGTTGAAATCGCCAGCGATGTGGGGAACGGCGGCATCCGAGCTCGTTCCTCCGGTGACCCCTCAAAGTAAATCCTCCTCGACAAATTCTTCATCTCTCGGTCTTCTTGGAGCCGACAAGTTTGAACATACCTCTCCTTCAAGAGCTTGCGGTCTGGATCTGACTCCGCCTGCGCACCTTCCATCGCCTCCCTCCATTCCTTCTCGCACTGCATCCACGAGAAGGAGTCGTCGCTGATCCGCCTCGCCCGCTCCAACCACCTCTGCTCCCTCGACTCCCGCAGCATCTCGTCCGGAACCGAGTGGATCAGACGCAGCGTCTCCGGAAAGGCTTCGTATACAAACGGGAGGGGGAAATCCACCTCTCGCAGTATAGGTGCGCGGGGAGGCGGCGCCTGCCGCTCCGATCCGCGGAGTCGCGGCGGCGGCATGGGTGGGGGCGCGGATGGGGAGGCGGCCGGCGGCGACGATGTTGTTGCGGTGGGTGGGTGAGTCGCAGGAGCGCATCACCACGGTCGCCAACAAAGAGGACCTGGTGGCCTAAATCATTCCAAAAAAAATATACTTTTATTAATGGACAAATATACTTTTGAAATCATGGACGACTAATTCGGTTCAGGGTTAGGGATCCAAGCCCCAACAACACCTTAAATTAGTTTTCTTAGCGGAAGCACGTTAAATTAGTGGGAGGGGGGTTGCTAAAATTGTGTATGTTCGAGTACATGTATGTACGACAATGGTACTTCGGACTAGTATCCTCTGACATACGTCAGTTCTAACGTTGGTCACTGACATGTGGGCCCGAGGCACTGGCTGGCCCACATGTCAGTGACCAACATCACAACTGACGTACGTCAGGGGAGCCGCTTCCATGGTACTTCTGCATGTTTCCTTGCTTAAGCAAGAAAACAATGACACTTAAACCAGAAGGAAGAAATATAGGCAAGGAGGCGGGTACACAGCTCGCAGACCCTACGGCGATCGTTGCTGCTCGCCCTAATGGTGAGTCTGCCGCTGACACCAACGTCTGTGCCGACTTCTCCAGCATGTACGTTCAACTTATGTGGTTCCCGTGACCACATTAGTGCCTGAGCAAAAATATGTCATCTATCCTTGTCCAGCTTACTCGCACTCGGCTCCATAAAGCCTAGTCCCAAACTTGGCCACCTCGCTATGCCTAACCTCGGACGTCCTTATCATACGGATGCAGCACTCCTTACAACCTGCACACAACAAAACAAAATGGACTAAAACTACTCAACTAGACCATCAAGTCACTTATCAAAACAATTCAATGCACACTCAACCACTCTATCTATGTACTCCTTCAAAGTACAAGAAATACAAACAAAAAAAATCGACAAGCAAACTCCATCACAAGACCATGGGACGGCCACCCTTGGTCTAGCAGAGAAGAAATAAAGGTAATACTGGAGTGCTGCGCAACCTCAGATTTTGCGATTGTTATCATGAAGATATTTGTCAGACGATGTCGACAATAGTTGTTGTAACTCATCATAGGCGCGAGACAACTCCAGAAGCCAAAAGGTAACCAAGCACCACGGTAACATTTTCTTTTTATATGTAAGAAGGTAGGCCGAGGTCTACCTTCTGTATTCCAAAAACCAAGTCAAACCAAAGTTTAAGAATCATGCATGAAACAAAGCAGCACTGGAGCGTGTATTTCCCAAGGTGCATAAAAGACAAAATAAAGAGAGCGAGAAAATAAATAATCCAGAAACGAACTGCCGCCCATCGCCATTTCGTAAACAAGCTACACTGTTGGCTGAAGGATCTCAGCATAGGATACTTTGTGGTATTATTATTACCATGCTAAGCAACAAGTGATAGTGCAATGCAGAAGAAAAAATACCAAAGCAAATTTCTTTTTATTGGTTGGATCGAAAGAGAGTATCTAAGCTACTAAATAATATTAGTTGCAAACGTTGTCAAGAAGCATCCAAATGAAAACAGAAGTACAGTCAAAGTTAACGAGGCACGGTGAAGTACCAAATGGCACCTGAGCTTCCTTCTCAGGTGATGGGCGCTATATATACATGCAGCCTGATCTCGAACTGCTTGGTGGCTACGGTGGATGAGGCATCCCATTTTTGACCAGCCAACCGGGAAAGCGATGGAAAGAAGGAAACGCGAGTGGCAAGGAACTAATGGAAAGGAAGGAAGGAAGGAAGCACGAAGCAGCAGTGTCATTGACTCACTGTCACTTCAAAAGTCATCAGCAAGTCATCGAAACTTCTCACGTAGCATCCAGTGTCGGTGAGCCGAGCCAGATTAACAAACTACGTACTAAAATGATCGCAGATTTCCTCCTACCTAAAGCTCGTTTAAGGCGTGGTCGTATGTGGCCAAGAAAAACACGGCAGCCTTACTTCAATCAAAAAGTATGGACGCAAATAGCACGCGAACGCCAACAGATTAGGGATTCAACACGACGCAACATTAGCCACGAATATGTTAGAAATAAAAAAATAATTTGTGGTCTAACCCCTATTGCTCTGCGCTTATCCGTGATGCCGCTCAAAATTCGCATACCTGGAGCTAGGGTAGGGACCTTCTTATACTCTTTCCAATGGCAAAATAGTCATCTAGATGCTTCAAAATTTTGAAATTTCAAAACATTTTAACTCGCAAATCCTACGACAACAAAACCTAGCCAAGCTTGCGTTGGTGTGTTTGTATGTCCATCGTTTTCTCGTTTGGGTTTGTCTTACACAATTGTAGTGGCTTGTCATATATGGGCTGGCAATGTTTTTTTTTTAAACAGAGGCAAAAGCTTTGCCTCATCCATTAAATAAGAGCAGTTCACCCACAACACCACATGAATTATTACTCTCGTGATATAAAAGACCCTAATTTTTTAGCACCAGTGGTGACCCAAAGGTTGGCTTCGGTCGAGATGGTGCTAAGCAAAATAGTCGGCGGAGCGCTTTTAAACCTAAACACTCTTGCATTTCGCTCATTCCAAATTGTCCACGTCACAAGCATGGTGAGGGAGGCTTTGGCTTGTCGGTTTGGCGTGCCGGCGTCACAAGTGCTTGCCCAACAAGCGTTGACGGAGTCCAACAATCGCCATGAAGAGGTGTCCAACTTGAAGATGTGAAATTTTTCAATGACCAAGGCCACAGCCTTAGAGTGTAGCGGCACTTGAAGAATAGGTGTGACCCGATTTCTTGCGCCCTCTTGCAAAGTGGACACAAACCACAATTTGGCCACCCTCTCTTGGCTAATTTGTCCGCGGTCCAAATTCTATCTTAAAGTGTCAACCAAGCAAAGAACTTGAGTTTTGGGGACCCCAAATCTTCCAAACCATTTGGTCCATGGGTGAAAGCACCATCCCTATGAATTGCGCCTTATATGCGGAGGCTGCTGAGTAGTGCCCACTAGTCGTGTGTTTCCACGAAATGTCGTCATCGGCGAGTGCATCAAGATGCACCTCATCCAAGAGCATCCAAAGGGTGAAAAATTGTGTGATGAACTCAACGAAAATAATGGTTGGAGGCTTGATCTTGAACATCCAAGCGTTGTGCTTGATGGCCTCGCGCACTTTCCACTTCTTTCACGAGACTTTGAATATTAGTGGCGCAATGTTTTTCGGCTTGCGCCCAAGAAGCCAAGGTGATTCTCAAAAAGGTGTCTTCGCACCGTTGCCCACGGTGATAGTGGTAGACGCATAAAAATAAGTTGAGGTCCTCCTCATTCCACGGGTTGCCCGTCCCCACCCACAACTTGTGGGATCCTTCCATTCATAACAAGGCAATCGCAGCCGCAGAGCAGGCGCGAACATGTGGCATACACAAAGTTTTCACCAGGTTGTTTGCTGTTTTGCTATTGAGAAAAGTGCATAAATTAACCACCCCCCCCCCCCCTTCTCTCTCTCTCACTTGACCTAATTGACGTACCAGCAGCGCACCACATCAGCACCGGATTTTTGGTCAAATTTAATAAAACACACACAATTTGTCAATGATGTGCAAAAATCAATTTGAATTTCTAATGTATTTTTTTAAAAGTTGTTAGAAGAAGTGCAATTTTCTCAGATTGCTCGGCATGGTAGTGTTGTTCTACAGAATTATTTTCCTGAACACTTTGACTTTTTTTGTCAAAAAGGTGTAGGTATTAAATTTCTACTATATTTAAAATATATTTGTCAAAAAAGTGTGAAATTTCCCAGGTTGGTCAGCATGGTGGTGAAGATTTATAGAATTTTCCAACTGTTTCTGGACACCTTGAATGCGACGATAGCGCTCGGGCCAATATCAGCTAGCGTACAGATGTCAAGGCAAGGTTGAAGGAGTTTGATGATTTCAGAGTATCGTGGGTTAGCCGAAGTGCTAACGCTGCCGCAGATAGATTAGCAAAGGTGGGAATGGGAGATGAACTTCCAGATGTATGGCTCTCTTCACCACCAGACTGTATTTTATGCGTTTTGTTTCGGATGATATTCCGGCACTCTTTTAATTCTTAAATAAAGCGGCGAGTGTTTACCCTAAAAAAAAAAGCTAGCGTACGCACTGAATGTTTCAAAATTCATAAGTCTCGATTTTTTTTCGAAAATGTTCCTATTTTTCATATTTTATTCAGAATTTTAACAATATTCCCTTTTTTTAATTTGTTCACAAATATAAAAATTCCTCATTTTCTTCCAGTTTTCAAATAAATATTCACCAATTTAAAAATATAATCAAATTTTCAAATTTTGTTCGCAAATTAGGTAAAAGTTTGTGTTACAAAAAAAATTTATTTATTTTCATAAAATAACATTTTCTCAAAATTGTTCAAAAATCAAAAAAACTGTTCAAGATTTTGCAAGAAATGTTCTCATTTTGTACAAATTAAAAATTTAGAAAAAAGTCATATATTCATAAATTTTACAAAATGCTCGTGTTTGAAATAATGTTTGAAATTTTTTCCTTGCTAGAGTGTACCTGAGGCTGCAGTAAACCTCTATAGTACACGAGAAATACAGTAAACCAGTGCTACACTACTTGGCCCTCCACTAGTGCAACAGCGTGCATCGGCGGCCATAAAGACGCCTCCTGTGCGGCAGCCTCCATTGGACGCAGAGAGCATTAAAATGGAGCTCCCCTATTAATACGACCGTACAGTGGCTGTTATTTTCAGGCCATTTCCACGCAATTGAATTAGGCTGAGAGCAGAGACAAATTAATCGTAGCTGCTGCCAAAGGGACATCTTATCTGTCGCGCATTGCATCCAACAGACGTGCGCAGCACAGGGTCTCACCCAACTGGGTCGGCCCGACAACACGCAACTGGAGGCTAGCCATTGTAGTTGCTAAGCTTTGATGTCTAAATAGCAAGCACGGGGTATAAGAAACATGAGTCGTCACAAATGTAAACTTTTCTTTGAAATTTTAAGCGTATTTTTACAAAACAAATATATATCAAAATGCAAACATTTTTGAATGTGTACAATTTTTAAAAAATTCAACCTTTTTTTTGGGAATGTCATATATTTTTTGAAATTGTGAATAACTTTCTGAAAATGTCCAAACATATTTTGAATTGACGAATTTTTTGAAAACATAAACATTTTATGAATTTGAAAATATTATTTGAAATTCCCTAATTATTTTAAAAAATGAACAATTTTTAAAAACATGATCTTTTTTTAATATGGAAATTCATTTTTATTTCTAACATATTGTGAAAACATGCAAACAATTTTCAAAATTGTATTCTTTTATGAGTTTCTGAACATTTTTGATATTTCTGAACAAACTTTGAAAATGTAAACATTTTTCGAAATTTTGAAATATGTGAACATCTTTTAAACTTCTGAACATTTTCTAAAAAAGAAAAATAAACTTGAAAAATAAAAAATGAACAGGGAAGAAAAAAGAAAAGTAAAAACATCAATAAAATGAAAAACGGGTCGGCCCAGTCATGGCACCCCTGTGCGAAGCCCCGGCTACTTGACTTAATGCGCATCAAATAGGGTTTTCCAATACCAAAGCTGAGCTGGGCTGGGGAGATTTTTTTGTGGTGGACTAAAACTTTATTCAACAAGTTCCAAAGGAATGATTGCATTGTCATACGGATCGATTAGCTAAACATGTCTACCTAAATCTTGATTTACGGCAGGTGTTGGTCTGAAGGAACACGACGATGAATACACTGCTGCTCGGACTGATATTAGGGTCTCCCCTGGTACGCTGAGGGGCGTGGGTGAGGTGGGTACCCGACGCCCTTCAGGAAGCAACGACGGCGCCCACACGTGCCGGGTCGATCCCGGCAAAGCCGACAAATATTTCTCCCGTCCACCACACACCCATCGCCCCAACCGATTCGTCGCGCTCCACCAAACCTGTCGCCCACCAACATGCGCAACCACGGTCTTGGAGTCACCACCGCCGTCTCACCATGGGAAGCGAAGCGGGACCGACGGGTCCCAGAGGGAGCAGTCGGGAACGAGAAGCGGCAGAGTCAGTAGCCACGCGGGAGGGAACAATCTCCACCATCATCGGCGGTCATCGACCAGACGCAGCAAGAGGAGCACCCCAGGCACGTAGGCCCGGCCGGGCCCGAAATGGCTCGTGAAGCTCCTGTCGCCGCGCTACAGTGGGTGCGCTGCCGTCTCCGCACCCCCCCCCCAACACGAGCCGCACCTCCGTCCGCCAGAGCCATCGCAGGGGGAGCTGAGCCAGGCCCGCCCAGACCCAAAAAGCCCTATATCAGGACCGGGAGGGCGCCGCCGCGCTAGCCCGCCACTGCCTCCTCACCACCGGAAGTTGCGCCACCCGAGGCATCGCACCGCCGCCGGAAGCGCTGTTACCTGAGGTGTACCACCCCGCGCCCGCGACGGGAAGGCCCATCCGCAGCCGCCAGAAGCCCAAAGTCGGACCCCAGCCGCCGCACGCAGCCCGCATCGCCTGGATCCACATCCTCCGCCCGGCCGACGACGATCCGCGTCCAAGCACGCCGCTCCCTGGCAGCCGCCGCGCCATCATGAGACCCTAGCCCACATGGACGATGATCCGCCGCCGCCAGGAGCGCCCGAAGCTGCGCCATCAAGCCCCGCCGTAGCCCGGTGCCTCCAGCGGTAGCCGTCCCGCACCGGCCCGGGGTCCGCGAGGAGAGGAAGGAGCGACCCCGCCACCACCCACGCCGGCCAGGCTTCAGCCGGCGGCGACTCGGGGCGGCGGCGAGGGAAGAAGAGGCCGGAGGGGAGGGGCTGGGAGGGCAGGCGGCTAGGGTTCCCCGTCCACCCGCGGGAGCGGCGCGGGGAAGGAGGAGGGCGGGAAGGAGAAAAGGTTGTCCTATAAACTACTAGGTATATGGTAGTAAGTATGTCTGCACACATGCATGTAAAATAAACTACCCTCCAAAGTAATAACATCCCTCGATGCTATGTTCTAACCACTTCAAGATTCCTCCATATATAATCGTCCCGATAACAATATGAAAACGATTATTCCTCAACGTGATAGGCATTGTCAAATGACATGAAGCTGCTGTCCACTTTTATTCCCGACTAATCTAGTGATAAATCATGTTATGGCTGGTAGGGATGCGTCATCTACTTCCTACTACCGATCCTTAGAAGCTAGTCGTCATGTCCGAAAATACAAATTTGACCACCAAATTTCAATGCCATAACAAAACCAATTTCTGGGGAGGTACTTTTGCATAAGCCTTTTATTAGATAACAAGATCATTATTCCATAGGATATCGAGAAAGCTAGATTTCCAACCTGTAAACTTTAGATACACCCTTTGATTCATATTACTTGTCGCAACTTTAATACAACTTTAGGGAGTAACATGAAGGGAGTAGGGTTTATGGCTTAAATTTCACACTGAAACAACTTCAAGAGAACATGATCGAGTAACCACATTCTATTGTCGGTCCATGAGAACGGAGAGTCGCTCTGTTGGTATGATGTGCGGGTGTGCATATGCTGCCCACCCACGTTCATGTCTCGGGCTTCGTGGATGCTCAAGTTGCTTCGTCTATGAAAATATGCTGCGAAGGACTAGTTCTGGCTGTCTCATTCTATATGTTGCTTCGTCTCATGCACCTATATCAACTTATCACACCATCAGGTATGCCCCACTAAATGTAATCCTTTCATCATGCAACTATGCCAACTCACCATGCCATTATCCATGGGAAAAGACTCACCTTAGCAAGCACCATGGATGCGATTCATATTCAATTAGCTTTTACAACTATATAATAATAAAATATAAAAAATTATATGTACTTTGGTTTCAAGTTCTCATATTACTAATACAAATAATAAAAATAACTGCATCCAATTCCCGCAGCAGCACGCGGGGTATCATCTCGTGTGTTTTTTATTGTTCAGCCAACCTTTTTTACATGAGTTTTTTATTGTTAGGCCAACCATGTGATGGACTCACCATCATCGACGCACGTGCGGCGATTCCTTTTTGAAGGCATAGCCTAGGAGTTGTGTATTTTCGTTTAAGTTGTGTCTTGTATCATAGTGATTAGAAGCTATCTGGGGGAGGTACTGTCGCGAGGTATACGGCCTCAGGATTTTTTTTCCGATTTATTTCCAGGTCGATGGTGTTCGGCTGCTGGATTTTCCACTATTAATAATATATGGCTGCATGTATCATGCTGATGCAGAGGCCGGGGATTATCCTTCTTTTTTAAAAAAAAATATGTGGATGTTTTTTTAGCATCAGTACAGACACAAAAAATATATGGATGTTGACGCCATGAAACTAACGTTCCAAACGTAGGTGTGTGATGTCACTTTAAAACTCCCCCACCACGAGGACCCGGGATTGTTAATATCCCGGTTTCAACGGCTAGCTAGTACACCGGCTTGTAATAATTTTATTTTCACTTTATTAATCTACAACAACCGCAGAAGCAAGGCTAGTTTTGTGCACGCTCGCCTCTCTATTCAGTCTCTCTCTAGCAGGTGGACCTAATATATACTTCCTTCATCCCATAATATAAGAATGTTTATGATGCTACATTAATATCAAAAACGTTTTTATATTATGGAACGTAGGGAGTAATATACAGTGCAAAGAGAAAAATCTAAGCAAATAAGCTCCAATATAGCACATGTTAACTGGTGGCAGCATGACGATGCCTCTAACAAACTTTGTAATAAGCAGCACATGATGCCACATCAGTTTTGTACTTCTTTTCAAGGAACGAGGCGGAGAGACGGTCTTCGCCCAGTACAGTACAATGAGCCGGTCTGGCTCCCCCGTTTCTCCTTCCCATGTTTAGTCTATAAAAAGAGACATATAGGTCCGCCCCTATGCATCACAAATTGCCAGACACAAGTGTTCCCAGCGTCAAGCTTGCACCCACTCAAATGGCCGTGACTAGTGCTGACGATGCGGCGAGCAGCCCGAGGATGATCAACGCCGGCAGTGCTGCAACCCGTGGCGCCTTTGCCGCATCGGAGTGGGGCGGTTTCTTCATCACCCACGACCCTCCTCGCCCGCAGGCATGGCATACATATATGCTCCTTCCATGTGCAGATCTACCTTTGCTTGTTCTCCATTTTGCGCAACCTCCATTGCAGCTTTCAAAAAACAAAATGTTTTCATTCAGCCTGCAATTAATTTGTATGTGGGTACCTTGCTGATACATATATGCAGAGGTCGGAGGAGTGGATGAGGGAGAGGGTGGAGGAGCTCAAAGGGCGAGTGTGCACGATGTTCTCCGACGACAGTGTGGCCAAGGCGGTGGCATTGATAGACACAGTTGAGCGTCTCGGCGTTGATGGTCACTTCCGCGAAGAGATTGCCTCGGCCATAAGCCGGATCGTCCACCCTGAGGAGTCCGCCGGCTCCGATGACCTTCATGTTGTCGCAACTCGGTTTCGCTTGCTTCGGCAGCATGGGATATGGGTGTCTACAGGTAGTTCGGTAGCTGTATGTCTGTTTCTAATTTGACTTGCTAACTCTTATATTTTGTAAGTCATTGCCTAAGTGTTGATTGTTTAACCAACACAATTGAATAGTTGCATATCTAAATGTTTATGTGCAACTTGAACAACCTACACAGAATGGCATATGACTTAGACATGGCTAACCCCTATAATTTTATTATTTATTATCAGTCAAAGAGTGTCGACATCCATTTGCCTCCAATAGTAGGTACAATTTCTACAGTGAAGTCAACAGATGGTTTTCCAGAACAAAGTTTTTCTCAAACCCTTTAATTGAATTTTATATGCAAACATATAATGATTGTCTTGTAGAAAAATATATTTCATTGACCAATAGCCTTCCTGGTCTGTTAATCATATTTGGCGTTTCTTACTTCACAAATTCGAATGGTACTCCACAATTGCACTTTTTACAATTCTACTTTGAGACTTGCTTTATTTGGTCACTTTTCCCCTTATAAGAACTATCAACAATCTTAAGTCACTTAAAATGGTTAGTCATCTCTAACAAACTCCATCCCCAAAACTCGGTCTAATTCAGACATTTGGTGCAGATGTGTTGGACAAGTTTAGAGATGGCATGGGCAACTTCAGGGCAAGTCTGAGCAGTGACCCGAGGGCTCTACTAAGCTTGTATAACGCAGCTCACATGGTGATACCGGGTGACGGCCCAGCCCTCGACGATGCCATCATCTTCACGCGGCGCCAGCTCGAGGCCATTGCAGCAAAAGGGGAGCTCCAGTCGCCGATGGCGGAGCAAGTCGCCCGCGCCCTCGACCACCCTCTCCCGCGGTTCACTAGGCTGTTGGAATCCATGTATTATGTCCGTGAGTATGCACAGGAAACGATGCAGGACAACACACTGTTGGAGCTTGCTAGGCTCAACTCTCACCTCATGAGGTCTCTTCACCTCAGGGAGCTAAAGGCACTGTCCTTGTAAGTCCTTTTTGCTTTGTGATTAAATTGCATGCCTTAGTACCTCGTACTACATAAAATACTTTTGATCTTCATCAAATGATGCACACAAGAAATATGCATAAGATTGTGAGGGTAAATTCGAATTTAGCTAATTAACCTCTCCAGGTGGTGGAGGGATCTTTACGACACGGTGAATCTACCGTACACTCGGGACCGTATGGTGGAGGTCTACTTTTGGAGCTGTGGAATGATCCCTGAGGAGGAACACTCACGCGCACGATTGATGTTCGCCAAGACATTTGGTTTGGTGACTTTTCTGGACGATACCTATGATGTCCATGCCACCTTAGAGGAGTGTCGTAGTTTCACTGAAGGCATCCAGAGGTACTTACATAGGGTGTAATTGAATTATTTTCAAGAAAGTATGAGGTATCTTTTCCTTTCATAATTCTAATACAAGCTTAATTCGATCTCTCATTAAGGCAAGCATATCATTCTTTTTCTTGCAGATGGGACGATAGTGCGGTTTCTATTCTACCTGAATACCTTCGCATGCTGTACACCAAAACGCTAAGCACCTTCAAAGATTTTGAGAATATGTTAAAACCGCACGAGAAGTACCGCATGTCTTATGCAAAAAAGCGGTATGTTGTAATTTGCGTGCACCAATTTAAATATTTAAATTGCTCCTTGAGGAATTTTTATCTCTCTCATATGTGGACTTTGCTTAATTTTACTTTGAACAATTTAATCTCTCATTGAAGCTCCTAAACTGTACTTTCTAGTTCTCATAAGTGTAGTTTAGGGAGTAAAATAAACATATGCCTAGTTTAAAGGCTTAGGTGGGACCAATAATTGATTTCAGAAAAAGTAAATTAAGCAAAGAACTAAAATAAGACAACACGGTAATAGTGTGTTTTAAATTGAAAATTGTGTACGCAGTACCAACTACAGGCGGAATACTATATGCAAGAGGCCCAATGGTCCAACGACAAGCACCAGCCGACCTTCAAGGAACACGAGGAGCTGTCGGTCATGTCTTCGGGCTTGCCGATGCTTAACCTCGTGGCCCTCATGGGCTACGGCGCCATAGCAACCAAAAAGGTATTCGAGTGGACATGCGCCGTCCCCGACGTAGTCCGTGCCGGTGCACAGATCGGCCGCTTCCTCAACGACATCTCCTCTTACAAGGTAGTAGTACTTCTACTCCTATACATATGTGAATTAATGTTGCATTTCTGTCAAAAAATTAACAGAAACAGGATAGAATGTACTATCATATATAACAACCGACATCGTCGATGTAAATGTAGTTGAGGAAGAACAAGAAGGACGTGGCTAGCGTCGTGGAGTGCTATATGGGGGAGAA
Organism: Aegilops bicornis; assembly: GCA_021605145.1. Taxonomy (NCBI): domain Eukaryota; kingdom Viridiplantae; phylum Streptophyta; class Magnoliopsida; order Poales; family Poaceae; genus Aegilops; species Aegilops bicornis. The sequence goes on from CM038671.1 coordinate 16,665,738, forward strand.
GGGCAAGACAGGGGAGGAGGCCGTGGCGGCAATTGCCGCCATGACGGAGGATAGTTGGAGAACGATGAACCAAGCGTGCATGGTGATGGACCGTGCGTTATTGCCAGCAGCGCAACTGGTGGTGAACATAGCAAGGTCGAACGAGGTCATCTACCTCCGCGGTAGGGACGGTTACACCTTTGGTAGCCATGTCAAGGACCTTGTCACCATGCTTTTCCTCGCCCCCATTCCCCTTTAAGCCACGGGTTGCAACATATGCGTAATCCTGAATTGACCTATGCATTTATTCATTATATAGATATGCTAAGCTGAGTTATGTGGAGAGCGTGTAGCAACTACTAGTACACTTTGCTGCACTGTTGAACTTATATGATATCAGTTGAAGGCATCTCTTGTGTACTACCAGGATGTGTTGTTTGTACTCTCTTCGTTCTCTTTGCAAAGGTTGTTTATAGGTGTGGATATGTCACGATTACTCCATGGCCCTTCTCCTCGCTCGTCTCTTTGGTGGCTGCTATCTTCATTTCAATGTCGTGGACGATGGAGACTCATGCTTCTCGTGGCCAACCCTGCGGTCGCCAACCTCATCGCCTACATGGGAGACTTCCACAAACAGGGCATGTTGCTTCGCTTCGCACGGCCGCCGCCCATGGCTGCCATCGGACGCTCGCTCGCTGCCGAAGCCAAGGCCTCCTTGCTTGATCCCACGTCCTCCTCACCGTCGGCAAACGTCTCTGCATCGCTGCCATCTACATCAACGGCTCTTGACCTGCCTCAGGTGAGACGTTTTTAGCCTTGTCATGGAATTGTCACGTCAGATGTCCTAGTGAAAGGACTTAGTCGTGGAGCCATCGCAACTAGGAAGCTTGAAGGGGTTAATCGGGACAAGAGACACGAGAGGTTTATACTAGTTCGGCCCCTTACGATGAAGGTAAAAGCCTACGTCTAGTTGTGATTGGTATTACGTATGTCCCAATAACCAGGAAGTGGAATCGCTTGACCTAGCTTTCGAGAAGTTGTTTCGTACCTTGAACCGCCGCCAGGTCGTCCCCTTATATATTGAGGTCGACGCCCAGCGGCTCTATAGAGTCCCGGCCGGCTTATAGATTGTATCCAGCTCGGTCTCTTAATCTTTCTTGCCTTACAACACAAGTTACATAGTCAAGGCGGTTTAACACTACGGGCCTTAGGTCATCTCTGGACCCTTGGGCCTTTACTAAGCCGCCGTCTTTAAGCTTGAGCTTCTGTCTTCAAGGATGCTTGTAAGTATAACCCGACTCCTATTGGCGGGTCATACCAGTAGTTATATCCCCAACATTAGGCCCCAGACTGATTTGAACTAGTTCATGTCAGTCTCAATACTTAAGAAAATTCCCCGGCTCATATTTAAGAAGATTCATGTAACCCGTCATGACGTCATCCTTCAAATTTGTGGTAACCCGCCATGACGTCACCTGTCATAAATGTATGCTCTATCCAACACATCTCAACGGATCTTCGTTTTAATGACCATCCGAAAATCAAGGCGCCTTTGCAGTTGGATAATTATGTTTTTTGGCCGTCTCGTTTTTCGCGCCCACTTCACATGTTTCCCCTTATAAATAGGCCCGACTAGGTCTCCTCCCATTCTTCGTTTCCGCATCTTCTTCCTCTCGCCCCCATCTGCCACTGGAGCTCCGCCGCCGTCGCCACTGCGCCCCTCGTCTTCGTCGAGCATGGCCGCTGCATCTACCTTATCTCGACTAGAAAACGGCAGCGTTCCTCTTCCACAGATCCTTCGCAGTAAGTTCTTCTCCTTTCCGCACCATAAATCTGCGTTAGGGCTAGCGCGTTCTTCTGTACAGTTCGTGGTTCATCTTAGTTCTTCGTACCTCTTCGGCCGTGGCTTCTTTTGATCCAAAGGTAGCATAGATCTCATGCAGTAACTGTTCCGCATCCATTTTGGGCACTAGCAGATCCTCTTTCCTTGCAAAGAATCCTCATTAGAACGCATGAACTCCTCCACACTATGTTTCTAGGTCTAGAATTTTTTCTTTTCTGAACCTTTATTTGATCCAAAATAATTACTGCAAACTGTGAAACTTGTTTGTCTGACACTTAGGAAAAATCCATATGTTGTTAAACTTGTTAGTCATGGCGGCTCTGACTGCCGGCTTATGAGGATGTTAACCTAAACTTCCCAGGTTAAGCTGAAATAACTCTGATGGCTCTAAAACACCTATGGCGGCTTACGTAACCCGGATGGAAATATCCTTATACCATTAGGCCCCTTCATAAGTCGCCATAATTCATTCCAGCAATATTTTTCCTGCACGGCTTAAATTTGAACCGGCCTTATTTACCTTGCATTTAGGCTTTCAAACATTATGGCGCCCAAGGCACCTACCACTTGCAATTGGGTGAAATCCATTGTCACCGACAACACCTTAGATGAATTCGTCAAAACCGGCTATCTGCCCAAGAAAGAAGTCATGCCTTACCGTGCTCCTCACCCAGACGAAGAAATCCCTCAGCCCAAAGACGGAGAAGTGGTTGTCTTTACTGATCATATGAACCGGGGTTTTACCCCTCCCGGTTCAAAAAATTTCAGAGACGTGTTGAGGTTTTTTTATCTTCGCCCATAAGACATTGGACCCAATTCCGTGTCTAACATCTGCAACTTCCAAGTATTCAGCGAAGTTTATCTTGGTGAAGAACCAAATTTGCTACTTTTTAGAGAGCTGTTCTATTTGAACCGCCAGACAGAGTGTGCCAGCGGTCAGAGCTTGGAACTCGCTGGGATTTCAATTCAGCGCCGCAGGGATGCACTTTTTCCCTATGCTAACCCGCCAAGCCATCCAAAAGACTGGAATATGACGTGGTTCTACTGCAAGGATACCTCCCGGGCTGACGAGAATCCTTTGCCCGGCTTTCGTGCCCTCCGGCTTGACACCAATCATCACTTGCCCGACAAAATCACCACCGCAGAACACAGATCCCTCTCTCCTACCATTGCCAAGATTAAAGCTCTGTTGGGGAATGGTTTGACGGGCATTGACCTGGTTCGAGTCTAGCTTGCCTGGCGGGTCATCCCATTAAGCCGCCGCACAGTCTTAATGTGTGAATATACTGGCGCCAAGAATGACCCCCTACGCCATAGCCCTGACGACTTACCGGCTCATGTTGTTGATGACATGACCAAATTCCTTCTCAATGAGAGCCTGTCGGATTGTGGCGGAGTGGGTCTAGCCCCATTCTGCAAAGATAACCCGGCTCCAAAGGTAAAAACACCCATATAAAAGAGCTTACCTTATTTTCTTAATGCTTCATCCATATTCACAATATGCTTAATCCTTGCAGGCGGGTGACAAATTTTGGAAAGTCAAATATGATCATGAAGCGGCTAAGAAATCCAGGAAAGAAAAGAGAGCCGCCAGGAAAGAAGCTGCCCAAAGGAAGGGCAAGAAAGCTACTGCTTCCGATTTGCTTCGGTTGTCAGACTCTTCCGAGTCAGAGGTAGCCCTTGACTCCCTTGGCTTATTCTTTAATCATCTTATTGACACTGATCATCAGCAGGATGACACTGGGACAAGCCGTAGCAAGGTTGATGAGATAACTATCCTTTCCTCCGACTCCGAGCCTTTGCCAAGACAGAAAACCCGCAGAGTGACCCGGAAAGTAAGATTTTCTCATCCTCTAGCTCATCGCGATCCTCAATTTCTTTTGAAGCGGCAAATTCATGAGAGCCAGAGGCAGACCCAAACCATCAAGGACGCGGAGCTCTCCTCCGGCTTACCAAATACTCCGAGGAAGCGCCAAAACAAGGTTATCTCTATTTTAACTAAATTCTATCCCTTGGCGGGTCTCTTTCGTCAGCCACTCAATTCCTCTGACTCGGATTATCAGGATACTTCTCCTCCTTCTGGCGAGTCATTGCAGTCCAATCTGCCGACTTTCAAGACTGCACCAGGGTATAACAAGCCACTTGCTTTTATAATTATTACCATCTTCTTATTTCTGTATTAATCCTTTGATTTGAATGCAGTGGTCAGGCTAAACCCAGTAAGAGGGTTAGGAAGAATAAGCCGGCTGATGAAAGAGTCGCCATTGATGAGCCGACTCTTGAAACTACCGTACCGGAGCTAAACACTCATGAGCCGCCACCTGAACCAGCACAAGATGTGCCACCTTCTGCTGATCTTCCTGCTGACCAAGGTGCTTCCGGGTCATAAAATCCTCAACCTCCAAGCCCAACTCAGACGGCTGATCCTTCCAATACTGATGTCGAGATCACCGGAACTGGTCATACTGACCCGGGGAGGCCAACCGTGTTAGCCAAATGCTCTGCCAAGGAAGAACTTCTGGACCAGCATCGAGTTAAGATGGATGTCACCAATTATACTTATATGAGCATTGGAGATGTCTTCTCTGGCTACATGAGCCAAGTGCACAACAGCCGGAATCTTGAAATTGATATGGTGAAACAGATGCATCATAAATTCGAGGTATAACCCGTTTTATCTTTTGTTCCTTACCCTTCAGCATGTTAGCAGTCTGCTGCTTAAGATACTTATGTTGTAGACTTAGAAACAAATTTGACAGCATCACAAAAGAATAAAATTCCAGCTTACCATGTAGCCCCCAAGGGGGCGGCTTAACCAATATGGTTGAGCCGGCTCCTTGTAGAAAAACTCATACAGGTCTGTTAAACAACAATATGCATTAGCCCACAAGTGCCAAGTGTTATTGTTTAAAAAATGCTTGGGACTTACTCATATGGATCACCATATAATGAACCGTTATAAAACAGAAAAAACTCTGCAAGACATTAGCCCCCAAGTGCCAAGTATTATTGCTGGCAAAGTACTTGGGACTTTAAATACTGCATAAATAACTTACTTGATTTTATATTTGCACAGGCTACCACCACTCAAATCGAATCGGAGGTGACCAATTTGAAGAGCCGCCTTGAATTTCAAGAGTCGGAACTTGAGAAAGCCAACAGCAAGTTCGAGTTCAGTGTTTCTGAACAGGAGAAGCTTAAGAAAGAGTTTGAAGCTGGAAAAAAAAGCCCGGGCAGATGAAAAGACCACATTGATAACCCGGGCTGAAAAAGCGGAGACAGCTCTGGAAGAAATTACTGGAGAGTTGACCGGGTTGAAGCGCCATATTTCTCAGATGGTCGCAACCATCTTCGGTAAGTCGCCTTACCGTTGTATTTTTTTCTTAAGCCGTGCCATGGAATATGTGCCAGAATTTCACTTTTCTGAGTATGCTTTGTGCAGGCCCCAGAAGCGCAAATTTGAATCACAACATGCTGACAAAGCTGAAAGCTATGTATACCTTGGTGGAACATTTGTACACCGGGTCACAACGCGCTCTTGCTTCGGTGGCCTTATCCAATGAGGTTCCAACCCTTCTGCCCCGGGTCTTGTGCAAGCTTTCAATTCTTCCACAGCGGATCAACGAGTTAAGACGGTCAGCTGCAAGAGCCGGAGCCATCAATGCCCTAAGCTGGGCTAAGGCCTGGCTACCTGAACTAAACCCGGAGGATATCGCCATTGGTTATCCAAGCCTCACGGAAGATGCCACGCCGTTTGAAGAGGCGTATTTCCTTGCCTGTGTCCAAGAGGTGCGCCCCGTGGCGACTCTGATAGCCGTGGAAGTAGATTATACCAAGTACCAGGCGGGTTATGATGAACAGAATCGAAGGATTCCAACACCTGAATATGACGTGCCCAGTCTGATTCCCCCAATTCGTAAGCATACATTTGCTCCTGAAGTTGACCCGGCTGGTCTTGTTGATGATGAAGTAGAATTTTAAGCTTTAAAGAACATTGACTGGTCATCATCAACCTTCCAGGAAAGGGAGGACACAAGCGCGGAGAGGGTAACCCGGACGCTTCCGGTCAATCTTGAGGGTGAAGCTGCCATGGTGACTTAGCACCTGGTGCTTAAAAAACAATGCAAACTATTTGGACTTGATATGTCCTGTAATAGGATAGAGATAACTCTCTTGTGGCCATGCCATCGGGCATGTTTTTGACGCGTAATACTTTTAAGCCGCCTTGTGATATTTGTGCATATAGTTGATAGTTTCCCTGGCCCCATCGGTTCATATGACCCGGCCGGTAAAGATAAAGACTGATACTTTGGATACCCGGAAAGTATCTCGATGCTTACGGGTTGGCGGCTCAGTAGTCGGTATTGAACCGGGTTACAGACATTATGTTTGTAACTGTAAGCCTCAAAAAAGTCTTAAGTCAAACAATGGGGCTTCCAAAGATAACTTTAATCAAGAAAGAGGGATAACAATAGCAAGGCTACTGATTCGAATACGGTCAGTGAACCGTTCCAGAGGGGTTTAAGCTAGGATTCGAATACGATCATGTAGCCCCCAATGGCTTTGGCATTGCGCCGATCAAGAGGGTACCGACAGCTGTGTTCTCTTTGGTTCGAATACGACCTATGTTTTAATAGGAAGCCCCCTAAAGACCTTGAGAGTTTTTTAACGACTCTGATTCGAATACGATCAAAGTCAGTTCCCAAATGGGGTTAAGCTATGATTCGAATATGATCAAGAAGCCCCCAAGTGAGCTCGGCAATGTGCCAATCAAAAGGGTATCGACAGCTATGTTCTCTTTGGTTCGAATACGACCTATGTTTGAACAGGAAGCCCCCTAGTGACCATAATTTTGAACAGCTAGATTCAAATAGAATCGTAAGCCGGATCGTAACAGGCTGAGCCGGATCAAATATGACCCGCCCCCGAACAATCATGTGATAAAAATATGATAATAATAAATGACGAATTTACCTTGTGAGAAGGGAAAAAAGGACAGAGGTCCTGCTTTATTATTTATCATAATATATACATCAGCAAAATATGTACATCAGCGGAGCCTATGGCTCAAGTGTAGTAGGGCCGGAGATGAGCAATATTCCACGGCCTCCGGGTCTCCTCCTCCGACTTACGTGAGTCTTTGCGCTCTCGAACGTCAATAAGGTAGTATGATCTGTTATTTAAGTTCTTGCTGACCACAAATGGTCCTTCCCAAGGTGGGGATAACTTGTGAGCATCAGTTTGATCCTGGATAAGTTGGAGCACTAGATCTCCTTCCTGAAAAGATCTGGACTTGACTCGGCGGCTGTGATAACGGCGCAAGTCCTGTTGATAAATCACCGAGCGAGCTGCTGCCAAGTCCCGATGTTCATCTAACAGATCAAGAGCATCCTGGCGTGCTTGCTCATTGTCTTTCTCCACATAAGCTGCCACACGAGGTGAATCATGACGGATGTCACTAGGGAGAACCGCCTCAGCTCCGTAGACCATGAAGAAAGGCGTATAACCCGTAGATCTGTTAGGAGTAGTGTTGATGCTTCATAACACTGAAGGCAACTCCTCCACCCAACAACCCGGCGCCCGCTGCAAAGGGACAAAGAGCCAGGGCTTAATGCCTTTCAGAATTTCTTGATTAGCTCGCTCGGCTTGACCATTGGATTGAGGGTGAGCCACTGATGAAACATCAAGCCGGATATGCTCACGTTGACAGAACTCCTCCATGGCGCCTTTAGACAGATTAGTGCCATTGTCAGTTATAATGTTGTGTGGAAAACCAAAGCGAAATATCACCTTCTTCATGAATTGAACCGTCGTAGCTGCATCACACTTACTGACAGGCTCTGCCTCGACCCACTTTGTGAACTTATCAACCGCCACTAAGAGGTGAGTCTTTTTATCTTTGGATCGCTTGAAAGGCCCAACCATGTCAAGCCCCCAGACTGCAAACGGCCAAGTAATGGGAATCATCCTCAACTCTTGAGCCGGCACATGAGCCCGTCTTGAGAACTTCTGACAACCATCACATTTCCTGACCAGATCCTCTGTGTCTGCATGAGCCGTCAGCCAATAAAGCCCATGACGAAAGGCCTTAGCCACAAGAGATTTTGACCCAGCATGATGACCACAATCCCCTTCATGAATCTCACGTAGAATTTCTTGGCCTTCTTCAGGAGAGATGCAACGCTGAAAAGCTCCTGTAACACTGCAATGATGTAACTCACCATTGATAATCGTCATGGACTTAGATCGCCGGGTTATCTGCCTGGCCAAGGTTTCATCCTCAGGCAACTCGCCCCGTGTCATATAAGCCAGATACGGCACCGTCCAATCTGGGATGATATGGAGAGCCGCCACCAACTGTGCCTCAGGGTCAGGAACAGCCAAATCTTCCTCTGTAGGTATCTTGACAGAAGGGTTATACAAGACATCTAAGAAAGTATTAGGGGGCACCGGCTTACGCTGAGATCCCAGCCGGCTTAACGCTTCAGCCGCCTCATTCTTTCGACGGTCAATGTGTTCCACCTGATAACCCTTGAAGTGCCCTGCAATTGCATCAACCTCCCGGCGATAAGCCGCCATGAGAGGGTCCTTTGAGTCCCACTTTCCTGACACTTGCTGAGCCACGAGATCTGAGTCGCCGAAGCACCTGGCCCGGCTTAAATTCATCTCTTTAGCCATCCGGAGACCATGGAGCAAGGCTTCATACTCGCCTGCGTTGTTAGTACAAGGAAACATCAATCGGAGTACATAACAGAACTTATCACCTCGAGGGGAAGCCAGGATAACTCCAGCCCCCGAGCCTTCCAATTGCCTAGACCCATCAAAATGAATTGTCCAATAGGTATTGTCCTGCTTTTCCTCAGGCATCTGTGATTCCGTCCAGTCATTGATGAAATCCACCAATGCTTGAGATTTAATAGCTGTGCACGGCACATATTTTAAACCATGAGGCCCAAGCTCAATGGCCCATTTGGCAACTCGCCCTGCGGCCTCTCTGTTCTGAATAATATCCCCCAAAGGGGCAGAACTAACCACAATGATGGGATGGCCCAAGAAGTATTGCTTAAGCTTCCGGCTGGCTATAAACACCCCATAGACAAGTTTCTGCCAATGCGGATATCGTTGCTTGGACTCAATCAATACCTCATTGATGTAGTAAACCGGCCGCTAAACCGGGTACTCCTTGCCAGCCTCCTTGCGTTCCACCACAATAGCCACACTGACAGCACGTGTGTTAGCAACCACATGTAGGAGTAAAGGCTCCTTATCAATAGGAGCAGCAAGAACCGGCGGCTCAGCCAACTGCCTCTTCAGATCTTCAAAGGCAGTATTGGCAGCGTCGTTCCAAGTAAAGCTATCCGTCTTTTTCTTCATCTGATACAGTGGCATAGCCTTCTCCCCTAACCGGCTTATGAACCGGCTTAAGGCGGCAATCCGACCCGCCAACCATTGGACATCATTGATACACGCCGGCTTAGCCAGGGAAGTGATGGCTTTGATCTTCTCCGGATTAGCTTCGATACCTCTGTTAGAAACCAGAAAACCCAGAAGCTTGCCTGCAGGCACATCGAAAACACACTTGGCTGGGTTAAGCATCATCTTGTAAACCCGGAGATTATCAAAGGTTTCTTTGAGATCATCAATCAAGGTCTCCTTCTCTATGGATTTGACCACTATGTCATCCACATAAGCATGAACATTGCGTCCAATCTGATCATGAAGACAATTCTGTACGCATCACTGGTAAGTCGCCTGGGCACTCTTGAGCCCAAAAGGCATTGAAACGTAGCAGAAGGCTCCAAACGGAGTGATAAACGCCGTCTTCTCCTGGTCCTTAACCGCCATCTTGATCTGATGATAACCAGAATAAGCATACAGAAAGCTCAAACGCTCACAACCCGCCGTAGCATCGATGATCTGATCAATACGAGGGAGAGCAAAGGATCAGCCGGACAAGCCTTGTTTAAGTCTGTGTAATCCACACACATACGCCAAGTGCCGTTTTTTTAAGAACAAGCACCGGGTTAGCCAGCCACTCTGGATGAAACACCTCAATGATAAACCCAGCCGCCAAAAGCCGGGCCACCTCTTCACCGATAGCCTTCCTTCTCTCCTCATTAAACCGCCGAAGAAACTGCTTGACCGGCTTAAACTTTGGATCGATATGAAGAGTGTGCTCAGCGAGTTCTCTCAGTACACCGAGCATGTCAGATGGCTTCCATGCAAAAATCTCCCGATTCTCACGGATGAACTCGATGAGCGCGCCTTCCTATTTGGGATCCAGATTAGCACTGATACTAAACTGCTTGGATGAGTCGCCTGGGACAAAATCGACAAGCTTAGTTTCCTCCGCCGACTGAAATTTCATGACCGGCTCATGCTCTGTAGTTGGCTTCTTTAAAGATGTCATATCCGCTGGGTCAACGTTGTCCTTGTAAAATTTTAACTCTTCCGTCGCGCAGGCCGACTCAGCATAAGCCGCGTCACCTTGTTCGCATTCCAGAGCCACCTTGCTGCTCCCGTGCACCGTAATGGTTCCCTTATAACCCGGCATCTTGAGCTGTAAGTACACATAACACGGCCGTGCCATGAACTTGGCATAAGCCGGCCGCCCAAACAGAGCATGATATGGGCTCTTGATCTAAACTACTTCAAAAGTTAATTTCTCGGCTCTGGAATCGTATTCATCCCCAAATGCCACCTCCAGCTCGATCTTGCCGACCGGATACGCCGACTTACCAGGTACAACTCCATGAAAAATAGTGTTGGACTTCTTAAGGCTCTTGTCAGTCAGCCCCATGCGACGGAAGGTCTCATAGTAAGTATATTGATGCTGCTGCCTCCATCCATCAGCACCTTAGTGAACTTGTATCCGCCCACTTGAGGGGCTACGACCAGAGCTAAGTGACCCGGATTGTCAACCCGGGGAGGGTGATCCTGTCGACTCCGTATGATAGGCTGCTCAGACCACCTCAAATAACGAGGGATTGCCGGCTCAACCGCGTTCACGGCTCTCTTATGAAGCTTCTGGTCCCGTTTACATAAACTAGTGGTAAACACATGATATTGCCCACTGTTCAACTGCTTTAGATTGCTCTGGTATCCACCTTGCTACTGCTGCTGACTGCCCTGACCCGCCTGTTGATTATATCCACCCTGGTTTCCATGGGAGTTTTGAAAATTGGGATTTGAGCCACCACCGGGGCCATGAAAGCCGCCTCCACCTGAGCCACCTGGGCCATTGTTACCATCAAACATATTGGAATTCTTGAACGCCTTCATAATCGTGCAATCCTTCCACAAATGTGTAGCCGACTTCTCCTTAGAACCGTGTCTCGGACAAGGTTCATTCAATAACTGCTCAAGCGTGGGTCCTGACCCGCCGGATCGAGGAGGTGGCCTTCCCTTGCGCCGATGTTTATGACCCTGCGTATTGGTGTTAGCCACAAAATCCAAGCTACCGTTAGCCTTACGTTTATTACCTCCTTGATTTGCCGGGTTGTGCTGAGAGCCCTTGCCATTGTCGTTCCTTTTTCTCTTCCCTGCCTTCTCATCGTCAGACTCGGGATCCTTGGTACTATCAGAATCGGCATACTTGACCAGAGCCGCCATCAGCGTGCCCATATCATTGCAATCACGTTTGAGCCGCCCCAGCTTTTGCTTCAAAGGTAAGAAACGGCAATTCTTCTCCAACATTAAGACTGCAGAGTCGACATCCATCTTATCAGATGAACTTATTATGGCCTTAACCCGGCGTACCCAATGGGTTGTAGACTCACCCTCCTCCTGCTTACAATTCGTCAGATCCATGATCGACATGGGCTGCTTGCACGTGTCTTTGAAATTCTGGATGAACCGGGTCTTTAATTCCGCCCATGAACCGATTGAATTAGGTGGCAGGCCTTTCAACCAGGTACGGGCAGTTCCATCCAACATCATGGTCAAGTACTTAGCCATTGCTGCATCAGAAACCTCCAATAGCTCCATAGCCATCTCGTAGCTCTCAATACATGCCCCGGGGTGTAAGTCGGCCATGTAATTCGGCACCTTCCTTGGTCCTTTAAAATCTTTGGGCAATCGCTCGTTACATAGAGCCAGCACTAGACAGGGGACTCCTCTAGTCTGGGTGGCTATACCTGCCTCAACAGAAGTCGCCGGGTAAACCGGATATGGCTGATAAGCCGTCAACTAAGCCGCTTGTTCAGCCGCCCGTTCAGCCTCTTGTCGCAGTCTCTCTTGTTCGACCAAATTGACAGCCTCATGACGCGGCGGGTTACCACCACCCGGCTGGTCACGGCGTCTAACATTGCTTGATACGGCCGCTGAATCCATGTGCCTGCTGTAACTTGGGCTTCGGCTTGGACGAGGGGTCGAGTGGATCTTGTCCCGGCTGTATGAGTACGCCTCCTGCTGTACTAAAGCCGTCTGAAGAAGCTCCCTGACCCGGCGGGTTTCAACCGCCGTCGGAGAATCGCCATCAATTGGGAGAGCCGCTAATCGAGTTGCCGCTGCTATCATGTTTTCCAATGGCTTGGAGTAATGACCCGGAGGGGTTGGTACGTACTGAGGTGGTGCCATCTTTACACGGGGAGGTCCCATCACTGGAGATTGAAACGGTGCTCCGTCCCCAGGTGTCGCAACATGGTCTGGCCCTGTGCACGGAGGGAGCCATGGCGGGTTGCCTGTCTGCGGGATGAGCCACGGTGGGTTACTGGGCCCTGCTCCCGGCGTGTTAAAAAGGTTCCGAGGGTCATAAACCGGGGGAAGTCGAGATTGGGTCTTCTGATGCCTTCTCCTCATGACCTCATTAGCCGTGTTTTGGTCTTGCGTAAGCCGGAAAGCGTGCGCCTGAATCTGTTGAGCCTGAACGTCCAGAGCCGCCCGCTCTGCTTTTAACCTAGCATCCTCTGCCGCTAGGTCCTCCTTATCTTGTACCATATCCGACTTTACATGTGCCACCTCTGCATCATGACTGGCTTGATCCGTCGGGCTGACTACGGCAGTTAACAGGGTGGTCAATTTGCCGGTGAGATCCACTAACACCTGGGCCGGAGAGCGTACAAGACCTCCTGCCCTGGCTGCCGCTGATCCGGAAGTTACCGCTGCTGCAGTTGCGGAGTCCTGGACGGGTTGGGTTCCAGCCATGAAGATCTCGACTCTACTCGTCGGCTCAAGAGAATCCGGAATACTGCTACCATCAGAACAGCCGCCGAGCCCGCCATCCTGCAGTTGGTACAATGAATCTGTCTCACCTATGGACGACTCACCGTCAGAGTAGATGGTCGCCTCACCATCAGAGGCAGACCCTTCAGGGAGTCCTCCGTGGATGCATCCCACGAAGGCACGCTTCACAGCCGGCGGAGCCTGGGCGGGTCTTGCACGCTGAGCCATCTCGACGAGGTCGATGTAGATGTCCGGCTCAGGGCCCGGCTTGCCGATCTTGCTGATGAAGACGTGGATTCCGCCGAAGGGGACCCAGTACCCGTACTCAATTGAGTCGGCCTCGGGGCCCCATCCTGCGTCGTCGATGTAGAGCTTGCCGCGACGACTTTTGGTCATCCGGCCCACAGCGTATCCCTTGAGCCCTTCGAAGTTGCCCTTCAAGAACTCAAATCCACCGTGCGCTGGCCCCATGGTGGGCGCCAACTGTCGTGGAATTGTCACGTCAGATGTCCTAGTGAAAGGACTTAGTCATGGAGCCATCGCAACTAGGAAGCTTGAAGGGGTTAATCGGGACAAGAGACACGAGAGGTTTATACTAGTTCGGCCCCTTACGATGAAGGTAAAAGCCTACGTCTAGTTGTGATTGGGATTACGTATGTCTCAATAACCAGGAAGCGGAATCGCTTGACCTAGCTCTCGAGAAGTTGTTTCGTACCTTGAACCGCCGCCGGGTCGTCCCCTTATATATTGAGGTCGACGCCCAGCGGCTCTACAGAGTCCCGGCCGGCTTATAGATTGTATCCGGCTCAGTCTCTTAATCTTTCTTACCTTACAACACAAGTTACATAGTCAAGGCGGTTTAACACTACGGGCCTTAGGTCATCTCTGGGCCGTTGGGCCTTTACTAAGCCGCCTTCTTCAAGCTTGATCTTCTGTCTTCAAGGATGCTTGTAAGTATAACCCGTCTCCTATTGGTGGGTCATACCAGTAGTTATATCCCCAACAAGCCTGGTATTAGCTTCTTTTACCGTATGCTGCATGTTAACCACCTCAATCAACTTACACCACCCATGCACTACACCTCACACACTCATGTTTTATGGGTTACCTTCATGCCAATTTGTGTTAAACCTAATGAGGTTCTAGTTGAGTCGGCCCTAAACCACTGTTTCTCGGTCAAACAAGATTTCCATGCAGTCAAGGTCGACGAACTCATTTTCAAATTTGGCATCTTCTCCCGCTCCGCCAAAGTTCAAATCCTCAAGGCTCAGTCTCTTGACTTCTCAGGTTTTCGTCCTTTTCTTTTTTACCACCTCGCTACGGTTGTTTCCCACTGCAGCAGGCACCTAGAGCTATATAAATCGTTTGATTACAAGCTGCTACCGCCATACATCGCATCTATCCTTGGACCCTTCGGGACATCCAAACCACACATGCATGCAACGCAGCCGCTCGCCCTCACGGGAGCGACACACGTCCTCTTAGCCACGCAGGAGCCACGGGCCCACCTCATGCATAATGATGGTTGCGCGGCGGCGTCAGGCGGACCAAATCTACAAAAAGATACGCACGTTGCTCGTGGAGATGCGCATGCGTGCGACGCCCGCGCTAGAACACATGCAACTCCTTTTGTCTCTCTGTCTGTGCCAAATCTGGCTACCCCACTCCCCCCACCCGTGTCTAATCCGGACGGCGTTGCGCCGCCCTCTGTTCTCCCCACACTTTGCCACTGTTACTACTCCATGTTAGATTGATGCGTTGGGAACCGACGGGTCCGCGCGCTCATGCTCTCTCCCTCCCACGCCGACCCCTCACCCTACATCTGCCCAGCATCTAGCCGTCATCATCGCGCCTAATCCAGCCCTGCCGCCTAACCTGTCTGCTCGTTCTCCATGCCAAACGCCCAGGTCGCCTCAAACCCTGCAGCATGCAACGGATCACGCGCTGCTGCCACAAGATACGCCGCCCATGCGGTCCAATAGCACCACGACGACCACATATCGAGACGCCCTCCTCCCCCCCCCCCCATGCCCACAACCACCCGCAGAAGCGCCTCCCATATATATCTCGCCGTCCTCTCTCCCCTCTCCATCACCAGTTCTATCCACCTCACTCCTCACACAAGAAGAAACGTTGCTTCCGCTGCCTCGCCCTCGACCACTGCGTCGACACCTGTCGTGATCCCGTCCGGTGCGCTCGGTCCTGGCGGAACGGCCATCGCAGCCGGGAGTGCAGGTACCTCTGGATCTGGCCTTTTTTCTCTCCTCTCCCCGACGTCTTCTCCTCAAACCCTAACCCAGCCTTCTGTCGTCGCAGCATGAACCCTGGGAGCTCCTCATCGCCGGCGACCCGCGATCCTCGCATTCTCATGATCGGCGACATCCCCATCATCCTGTCTGAGCCATTCCCCGTGGTCTGCATTCCCTCTCTGTTCATCCTCCACGGCGTCCCCATCCGCTCCGGCGGGGTTCCCCCGCCCCCACCTTCTCCACCTCGCACATCCGCACCTCCTCCATCCCCCACCACTCCCCACCATGACCTCAACCACGCTCACTCCTCACCATTCGACACCCACGCACTCAGAGACCGCCTCTCCAACATCTTTATTGCCTCCCAGTTCACTAGGGCTGAGTCCCACGTATCAGACTCCGAGCCTGACGAGGAGCTGCCTCGCCCAGAGCGCGAGGCCGGCCTGCTGCCACCCTATGATGACATGCCACTCGTTGCTGCGCCTCCATGTCTTGTGCACTGCCCTCGCCGCTTCGCGTTCGCACACCTTCAGAACCCTGACCCAAACCCCACCCAATTCATTCGTCGCGCCATCCAGCACACCTACGGCAACCCATCCTTCATCATGGGTGGGTCGTGGCTCGGGGTCGCATGCATCACCTTCCACACTCCTGCCGCACGTAACGACGTCATCTGCCACAGCCCCATCGATTTCGAGGGCAATGTGGTTACTATTGAGCCGTAGAGCACGCGAACCGCTCCGTAGCCATCTTCACCGGTCTCGCTAAAATCGAGGTCTCTGAGTTTCCACATGAGCTCTGGCACAACGACGACATTCGCTTCGTCCTTGCGTTCCTCGGGGACGTCTGTGCGGTCGATGACTTTTGCCTCCATGACATCAACTACACCTCTGTCTGAGCCCTCGTCCTACTCCAGTTCAGCAAGCCGGCTCCTCCTGGCCTTGTAATCCAGCTCCCCCCCCATAAATGAGATCAAAATAGCCAAGGTGGTGGAGGTCTCACGCTGGCATCACGATAACGGCGCTAATCCCTTCAGGAGCAACTCCTCTGATGGAGATTGTGCCCCCCTGTCCCAGCGCGGCTCACCACGCCCCCTCTCCCCGGACCACCTTGCCCCGGTGGTCTCTGCTGTCCGGGCCGGATGGCGTGCTGACTCCACCTACGGCGGCACCAGGCCAGTCGCCAGCCGCCATACCTCAAGTGCACGTGTCCCCTCTGCCTCACCTGATAGAGAAATGACCGTATCTTCCCTGTCGCTTGCACACCCACCACCTGGCTCTGCACGTGCTCCTCTTGTCGTCTTTGATGATGACTCTGCCGGCTCCGAGGCCGTGCACGTCCCCCTCCTACATGTTGTGGCTTCTGACTCCCTGGACACGGTCCATGCACCTACGGGCGCGACGCTGCCCTCCCCTAGCATCCGTCCTGTGCCCAGGACGGCTGCTGTCTCCCCACCCGCTCTGTATGTTGACCAGGGGGCTGTTGTGACGGCTCATGGACCGGTGCTGCCCTCTACCCCGTCGGCTTTCGCAGCATTCGCCCCCCTTCCCCCCCCCCCCCCCCCCCGCGCCCACCAACCCAACTTCATGTTCTCTACGGGAGAATCTTCACGTGCCAACGGTAAACCCCGCCCCTCACCTATATCTTCTCAAACCACTCCTATAACCATTGTTGTCTCTAACGGCTGATGATGCACCGAACACAGCTCTCCCTCTCCAGGACCTGGACACCCATGAGTGCACCATTCGCAAGGCATGCCGCCGGCCAGCTCGCGATCACTCCTACTCCAAGTACAAGCTGCCCCGGAGCGCGCGCCTCGCTGACAAGGAGGCCAAGTAGTCCCCCATACTCGCCAAGGCGGTCAAAGCCAAGGCAGCTTGCCTCTCTGCCGTCACGGCCATTGGCATGGCCATCAGGCCTCGCTGCGGCTTATGCCCCCCCCCCCCCCCGCCTCTGTTGAGGACTTGGCCACCATCGCGCTCCTCTGTGGCGCTGACGATGACCACATTGATGCCATCCTTGCATCCGAGGCTGTGGACGATGGTGACGTGGAGTCGCCATGATCTACGACCCGACCATGCATGGCCTCTCTGGAAGTTGACATCCGTCCGTGCTAGTTTTGTCGTGTCTTATGTATCGCTGCCCTTTTGCCTGCTGTACCTGTCGTATGCCCTTTCTGCACCTGTTCTGTGCGTCTATGTACCCGCTGCTACCGTTCAAACCTTGTACTCCTCCCGTGTCATGTATCGCCTGAATTTGGTGCCTAAAATCTTTTATGAATAATGATGTGATATCTATTTGCTCATGGAACGTATGTGGTTTGGGCGATGATGACAAATGTGTTGCCATCCTCTCTGAATTACTCGCGAGCAAACCTCACGTTGCCCTCTTGCAAGAATCAAAGCTCGAATCTTACACTAACGTTAAGTACGATCATTCTTACCTCATCATCTCGATCAGGCTTTCTCGTTGCCCGCCATTGGCACGGCTGGTGGCACCATCTCTGCCGTCAACACCTCTTCCCTCCAAGTTATCTCTTTCTCCCACCAAAACTTCTCCTCCACCTTAATTCTAAGTTCAACTACCTGCACCCATAACATCGCCATCACCAACATTTACGCGCCCTCCACTCGTGCCCTTAAATAAATTTTTCTTGATGAGCTCCTCTCGATCGCACAATCAGATGACATCCCATGGATAATTGTTGGCGACATCAACCTCCTACGCTTCCCCTCCGACAAGAACAACAACTCCTTTCACCGATCTGACGCTAACGCTTTCAACCTGGCCATCGAACGCCTCGCACTTATAGAACTGCCACTCCTCGATCGCCAATTCACATGGTCCAATAATCGATCAACGCCCACCCTAGAACGTACTGATCGTGCTTTTTTCAACCTCGCATGGGCTGATGCTTTCCCTATCACTCCATTAACCTCGCTCGCTCGTTTCGCGTCCGATCACGAAACCCTCGTCATACGCGTCACCACTACGACTCTGCGCTCAAATTTTTTCAAATTTGAACCGGGCTGGACCATTTTTCGACCATGCAATGAAATCATCTCTAGATGCTGCTCCCTCTCTACGACTTCTTCAACAAACTCTGCAGCATCCCTCGCAGCAGTTCTCAAAAAATCCAGGACTGACCTCAAAGCTTGGACACGCTCTCGCATTTCCGCTCCTCTCCGTGAAGCTCGCTGCAAATCCGCCCTCTTGGCCCTTGATCATGCCGAAGAGCTTAGAGCTCTATCTCGATCAGAACTTCTTTCTCGTAAGATCATCATATCTCTGCTCAAATGTACGATCCAGGAGAAAATGACGTACTGGCGGTGGCGAGCAAAGGTATCCCGAGCTATCAATGGAGGGAAGAACACGAGATTCTTCCACGTCTCTGCCTCACAACGCCTTAGAAAGAACTAAATCTTTACTCTCACCCATAATGGCCACGACTTCTCCTCCCATCACCAAAAAGCCAAGATCCTCCGTGACTTCTTCATTTCCCTAATTGGCACTCCAGCTACCACCTCATGGTCGTCCGATCTACACGACATCTACCCTAACCCTGTGGACGGCCTCCATGTCTTAGACGGACCTTTCTCCGAAGCAGAAGTCAAAAATGCGTTCTGCCAAATGAACCCACAAGCCAGCCCTGGCCCTGATGGCTTTGGGCCCTCTTTATACCGATCCCACTGGCACCTGGTTAAATGATTCGTCATATCTTCCTTCAACCAATTCCACCAAGGCACGACGAACACGGCACGCATTAACAGAGCCCACATCGTCCTCCTTCCCAAAAAGGATTTGCTATCTCACCCGACGCTTTCTGACCCATCTCGTTGCAAAACTGCTCAATTAAAGCTGTCGCAAAACTCTTAACTACCCGACTCAAACCTTTCATTCCCCTGCTAGTACATGGTAACCAGACTGGTTTTATCCCAGGGAGGAATATTGCTGAGAACTTTATTTTCGCGGTTGATCTCATTAGCTCCTGCCACTCTAGAAAAAAGTCTGCTATGGCCTTCAAACTGGATTTTCGCAAAGCTTTTGACTCTGTTGCATGGCCTTTTGGAAATATGCCCTAGAGGCAATAATAAATTAGTTGTTATTATTATATTTCCTTGTTCATGATAATCGTTTATTATCCATGCTATAATTGTATTGATAGGAAACTCAGAAACATGTGTGGATACATAGACAACACCATGTCCCTAGTAAGCCTCTAGTTGACTAGCTCGTTGATCAATAGATGGTTACAGTTTTCGACCATGGACATTGGATGTCGTTGATAACGGGATCACATCATTAGCGTAATGATGTGATGGACAAGACCCAATCCTAAGCCTAGCACAAAGATCGTAGTCCGTATGCTAATGCTTTTCTAATGTCAAGTATCATTTCCTTAGACCATGAGATTGTGCAACTCCCGGATACCGTAGGAATTCTTTGGGTGTACCAAACGTCACAACGTAACTGGGTGGCTATAAAGGTGCACTACGGGTATCTCCGAAAGTGTCTGTTGGGTTGGCACGAATCGAGACTGGGATTTGTCACTCCGTGTAAACGGAGAGGTATCTCTGGGCCCACTCGGTAGGACATCATCATAATGTGCACAATGTGACCAAGAGGTTGATCACGGGATGATGTGTTATGGAACGAGTAAAGAGACTTGCCGATGCTTGAGATTGAACAAGGTATCGGGATACCGACGATCGAATCTCGGGCAAGTACAATGCCGCTAGACAAAGGGAATTGTATACGGATCGATTGAGTCCTTGACATCGTGGGTTCATCCGATGAGATCATCGTGGAACATGTGGGAGCCAACATGGGTATCCAGATCCCGCTGTTGGTTATTGACGGAGAACGTCTCGGTCATGTTCGCATGTCTCCCGAACCCGTAGGGTCTACACATAAGGTTCGGTGACGCTATGGTTGTATGAATATGAGTATGCAGCAAACCGAATGTTGTTGAGTCGGATGAGATCCTGGGCGTCACGAGGAGTTCGGAATGGTCCGGAGGTAAAGATTTATATATGGGAAGTCTTATTTTGGTCGCCGGAAAAGTTTCGCACTTCATCGGTATTGTACCGGGAGTGCGAAAGGGGTCCGGGGTCCACCGGGGTCCACCTGCCCGGGGGCCACATGGGCTGTAGGGGTGCGCCTTGGCCTATATGGGCCAAGGGCACCAGCCCCAAGAGGCCCATGCGCCAAGGAGACTTGGGGAGGAGAGTCCTAAGGGGAAGGCACCTCAGGGTGCCTTGGGGAGGATGGACTCCTCCCCCTCTTGGCCGCACCCCTTCCTTGGAGGAAGGGGCAAGGCTGCGCCCTCCCCCCTCTCTTGCACCTATATAAAGGGAGGGGAGGGAGGGGCAGCGGCACCCTGAAGCCCTTGGCGCCTCCCCTCTCTGCTACACCTCCTCCTCCTCCCGTAGTTGCTTAGCGAAGCCCTGCCGGAGTTCTGCTGCATCCACCACCACGCCGTCGTGCTGCTGGATCATCATCAACCTCTCCTCCCCCCTTGCTGGATCAAGAAGGAGGAGACGTCATCCGCTCCGTACGTGTGTTAAACGCGGAGGTGCTGTCCGTTCGGCACTAGGTCATCGGTGATCTAAATCACGGCGAGTATGACTCCATCATCCCCATTCCATTAAATGCTTCCGCACGCGATCTACAAGTGGTATGTAGATGCAATCACCCTCCCATGACTCGTTTCTTAGATGAACTCATAGATGGATCTTGGTGAAACCGTAGGAAAAATTTTAATTTTCTGCAACGCGTTTCCCCAACATGGCCAACTCTTGACAAGATCCTCTTAGCTCATGCTTTTCCCAAACTTTCACTACTAGGGAAAACCTTATACACAGCATCTTAGCAGTAGCGCTGGACAAAATCATGCGCTACTGCTACTTAGTAGCAGCGCATGTAAATAAACCGCGCTACTGCTATAACTTTAGCAGTAGCGCATACTGGCGAAAAGCGTTGCTACTATGTTTGAACTGGGCGCACCTCCCCCCTTCTTGGCCGCACCCCTTCCTTGGAGGAAGGGGCAAGGCTGCGCCCTCCCCCCCTCTCTTGCACCTATATAAAGGGAGGGGAGGGAGGGGTGGCCGCACCCATAAGCCCTGGCGTCTCCCTCCTCCCTGTAACACCTCCTCCTCCTCCCGTAGTGGCTTAGCGAAGCCCTGCCGGAGTTCTGCTGCATCCACCACCACGTCGTCGTGCTGCTGGATTATCATCAACCTCTCCTTCCCCCTTGCTGGATCAAGAAGGAGGAGACGTCATCCGCTCCGTATGTGTGTTAAACGCGGAGGTGCTGTCCGTTCGGCACTAGGTCATCGGTGATCTGAATCACGGCGAGTATGACTCCATCATCCCCGTTCCATTAAATGCTTCCGCACGCGATCTACAAGTGGTATGTAGATGCAATCACTCTCCCATGACTCGTTTCTTAGATGAACTCATAGATGGATCTTGGTGAAACCGTAGGAAAAATTTTAATTTTCTGCAACGTTCCCCAACAGTGGTATCAGAGCCAGGTTTATGCGTAGTTCTCTATTGCACGAGTAGAACACAATTTGTTGTGGGCGAGATGTTTTCAACTTTCTTGCCGCTACTAGTCTTATCTTGCTTCAGCGGTATTGTGGGATGAAGCGGCCGGACCGACCTTACACGTGCGCTTACGTGAGACTGGTTCCACCGTCCGACATGCACTAGTTGCATAAGGTGGCTAGCGGTGTTTGTCTCTCCCACTTTAGTTGGAGCGGATTCGATGAAAAGGGTCCTTATGAAGGGTAAATAGAAGTTGACAAATCACGTTGTGGCTTTCACGTAGGTAAGAAA
Organism: Aegilops bicornis; assembly: GCA_021605145.1. Taxonomy (NCBI): domain Eukaryota; kingdom Viridiplantae; phylum Streptophyta; class Magnoliopsida; order Poales; family Poaceae; genus Aegilops; species Aegilops bicornis. Next base: position 16,687,812 of record CM038671.1, read on the forward strand.
GCGTTCTTGCTAGAACCCTATTGCAGCCACGTAAAACTTGCAACAACAATTAGAGGACGTCTAACTTGTTTTTGCAGCAAGTGTTTTGTGATATGATATGGCCAAAGTTGTGATGAATGATGAATGATATATGTGATGTATGAGATCATGTTCTTGTAATAGGAATCGCGACTTGCATGTAGATGAGTATGACAACCGGCAGGAGCCATAGGCGTTGTCTTTATTTTTTGTATGACCTGCGTGTCATTGAAGAACGCCATGTAAATTACTTTACTTTACTGCTAAACGCGTTAGCCATAGAAGTAGAAGTAGTCGTTGGCGTGACAACTTCATGAAGACACGATGATGGAGATCATGATGATGGAGATCATGGTGTCATGCGGTGACAAGATGATCATGGAGCCCCGAAGATGGAGATCAAAGGAGCTATATGATATTGGCCATATCACGTCACTACTATATAATTGCATGTGATGTTTATTATGTTTATGCATCTTGTTTACTTAGAACGACGGTAGTAAATAAGATGATCCCTCATAACAATTTCAAGAAAGTGTTCTCCCTAACTGTGCACCGTTGCTAAAGTTAAATGCGTTTGAAAGCACGACGTGATGATCGGGTGTGATAGATTCTTACGTTCACATACAACGAGTGTAAGCCAGATTTACACACGCAGAACACTTAGGTTAACTTGATGAGCCTAGCATGTACAGACATGGCCTCGGAACACAAGAGACCGAAAGGTCGAGCATGAGTCGTATAGTAGATACGATCAACATGAAGATGTTCACCGATGATGACTAGTCCGTCTCACGTGATGATCGGACACGGCCTAATTGACTCGGATCATGTAATCACTTAGATGACCGGAGGATGTCTATCTAAGTGGGAGTTCATGAGATGAACTTAATTATCTGAAGATAGTCAAAAGATCTTTGCAAATTATGTAAAGCTCGCGCTTTAGTTCCACTTTGTTTAGATATGTTCCTAGAAAAATATAGTTGAAAGTTGTGATGAGCGATTATGCGGACAAGAGAAAGCTTATGTCCTTAATGCACCGCTCAGTGTGCTGAACCCCAAACATCGTTTGTGGATGTTACGAACATCGGACATACACGTTTTGATAACTACGTGATAGTTCAGTTGAACGGTTTAAAGTTGAGGCACCAAAGACGTTTTTAGAAACATCGCGGAACATATGAGATGTTTCGAGGGCTGAAATTGGGATTTCAGGCTCGTTACGCGTCAAGAGGTATAAGACCTCAAGCGATTTTCTTAGCCTGCAAACTAAGGTAGAAAAGATCAATTGTTGAGATTGTGCTCAGATTGTATGAGTGCAACAATCACTTGAATCGAGTGGGAGTTTATCTTCCAGATGAGATAGTGTTGTTTCTCCAAAGTCATTGCCACCAAGCTGCTATAGCTTCGTGATGAACTATATCATGTCAGGGATAGATATGATGATCCTTGAGGTATTCACGATGTTTGACACATGAAAGTAGAAATCAAGAAGGAGCATCAATTGTTGATGGTTGGTGAAACCACTAGTTTCAAGAAGGGCAAGGGCAAGAAGGGACACTTCATGAAACGGCAAATCAGTTGCTGTTCCAGTGAAGAAACCCAAGGTTGAACCCAAACCCGAGACTAAGTGCTTCTGTAATAAGGAGAACAGCCACTGGAGCAGAATTACCCTAGATACTTGGTAGATAAGAAGGCTGGCAAGGTCGATAGAAGTATATTGGATATACATTATGTTAATGTGTACTTTACTAGTACTCCTAGTAGCACCAGGGTATTAGATACCGGTTCGGTTGCTAAGTGTTATTAACTCGAAACAAAAGCTACGGAATAAACGGAGACTAGCTAAAGGTGAGCTGACGATACGTGTTGGAAGTGTTTCCAAGGTTGATATGATCAAGCATCGCACGCTCCCTCTACCATTGAGATTGGTGTTAAACCTAAATAATTGCTATTTGGTGTTTGCGTTGAGCATAGACATGATTGGATTATGTCTCGTAATACGGTTATTCATTTAAGGAGAATAATGGTTACTCTGTTAATTTCAATAATACCTTCAATGGTCTAGCACCTAAAAGGAATGGTTTATTGAATCTCGATTGTAGTGATACACATTTTCATGCCAAAAGATATAAGATAGTAATGATAGTACCACGTATTTGTGGCACTGCCATGTTAGTCATATAGGTATAAAACGCATGAAGAAGCTCCATGTTGATGGATCTTTGGACTCACTCGTTTTTGAAAAGTTTGAGACATGCAAACCATGTCTATTGGTGTATACGCATGAAGAAACTCCATGCAGATGGATCGTTTGGACTCACTTGATTTTGAATCACTTGAGATATGCAAATCATACCACATGGGCAAGATGGTGAAAAGCCTCGGTTTCAAAGAAGATGGAACAAGGTAGCAACCTGTTGGAAGTAACACATTTTGATGTGTGCAGTCCAATGAGTGTTGAGGCATGCAGTGAATATCGTTATGTTCTGACTTCACAGATGATTCGAGTAGATGTTGAGTATATTTACTTGATGAAACACAAAGTCTGAATTATTGAATGGTTCAAGTAATTTCATAGGGAAGTTAAATATCATTGTGACAAGAGGATAAAAATGTCTATGATATGATCATAGAGATGAGTATCTGAGTTACGAGCTTTGGCACGCAATTAAGACCTGTGGAAATTGTTTCACAATTAATACCGCTGGAACACCATAGTGTGATGGTGTGTCCGAACATCATAGTTGCACCCTATTAAATATGGTGCGTACCATGATGTCTCTTATCGAATTACCACTATCGTTCATGGGTTAGGCATTAGAGACAACCGCACTCACTATAATAGGGCACCACGTAATTCCGTTGAGACGACACCGTTTGAACTATGGTTTGGAGAAACCTAAGGTGTCGTTTCTTAAAAGTTTGGGGCTGCGACGCTTATGTGAAAAGTTTCAGGATGATAAGCTCGAACCCAAAGCGGATAAAATGCATCTTCATAGGACACCCAAAAACCAGTTGGGTATACCTCCTATCTCAGATCCGGAAGCAAAAGTAATTGTTTCTAGAAACGGGTCCTTTCTCGAGGAAAAGTTTCTCTCGAAAGAATTGAGTGGGAGGATGGTGGAGACTTGATGAGGTTATTGAACCATCACTTCAACCGGTGTGTAGCAGGGCACAGGAAGTTGTTCCTGTGGCACCTACACCAATTGAAGTAGAAGTCGATGATAGTGATCATAATGCTTGGATCAAGTCACTACAAAACCACGTAGGACGACAAGGACAGGTACTGCTTCAGAGTAGTACGGTGATCCTGTCTTAAAGGTCATGTTGCTAGACAACAATGAACCTACGAGCTATGGAGAAGCAATGGTGGGCCCGGATTCTGACAAATGGCTTGAGGCCATAAAATCCGAGAGAGGATCCATGTATGAAAACAAAGTGTAGACTTTGGAAGAACTACTTGATGGTCGTAGAGGCTGTTGGGTACAAATGGATTTTGGAAGAAGACGGACAATGATGGTAAAGTGTCACCATTAAGAAAGCTCGACTTGTCGTTAAGATGTTTTCCGACAAGTTCAAGGAGTTGACTGCGATGAGACTTTCTCATTCATAGCGATGCTAAGAGTCTGTTGGAATTGGATTAGCAGTTACTGCATTATTTATGAAATCTTGCAGATAGGATGTCAAAAGACATTGTTTCCTCGACGATTTTCTTGAGGAAAGGTTGTATGTAATACAACTAGAAGGTTTTGACAAATCCTGAAAGACGCTAACAAGTATGCAAAGCTCCAGCAATCCTTCTAAGGACTGGAGTAAGCATCTCGGAGTTGGAATGTACGCTTTGATGAGATGATCAAAGATTTTGGGTTTATACAAAGTTTATGAGAAACTTGTATTTCCAAAGAAGTGAGTGGGAGCACTATAGAATTTCTGATAAGTAAATGTTGTTGACATATTGTTGATCGAAATGATGTAGAATTCTGGAAAGCATATAGGGTTATTTGAAAAGTGTATTTCAATAGAAAACCTGAATTAAGCTGCTTGAACATTGAGCATCAAGATCTATGAGGATAGATAAAAACGCTAAATGGTACTTTCAAATGAGCACATACCTTGACATGATCTTGAAGGTGTTCAAGATGGATCACCAAAGAAGGAGTTCTTGCCTGAGTTGTAAGGTATGAAGTTAAGAGTTAAAGCTCGACCACGGCAGAAGAGAGAGAAAGGGCGAAGGTCGTCCCCTATGCTTCAGACATAGGCTCAGAGTATGCTATGATGTGTACCGCCTTTGGAAGTGTGCCTTGCCATGAGTCTGGCAAGGGGGTACAAGAGTGATCCAGGAATGGATCATTGGACAGCGGTCAAAATTGTCCTTGGAGTAAATAAGGACATGTTTCTCGATTATGGAGGTGATAAAGAGTTCGCCGTAAAGGGTTACGTCGATGCAAGCTTTAACACCTATCCGAGTGACTCTGAGTAGCAAACCGGATACGTATAGTGGAGCAACCATTTGGAATAGCTCCAAGTGGAGCGTGGAAGTAGCATTTACAATATGACCTAGAGATTTGCGAAGTACATACGGATCTGAATGTTGCGCACCCGTTGACTAAAACCTCTCTCACAAGCAAAACATGATCAAACCCCAGAACTCATTGAGTCTTAATCACATGATGATGTGAACTAGTTTAGTGACACTAGTAAACTCTTGGGTGTTGGTCACATGGCGATGTGACCTGTGAGTGTTAATCACATGGCGATGTGAACTAGATTATTGACTCTAGTGCAAGTGGGAGACTGTTGGAAATATGCCCTAGAGGCAATAATAAATTAGTTGTTATTATTATATTTCCTTGTTCATGATAATCGTTTATTATCCATGCTATAATTGTATTGATAGGAAACTTCAGATACATGTGTGGATACATAGACAACACCATGTCCCTAGTAAGCCTCTAGTTGACTAGCTCGTTGATCAATAGATGGTTACAGCTTTCACGACCATGGACATTGGATGTCGTTGATAACGGGATCACATCATTAGCGAGAATGATGTGATGGACAAGACCCAATCCTAAGCCTAGCACAAAGATCGTAGTTAGGTATGCTAATGCTTTTCTAATGTCAAGTATCATTTCCTTAGACCATGAGATTGTGCAACTCAGGATACCGTAGGAATGCTTTGGGTGTACCAAACGTCACAACGAATCTGGGTGGCTTTAAAGGTGCACTACAGGTATCTCCGAAAGTGTCTCATTGGGTTGGTACGAATCGAGATCGGATTTGTCACTCCGTAAACGGAGAGGTATCTCTGGGCCCACTCGGTAGGACATCATCATAATGTGCACAATGTGACCAAGAGGTTGATCACGGGATGATGTGTTACGGAACGAGTAAAGAGACTTGCCAAGAATTTAGATTGAACAAGGTATCGGGATACCGACGATCGAATCTCGGGCAAGTACAATGCCGCTAGACAAAGGGAATTGTATACGGGATTGATTGAGTCCTTGACATCGTGGTTCATCCGATGAGATCATCGTGGAACATGTGGGAGCCAACATGGGTATCCAGATCGCGCTGTTGGTTATTGACCGGAGAACGCTTGGCCATGTTCAGATGTCTCCCGAACCCGTAGGGTCTACACACTTAAGGTTCGGTGACGCTTAGGGTTGTATGAATATGAGTATGCAGCAAACCGAATGTTGTTGAGTCCGGATGAGATCCCGGACGTCACGAGGAGTTCGGAATGGTCCGGAGGTAAAGATTTATATATGGGAAGTCTTATTTTGGTCGCCGGAAAAGTTTCGCACTTTATCGGTATTGTACCGGAGTGCCGAAAGGGGTCCGGGGTCCATCGGGGGTCCACCTGCCCGGGGGGCCACATGGGCTGTAGGGGTGCGCCTTGGCCTATATGGGCCAAGGGCACCAGCCCCAAGAGGCCCATGCGCCAAGGAGACTTGGGGAGGGAGAGTCCTAAAGGGGAAGGCACCTCCGAGGGTGCCTTGGGGAGGATGGACTCCTCCCCTCTCGCCGCACCCCTTCCTTGGAGGAAGGGGCAAGGCTGCGCCCTCCCCTCTCTTGCACCTATATAAAGGGAGGGAGGGAGGGGCAGCGGCACCTGAAGCCCTTGGCGCCTCCCTCTCTGCTACACCTCCTCCTCCTCCCGTAGTTGCTTAGCGAAGCCTCGCCGGAGTTCTGCTGCATCCACCACCACGCCCGTCAGGCCGATGGATCATCATCAACCTCTCCTCCCCCCTTGCTGGATCAAGAAGGAGGAGACGTCATCCGCTCCGTACGTGTGTTAAACGCGGAGGTGCTGTCCGTTCGGCACTAGGTCATCGGTGATCTGAATCACGGCGAGTATGACTCCATCATCCCCATTCCATTAAATGCTTCCGCACGCGATCTACAAGTGGTATGTAGATGCAATCACCCTCCCATGACTCGTTTCTTAGATGAACTCATAGATGGATCTTGGTGAAACCGTAGGAAAAATTTTAATTTTCTGCAACGTTCCCCAACATGGCCAACTCTTGACAAGATCCTCTTAGCTCGCGGCTTTTCCCAAACTTTCACTACTAGGGAAAACCTTATACACAGCATCTTAGCAGTAGCGCTGGACAAAATCATGCGCTACTGCTACTTAGTAGCAGCGCATGTAAATAAACCGCGCTACTGCTATAACTTTAGCAGTAGCATACTGGCGAAAAGCGTTGCTACTATGTTTGAACTGGGCGCACCTAGCTAGCCCAAATTAGCAGTAGCGCATATCCTCGCCCAGCGCTACTGCTATTCTCCTTAGCTGTAGTGCTTTTCTCGCACCCGCGCTACTACTAACCCTACCTTTATCCTCCCCACGCGTCCGACCCTCTCTCACTCACTCTCCCTCTCAGTCACTCTCGACCGCGCCGATACCCGTCTTCCGCCGCGGCCGCCGTCGCTGTCGCCCGTCCTCCACCGAGGTACTCCCTCCTTCCCTCCCTCCTCCTCCCACCGCGCCCTCCTCCCTCCTCCTCCCACCGCACCCTCCTCCCTCCGCCTCCGGCCGCCCCCTCCTCCCTCCTCCTCCGGCCGCCCCCTCCTCCCTCCTCCCTCCTCCGCCGGCAGCCCTCCTCCCACCGCCCCTCCCTCCTCCTCCTCCGGCCGGCCCCTCCCCCCTCCTCCGGACGCCCCCTCCCCCTGCTCTCTCCTCCCTCCCTTGTCTATGTTCTTGCAAATTGTAGGTAATTTAAATGTAGATTTTAGAATGTAGACATTGTAGAATGTAGGTTTTTAATAGAATAATTTTTTTGACTATTATAGGTGTTTTGACTAAAATAGAAGTAATAAAATATAGGGTAGAACTAGGGTAGTAGAATTTTTAGCAAGTTTTTAATAGAAATAGTTTATTTAGTAAGTGATTAATATAACTAGTTTATTTATATTAAGTGCTTAATAGAACTAGTTTATTTAGTAAGTGCTTAATAGAACTAGTTTATTTATAGTAAGTGTTTAATAGAACTAGTTTTTTTTCTATTTATAGTAAGTTTATATTTAGTAAGAACTAGTTGAACATGTCATATTTGTTGTTATTTTTATAGTTTAAGCAATTATTCGGGATGTATTAGTCATAACTTATAGGGTTTTTGCTTTTGCAGAAATCAAGGAGCCCCTCCATCATCCCCGCTGTCGTCCCCGTCACCGACCCCCTCCGACCTCGAGGTGAGACCAGCCAAATCTCCATGTATATCTTGTGTTGCTCAAATAGGATATGTGGTTGCCCAAGTGGTCGGTCATGTTCAGGTTACACCTCCGAGTGGCATGTGTTTTGCCGGAGTGTTGATTAATTTCCGTTCCGGCAAATTTCAGGCGCTCAATATGTCTTTTTTAGCAAAGGTCATGCCGGATTTTTACTTGAATTCTGGCACGACTTGTGCTAGAATATGTAGAAAATATCGAGTGGCCTGGATTTTCTCGAAAAATAATGATCTAATTTAGGTTTTGTACTACATATATTTAATTGTACAAGTTTAATCTTTGAATTATAAACGTAGGAAATGTCGTACTCGGACGACGACAGTCTCCCGGGGGAGTGCAGCTGGTGCCACGATGACCGAGGTATGTGCGACAGGTTCGTTGAGCTGGACGAAGATCGGCGCTTCAGCATTAAGCTCGAGGAGACCTTCGATGTTGAAACGATGCATAACAACGACAAGTGTTTTTTTCTTAATTAAGCATGACTTCAACTATTTCAACGTCTAACTTTCATCTTTTACAATTCGACTAGTCTATCCCATGCCATGCAAGACGCTATGTCTTGGAGAGGATGGGTTTTGAAGACCATGAAATTTTTGAAACAAAGAAAATACACCTAAGGACCCATCATGATATGGATTTTGAAGTAAATCTGTATAATTCTCATAGCGTAACCCTTTTTGGTTGCAAAAATTGGGAAGCACTTTGCAAAATGTATGGTTTTTATGAGGGTATGATTGTCACCATGGATCTTGGTGATCCTGACATCGAGCAAGACAATATGGACATTTGGGTCCTTGTTGATACGCTTCCGATTCTACCGCAATGTAAGTTTCTCAAACATAGTTATTAACTAATTTATATTGTTTATTTCAAAATAGTTGACAGCTTATTTCCGTTGACAGCTTATTTTGAGTGTTCAAACAATATGCGGAAGATGGTAGACAAAACCCACTACACTGATGGCTCCAAATTAACTTATAAGGAGAAAAGTCATCTGATTGCTTACTATACTTATCTTCAGAATTACAATACCTATTATCGAACTCCTCCAAATTATGGTGAATACGTGCCACTAGTGCACGTGTTGAACCACGGTAACTTCTATGGAGATACCCTGGTAAGATTTTTTACTATTACGACATCCGTGCATCTTTTGCATACTTCTAAAACTAGTACATCATTGCTAACTATGAAGTTATTACTATGTTTTTCAACAGAAAATCCCGATGGATTGTGTGCCTCATCTGATGTATCAGAATGGTCGCCTTGCAGTTCTGAACATACAGCCAGGTCAATCTAAGGAGCTCACCTGTGCATATCGGATTTCTAAAACTGGTGAACACATGCTAATCAAAGAATGGAAAAAATGTTTGGACATTCGCAAGGAGGTTCTTGGAAGTAACATTAAGCGAAAGGCAAGAATTGAAGACAGGATAATCTCCATTCTCCATAATGGAGAGTCAGGGGCTATTTTTTTTTTTGCTATTTTACCTTAGAGAATATAGTAGGTACTAAGAGAATGTAGTAGGTCCTATGAGGTACAATATGTTTATTATGTGGTACAATGTGTTAGAGTTGTGATTACGACTAGTGACCAATTTGCTATGTGATGTCTCATTGATGAAAATGATGATCTTAAGGAGGTGTTATATGACAATGATGTATTATGATGATAAGTTGTTAATGATATGATGATGATGATGATATTTATTATATCATTGGGTGAAAGAACCGCGGATTAGTTTCAAGTGGATGGACATCCACTTGAAACTAGTCCACGGTTCTTTCACCCCGTGATGTAATAACACATTATGATGTAAAAACAATCTCTAAATTCCTATTGTATGAAAACTTGTGTAAAGGTGTATGAATACAACATGAAATAAAATACGAAATAATAGTAGCAGCGCGGGCGGGGAGAAGCGCTACTACTAATTACCAGTAGCGCTCCTCTGGGAAGCTGCTACTACTAAACGATTTAGCAGTAGCGTGGGCTGGGGCACGCTACTGCTATACGTTAGCTGTAGCGCCTTATCAGTAGCGCACCGTCCCGCGCTACTGATAGGCCTAAAACCCGCGCTGCTGCTAGGCTTTTCCCTAGTAGTGTTTCCAAAGTTGGATCCAGAACATTCTCCGCACAGGCAAGACTGCAATCCTTCTAAATGGAGTCCCAGGTAACTGGATTAACTGCAAAAATGGCCTAAGGCAGGGTGCCCAATCTCACCTTACCTTTTCCTCACTGTTGCAGACTTGCTCCAGCAACTCATCTTCAAGAACACAGACACTGCTCTACATCATCCCATCTTCTCTCATTGTTGCTGCTGCCTCGCCTGCTGCCGCTGTTGCCCTGAGAGGAATCCTAAACAGCTTTGCCAATGCTACTGGGCTGGCCACCAACTTCTCCAAAACTACTCTAGCCACACTACACACAGATGACTCCATTGCTACCACCATCACCCTCGCAATGGGCTGCTCACGCGCCTCCTTCCCCCAAACCTACCTTGGCCTACCTCTCTCACCAACTAAGCCCCCGCCCAATTCTTTTGATCCTCTCCTACAACGCGCTCGCAAACTGCTGACAGGATGGCGTGCCAAGCTGCTTGACAAAGGCGATCGTCTCATTCTCATATCTGCGGTCCTAGACTCCCTCCTCACCTACTTCATGTCAGTATTCTGTATACCATAAAAGGTCCTAAAAACCCTTGACTCCCTTCGTCGGGCTTTCTTCTAGGTGGGAGAAGATTTAGTTTCTGGTGCTCAATGCCTTATTGCATGGAGAAACATGTGTACTCCAAAGATTTATGGTGGTTTAGGGCTAAAAGACCTGCATATCTAGAACAATTGTCTACTTATGAAATTTGCGGTCAGGGCCTTGACCTCCTCGTCGACCCCATGGCTGGAGTGGCTAGATCTTCAACACCCCAATGCACTCGTCTCACCCTCCACCCACACCTCTTTCCTCTGCTGAACCATAGCGCAACAAATACCCACTTTACAGTCCATTTCCTTCGTCCTAACAAACAATGGAGCGCACACATACTTCTGGCATGATACCTGGCTAACCCCAACGCCTCTTGCATCCGCCTTCCCCCTGCTCTACTCACACTCTACTCTCCAACTGTTTAAGGTGGCTAATGTGCTGCATTACGGTTTAGAAGCTAACCTCCGTAACCGTCTCTCCCTCCGGGAAGAGCAAGAATTTGTTGCGTTGATGGCTGTTTTGCGGGACTTTGTTCCATCGACCAAGGAAGACCAAAGGTTTCTACATCAAGGGCTTGACTTATCTATCAAGCATGCGTACGGTGCAATCATGGCACGGCCGGACAACGACCCCTTTGCTCCCCTCATTTGGCGCTCTAAAGTTCCACATAAGATCAAAAAAATTGCTTGGTTACTCTTCAAAGACCGCCTCAACACCAGGGCCAACCTTGCTCACAAGCATATCATCTCCACGGACATATGCCCTCGTTGTGCTATGCTCCCCGAGGACTCCATGCATCTCTTCATCACTTGCCCACTTTCCAGCCGCGTCTGGCAGCGCATCGATATCCTGCCACAGACGGATGATATCGCCGACCTGTGGGACGTCCCCCTACCCCATCGCCTTCCGCACAAGATTTGGCCGCACGCAATGACATGCTTTTTAGAAACATTGACCAACGTTCTGTAATAACCCTTAGGGCTCTTATTTCTGACCCAGGCCTCTGGTCACATCGTCCCATGTCTGCATGTGACAAGGAGGACGTTTTCTCGTGGCATACCTCACAGGCGGAGCTCCCGGTAGGGCGAGGTGTGGCCCTCGCCCTACCTTGATTTGCAGCGATTTATATATATATATATATATATATATATATATATATATATATATATATATATATATATATATATATATATATATATATATATATGTATACGTATAAGCTGTAGAAGATCCGATCGATAGATAATCACGAGAAGAAAAACCGTCGTTCGTCCGTCTTATTGGGCCAGCTGCAATACGTTTTTTTTTGCATTCTAATCAGAGAGCTTTATTCAACGAACGAGCTCCTAGCATCATCAGCTAATAAGCTGGTGAGCAGGAAAGAGGGTTTTGAGCCAGTCCAACTTTCGGTTACCATCAAAGTGCAGGCATGTTTTGCACAAAGATGGGCCGGTACATTGGCCGTTCGATTTACATGTTGAATATCAAAGTAAGAAAAAACTGAGGGTAGCTGCAATACGTGGCTAATTTTTTTAAAATAATACATTTTTTTATTAATTTGCACAAATATTACGCGTAAAAAATTATTTTCAAAAATAATACCCCGTCGGCCCATAGCAGGCCGACTGGTCCTAGTCGGCCCACAAAGAGGTCGATCGGGTTCCTATCGCTTCTTGCAGGCCGATTGGGCTGTCGGCCATCATTTCAAGTGCCGATTGGGCTGTCGGCCACCATTAGTTCGGTCGGCCTCTTTGTGGGCGCCGAGGGACTAATTGGCCTGCTTGTAGGCCGACCGGTGCATGTGATTTTTTTTGCCCGTATGATTTTTTTTCTTTCAAAACTATGACATATTTTCCCGCCAACTCGTTCCCGCCACCCGTTCTCATCCACCCGTTTCCCGCCATATGTTCCCGACAACTCTTTCCCGCCACTCGTTTCCCGCCATATGTTCCCGCCAACTCTTTCCCGCCACTCGTTTCCCGCCATATGCTGTCGTTCTTTCCCGCCATTTTCTCCTCTCTATCTATAAAACCCCTTGAGACGAAGGTGGATAAGCATTCCAGTCAAGTTTAGTTGAGATGTCCCATTATCCTTTCGATCGTAGTTTTCACCCTGGGATGAGCAGGACTCTTCTGAGCCTAGCTACCGATTTCAGGATGGACAATAGGGTAGTTCCATGGGACGAACTCACCGGTAGTGAAAGTGCGTTATATCGACTAGAGGGGGGGTGAATAGGCGATTTTTATGAATTCTTCACTGAGGAATTTGCCGGTGAGGAAATTCCTTAGCGAAGAAATACTTGCAGCGGAATAAGTACTCAGAAGTAAGCATAGCAGAATACAAGCATAGTCATCATGATGAAATGAAGACAATCACAGTCTGAAAGCGTAATCACAGGATAACATAAGATGAAGACAAACAGATGAAGAAATTGAACTGAGGAAATTGAGAAAGTCTTGATCAAAGTCTTCAAACACAGATATGAACAAACCCTCAACACAAGAATGAGGAAATGAAAGGGTTGAGGAAATAGAACCGATTAGGTTGGTGAAGACAATGATTTGGTAGACCAGTTCGAACTGCTGTCTCGGTTATGCGTCTGGTTGGAGCGGCTGAGTATTTAAACTCGAGGACACACAGTCCGGACACCCGATCACTGAGCACGCAGCTCGGGACACCAAGTCCTCACCGTATTCTCCTTGAACTAAGGTCACGCAGACCTCGTCCAATCACTCGAGGTAAGTCTTGAGCGACTTCCAAACCTTCACAGACTTGGTCACTCGGCGATCCACAATTCCTCTTGGATGCTCTAGACCATGACGCCTAACCGTCTGGAAGAAGCACAGTCTTCAAAGGTAACAAGCGTCGGATCCACGCAGGATCAATTTCTTGATGATGCTCAATCACTTTGGGTTTGTTGGGGTTTGGTTTTTGGGTTTTTTCTCACTTTTGGGTTTTTCCTCACTTGATGATTTTCACTCAAAGTCCTCAGAGGATGGGTTGCTCTCAAATGACAAGTGTCAAGTTCTCTCGGAGCAGCCAGCCAGCTAGTGGTTGTAGGGGGCGGCTATTTATAGCCTAGGGAGCAGCCCGACATGATAAGACATAAATGCCCTTCAATGATATGACCGTTAGGTGGATAAGATATTTTGGGACAGTCATGCCAAGAAGATAAAGAACGGTCGGAAATTTGAGTATCAAATTCCTCGGGGCTATCATGTTCCTCCTTTGTGTAGGCAATTCGCATGGCGAATTCCTAACTCCTCGATCGAACAAATTCCTCGGCGACCGGAAGAGCTTCGTCTCACATCAAGAAATTGACTGAACTGTATGAGACTTCCAAAGGCTTCACTCGAAGGGATTGGTAGGTGTAGGATTTTGAGTTGAGCATCAAATGGAAATTTTTCCTTAGTATTTCCTCGACCCCTTTAACAAAGACGGTGTTTCCTATGACTCAAGAAAGAGAAAATGAAACTACGAAAACAAAAGTCTTCACGCTTCATGTTCCTCAAATGAATACCAAGTCTTCGTGGTCCCACCAATTTCTTCACTTTCAAAGTCTTCAGAAAGTCTTCAGAATATCAAAGTCTTCAGATGAAGAACTTCATTTTTAGGGGTCGACTTTCTCTGTAAATATCAAACTCCTCATAGACTTATAGACCTGTGTACACTTACAAACGCATTAGTTGCTTAACCTATAAGTCTTCAATACACCAAAATCACTAAGGGGCACTAGATGCACTTACAATCTCCCCCTTTTTGTTGATTGATGACAACATAGGTTAAGTTTTCAACGGGGATAAACATATGAAGTGTAAATACTGATAATGAGGAATTTGATTGCAAGATATAGAAGAACTCCCCCTGAAGATGTGCATAGTGAGGAATTTGCTTTTGAGGAAATGCACATTTGAAGAATTGAATCATGGAGATCTCCCCCTATATCTTGTAATTCATACTCGCATTTAACATACAATATGAGAAATTTGAAATGCATGATGAAATATGGTGCTTGATGTTATTCAGAGCATGCAAAATAATGCATAAAGAGTATCAGAGCCCAAATCGATTTGCTATGAAGATTTTCAAAGAGCTCACGAGAATCAGAGCATAACTCCTGTAATCAGAGCATAGAGCAAGAGCATAATGCATCAAAAGTATCAAAGCACCATCGGGTTTAAGATTACAACTCGATCCAATAAAAGGTTTCAGAAGAACGAGAGTTGTAACTTAATAAAATACTGTATATAGACAAAAACTAGACCCGCTTGAAGACTAACTCAAATTTCTCCCCTTTGTCATCGAATGACCAAAAGGATCGAACCGAGGACTAACGCTCTTGAAGAATTTCAAGTTGAAGACGAGCGCCAAAGATTGTCGGGGTTGTTTGTTGAAGTAGGACCAGCCGCAGTGTCTTCCAAATCTTCATTTTCATCAGTGTCGCGAGATGAAGAATAGGAGCTGGCTACCAAGGAAGGAACTTTGACTTTCTTGAATTTCTTCGGAGGAGGTGCAGACCAGTCAAATTCTTCCTTGAGTCCCATTGACGCCAGTTCTTCTTCATTATAGACATGTGAAAGAACAGCCCAGGTGCGCTTGAAGGTTTCATGGAGGTAGTAATGGTTTTTCTTCACTGCATTGTGTGTGTGGAGGTCATGTTGTAAAGAAGAGTACCAAACTGACGCTTGACCCACTTAAGATTACGATCAACCTTCTGATGAAGACTGAGGAGTAACTCACGATCAGTCATCACGCCGGGTGCAGTAGCTTGAGGACTTTGCTTGACTGAGGTATTTGCGGCTGAGTCATGTGTGGCAGAGTCATCATTGGTGGAGTAGGATGCTGCTTTATAAACTGTCCATCCAATGGACGAATGCCTTCATCGATCACAAAGATGGCCTTGCCCTTTTCATCAGCTGAGGTAATTGTCCGTTTGAGGACTTCAATCGGGGGCAGGTAGCTGCAGTGGTTCAAAGTATCAGCCTTGTAATTGAGTGAAGACCTTGACCTGATGAATCTCATAATCCAAGGCGCATAAGGCTTCAGCTCAAATGGTGACATGGCTATGTTTGCCAGAGTCCTCATGAAGAAATCATGGAAGTTGACGGGAACGCCATGGATGATGTTGAAAAGCATATTCTTCATGATGCCAATGACCTCTTCATCGTTCGAGTCGTGGCCTTCGATAGGACTCATAGTCTTCGTCAGAATACGATAGACTGTCCGAGGCACATATAATAATTCCTTGACGAGGAATTTGGTTCTTGGGGCCTGCCTTGGCTTCAAGGGCTTCATCAGCACTTGCATATAGTGATCTGAAAGTTCTTTTTCGTCGTAGATACGACGTGCACCATCAAGCGGAGGACTGAGTGGTAGGGCACGAAGCAATTCAGTTGCTGGTGCCTTGTAGTGAGTATTTTCAGTCATCCAATCTAAGACCCATGAGTTCACGTCTTCAGCGTCTTCGGTGATGTGCAGTGTTGCATAGAACTGAAGAATTAGCTCTTCATTCCAGTCACAGATATCAGTGCAGAAATTTAGAAGTCCTGCGTCGTGAAGAACACTGAGGACTGGCTCAAAGCCTGGCAGCGACTCCATATCCACATGAGGAATGTGAGCATGATCGAAGATTTTGTCCTTGTTGAAAAGCACTGAGGAATAGAAGTTGGCTTGACTGGCAGTCCAGAAGCGCCTCTTCCTAATGCAAGCAGAATCATAAGGATTATATTCAGTGAAGAACACGTGCTGGGCAAAGAAATCTTCAGCCTTGAACTTTTGCTTGGTTGAGAACGGATTCTTTTGCTTGGGCAGAGGGGTGTCAGTGAGTTGCATCACCACCTCAGGAATCGTAAGTTCAGGTTCTTCAGCCTAAGGAATTTCTTGTTCCTCAACTTACGGTCGAGGATTAGCAAGAAGCAGTTTCATCGACACTAGCGGCTGGAATTTCTTCATGCACGTAACCGATGGGTTGATTTTCTTGAGTCCATTTGGACTGTTTGAGCAGGAGACTGAGGAACTTGTTGGAGCGGGGTGAAGAGAGGAGTATTGGGATGCTGACTTTCCCAAAAGTCATCATTGATCAATAGTGTGGTGCATCCAATATCCACATCTTCATCTTCATTTTCCTCAAAGACCACCGAGGAATTTCATAGTCGATGAGGGAATAAGCGGGGTTGAAGGGATGGCATCCACTTCAATTTCTTCATCAAGCTGCTCTGACGAAGCAGCAGACTGATGTTCTTCATCGGATCCGACTGGGATCTCGTATTCTTCTCCAAAAGGAACAACTTCCTTTGATGGTATGGAGGAAATTGGAACAGCATCAATTGGATTTTCGAATGAGCTGGTCATTGGCTTCATTTTCTTCGCAGCCGAAGAATCTGACGCAGCTGATGCTTTCCTTTTCTTCACAGCAGCGCGTTCTGCAGCCTTGGTTTTCTTCACATCAGAAGCAGATGGAAGAATTGGAGTTGGAGTTGGCGCAGGAGGAGCTGAGGAATTTGGTTCAGTTTCTTCAAGAGCAACTGAAGCAGTTCCCCTGTCTTGAGCAATTTCTTCAGGAGCAACTGATGCAGTTCCCCTGACTTTCAGGCGCACCACTAGTGGGTGCCCTGGCAATTTCTTCAGTGGCTGGAATGGGATCATCAGCCCTGGAATCAGCATTTTCTTGAAGTTGAACGTCATCGCCAGTCTTGGCATTTTTCTTCAAGAGGCTGAAATGAGGCTCCGGCTGAGGAATGTCATGTTACCTTTGGGGCAGCAACATTTGTGAATTTCTTCGTCGGGTTTTGAATCTGGTCTTGGCTCCTTGCCAATCAGCATAGTATGTATCGAAGTTCTTGCTGAGGTTTTGAATTTCAGTTTGGACTTGGAGAAGCTCCTCAGGTGTCATCTTGACAACGTTTTTCTTCAGGAACTTCTCCTTCCTGTATTGAGCCTTTTTTATTTCCCTCGCCTTTTCATAGTTCCATTTTTATTCAGCTATGAAGTGAGTCAACATATGACTTTGACCAGGTGTCAAATGAAGGTCAGGCAGAGGGGTATTGGGATCATTGTGCCAGAGATCAATAAAGTCGAGGACTTTCTTCGGGTCCAATAGCAGTGGCACAGATGTACCTTTGGCTCTAGCGGCCCTTACTTGACGGTCTCTGATGATTCCCGCAAGTTCTTCATCAAATGCTTCATCATCAGATGGTACATGGAATGCAACCATTTTCTTCTTTGGGCTAGGCCAAGGACCTCGTCCAGCTGTGGCTTTGGTCTTCAGCAGAGACGGGCCAGTTGAAGAAGTGGGAGCTGCTGAGGAACTTGCAGAAATGCCTGAGGCAATTGAAAAGCGAGCAGTCCTTTGACATGTAGCTAGGTGCATAGGAACTGAAGGTTTTGACGGAGCTGTTGAGGACTTTGGTGGAGCAGCAGCAGCGTGAGGAATTAGCTTGAAAGGTGCTGCTGAGGAACTTGGCTGTGAGGGCACAGAGGATGAAGCACTTGGCTTATAAGCAGGCTTCTTTTGCATTGATTTCCTCAGTTTGACCGAGACCTCTGTGGCAGTAGCAGCAGCAGAATCCTCATTGAATTTCTTCACTGCCTCCTTTGCTTGCTTTGCCAATTTTGCTTGGCGTTTAACCCATTCATCAGGAAATTCCTCACCTCGTTTGATGCTTGTGGGATCAGCTACTTGGCCAGGTGCCAAAGGAGCTCTTGGGCATGGAGGATTTAGAGCGAATTTCTTCATGTACTTGGGAGTTACATATCTGTATTCCTCCATTCCCGTGCCCATCTCCGTTCAATCTTCTGAATACGCACCTTGCGTTGATTTTTGCTTTCCTCATCCGGTGTGCGATGAGTCGGCATATATTTCCTCGTGGATTTCAAATGCTGTCATAACCTCCGGTTTCTTTCCTCCCTTCGTGGCTTCTTACCATCCGCCATTTTCTTCATTGAGGAAATTGAACAATTGAGTTCTCTGAAGAAGTGTGCAGTTTTTCTTCGAGGAACGCTGCAAATGAGTTAAGTTGATGAGAACCTAGTGATTCAGCAGCGGACATTTGTACCTGTGAACAGAGTATAGGTGTGAGGAATTTGGAGAGGTCATATGCGTTCTCGTAAGGTTTTTCAAAAGAACAAGTTTTGAGGATTTTGACCAGATGAACCTTGAAGAATTTCAATAAGCGTTCTTTGTCTTAGGT
This sequence comes from Aegilops bicornis, assembly GCA_021605145.1. Taxonomy (NCBI): domain Eukaryota; kingdom Viridiplantae; phylum Streptophyta; class Magnoliopsida; order Poales; family Poaceae; genus Aegilops; species Aegilops bicornis. The sequence goes on from CM038671.1 coordinate 16,706,460, forward strand.
TCCAGAGTTGTATAGATCGAAGATCCACACAATTGAGGAATCTTGAAGAAAATCATAGCTTAGAGAAACGAGTCAAGAGATTTGAGGTGTTCATATGTGTGAAGATTTGAAGAATAAACAGCTTTGAAGAATTTGAAGAAAATTTGAGAATCAAAGCGAGTAATAAAAGTAACTTTTAATTACCCGAAGTGAAGAACACGACGAACTGAGAAGAACAGTTGGGAAGTTCGTCCGTTCAGATCTTCCACGCCCTAACTTGGCGGAGGAAGACAGCTACGGCGACGGCGGAGTGAGGATTTTCGCGGTCGGCGCGAGTACGTCGGCGACGAGGTCAAGGCAGTGAAGCTTTTCCTCACCGGCAACGATGGAGTAGCGGCGGCGCTAGGGTTTTGAGGAGCTCGAGCGGGAGAGAGAGGTCGAGCAGAGTAAAAGAGTGAGGAAGGGAGAGAGGGGTATGTATAGACGCGGTGAAAAACGGATCGCCCGAAGATTTAGGACGAACATGCCTGACCGCTTCCCTTCTCACGACATGTGTCACCCACGTACTGTGTAGTGGAGATCGTGTACGATCGTGGGTGAATAAAATAATGCATCGTGGGATGCGGAACGGTTTGAGCGGTAAAAGCGAAGGTTTGGATAAGATCAGTTTTAAAGTTCTGTTCGCAATTTCTTCAGCTGTCAGGACACAGTGAAGAATTTGAACGAGTTTCAAAGTAGAACGCACATGAAGAATTTGTGAATGGATTGGGTTGAGTATAGCATAGAGGGGGAAGGGTCCGATCACATTCACTTAGCAGAAAAACTGACTTGAAGAAATAGCCATAAGTGAATGCTGTAGAGGACATAAATCCATATATATATATAGTAAATGAAGAAAGACGACGGAAACAGTGAAGATTTTGCAAAGTTGAAGAATTTGAAAAACTGAAGAATTTCAAAACTGAGGAAAAACTCAAATTGAAGATTTTCAACTTTGGTGGTGGCGTGACCCACCGTATAAGAATGATGATTTCAGACACCGCATACAATTGTCGTAGGGTTCTAAGAATCAATTTCTTCATTAATTTCTTCACACTTCGAGTGTTATTCTTCATTGATTGAAGAAAAACGTTTCTTCATGTGTTGCACATCTAAGTCATCAATTTTGCATAAGTGTTAGGATGTGTGCCTTTTTCAGAGAACGTTCGAAGATTCTAAGATATTTAGCTCACACCGCAACTTGCTAAATTTCTTCTCATCCAAGGGCTTAGTGAAGATATCAGCTAGCTGTTCTTCAGTCTTCACGTGTTCGATGGAGATGTCGCCCTTCAACACATGATCACGAAGAAAATGATGACGAATTTGAATGTGCTTTGTCTTCGAGTGCTGAACTGGGTTGTGAGCAATCTTGATGGCACTCTCATTGTCACAATAGAGAGGCACATTCTTCACGTTGATGCCATAGTCCTTGAGGGTTTGCTTCATCCATAGTAATTGCGCACAACACGAGCCAGCAGCAATGTATTCAGCTTCCGCAGTGGACAGTGATACGCAGTTCTGTTTCTTCGAGGACCAACAGACCAAAGATTGTCCGAGGAAATGACAAGTACCAGATGTTGACTTGCGGTCCACACGATCACCAGCATAGTCAGAGTCAGAATATCCAATGAGATCAAAAGTAGAGCCCTTGGGGTACCATAATCCTAGTGTTGGTGTGTGAGCTAGATATCAAAGAATATGCTTCACAACCTTATGGTGTGATTCCTTGGTGTAGCTTGAAATCGGGCACACATGCAAACACTAAGCATTATATCTGGCCTAGATGCACATAAGTACAATAAAGAACCAATCATGGAGCGGTATACCTTGTGATCGAAGTCAATACCATTTTCATCCGTGCATAGATGGCCATTTGTGGGCATAGGAATTTTGACACCTTTGCAATCTTGCATGCCAAATTTCTTCAGGACATCTTTGAGGTATTTCTCACGAGATATGAATATGCCATTGTGTTGTTGATTTAATTTGAAGACCTAAGAAGAATTTCAACTCTCCCATCATAGACATTTGATATTCTTCACTCATCATATAGGCAAATTCATCACTATAACGTTGGTCAAGACAGCCAAAGATAATATCATCAACATATATTTGGCACACAAACAGTTCACCATCATAAGATTTAGTAAAGAGAGTAGGGTCGAGTGAACTGGTGTGAAGCCATTCTTCACGAAGAATTCCTTCAATGTATCATACCACGCCCGAGGGGCTTGCTTGAGGCCATAGAGGGCCTTATTTAGTCTGAAGACTTTGTCGATTCTTTGGATCTTCAAAACACGGGGTTGAGCAACATATACTTCTTCCTCAAGCTTACCATTGAGGAATGCACTTTTCACATCCATTTGATATAAAGTGATATTGTGATGGTTAGCATAGGCAAGTAATATGCGAATAGACTCAAGTCTAGCAACAGGTGCAAAAGTTTCATCGAAATCAATTCCTTCAACCTGCGTGTAGCCTTGAGCTACTAGTCATGCCTTATTCCTCACCACAAGACCATTTTCATCTTGTTTGTTGCGATAGATCCACTTTGTGCCAATGATATTATGCTTGCGAGGATCTGGACGTTTGACCAGTTCCCAGACATTGTTGAGCTCGAACTGATGTAATTCTTCTTGCATGGCCTGAATCCACTCCGGCTCGAAATGCTTCATCTACCTTAGTGGGCTCTGTGATAGAGACAAAAGCATAGTGCCCACAAAAGTTAGATAAATGTGAAGCTTTTGAGCGTGTGAGAGGACTGGCGCTTCAATGTCATCGATGATCTTGTCAACTTGCACTTCTTTTGCAACGCGAGGATGAGCTGGTTGTCGTCGAGGAATTTGATCATTTTCCTCGGCACCATTTTCTTGAGCATTATCTTCAGTGCATCACCGACGTTCTTGGCAGACAGGAATGAATTCTTCAGCAGTTTCTTCAAGAGGAATGACATCCTCAGTTGCCTTGAACCTGATAGAATCCTCCGGTGCTGGTTCGTCTAACACAGAAGGTAGGTGCTCTCTTTGCGAGCCATTAGTTTCATCGAACCGCACATCTACAGTGTCAACAATCTTGTGTAGAGTGATGTTGAAGACTCTGTAGGTGTGCGAGTCCTTTTCGTAACCAAGCATAAAACCTTCATGTGCTTTCGGTGCAAATTTAGAGTTGTGGTGAGGATCTCTAATCCAGCATTTAGCAATCAAGACTTTGAAATAACTTACATTGGGTTTCTTGTCTGTGAGGAGTTCATAGGCAGTATTTTTGAAGAATTTGTGAAGATATACTCTGTTGATGATGTGGCACGCAGTGTCAATTGCTTCAATCCAGAAACGACTGGGCGTTTTGTATTCATCAAGCATAGTGCGAGCCATCTCAACAAGAGTTCTGTTCTTGCGCTCCACGACGCCATTTTGCTGAGGAGTATAAGGAGCAGATAACTCATGAGTGATTCCAAGTTCATCAAGATAGTCATCAAGACCGGAATTCTTGAACTTCGGTTCCATTGTCACTCTGATGTGCTTGATTTTCACACCAAAGTTGGTTGAAGCCCTCGAGGAAAATCGTTTGAAGATTTCCTGCACTTGATTTTTGTAAGTAACAATGTGTACCCATGTGTAACGAGAGTAATCATCAACAATAACAAAGCCATATAGTGATGCTTCATTAACGACAGCTGAATAATGATTGGGACCAAAGAGGTCCATGTGAAGCAATTCAAGGGACGAGTAGTGGTCATGATAGTCTTATTTGGATGCTTGGCCTTGGTCATTTTTCCAGCTTCACAGGCTCCGCATAAGTGATCCTTGAGGAATTTGACATTCTCAATGCCAATGACATGCTTCTTCTTCGCATGGCGTGTGCAAAATTCCTCATGCCTGCGTGACCAAGTCGTCGATGCCATAGCCAATATACGAAGCTTTTGCAAGTAGACACACGGTTGGTTGTGGTCTTGTGGAAAAATCAACAATATACAAGTCTCCTCTCCTAAAGCCTTCGAAGACTTTGGAATTGTCAGCTTCCATAATCACAACACAACGATACTTGCCAAAGATAACAACCATATCGAGATCACAAAGCATTGAGACTGACATGAGGTTATATCCTAAAGACTCAACAAGCATGACTTTGTCCATGTGCATGTCCTTAGAGATAGCAACCTTACCAAGTCCCAATACCTGACTTTTGCCTTTGTCAGCAAAGATGATATGCTTCAGATGTGACGGTGATAAGGTAGCAACCATCAATAGATTCTTTTCACCAGTCATGTGATTTGTACATCCACTATCGAGAACCCACTCAGTGGCTTTGGGTTGATCATCCTGCAGATGAATTAGTACAACTTACGATCTCATATACTTCATCAGTGAAGAATATGATATCAAGTTCATCAGATGAATTTCATCAGTCAGTATTCAGATAAGTAGTATGAGGACGTGTGAAATGAAAGTTCATTTCATCATGATTAGCTCAAGGCCCTTTCGTGCAATTTTGTCGGGCCCCAAAGAAATTCTTGAGACGTTAAGACACGCTCGAGACCTGACCTGCAGAAGAGATTAGCTCTTTTCTTCACCACCCACATCTGAAGGGGTGGCAAAGAGTTCATCATTCTCATGAAAGCACCATCTGAGAATGGTGGCATAGATGCCAAACCATTTCGTTTCACATAAGAGGGGTTAGGGTAAGCATATGAATAAGGCAGAAATTCTTCGAGGACTTATGAACATATTGGTTTGAAGAATGATGCACATATTCATAGCCCTTAGCTCTACCCTGCGAAACAGAGTTGTTAGCACGATGATAATCATATGAGGACTTTGATCCTTTTGAGGAATTTGATCCACGTGAGGAATTTGTTCCGTATGAGGACTTGGATTCATATGAAGAATTTGATCTGGGGTTCCTTTTCTTCACAGGTGGTGTCATGAGGACATTCACCTGAAGACTTTCAAGGCACTTCTTGGGAACCCAGATTTTCTTCATAGGGGAACCGTTCCTGCAGTTAGTACCAACATATCTTGCAAATACTTCACCATTCTGATTTTTGAACAGTTTATAGTTGGAGTCAAATGACTCATCAGCAGAATGAGGAAATTCGCACATAAAACCAGATAAGGTAGATGGATCAACTGGAGGTCCCTTTGCAGCAACCCATGAGGTTTTGGGGTACTGCTAGGCTTCCAGTATGTTCCATCGGCATTTAATTTCCTCTCAAATGCGATACCCTCTTTCCTAGGGTTCCTGTTGAGGATCTGCTTTTTAAGGACATCACAAAGAGTTTGATGCCCTTTGAGGCTTTTGTACATGCCTGTCATGTACAATTCCTTCGATCTGCATCACAAGTGATACTAGCAATGTCCTCGGATGAGGAATTAGTGATAGCAGAGGCAGGTGAAGAATTTGTAATTGAAGCATTTGAACATTCAGGTGAAGAATTAGCGATTCACGTTCAATGCACTTTAAGCATGGAGGAACAAATTCTTCTTGAGAAGCGCTGATTTGCTGAGCAAGTAATGAATCGCGCTCCTTCTGAAGATCCTCATAACTCACTCTTAGCTTCTCAAGATCTTGCTTTCTTTGAAGAAATTCATAAGAAAGTTTCTCATGATCGATAAGAGAGTGTTATGATGACCTTGAAGGCTGTCAAGCCTAGACCTAAGTTTCAAGATTTTCAGTCAGAGCTTGAGTGCGATCCATTTCTTCACCTAACATATCATCACTCTTATCTAGCATGTTTTGAACCTTTTCAAAAGCCCTTTGTTGTTTTATTGCAATCTTAGCAAGTTTAGAGTAGCTGGGCTTGAGATCCTCATCGATTCATTTTCACTAGATTCGAGAGGAGGTGAAATTGAGTACCTTGGCACCTTTTGCCATGAAGCAATAGGTGGGAGCGTAGTCATCATTTTCCTCATCGGGCTTGTCGGCGGAGTCGGTTTCTTGATGTTGAAGATGGACTTGCTAATCTAAGGCGATAGCAAGAGCCAGATCGGCCACACCAGATTCGGATTCTTGAGACTCCTCCTCTTCCTCATTGTCCTCAGATTCAGCTTCAGAGTCCATTTCCTTGCCAATGAATGCCCGAGCCTTTTTGGAGCTGCTCTTCTTGTGAGACGAAGGTTTTGAGGATTTTGATGATGAAGATTTTGATGATTTCTTTTTCTTCTTCACGTCATCAGAACTGTAATCCTTGTGTTTCTTCTTTCTTAATTCCTTTTCCCACCGAGGACAATCTTGGATATAGTGACCAGGTTTCTTGCATTTGTGACAAAGTCTTCTCTTATAGTCACTAGATGAGGAATCACCGCTTCTTGAGGATTTTCTAAAGCGACCACGCCTTGAGAATTTCTGGAATTTCTTCACGAGCGATGCTAGCTCCTGGCCAAATTCTTGAGGATCTCCTAGGCTACTACCGTAGTCTTCACTCTCAGATTTGGACACAGCCTTGGCCTTCGTGGCACGTGTTTTTCCATAGCCGTAACCATAGAGATCTCTCTTTCAAAGAAGTCGGAACTCGTGAGTATTTAGCCTTTCGAGGATATCGCAGGATCAAGAGATTTGTAGTCAGCTTCGTTCTTGTATCATCGGTGCGAGTATCAAATGAAGAATCAAGCGATCTTAGCAATTTCTTCACCACCTCATGGTCGGTGATGTCAAGTGGCACCCAAAGTGCTTGAAGCTCATTTGAGATGTCGGTGAGGCGATCGAAGGTTTGTTGAACATTTTCATTGTCGAGTCTTTTGAAGCGGTTGAAGAGATTCAAGAACATCAACTCGAGAGTCACGCTGAGTTGAAACACCTTCATTTACTTTGGACAGCCTGTCCCGGATGAGTTTGGCAGATTCCAAAGCACTCACTCTTCCATATTGACCTTTGCTCGAGATGGCCACATATGATATTCTTCGCTTGAGAATCGAGTTGCTTGAATCTCTTCACATCAGCATCATTCAGAGAAGGTGTGACTGAGGAAACACCTTTTGTCACAACATACCAGAGATCGTTGTCAATTGCTTCAAGATGCATTCGCATTTTGTTCTTCCAGTAGGGGTAGTCCGTCCCATCGAAGGTAGGACACCCTGCTGAGACCTTGATCATACCTGCGGTCGACATAACTAAAACTCCATGTGGTTAAACCAAAATCACACAGAACAAGGGAGTACCTTGCTCTGATACCAATTGAAAGTGCGTTATATCGACTAGAGGGGGTGAATAGGCGATTTTTATGAATTCTTCACTGAGGAATTTGCCGGTGAGGAAATTCCTTAGCGAAGAAATACTTGCAGCGGAATAAGTACTCAGAAGTAAGCATAGCAGAATACAAGCATAGTCATCATGATGAAATGAAGACAATCACAGAGTACAGAAAGCGTAATCACAGGATAACATAAGATGAAGACAAACAGACTGAAGAAATTGAACTGAGGAAATTGAGAAAGTCTTCAGTCAAAGTCTTCAAACACAAATATGAACAAACCATCAACACAGTAATGAGGAAATGAAAGGGTTGAGGAAATAGAACCAGTTAGGTTGGTGAAGACAATGATTTGGTAGACCAGTTCGAACTGCTGTCTCTGGGTTATGCGTCTGGTTGGAGCGGCTGAGTATTTAAACTCGAGGACACACAGTCCCGGACACCCGATCCATCGAGCACGCAGCTCGGACACCAAGTCCTCACCGTATTCTCCTTGAACTAAGGTCACGCAGACCTCGTCCAATCACTCGAGGTAAGTCTTCAGGCGACTTCCAAACCTTCACAGACTTGGTCACTCGGCGATCCACAATTCCTCTTGAATGCTCTAGACCATGACGCCTAACCGTCTGGAAGAAGCACAGTCTTCAAAGGTAACAAGCGTCGGATCCACGCAGGATCAATTTCTTCAGTGATGCTCAATCACTTCGGGTTTGTTGGGGTTTGGTTTTTGGGTTTTTTCTCACTTTTGGGTTTTTCCTCACTTGATGATTTTCACTCAAAGTCCTCAGAGGATGGGTTGCTCTCAAATGACAAGTGTCAAGTTCTCTCGGAGCAGCCAACCAGCTAGTGGTTGTAGGGGCGGCTATTTATAGCCTAGGGAGCAGCCCGACATGATAAGACATAAATGCCCTTCAATGATATGACCGTTAGGAGGATAAGATATTTTGGGATAGTGGCAAGAAGACAAAGAACGGTCGGAAATTTGAGTATCAAATTCCTCGGGGCTATCATGTTCCTCCTTTGTGTAGGCAATTCGCCTTTGGCGAATTCCTAACTCCTCGCCGAACAAATTCTCGGCGACCGTAAGAGCTTCGTCTCACATCAAGAAATTGACTGAACTGTATGAGATTTCCAAAGGCTTCACTCAAGGGATTGGTAGGTGTAGGATTTTGAGTTGAGCATCAAATGGAAATTTTTTCCTTAGTATTTCCTCGACCCCTTTAACAAAGACGGTGTTTCCTATGACTCAAGAAAGAGAAAATGAAACTACGAAAACAAAAGTCTTCACGCTTCATGTTCCTCAAATGAATACCAAGTCTTCGTGGTCACACCAATTTCTTCACTTTCAAAGTCTTCGTAAAGTCTTGAATATCAAAGTCTTGGATGAAGAACTTCATTTTTAGGGTCGACTTTCTCTGTAAATATCAAACTCCTCATAGACTTATAGACCTGTGTACACTTACAAACGCATTAGTTGCTTAACCTATAAGTCTTCAATACACCAAAATCACTAAGGGGCACTAGATGCACTTACAGGTAGTGACACCATAATGAATGAGTTGGCTCACCAATTACTTAGGTCTGGGTGGCCTGAAAGGACCTACGAAGAGGTACGTAAAGAACTTCTTAGGTTGCATGAAAGGTGGGAGAAGGTAGTAGTGCGAAGAGTGAAACTTTCAGAAGGATTGCAGCAAATAATCCATGTTTATGGACTGAGGAGAGCGAGGACGAAGATGATATCTTCATGTCGCCGCTCCGGGTTCTGCATACTCGAAGGGCAAGAGTTCTTCATCATCGAAGGGCAAGGTTTACGCATCGTCGAAGGGCAAGGTTTATGCATCGTCGAAGGGCAAGAGTTCTTCATCGTTGAAGGGCAAGAGTTCTTCATCGTCGAAGGGCAAGAGTTACGCATCCATCGAGGATGACGATGATGACTTCATGTAATTTTTATGCTGTATTTTGTGAGTTCAACAGACGTACCGTTTAATTTAGATTTAGTTCTATCTAGTTGTTTGTAATGTCTTGTTGTATGAGCATTATGTTCTATCAAAATATGATCTTGTACTTCAAATAACATAGTACTAAAATAGAGTAGGCATATGTCTTACACATAAGTACATAGTCATTTGTCTCATACATAGAATAGACATAAGTCTCACACACAAATAGATGGTAATGTCTCTCTCGATAGATGGAAGCGTCGGTGTGACGTCTGGCCCGGCGGGAGGCGGATCTCGAAGCGGCGACCATCCCCACCTGCCGGGTGCCCTAATGTGACGAGGAGGAATCTCAGACTCTTCCCGGTCATGCTTGTGTATCCTGTGTGGGGCCTGGTGGAGGAGTCGAAAACATGTTCATCCACTTTGGGTGTGCGACATCTGAGCCTGTATGTTCTCCTCGGGATGTTGATCACTCCCCCACGTATCATGTGATGCCGACATAGACGCCTGATATCCGTAGGCTCCTGCGCGATGAAATGTTTCATCATGAAGAATGAGGTCGCGTCAATTAATATAGAAAACAATAAATATGAAGACGCATACCGCCGGGCTGTGGACGGCTGCTCGACTCAAACACGAATTTGGACGAGGGACCGTGCTGCTGTGGCTGTGGAGAAAACATGAAGCTCGACGAGGGACCGTCTGCTGTGGCTGTGGAGCAAACACGAAGCTCGACGTGGGACCATCTTGTTGTGGTTGCTGCCACGTTGAACCGCCAGGTTGGTCAGGACGGGGTGGCCTGGTTGATGTTGGTGCTAGACGTGCACGTGGTTGATGTCGGTGCATGGAGTGACGCGGCTGCTGCTGCTGATGATGAACAACGCCGGTTCTCCGGGTGCACGTGATAGCCTCGTACACAGTCCGTATCTTGTTCTGAATTCGTTCCAAGAAGGGTTGTAGCACTGGACGGTGCTGAAGGAGAGGTCCAGATGACAGTGATCGTCCAAAGGTGGTCACGTCATTGTAGAGGTCGTGTGTCAAGGTAGCCTGCAAATTTCTATGACAATGAATAATGTCTGTCTCTTGCACGTCAAAGTATATGACAATATTACTTAAAGAAAATATATCTTACCGCGTACTGCCTAGAGCCCGAAGTGTCATAGCTCGGGTACATATCCCACGAAGTAGGATCCGGTATCTCCTCTGGGTGGGAGTGCTCAACGATGCGTAATCGTGTTATATTTGTGCAAATTAACTAAAAAAATGTATTATTTTAAAAAAATTAGCCAATACGTGCACCGAGCGAATAGCGAACGAGAGGGCAGGCTTCTCGACTTGTACACGGTAATTCCTCTGTTCCTCTCGCTTCAGAGTCCAAACGAGAGAGGAGGGCCACGAAGCGAGCGCCGCGCGTTCCCAGCGTCCAGCAGCGGCTCGCGATTCCGGCGGCCAGCAGCAGCGGGTCTCGCTTCCCGCGGCCAACAGCAACCAGCAGCAGGGGCGCGCACGGGGGCGGGCCGGCGCCCAGCAGGACTGCAGTGTGCAGTCCGCGTGTGGGCGGCCGCGGCAGGCTGTGCTTGAGGCCGGCAGCCAGCAGTAGCCATCCGGCATTCCGACTAAGATTGACAGGAATAGAAAAAGGCTCCCAAATACGAACGGGAGGGGTATGTTTCAGAGAATGACTTAGCAATCTATGCGGTGATTTTAGTGACATTTTATGAGATGGATTACAGATTTGACAAGTCTTTTGAGGCTGTTGGTAGTGACAGTAGCTCCAATCCAAGTACCCCTTGCGACGACACATTCTGTTCATCAAGAGCAAGTGAATTCCGTGGAAACGGAGAATGCAAAAGAAGGGTTGCCTGGATCTTCCGGGCGCCATTAAAGCTTCATTATTAATCAGTACTCCCTCCGTAAACTAATATAAAAATATTTAGAATACTAAAGTAGTGATCTAAACGCTCTTATATTAGTTTACAGAGGGAGTATGTTTTAGGTTGTTCTTCTATTTAGACAAAAATGTTTACTTTTTTTTTGTATCTGGTTATTCTATTTAGGATCATTTAAAGGTATTAGTGTACACTGTCTATCAGCGTTTGTTATCTATGTTGGTTTTGCATCAACAAAAAATTGTGCTTCAGAGTTCGCCCCACCTTTTTTTTTCCGTCCTCCGCCACTGGCGTACCTACCTCTCTCTCATATGGTAGATTATGAAAGATGCCCAATGAGTAGAGGTTTCCAATATGAAGGTGATCTAGGGAGGCCACAACAAATGGTTTTTGGGGTGGGAAGGGGAGCGGAATTTATATTAACCCTAGGTCTGTCGTCGGTCTGATTGCTTGTTGAAACGCGACAAATTTTAAACGATTTTCTAACCATGCAGTAAATCACGTCATCTTTGTGTAGAGCAAAACGGGATAGCACCGTCCAATCCTCCATCGTTGTCGTCGGCACAGTAGTTAAGGTTTGTTCTCGATAGTATAATTGCTCCAGATAGTCATTGTGCATCACTTGGGGAACATGTGTTCTCATACAATTATCATCGTTCAAACAAAATATGACAAGCATTCAAACAGACAAGCTCTAGCCCCAACCCAAACATAGTGTTTCGTACTTCTCTGCTGCACCGCCACTCCCACAAAAAAATGTGTACGTGTAGACATAGCAGCGTATGATCCAACGTAGTATGGCTCAATAAACGAAAATGCAATAGTAAACTTGCAGCAAATGAAACAGGCATGTTTAACCACCAAATCAAAGCAAACACATCTCAAACAGAGAACATGCTGGAAATAACATCTGGTGTCGCCAAATGTTTCAGTACAACAAGTACAGGCTTCAGAATCCGCAGCAGAGCCGGAGACAGTAACATTATGAAAGATACATCGCTTTCGTTCAGCAACTCGCCAACTGGGGCAAGCAAACCTTCCCGAGTCCAGTGATGATGCCAATCAGGTACTGAGGCATTGACAACCTACACGAGTTGCTTCCCGTCACTGGGTTCAGCAGAGTTGGCATGATGATCATGATGGTGATGGTGATGGCGGCGGTGGTGCCGGCTTTTGTGAGACCCCTTGCCATCATTCATCTTGTCTGGCTCGCCAGCAGCTCCATCATCCAATGACATAGAGCGGCTCCTGTGACGCTTATGGTTGTCAGAATCTGACGGCTTGTCCTCGTCGCTTGATCTGTGATGACGCTTCCTATGCCTCGACCTGATCTTGTCCTCGGATTCATCGTCTGAGGACCGGTGGCGACGTCTGCGGCTCCTAGAATGGTCCTTCCTGGTTGATCTTCGCTCATCATCATCGCTGCTGTAATCTGAAGCATCAGACTCTGACCTTGAAGAGTGTCGGCGATGCTTCCTCCTGTGCGAGTGCTTCTTCCTTCGGCGTTCTTCTTCAGATTCGCTATCATATTCATCACTGTCGCTCTCGTCACTAGAGTCTGAGCTCCTCCTCTTTGACCTGTGCTTGCGCCTCCTGGCACCATCAGAGTCAGAGTGGCCATGTTTTTTGTGCCTTTTGCGGTCCTTCCTCTTCCTGTGTTTCCGATCACTGTCGCTCTCGGATTCACTATCAGATTCTGAGGAAGAATAGCTTCGCCTCCTGTGCTTTTTCGACTTGAGCTTCTTCTCCTTTTCTTCAGTGGCCTTAATTGCTGCTTCCAGTTTCTGCTGCCATTTCAGCGGGGCTTCCTTCTTCTCGAGGAGTCTCTTCTTCTTGTCTTCGACCATCTGCAGGAACTTCTTGGCATCCATCCCAGCGAAACAGACAAAAGCTCAAAACCTGCAGGGCCGTGTAATGATGCAAGGAAGTGCATCTCATAGAAGAGGGAAAACACTGTTAGTTTACTGAACATCTAGGATTATCAAGGATGCTAGAGGAGAAGTGTGTAAATCAAATCAGTAAGTAGAGCAATAGCTTTAGACAATTCAAACAAAGATATTTTGGCAACCAAGTGACATCTCATATCAGGCATTTCAAAGCATAGTGAAGCTAATCCTTAAAACTAACAAATACTGGACAGAGCTTGGTATGTCTAAGAAAAGATTAATTAACACAAAGTAGCACTAAACTGATACATGGCATCCGCTTAACACCAAAACAGTAGCTTACAGGTTCCAAGCTGCTAGCCATTCAGATCCTACCAAAAACATATACGGCTCTGGTAACTATACAGAATCAAACTAATTAACCTGACGCATGTGACAAGGTCTGTTGATTGTTATGCATAGTGCATCAATTTAAAACTTAAATGTAATCCCAATTCTCAAACTGTAAAAGGAAAGAAAGCAAGGGACTACTGATATTTTCTTTCCAAAATAGTACCAAACTGATTCATGTAATCCACTTAATATGAAAACAGTAGCTTGATGATTCAAACTGCTAAACATTCGGAGCATAAAGAAATAGGTGGGCCAAATTTTGTTCTGCGTCTCTACTAACAACTCATGATAATAACAAGTAACCTATATGCGATGAAGCTTGTTAGTAGTTACTGGCCCATAGAATAAGACTTTCTTCCTATCGCGTCAGTTTAAACTTGAATGCGATTCCAGTTCTGAAGCTTTGAAATTCAGAAAGCTACCAATATTTTTTCCCAATATATAGCTTGTTCTCAAAGACCACAGAAGAGAACTACAATCCAAGCTTTCGCCAGCCGTTCAAACAAACTAAACCAAGCATGAGTTGACTACCGCCAGGCAGCTAGTAGGAATAACTGCAGCTGGCACTACCACAAGTACAGCGCATGCAAGCATGACTCAGCCACGCATAAGCACTAACAGATCCAATGATTGCGGTAGGTGCAGGCATATTATACACTTTCTTACCTTGTCCTTAAGTTGCAACCACCAGAGCAGAGAGAAGCCGCTCCTCCTCTTTCCTCAGCCCCAAATTCGCCTGCAATAACCACAATTCCGGTCAGGGTAAATTCCCAGGTCAAGGTAACTTGCCTCCCCACAAAGACTCTTCTAGGGAAAATCTAATATATCCGCAATTCCGGGTAATAATTCACGAGGCCACGAAATTCCGAACCAAAACCCCGTAATAACTCATGAGGAGCGCCAGATCTAAAGCCGGGGCCGGCGGCGAAAGCATAGTAAATCGCGACGAACTTCGGCAACGGCGTTTCGAAAATCCAACGCCGAAAGGGCGCAAAGAAGGTCGCCCTCTCGGCCCTGCTCGTCCGGATCTGGACCCCTGCGACGCCCGCAAGGAGCGATCTAGAGCCCTAGCGGCCGCGGCGCCGGGAGGGTCTACAATTCCCACCGAAATTGAAGAAATAGCGACCTACTGAATTTGTCGGAAGAACGCAGGGGGAGCGTAGCGACTCACCGAATTGAACGGAGACGCGCGGACGGCGGCGGCGGTTGCTGCTGCGGCGCTGGCCGGTCGCCGCCTCGGCGAGGGAGAGGATAGGAGGAGGAGGAGGAGGAGGAGGAGTGCGACTTGGCTTTGGGTTCGGCCGTTTGGTGTGGGTTGGGATGGGGGAGGCGGCTTGCCCGTGGGACGGACCCGGCGATATATGGGCGGGCGGAGACGCGGTTGGCTTTCCGGTGCCACGCTGACTGACTGGTGGGTCCTCACGCGTTTCGAGTCGGCTCACGTCTTTGCTGCTGGAAAAGACCTGGCGCCTTCCGAGCCGTTGGATGGATTCGCGTGTCACGAGCCGTCCGATCGGCGGTACAATTTGAAACATGGGCTATGCAGTGCTTGCCGTTCAGTGCGCAGGATGTTTGCACAATATAATTCACTGGGTTTTGGAGATGGTACTCAATTTCATGCCTGTGATGATGCCATGATCCCAACAAGTGCGCCAGAGAAAGCGATGACACCGAGAGATGCAAAATCTTATCTCACAGATGAACGACCTTGAAAACCCAGTGAATTAATGATGGGATGCGAAGCTAATTCAAGCTATATTTGGTCGATTGATCCAAGTGGACTACTACAAATTCCAATAGCATGATCAGGCAAGGAGGATGTTGTGGCATGAAAGTATACTAGAACGGGAACGTTTCCAACTAAAGATCCATCAAGTTGTTGCATTCACGGGCTACATACCATCCGATCAGCTGTTTAGTGCGGCTCGACCGTTGGCAACATAGGCCATATTGCGCTCTTCGTTTGCAAGATAGACCATATTGTCTAGGTCACGTCATCTCGTCTAGTCGCAGATGTACGCTTGCAACATGGACCATGCGGGGCCGTCTCCAGAAATTGGGGGCCCCGGGCGAAAACCAAAATGTGGCCTAAAATTTCAAACAATTTTCACATAACAGAAGAACTAATATGTGTAATGGGTTACACTCACTTTATTATATAATTGTAAATATGTTTTATTTATACGTTATTTACGCATATATCAAATACTAATACTAAGAAGGTAAAGGATAGCAAAGCAATAAGCGCCTCATGTTCTACCAAAAAGTAGCATTCGTCCAGTATTCAGGTTGGGAGTCTCTCATCAAATAGCTAGCAAGGACATCTGTTAGAGATCGATCCTCGACTTCAGGTCTTTGTTTCTTCCTAATTCTGGTAGATATGATGAAGGTTCAGAAACAAAATCTAACAAATTATAAGTGATCATTGATCAAACGGAATCTGATTAGTTTCAAATAGTAACTATTGCTACATAGCAAGATCATTCAAATACAAAGAAAATAAATGAAAAAGAGAACCTTGCTCTTGTGGAGATTAATACACAGTCTGTGGTCTGGCGTCCATGTATTCCTCAATACTGATCAAAGCAACGAACGGAACCACGATCCCAAACTGTTGCGTCTCCACAGCAACAAGACGATCAGTCTATGGGATCAGATGGGAGGCAACTACGCGGGCGCCGGC
This sequence comes from Aegilops bicornis, assembly GCA_021605145.1. NCBI lineage: Eukaryota > Viridiplantae > Streptophyta > Magnoliopsida > Poales > Poaceae > Aegilops > Aegilops bicornis. The sequence goes on from CM038671.1 coordinate 16,722,455, forward strand.
AAGACTGATAACGCCTCGTGTAGGGCGAGGGTTTGGTGCTTCCTCACTCGCCGATCGTCGGCCGCGAGACCGAGGCGGCAGATCGCTTCTGTTCGGCTGCAATCTCTGGAATCAGGCGATCTGTATCAACTCTTTCCTTGCTGCCATTGGGCCTTTAACCTTTGTAGTCTGCAATTTGGGCCTCTAGCAGCCCAGATGCCCGGTAAGCAGCAAAGACCACGTTTAGTAAGGGAGTTCCAGACTCAGTGAGGCAGGGTATAAAGGAAATATTGAATGTACCCAATGAAACTCTTAATGAGAAGTACTTGGGGATGCCGTCTGATATTTGAAGCTCGAAGAACGGTGCCTTTAAATATCTCAAGGACCGGCTTTGGAGCAAGGTCCAGGGGTGGATAGAGAGCACCATGTCGTCTACTGGTAAGGAAGTGCTAGTAAATCAGTGGCCCAAGCAGTGCCTGTTTTCTCTATGTCATGTTTTAAGCTACCAAGAGGATTGTGCGAACATCTAAACATGCTCATCCAAAAATTCTGGTGGGGAAGCAAGGAAGGAAAACGAAAGCCTCTTTGGGTCTCTTGGAAGGCTATGACACAACCTAAAGATATGGGGGGGCTAGGGTTTAAGGACTTTGAGCTTTTTAACCTCTCCATGCTGGCAAGGCAGGCATGGAGGTTGCTGCAGAACCCAATCACACTTTGTGCTCGTATACTCAAAAGCATATATTATCCAACTACAGATATTTTGGAAGCTGAGCTAGGGGGGCGACCTAGCCAGATATGGCGAGCAATTTTGGAAGGGAGGGATGTTCTCAAGCAGGGGCTAATCAAACGCATTGGTAATGGAGCGTCGACCAAAATTTGGGAACACAATTGGCTCCCAAGGGACGAGATGCTCAGGCCATATGGCTGCCTAACACAAAACCCCCCAACAATGGTTTCGGAGCTCATATCTAATGCTACGACATCTTGGGACAGACAACTTGTGCAAGCAACCTTTGTGCCGATGGATGCTGATATGATCTTGGGAATCCCTCTATGCACTCGGAATATGGCAGATTATTGGGCTTGGCACTATGAAAAACATGGCATCTTTTCGATCAGGTCAGCTTATAAGATGATCATCGCAACTAGACAACGCAGAGAGGCGTGGCTTGAGGGATTGGCGGGACCGTCCAGTGCCAGGGCTGATTCTGGCGCGTGGAAATCTTTATGGAGTACTTCAGTTCCGGGGAAGGTCAGAATGTTTTTGTGGAGATTATCGAAACAGTCGCTGCCTACAAACGATGTACGAGCGCACCGGCATATGGCAGATTCTAGCCTGTGCGGGTTTTGTGGAGTACAAGACTCATGGCGGCATTCTTTATTGGAATGCACCGCATCGCAGAGTGTATGGGCGTTGGGAGATGAGGAATTGCTGCATAAAATCATGGCGACTACAGAACCTAATGCAAAAAATTGGCTGTTCACTTTGATCGAGAGCTTGTCGCAGGAGAGCTTTGCCTTGCTGGCGGTCACGGCATGGGCGATTTGGCATGCTCGACGTAAAGCTATTCATGAGGCAATCTTCCAAAGTCCCCATCAGACACATTCCTTCTGAAGGAAATATGCCCTAGAGAGTGATCAAAGCATATGGTTTTATACAGACTTTTGGAGAAGCCTGTATTTACAAGAAAGTGAGTGGGAGCTCTGTAGCATTTCTGATATTATATGTGGACGACATATTATTGATTGGAAATGATATAGAATTTCTGGATAGCATAAAAGGATACTTGAATAAAAGTTTTTCAATGAAAGACCTCGGTGAAGCTGCTTACATATTGGGCATCAAGATCTAGAGATAGATCAAGACGCTTAATTGGACTTTCACAAAGCACATACCTTGATAAAGTTTTGAAGAAGTTCAAAATGGACCAGGCAAAGAAATGTTTTTTACCTGTATTACAAGGTGTAAGATTGAGTCAGACTCAATGCCCGACCACGCAGAAGATAGAGAGAAAATGAAAGATGATCCCTATGCTTCAGCCATAGGCTCTATCATGTATGCAATGCTGTGTACCAGACACTGACGTATGCTTAGCTGTAAGCTTGGCAGGAAGGTACCAAAGTAATCCAGAGTGGATCAACTGGACAGCGGTCAAGAACATCCCGAAATACACGAAAAGGACTAAGGATATGTTTCTCATATATGGAGGTGACAAAGAGCTAGTCGTAAATGGTTACGTCGATGCAAGCTTTGACACTGATCCGGACGATTCTAAATCGCAAACCGGATCGTGTTTTTATTAAGCGGTGGAGCTGTCAGTTGGTGCAGTTCTAAACAAAGCGCCGTGGCGGGATCTACATGTGAAGCGGAGTACATAGCTGCTTCGGAAGCAGCAAATGAAGGAGTCTGGATGAAAGAGTTCATTTCCGATCTAGGTGTCTACCTAGTGCATCGGGACCGATGAAGATCTTCTGTGACAATACTGGTGCAATTGCCTTGGCAAAGGAATCCAGATTTCACAAGAGGACCAAGCATATCAAGAGACGCTTCAATTCCATTCGGGACCAAGTCCAAGTGGGAGACATAGAGATTTGCAAAATACATACGGATCTGAATGTTGCAGACCCGTTAACTAAGCCTCTTCCACGAGCAAAACATGATCAGCACCAAGACTCCATGGGTGTTAGAATCATTACTATGTAATCTAGATTATTGACTCTAGTGCAAGTGGGAGACTGAAGGAAATATGCCCTAGAGGCAATAATAAAGTTATTATTTATTTCCTTATACCATGATAAGTGTTTATTATTCATGCTAGAATTGTATTAACCGGAAACATAATACATGTGTGAATACATAGACAAACAGATAGTCACTAGTATGCCTCTACTAGACTAGCTCATTAATCAAAGATGGTTGTGTTTCCTAACCATAGACATGTGTTGTCATTTGATTAATGGGATCACCTCATTAGGAGAATGATGTGATTGACATGACCCATTCCGTTAGCTTAGCACTTGATCGTTTAGTATATTGCTAATGCTTTCTTCATGACCTATACATGTTCCTGTAACTATGAGATTATGCAACTCCGTTTACGGAGGAACACTTTGGGTACTACCAAGCGTCACAATGTAACTGGGTGATTATAAAGGAGTACTACAGGTGTCTCCAAAGGTACTTGTTGGGTTGGCGTATTTCGAGATTAGGTTTTGTCACTCCGATTGCACGGAGAGGTATCTCTGGGCCTTCTCGGTAATACACATCACATAAGCCTTGCAAGCATTACAACTAAAGAGTTAGTTGTGAGATGATGTATTACTGAACGAGTAAAGAGACTTACTGCAACGAGATTGAACTAGGTATTGGATACCGACGATCGAATCTCGGGTAAGTAACATACCGATGACAAAGGGAACAACGTATGTCGTTATGCGGTTTGACCGATAAAGATCTTCGTAGAATATGTAGGAACCAATATGGGCATCCAGGTTCCGCTATTGGTTATTGACCGAGAATGGTTCTAGGTCATGTCTACATAGTTCTCGAACCCGTAGGGTCCGCACGCTTAACGTTTCGATGACAGTTCATAATAAGTTTATAAGTTTTGATGTACCGAAGGTTGTTTGGAGTCCCGGATGTGATCATGGACATGACGAGGAGTCTCGAAATGGTCGAGACATAAAGATTGATATATTGGAAGCCTATGTTTGGACTTCGTAAGGGTTCCGGATGAAAACAGGAAGTTACCGGAACACCGGGGGGTTACCGGACCCCCCGGGGGGTCTATGGGCCTTAATGGGCCATAAGAGAGAAGAGGAAGGGCCGGCCAGGCAAGCCGCGCGCCCCCCTCCCCCCTCTAGTCCGAATAGGACAAGGAGAGGGGGGGCGGCGCCCCCTTCCCTCTTCCCCCTCCCCAATCCTATTCCAACTAGGAAAAGGGGGGGGGGGGAGTCCTACTCCCGGTGGGGGGAGGACTCCTCGGCCGCCTTGGGCTGGCCGCACCCCCTTGCTCCTTTATATCTGGGCAGGGGGCACCCCAAGACACACAAGTTGATCTACGGATCGTTCCTTAGCTGCAGTGCGGTGCCCCTCCACCATATTCCACTTCGGTCATATTGTCGCGGAGCTTAGGCGAAGCCTGCGCCGGAGAAGTCATATCGTCGCGGAGCTTAGGCGAAGCCCTGCGTCGGTGGAGCATCATCATCGTCACCACGCCGTCGTCTTGTGGAACTCATCCCGACACTTTCTGGATCGGAGTCAGGGATCGTCATCGAGCTGAGCGTGTGCGTAACTCGGAGGTGCCGTCACGTTCGGTGCTTGGATCGGTCGGATCGTGAAGACGCACGACTACATCAACCGCGTTGTTATAACGCTTCGCTTTCGGTCTCACGAGTGCGTGGACGGACACTCTCCCCTCTCGTTGCTATGCCATCACCATGGTCTTGCGTGTGCGTAGGAAATTTTTGAAATTACTACGTTCCCCAACAGTGGCATCCGAGCCTGGTTTTATGCGTTGATGTCATATGCACGAGTAGAACACAAGTGAGTTGTGGGAGATATAAGTCATACTGCTTACCAGCATTTCATACTTTGGTTCAGCGGTATTATGAGATGAAGCGGCCCGGACCGACATTACGCGTACGCTTACTCGAGACTGGTTTCACCGCTCCGAGCACTCGTTGCTTAAAGGTGACGGCGGGTGTCTGTCTCTCTCACTTTAGTTGAACTGAGTGTGGCTACGCCGGTCCTTGCAAAGGTTAAAACAGCACCAACTTGACAAACTATCGTTGTGGTTTTGATGCGTAGGTAAGAACGGTTCTTGCTCAGCCCGTAGCAGCCACGTAAAACTTGCAACAACAAAGTAGAGGACGTCTAACTTGTTTTTGCAGGGCATGTTGTGATGTGATGTGGTCAAGACGTGATGCTATATTTTATTGTATGAGATGATCATGTTTTGTAACCGAGTTATCGGCAATCGGCAGGAGCCATATGGTTGTCGCTTTATTGTATGAAATGCAACGCCATGTAATTGCTTTACTTTATCACTAAGTGGTAGCGATAGTCGTAGAAGCAATAGTTGGCGAGGCGACAACGATGCTACGATGGAGATCAAGGTGTCGCGCCGGTGGCGATGGTGATCATGGCGGTGCTTGGCGATGGAGATCACAAGCACAAGATGATGATGACCATATCATATCACTTATATTGATTGCATGTGATGTTTATCCTTTATGCATCTTATCTTGCTTTGATTAACGGTAGCATTATAAGATGATCTCTCACTAAAAATTATCAAGAAGTGTTCTCTCGAGTATGCACCGTTGCCAAAGTTCGTAGTACCCGGACACCACGTGATGATCGGGTGTGATAAGTTCTACGTCCATCTACAACGGGTGCAAAACAGTTGCACACGCAGAATACTCGAGTTAAACTTGACGAGCCTAGCATATAACAGATATGGCCTCGAACACGGAGACCGAAGGTCGAACGTGAATCATATAGTAGATATGATCAACATAGTGATGTTCACCATTGAAACTACTCCATCTCACGTGATGATCGGACATGGTTTAGTTGATTTGGATCACGTAATCACTTAGATGACTAGAGAGATGTCTGCCTAAGTGGGAGTTTTTAATATGATTAATTAAACTTAAATTTATCATGAACTTAGTACCGATAGTATTTTGCTTGTCTATGTTTACTTGTAGATAGATGGCCCGTGCTGTTGTTCCGTTGAATTTTAATGCGTTCCTTGAGAAAGCAAAGTTGAAAGATGATGGTAGCAATTACACGGGCTGGGTCCGTAACTTGAGGATTATCCTCAGTGCTGCACAGAATAATTACAGCCTGGAAGCACCGCTGGGTGCCGGGCCTGCTGCTGAGCTGCGCGAGAAGTTGTGAACGTCTGGCGAGCAAAGCTGATGACTACTCAATAGTTCAGTGTGCCATGCTTTACGGCTTAGAACCGGGTCTTCAACGACGTTTTGAACGTCATGGAGCATATGAGATGTTTCAGGAGTTGAAGTTAATATTTCAAGCAAATGCCCGGATTGAGAGATATGAAGTCTCCAATAAGTTCTATAGCTGCAAGATGGAGGAGAATAGTTCTGTCAGTGAACATATACTCAAAATGTCTGGGTATAATAATCACTTGATTCAACTGGGAGTTACTCTTCCGGATGATAGTGTCATTGACAGAATTCTCCAATCATTGCCACCAAGCTACAAGAGCTTCGTGATGAACTATAATATGCAAGGGATGACCAAAACAATTCCCGAGCTCTTCGCAATGCCGAAAGTCAGCGGAGGTAGAAATCAAGAAAGAACATCAAGTGTTGATGGTCAACAAGACCACTAGTTTCAAGAAAAGGGCAAAGGAAAGAAGAAGGAAACTTCAAAAAGAACAGCAAGAAAGTTGCTGATCAAGAGAAGAAACTCAAGTCTGGACCTAAGCACGAAATCGAGTGTTTTTACCGCAAGCAGACCGACACTGGAAGCGGAACTGCCCCAAGTATTTGGCGGATAAGAAGGATGGCAAGGTGAACAAAGGTATATGTGATATACATGTTATTGATGTGTACCTTACTAGAGCTCGTAGTAGCACACAGGTATTTGATATCTTGGTTACATTGCTAATATTTGCAACTCGAAACAGGGGACTACGGAATAGACGAAACCGGCAAAGGACGAGGTGACGATGCGCGTGGGAAACGGTTCCAAAGTCAATGTGATCGCGGTCGGTGCGCTACCTCTACATCTACCTTCGGGATTAGTTTTAGACCTAAATAATTGTTATTTGGTGCCAGCGTTGAGCATGAACATTATATCTGGATCTTGTTTGATGCGAGACGGTTATTCATTTAAATCAGAGAATAATGGTTGTTCTATTTATATGAGTAATATCTTTTATGGTCACGCACCCTTGAAGAATGGTCTATTTTATTGAATCTCGATAGTAGTAATACACATATTCATAGTGTTGAAACCAAAAGATGCAGAGTTGATAATGATAATGCAACTTATTTGTGGCACCGCCGTTTAGGTCATATCGGTGTAAAACGCATGAAGAAACTCCATCTTGATGGGCTTCGGAATCACTTGATTATGAATCACTTGGTACTTGCGAACCGTGCCTCATGGGCAAGATGACCAAAACGCCGTTCTCCGGAACTATGGAGCGAGCAACTGATTTGTTGGAAATCATACATACCGATGTTTGTGGTCCAATGAATGTTGAGGCACTTGGCCGGGTATCGTTATTTTCTCACCTTCACAGATGATTTGAGCAGATATGGGTATATCTACTTAATGAAACACAAATCTGAAACATTTGAAAAGTTCAAAGAATTTCAGAGTGAAGTGGAAAATCATCGTAACAAGAAAATAAAGTTTCTACGATCTGATCGTGGAGGAGAATATTTGAGTTACGAGTTTGGTTTACATTTGAAACAATGTGGAATAGTTTACGCAACTCACGCCACCCGGAACACCACTGAGAAATGGTGTGTCCGAACGTCGTAATCGTACTTTACTTGATATGGTGCGATCTATGATGTCTCTTACTGATTTACCGCTATCGTTTTGGGGATATGCTTTAGAGACGGCCGCATTCATGTTAAATAGGGCACCATCTAAATCCGTTGAGACGACACCGTATGAACTGTGGTTTGGCAAGAAACCAAAGTTGTCGTTTCTTAAAGTTTGGGGCTGCGATGCTTATGTGAAGAAACTTCAACCAGATAAGCTCGAACCCAAATCAGGAAAATGTGTCTTCATAGGATACCCAAAGGAGACTGTTGGGTACACCTTCTATCACAGATCTGAAGGCAAGATTTTTGTTGCTAAATTCGGATCCTTTCTAGAGAAGGAGTTTCTCTTGAAAGAAGTGAGTGGGAGGAAAGTAGAACTTGATGAGATAACTGTATCTGCTCCCTTATTGGAAAGTAGTTCATCACAAGAAACAGTTCCTGTGACAACTACACCAATTAGTGAGGAAACTAATGATGATGATCATGAAGCTTCAGATCAAGTTACTCTTGAACCCAGAGGGTTAACCAGAGTAAAATACGCACCAGAGTGGTACGGTAATCCTATTACGGAAGTCATGTTACTTGACCATGACGAACCTACAAACTATGAAGAAGCGATGGTGAGCCCAGATTCGCGAAATGGCTGGAAGCCATGAAATCTGAGATGGGATCCATGTATGAGAACAAAGTATGGACTTTGGTTGACTTGCCCGATGATCGGCAAGCCATTGAGAATAAATGGATCTTTAAAAGAAGACCGACGCCGATGGTAATGTAACTGTCTACAAAGCTCGACTTGTTGCGAAAGGTTTTCGACAAGTTCAAGGGGTTGACTACGATGAGACTTTCTCACCCGTAGCGATGCTTAAGTCTGTCCGAATCATGTTAGCAATTGCCGCATTTTATGATTATGAAATTTGGCAAATGGATGTAAAACTGCATTCTTGAATGGATTTCTAGAAGAAGAGTTGTATATGATGCAACCAGAAGGTTTTGTCGATCCAAAGGGTACTAACAAAGTGTGCAAGCTCCAGCGATCAATTTATGGTCTGGTGCAAGCCTCTCGGAGTTGGAATAAACGCTTTGATAGTGTGATCAAAGCATATGGTTTTATCTGAGACTTTTGGAGAAGCCTGTATTTACAAGAAAGTGAGTGGGAGCTCTGTAGCATTTCCGATATTATATGTGGACGACATATTATTGATTGGAAATGATATAGAATTTCTGGATAGCATAAAAGGATACTTGAATAAAAGTTTTTCAATGAAAGACCTCGGTGAAGCTGCTTACATATTGGGCATCAAGATCTATAGAGATAGATCAAGACGCTTAATTGGACTTTCACAAAGCACATACCTTGATAAAGTTTTGAAGAAGTTCAAAATGGACCAGGCAAAGAAATGTTTTTTACCTGTATTACAAGGTGTAAGATTGAGTCAGACTCAATGCCCGACCACAGCAGAAGATAGAGAGAAAATGAAAGATGATCCCTATGCTTCAGCCATAGGCTCTATCATGTATGCAATGCTGTGTACCAGACCTGACGTATGCTTAGCTGTAAGCTTGGCAGGAAGGTACCAAAGTAATCCAGGAGTGGATCAACTTTGGACAGCGGTCAAGAACATCCCGAAATACGAAAAGGACTAAGGATATGTTTCTCATATATGGAGGTGACAAAGAGCTAGTCGTAAATGGTTACGTCGATGCAAGCTTTGACACCGATCAGACGATTCTAAATCGCAAACCGGATACGTGTTTTTATTAAACGGTGGAGCTGTCGGTTGGTGCAGTTCTAAACAAAGCGCCCGTGGCGGGATCTACATGTGAAGCGGAGTACATAGCTGCTTGAAGCAGCAAATGAAGGAGTCTGGATGAAAGAGTTCATTTCCGATCTAGGTGTCTACCTAGTGCATCGGGACCGATGAAGATCTTACGTGACAATCTTGGTGCAATTGCCTTGGCAAAGGAATCCAGATTTCACAAGAGGACCAAGCATATCAAGAGACGCTTCAATTCCATTCGGGACCAAGTCCAAGTGGGAGACATAGAGATTTGCAAAATACATACGGATCTGAATGTTGCAGACCGTTAACTAAGCCTCTTCCACGAGCAAAACATGATCAGCACCAAGACTCCATGGGTGTTAGAATCATTACTATGTAATCTAGATTATTGACTCTAGTGCAAGTGGGAGACTGAAGGAAATATGCCCTAGAGGCAATAATAAAGTTATTATTTATTTCCTTATACCATGATAAGTGTTTATTATTCATGCTAGAATTGTATTAACCGGAAACATAATACATGTGTGAATACATAGACAAACAGATAGTCACTAGTATGCCTCTACTAGACTAGCTCATTAATCAAAGATGGTTGTGTTTCCTAACCATAGACATGTGTTGTCATTTGATTAATGGGATCACCTCATTAGGAGAATGATGTGATTGACATGACCCATTCCGTTAGCTTAGCACTTGATCGTTTAGTATATTGCTAATGCTTTCTTCATGACCTATACATGTTCCTGTAACTATGAGATTATGCAACTCCCGTTTACCGGAGGAACACTTTGGGTACTACCAAACGTCACAACATAACTGGGTGATTATAAAGGAGTACTACAGGTGTCTCCAAAGGTACTTGTTGGGTTGGCGTATTTCGAGATTAGGTTTTGTCACTCCGATTGTCGGAGAGGTATCTCTGGGCCTTCTCGGTAATACACATCACATAAGCCTTGCAAGCATTACAACTAAAGAGTTAGTTGTGAGATGATGTATTACGGAACGAGTAAAGAGACTTACCGGTAACGAGATTGAACTAGGTATTGGATACCGACGATCGAATCTCGGGTAAGTAACATACCGATGACAAAGGGAACAACGTATGTCGTTATGCGGTTTGACCGATAAAGATCTTCGTAGAATATGTAGGAACCAATATGGGCATCCAGGTTCCGCTATTGGTTATTGACCGAGAATGGTTCTAGGTCATGTCTACATAGTTCTCGAACCCGTAGGGTCCGCACGCTTAACGCTTCGATGACAGTTCATAATGAGTTTATAAGTTTTGATGTCTTGAAGGTTGTTCGAGTCCGGATGTGATCATGGACATGACGAGGAGTCTCGAAATGGTCGAGACATAAAGATTGATATATTGGAAGCCTATGTTTGGACTTGGAAGGGTTCGGATGAAAACAGGAAGTTATGAACACCGGGGTTACGGAACCCCGGGGGTCTATGGGCCTTAATGGGCCATAAGAGAGAAGAGGAAGGGCCGGCCAGGCAAGCCACGCGCCCCCCTCCCCCCTCTAGTCCGAATAGGACAAGGAGAGGGGGCGGCGCCTCTTCCTCTTCCCTCCCCAATCCTATTCCAACTAGGAAGGGGGGAGTCCTACTCGGTGGGAGTAGGACTTCTCCAGCGCCCCCTTGGGCTGGCCGCACCCCTTGCTCCTTTATATCTGAGGCAGGGGCACCCCAAGACACACAAGTTGATCTACGGATCGTTCCTTAGCCGTGCGGTGCCCCCTCCACCATATTCCACTTGGTCATATTGTCGCGGAGCTTAGGCGAAGCCCCGCTACCGGAGAAGTCATATCGTCGCGGAGCTTAGGCGAAGCCCTGCGTCGGTGGAGCATCATCATCGTCACCACGCCCGTCGTCTTGTGGAACTCATCCCGACACTTTCTTTGGATCGGAGTCCGGGATCGCCATCGAGCTGAACGGTGCGTAACTTCGGAGGTGCCGTGACGTTCGGTGCTTGAATCGGTCGGATCGTGAAGACGCACGACTACATCAACAGCGTTGTTATAACGCTTCCGCTTTCGGTCTCACGAGTGCGTGGACAGACACTCTCCCCTCTCGTTGCTATGCCATCACCATGGTCTTGCATGTGCGTAGGAAATTTTTTGAAATTACTACGTTCCCCAACACCTTCATCACAAGTTTCATGGCAGAGCTCGGTGTGATTAATGATTCAAACCGATGCCCCCGACAAGGAGTGAGCCAACCGCGGCAACAAAGACAGAATCCCAAGAAACCACCTCCCAGAGCATACAAGATACATGTTGATGCATCTGTTCACGCCAGAAGAGGAGGAGCGGCAGCTGCAGTTTGCAGAGATGAAGCAGGGAATTATATTGGGGCTTCGGCGTTGGTCCTGGAGGGTGTCATAGATCCTGCATCTTTGGAGGCGATAGCATGCCGGGAGTTGTTGTGCTTGGCGAAGGACCTCAACATCCACAACTTTGTCATCGCATCTGATTGCAAACAGGTTGTGTCGGATATTGGCAACAATACGGGAGGAAGATATGGAGCAATTATCAGTGAGATTCGCCTTAGAACTATTAATGTCCATTGTAAATTTACTTTTGAGTGTCGTGCTGCGAACTATGAAGCACACGGTTTAGCTAAATTTTCCCTTTTTAGAGGTCCCGGTCGTCACGTCTGGTTTGGCGTTCCGTACAACCAGATCCGTATCCCACTTCGGGTGGATTTTGATGAATAAAGTTATTTATCACCCCTCAAAAAAAAAGCAAAGACCACGTAGTCACGACTCACGACTCCTGTACACATACGTTGGTTTCCTGGGTTTTTTAGCGAGATGTTTCAACATATGTTGGTTTTGTTTAACGGAAGGGAGGCATCGAACGAAGCGGTTTTCCTCTCGACGGGGCCCCACAATTTTGGAGGCCATGTGCGATCGCTCACCTCGCTCCCCCTCATTGGCGGCCCTGCATGTGGCAGTCATCTCCAACTTGCATAATGTTGCGAACACATGGACCTTTAGTCACCAATTGCAACACCAACATGGACCATGTTGCAGAAACCTTTAGCAACGACGACGATGACAACACCAAGCAGTCAGCTCGACGCGGCTACACCTCTAACTTGTAACATCCCCGCGGGGAGCGGCAATGCCGTTGTGGGGATGGGAGGAGGAGGTGACAGAGAAAACTTGCATAGGTGGTGCCGGTTGGCTCCAACTCCATGCCAATGAGACAAAGAAAGGAGCTTCTCGGGGAAGACAGGATGTGGTTGGAAGAGGATTCTAGAGGGTATAAGGTGGAGGGAGAGTTGTGCGGGGCCCACAAAGCATGTGTGGCGTGTTGGAGGGGTGCTCTTTGCGGGAGTTTCAACGGGCCCCTAAACACGATGTCTCTATTCCTTCTTTTTGAGAAATCTACCTTAGAGCTCCGCTTGTCTCCCTTCCTTTTCTTTGAGATCAACTTATACAAATTCAGTTTTCAAGCAACTTACAAATAGCTCACGCATACATCGAACAACTTATTTTGTTATCCATGCACAACTTTTTAAGAATCCTGTAATCTGGGGTCTTGCCAAGTCATTACACTCGCCAAGATCTTTTGCCCAATGTGAATTTCATGCCATGCATATGCTAGTACAACCTCGGCTCATACATCTATATGTAGATAAATCTAAAATGAGTAATTCGGGACTGTGGGAGTATTAAACTCGGGTTTTGGTAAGATTTCAGTTTAGACCATTTATGCTCAAACAGGGAAAGATTAGAAAGCAACCCAGTATCCGATACTTATATAATTAAATATCCTTTTCCGAAGTTCAGATTATGTAAGAAGACGTGGAACCACGGGCGTGCAGAACCGATATATGCATGCGCTCCGACCAGTCCTGCTCTGCCGACACACACTCCACTGCTCCGGCTACTGAGCGATCTGAACCAAGATGAGCCATGTCGTCCAGATCGTGTCCCGGCGCATGGTCTTGCCGGAGCCGACGCCTTGGCTGCCGTCGGAGCCAGAGACGACCATCGACCTGACGCCGTGGGACCTCCGGATGATCACCGTGGAGTACACCCAGACGGGCGTCCTCCTGCCCAAGCCCCCCGCCACGGGAGAGCACGGTCACCACGCCCTTGTCGTCGAACGCCTCACGTCGTCCTTCGCGCGCGCGCTGGGCCGCTTCTACCCCTACGTCGGCCGCCTTGTCGTCACGCCGGGCGGGGAGGCTGGGAGCATCTCCGTCTCGCTCCGCTGCAGCATGGAGGGCGCCGAGTTCGTCCACGCCGTGGCTCCCGGTGTCACCGTGGCCGACGTCGTCGCGCCGCTGTACACGCCCGGGGTGGTCCGCTCCTTCTTCCCGCTCGACGGACTGCTCGGCGTGAACGCCGTGGCGGGCTCCCACCCGGTACTGGCAGCGCAGGTCACCGAGCTCGCCGACGGTGTCTTTGTCGCCATGTCGCTCAACCGCGCGGTTGGTGACGGGACGGCCTTCTGGCACCTCTTCAACACCTGGTCCGAGATCAGCCGTCGTCTGAGTGACGACGCCACCATCTCCTCGCCGCTGCCGGTGCACCGGAGGTGGTTCCTTGACGGCTGCCGTGTCCCGATCCCTCTCCCATTCGCCAAAGTGGAGGACATTGCCAGCTATGGGCACCCATCATCGGTGCAGCCGCAGGACTGCTTCCTCCATTTCTCCGCGGAGAGCGTAAAGAAGCTCAAAGCGAAGGCGAACGCCGAGGCGTCCGCCACCATCTCCTCCTTGCAGGCGCTGCTGGCGCACCTGTGGGTCGCGGTGTGCCGAGCCAGGAGGCTGGCGCCGGACCAGAGCACAACGTACGTGCTCCTCGTCGGATCCCGGGGCCGGGTAGCCGGCATACCGGCGGGCTACGCGGGCAACGCCGTGGCACGCGCCGAGGCGACGTCCACGGCCGGCGAGATCCTGGAGAGGGGGCTGGGCCGGGCCGCGTCGCTGCTGAACAAAATGGTGTCGTCGCTCGACGAGGCGAGCGAGAGGGACAGGCTGGCGTCCTGGGCGCGTAACCCGAGCTTCGCGTGCACGTCGGCGCCGCCCGCGGCGCTGGTGGTGACCGGGAACTCGCCGCGGTTCGACGTGTACAGGAACGACTTCGGGTGGGGCGGGCCGGTGGCCGTGCGGCGCAGCTCGGCGAACAAGATGGACGGGACGGCGACGGTGTTCCAAGGTAGGGGCGGCGGTGGGAGCATGGCCCTGGAGGTGTGCCTTGCCCCGGAGGTGCTCGCGAGGCTCGTCACCGACGACGAGTTCATGAGCGCGGTGAGCACGGCCACGGCGTGATCCATCAAGCTTCTTCTTGCTGGCCGTGTCCGGGCGTGGTTGACAGGGACAGGTGAAAATGTTACGTGCTTGCTTGGAGCAGATCAACATTTGACAGTGACAGATTATACTACTACATGCCAACTGCTCAAATAATGCCGCCTTATGCTGATTGAGGCCGTCGAGTCATGTTAAGTGTAATGTGGAAGCTCTCCAAATAGAGTTTTCAATGTTCATCCATGTAAGCTAAATTATCTATTTTTTCTGGTTCCCATTCATGATGGTTGATTTAAAGCTGGAAGAAAAATACATCCGTGCTAGCATCCCTATCTACCGAAAAAGACTTCCCCCGCTTTATATATAAAGATGCATAGTAAAACTAATACATGGTGATGAGGAGATCCTCCTACAAAGTAGATCAATGAGAAAACACAAAAGAAATGGAGAATCCACACACTAACACAAAGTAACCTAGACTACCGACAACAAGAGACAGAACAACTCCTCCAAGGGAAAACACCAGGCCTAGTTGCAACACTCACAACCAAGTTGTCGCCGGAGAGGGCCCCCCGCCTCTTGCTTTGGATCATGAAGCCTCGAGTCTCTCCCTGTAGACATCAAGGACCACGAGCGCTGCCAATGAGGACCCATGCAGAAGATAAGTAGGTAAGTGCAACCGTCCCACACCAGTGCCGAAGAAGCTTCAAGACAGGATCAGAAAATAACCGTCGATGGCGGCACAACACGCCGGAGGCAACCTGAGCTCCAGGACGATGCTCCCAGGAGAGAGACGATGCATGCCACGGAACGCCTCCTCCTTCACATGCATGCCACGGGACGTTGTCGCCGCCATGTAGCCCCTCCTCCAATCACCACGCGTGCAGCCGCTAGCAAGGACAATGGTGAGGCAACCAGGGCCTAGCCATGCCGCCGCACGTGGCTTTGCCTTCTATTTGGCAAGGGTGGAGCCGCCATCAACGGCGAACGACAAGAAGGCCACCAGCCCGCCATGTTATCGTCCCTCTTGCTACTTCGGGAGGCTTTCACCTCTGCCACAGCCGGCGAGCTGCCAATGTTTTTTTGTTACCGTTCAAAATGTTTGCCAAGTGTCAAAGAACGTGTGCCTGGCATAACACCAGCATTGTTCGCCCCATTCCGCCTACCCCTTTTGTTTGTTGAGTGCCTATTTTTAAGTAGACTTTGCCGAGGGCCGACAGATGACACATGGAAAACTCCACTTTGCTGATAGGATGTATGTTGAGTAGGTTTTGCCGAGTGTGCCACCCGACAAAGCCTTGCTGAGGCAATCGACCTTTGCGCCGTATACTCGGCATCAAAGCTCTTTCTTGAAGTGCTTTTATTTTTCGGCCATGCATTCTGCAAATAATTCGAAGATTGGCTAAAACCTTTTCTGTAATAAGTGAGAGCACCTGGAAATTCAGTTTGGTTCGTTTTTTCACTTGACATCTTGGTTGTAAGTAACACACCATGACTTTAGAAGACAATCTCAGTCCTACACTTGCAGGGCTTGGGCAGGTGCATCTTGGGACGACAGAGTATATATAGAATCCAACAGAAAGTTAGATCCACTCCACGTACCATACATGATTTACACACCCAACCCAATGTTTGCTACTGATCAAAATGTTTGTCGAGTGTCAAAGAACCGGCTCTCGGCATAACACCAGCAATACGTGGCACCAACATCATTCGCCCCGATCTGCCTACCCCTTCTCTTTGCGAGTGTCAGCAAAGACTTTGTGGAATGCCCGGCGGGCGACAAGTGGCAAACTAAGTTATTTACCCAAAACAATCACACTCGAGACTAGGGTAACAACTTAGTACCACATTGAAGGCAAGACACAAAAAACATCGAAAATGTGCCTAATGCGTAACGCAGAGCACTGCTGCTCGAATTTGACCATGGAAATAGAAAAATTGACAGATGGGGCCCGAGTGCCGGGATGATGTGGTGTGCTTGTGTGGACAATATGCCGACTTCAACTGGGGTCCCACCTGTCAATGACAAAGTGTTTATTTTTGTCATCTTTTCTTTTTTATTTCTTTCTCTTTTTTCTGTACGGGCATTTAACCGAACACCTTGTGAGTGAGCACTGGACACGAACATCACCGGCACCACCACCACTGAGGACATGTGCAGCGGTAACGCCTGGCCAGCATCTCTCTTGGCTGCCGTGGGCGAGCACCTCCGGGTGACCAGCACACGTCTGTTGGCCGCGTCGTGGAAGTGGCCGCTCGTCAGAGGTGGACGCAGACATGACCGGCGCGGGATCTCGCCGGAGCTCAGCTGCGCGACCCCGCCTCCTCGCTCCCAATCCTGAGCGTCATCGCCGCCGTGGAGCTCCACGCCGCCAACACCGACCGCCGCCAACGTTCAACAACCGGAGCGCCGCCGCCACGTGCCTACCCTCCTTTTTCTCTTCCGGCCAAGTAGGGGGGTGACGCGGTTGAGCACCTCTCCACCACCGGAGCATGGTGGCATGTGTTTTCTGTTATGGGAGCTATTGGCCTGCATCGCTCCTTGCCGCCGCCGGCGAGCACCTCCCCACCGGAGCTCCTGTCCTATGCGTGACAGATTGAAGAGATGGGGAGGAAGAAGGAAGTGGATGGATGACAGGGGGGACCTAGGTCCATCTCAGCAAAATTTCCACATAGGCATGCCATGTCGGCCTTACAGGTAAGGCCAACCAGTCAGTTTGACTGTTTTCGCAAGGTTATTCGACTATCAGTGCTCCGCCTTACGCATTAGGCACATTTTTGGCGATTTTTTGTGCCCTGCCTTCAATGTGGTACCAAGTTGTTACTCTAGTTCCAAGTATGGTGGTTTTGGGTAAATATAACTAGCAAACTCCATTATGCTGATAGGGTGTATGTTGAGTAGGCTTTGTCGAGTATGACACCCGACAAACCCTTTGCTGAGGCAATCGACCTTCGCCGTGTATTCCATGTACTCGACATCTAAGCTCTATCTTGGAGTGTGTTTATTTTTCAGCCATGTATTCCAGAAATTCAAAGATAGGCTTAGCCAATGTTGACTGTTGAGTCCTTTGATGTAATCAGTGGGAGCACCTGCAAGGCTGCAAATTCAGTTCGGTTCACTTAGTCACTTGACATCTAGGTTGTAAGTAACACACCATAACCTTTTTTTTAAGTGAACACACCATAACTTTAGAAGACAATCTCAGTCCTAAAGTTGTAGGGCTTGGACAGGTGCATCTTGGGACAGCAGAGTATAATATACTCTCTCCGTCCCAAAATAAGTGTCTTGAGCTTAGTACAAATTTGTATTAGAGCTAGTACAAAGTTGAGACAATTATTTTAGGACGGAGGGAGTAGAATCCAACAGAAAGTCAGAAGTTCCAATCCACGTGCCATACATGATTTACACACCCATCACCCATCAGATCAGATGATATCTTTGGAGTCCACAGGGAGGTCCAAGAGCCACGGGAGATGAACGTTGGTGAGCTTGGTCCTGCTGGTGATCCCGCGCGACTTGTTCTTTGCCTTCTTGGGCTTCGGGTGCCGGCCATGGAGCTGCTCCGCCGCACGCCGCTTCACAGTGTCGGTGGCCGGCCTCTCGCCGTTCTTCCGAAGCTCCTTCTCGATGTCGATCATCTCCCGCGGCAGCTTGATGTCGTGGAACAGCTTCTTGAGCTCGGGGTCCACCCCCATCTTCGACCTCGGGTCGTCGTTCGGGTACGCGATGATGCCTCCCTCGCCCGGTAGCAGATAGACGTCACCCGAGGATTTCAGGGCCTGCAGATCTTCCAGTACGGCTGGATACGCGTCCTCCACCTCGGACGCCGGGAGGCCGTCGGGCAAGCTCTTGATCAGTGTCAGCAGCTCGCCTTTGCCCTTGACGTCGTGCGTGGGCTTGTAGGAGTAGCGCCGCCCGTCGAAGCGCACCTTGACGTTGTTCCTGAGGCTCTCGGCGAGGGTCCTGTTGCCGTCGATGTGGACGTAGGTCCGTTGGTTGATCTGATGCGTCGTGAGGGCTTCCCTCGTCTTGTCGAGCAGGTCGATCACGGTTTTCATCTGGTGCCCGACGGTGGACGTCCTCACTTCGTTGATCTTCCGTAGCCGCGCCGTGTCATCGGAGAACCTGACAACGGCGGCAGGCGCAGGCGCGGGCGGGGATGGCTTGGCCGCCGGCCGTGGAGTTGGAGCGGGCTGCCGCTGGGACGGCTTAGTGGATGAGGAGGAGGAGGAGGTTCTGGTTGCGGCGATGGCGGACAGAACCGCCTGGTTCCTCTCCTGCAGCAGCTGGAACCTGGCGAGGCTCTCGTTCAGCGCCATCTGGAAGCCTGAACCTGGTCGAAGCGTCGGCCGGCGATGGCCCGGGCAGCACGTACGTATATCCGTGTACGTGCTGATCGAGAGAGTTTGGAGCGCCGGCGATGGTGAACGGCCGGGCGGGTCGAGGGTTTCACGTACGTAGGTATGCTGGACTTTGACCAATATTTATAGACCCAGGGAGGATCGCGAGTCTAGTTCGGATCGGACTTTGACTCCTACACGGTTGTGTAGTAGGTTAGCTTAGCCATCCAATCCGATTTCAATTAGGAGTAGTACTTTTGTACTCCCTCCGCCCCATAACGTAAAATGTATTTTGACATTACCCTAGTATCAAAAAATGTCTTACATTATGAGACGGAGGTAGTACAAATTTGCTGAAAAATCACGGCTTCTAGCTAATATGTAGAGAACTTTCAACTATTGTGACGCAACAAAACTTCTGTCACAGGACCATAAACATGTCCAGCATAGGCCATACGATTTTACTAGACCCAGAATATGTGAACCAAGGCCGCGCCTTGAAAAACAGGTTACATGCTTTTGGCCTGGTTGTGCCGCATACCCAGACATAATCGCCGACTCATCTAAAAAAACATAATCCCTGACAGTTTATTATCTTTGTGGAAGTTGGGAAAACCAGTGCCAGTTATATTTCCAATTATGAAATAAATATGGCCCACCTCAAATGCAGTCATGTATGGAAAAAAGATCCACCACAGCAATCAACAATGCATGGGATTTTTTTCATTTGATTATTATACTTATATTAAATCAATATTTTTACAACTATACATGATCAAATATAATAATTCATAATTTTGAATTTTGGTTCTAATATTATCAGCCCAAATTTTCATCAACCAATTCCCGCAGCAATGCGCGGGGTAACATCTAGTATACCAAGGCCTCTGGTTGTGGGCTGGTGCAAGACATCAAAGATCTCTTCAAACCGAAGTTACTTAATTTCACAAACCTAAATTTCTCTTTTTGCTTAGGGAGTAAATCTAGGTCTAAGTGTAATAGCTTCTTTCCTTCTACCGTCTGCCGTAATGCTTGTAACGACTTTGGTAAGGCATCCTTTTGTTGAAAGGATTCTAAAGACACAAGATTGGATAGGCATGCATGGGTAAAACAAAGGAGTAAAACGTAGGAATTTTACCAACTTGGATATATATTTTTTTAGAACATAGACGTTAAGGGCGTCCGGCTTTAAATTAATAAAGCCCATAACTAGGCAGCGTGACAGAATAGTCTTAGGACAAACAGAACGAGCGCGGAGGCTCAGGCCACATGAACGCGGTGACACGAGAAGTTCGGGACCGGCCATAGGCCAGATGCAGTTCGCAGCGAGTCTATTACAAGCCGAAGGCCAAGAGCATAGAGCACGCAGGCTCGCTCACGAGACAAAAGATCCACTTCACGGCGTAGAAGTGGCGGTTGGCTCCCTAGCCAAAACGTAGACCTGGCGAAGACGATCTTGAGCTTGCTTCATCCTTTAAGCATCCTTGCGCCTCACCAACGGACTCCACTGCTGCAGAAGAATGTTGCATTTGTAAATTATGTTAGCAGGGTGAGAAGGGAAGATTCCTTCGATTGCTAGTTTGTTCCTACTGAGCCAAATGGCCCAAGCCAAGGCTCCTAAGCAACTCCAAAGCACACGCTTATTGCCTCCTTGCACCGAGTCGACTATGGCCACAAGATCGGCGACCGAGTGAGGGTCCCAGGAGGTGTTCGCCGCTGCACGGACGACACTCCAGGCAAAACGCGCAAGGGGGCAGCGGAAGAAAACATGATTCGCATCTTTCGCAGTGTTACATGTCGCACACAAGCCGGTTGACGGGCCGTTGCGCTTGGCAACGTTTGCCGAAGTAGGCAGTCTATTGCGAAACAATTGCCAAAAGAACACCTTTATCTTAAGCGGAATGCGCGAGTTCCACAAACCCTTCGGCATCTGGAAGGCCGGGCCCTGGCACAACCTACGATATAAAGATTTTACCGTAAATTTGCCGGACTGGGTGAGAGCCCACGAGACCGTATCCGCGGAAGATGACAGTGACACCGAGTGAATTAGGCTAAGCAATTCCACTAAGTGTGTGTGTGTTCTGGCCCCGATAACTCACGACGAAAATGGATCGCCGGAGGGCTAACGGACAGAGCCGTCGCAACCGTTTGTTCCGGGTTGACAGGCAGGACGTAAAGGTCCTGGAATTGGGACCAGAGAGGCTACGATCCCACCCAAAGATCGAGCCAGAAGCGGACCGAGCGGCCGTTGCCAACCGCAAACTTGGCAACTAAGGCGAAAGCCGGGCGTACCTTTTGAAGATCATTCCAGAAAGGTGACCCCGCGTCGTACCCTCGAAAAAGTTACCAACTTGGATATTTGGTTCACAGGAGTAGGAAAAACACAGAAATCCTAATAAATAGAGTCAAATTAAAGCGAAACCATATGGAAAATATAATTAGCATGTTATTATGCCACTAAAAATCTTAGTCGCATTTTTCGTGCATAGGTTTTTTTAGAGAAGTCCTAAATTGTAAAATTCTTGCATTTTTTCACTAATGGAGACCAAAGAAAAAAAATCTACAGTTTTCCTTTGTTACTTTCCGTTGAACAAATGGCTTGAATAATGTCATGGCAGGAAAAGAAAATCTATGTATATCATCCATTTTCCTTTGAATCAAAGGAGAGGTCTAAGACTACCCAAGTATTCTTTCCCCGTCAATCTCGAAAAAAACACTTGTATGACAGTTCCCCCTACCAGATATCAGTGCATGGGGAATGTTGCCATCATTATTTATGCATGCTTGGAATTAGTGCATGGGGAAGTGGGGAGTGGAAGTCGAAACAGAATTCTCCTTGGCTTCTTCGACTAGCACACGACCAGGAGCATATATACTGCTGGGTACTCTAGCGATCGGAACGTTCATCTCCAGTGCCCTGCCAAGCAAAAGCTAGCCTAGAAACGGAAGATCTCGAGTCCAAGATGAGCAGGCGGGTGCCGGGGAAGGAGGAGGCCAGCAACGCGACCGTGGATCTGGTAGCTTTCAACTGCCCCAGATGCTCGCGACCCCTCAAGCCTCCGGTCTACCAGGTTCGTGCCGTGAAAGAAAATCCAACATCGGCTGATTTGTTTCTTTTCAATCTGCTGCATGTACGCACTCATGCTGATGCAGGACACGGCAGGGAGGCTTGTATGCTCTTGTTGCTACGACAAGGTCCCCAGAACGCCACAGCTGGGTCCGTCGACGCGGTACAGTCGCTGCTTCACGGTGGAGCGCATGCTGGAGTCGGTCCGGCTCCCGTGCTCCAACGCCTCGCGCGGCTGCGCCGCCATGACGCCGTACCACCGGTGGGCCGATCACGAGAGCAGCTGCCCCCACTCATCGTCCCAGCCCCTGCCCCGAGGCGTGTTCAGAGCGGCGAAGATCCGAATGCCCTATTTTCATGCTAATTAAAATAGAGCGGGACGCCTTGTACGCGGTACTACGTACTACCTCTTGTCCCAAAATATAAAAACTGCAGTAACGTTTTATACTTGGGTACACAGGAGTAGTAGTACATTATCTAAGAAACTTGACAGTAAACTTGCAAATTCTTTACTTAAGTGTTGTACTCCTAAATCAGCTTGCATCAGCTACTGCAATACTTCAAGGAGTACAAATACTGAAAACTGAGACAGTGCAAATCTTATTGAATTTCAAAGCTCAAGTACAGTACAAATTTCAGAGTTCACAGTTCAAATACTCCATCCATTAACTTCAGAGTTCAGAGTACAATACAAATATTACTGAATTTCAGAGCTGGACTTCTTAAATTTTGAGACAGTACACATCTTACTGAATCTTACTCCTAATGCATCCACCAACTAATCTGGGTCTGATCCACTAACTAATCCTACTCCATCCAGTCTCACTAACGCATCCACTAACTAATCCTACTCCATCCATCCATCCAGCCTTTGGAGTACAAGAAGAATCCATTCATTACAGCAAGCTCAAGCATCAAACAAACCTCATGGCGTCGGCGTCGGCGTGGTCGGGGAAGTCCAACTCACGGCAGCGTCCAGATGCGGCTCCAGCTCCTCATCATGGCAACGTCCAGATGCGGCTCCAACTCCTCCCGCTCAGGCTCCGGCTCCTCATGCCGCCGGCCCAGGGCCGGCCCTGGGGCATGGGCAGGGGGGCGACGGCCCAGGGCCCAGCCCAGGGAGGGGCCCATGATGTAGTGCACATATATAATATAGCCGAGCAAAAATAAATGAGAAAAAAAAATTATGAGAGAAGAAAAACGAGATGAGGTAGGCCTATCAAATAGCAGGTAGCGATTAGCGAAGCGTCACGCACGCCGCACGGCAGGGCCGCTTGTTTCGATTGTGAAACAAATCAATCGAAGATCTCGCGGACGCCTCGCTCGTGTTCGATCCTCTCGTCGCTGTGGTCGCCTCGGTCACCGCTGTGCGCGTCGCCCGCCGTGCGGCAATCCAGCAGCCGCAGCCCGCAGCAGTACGTATACGTATGTATGTGAGCAGTTAGCGCAGCCCACAACAGTACGTATACGTATCCATGCATAACTCTCTGTACCATGTTCCTGATCCATCCCTGCAAACCCCAATTTCAGTAGTTTCTTTTTTTTAGAACATATTCAACTATTCATCCATGATCCATCCTCTAATTTCAGTGTTCACGAAGTTCCAAATTTTATTGTATAGTTTTCGAATTCAATCTTTCATAGTATGTATTCAACTATCCTTTTTTTTGTCATTCTATGCATATGTCTAGGGTTCCAATCATTCAAATCATCCGATGTATAAATTTCTAATTCCTTGAATAATTTTTTCTTCATAATATTAGGACATTAGCCCGCCATATTGCCTAAGAAGCATTTGTCAGTTGCTCAAACAAGGAGAAAAAAGATAGAAAGGGATCTGAAGATTCAACAACTGAAGGGTACTTAAGTACTCCCTTCGTTCCTAAATAATTGTCTTTCTAGCCATCTCAAATGGACTACAACATACGGATGTATGTAGACATGCTTAGAGTGTAGATTCATTTATTTTGCTCCGTATGTAGTCACTTGTTGAAATCTCTAGAAAGACAATTATTTAGGAACGGAGGGAGTATTATTGTTGTCGATGGAGTCAGTTGAATTTGGTTCTTATTTGAGGTAATCATATCATGTTACTTTCAATTTTCTATCTTTTACTATTTCTGTCGTAATATGGCATTGTCCAACAATTATTATGTTTAAGTTTATGTACCACGCACGCGCATACATATATATGATCTTAGGACATAGGGGCACATGGCATCAAGTTCGCCTAGGGCCTCCCGAAACACAGGGCCGGCCTTGCGCCGGCCGACGCCGCTCGGGCTCCACTTCAGCGCCTCCTTCACGCCTCTCCACAAAGCAGATCGAGCGCCAGCGCACTGAGGTCTAGCGCCAGTGCATGCTGATCCAGCTCCTCCTCGCCCAGCAGCGTGCCGCCGACGCATAAAAATGGAAGCTTTGTATCTCTGCCGCAGGCGGATTAGCGGTGCGACATTAATTAGGGTGGTGGAGAGCGGTGAGCTAGACGGCGGTGCAGAGCAAGATGCCGTCGAGAGTGAGAGAGAGGGAGCATCGACAAGTTGAGGGCGGCGACGGGGAGAGGACGGCATCCCATGCGAGAGAGAGAGGCGAGTGGTGGGAGCGAGTGGGGAGAGAGCGACTGGTGAGGGTAGAAAGGGAAAGTCGCGAAAATTTGTAGTGTGGTAAAGTTTGCACTACAGATCGTTAAACGACCTACATTTCGGAACAGAGGGAGTATATAGTATTTTATTATACTATAACATCCATTTATAGTAAACTTTTTTATTTATTTATGTACTCAACATATAATATAACTTGATTTCTATTATACACAAAATAATACATAATAATACTAAATACTACTGTTGTTGACATTATATGCAATATAAACTTCTCTAAATATAAGACTTATGTTGTGTGAAAAAGTTGTGTTGTTTCCTTCTCAATGCACATGCCCTTCAAAACACTTAGCTATATATAGCAACTTCCTCCTGATTTAGTACAAGTTAATTTGTGCAGACGTATCTATTTGCTGCTGTCCTGGTGTCTTTAAATATCATGGTAAAGAGCTCTACATTAGCCTAGGTTTCTATAGTGCTTGAGTGTCTGTTTTAGGTATAAATAAATAGAAGTAATAATTATCAATGTGTGAAATTGATAATTCCAAAATATATAAAATGTTTAGTTGTTTTTTTCCTTGACTCGCTAACATTGATCATTTGTTCATTCTTTTGTGGCCATATGTTTTTCACGTTTGTGGTTTCAACCGTCAGCTACCATCATAATGCTTAATTTGCTTTTAGTACCAACACATCATCTGGACATATCAACTTGCATAAAGTGTGGTTAATTCTTTTATCTGTTTTATATGTGGGTTGCATAAGACTGTTTGGCCTACAGTCGCCAAAATAACACCATTATCCATTTATAGTACACAAATTCGTGCACCCAAGTTTCTTCTTGGTTAGATATGCATTTGGGATAAGAATGTGCAATCCAGCCCCCAAAATAACACCGACTTGCACCTAACTTGCTCAAAGGCAACTCAAATTGTCATAAGTTGTGCATTAACCAATTTGAGTACGGAAATCATGCATGAATTTTCTATATTTGTTGCGTGGTAACGACGTTATATTTGAATAACTTCCACGCACACAAACAGTGACCCACATATGAGGGGGCTAGGTGAATACACATATTCACTGCCCAATCTATATACTGTCTTCATGGTCGGAGCGAGCTGCATCCATCCATTTCAATGGTTTTGGGATTTCCCTTCTTTTTTTCTAGTTTCTGTTTTTAATTTACAAATATAATTTCATACATGAATAATACCAATGTACACTGATTTTTTTAGAGAGGTAAATACATCACTGGTGCTTGAAGTTGGCATGAATAACCTTGAAGTTGGTAGGATTCTTTAGTTCAAGTATTACCGGTGGTGTATTTGCCTCTTTTGTAAGTACACGATCAACTTTTGCAATACACATCATACATTTTTCAAAATGACAATGAATATTGTGATGTGAACCGGAACAGTGGCGGACCTAGAAATAAAATGGAGGGTGTGCACACTTTTGAACATTGAAGTCTATTTCAATTAGCTTGCACGGGCCTTAAAAATAAGCTAATTTTTACATGATGAAAAAATGTTTTCCAAAAATCTGGGTGTGCCATGGCACACCTGGCACACCCCCTGGGTACGCCACTCCGGAAAGGTAACGGATGAAAGGGCTTATTAAGTGATAGCATCAAGCACTTCCTTTTTGAGTGCCCAAGATCAAAAGAGGTATGGCGACAATTGGGGCTGATTGATGTTGTCAAGAGGAGATGTACACAATTCAAATCAGGTGAAGAAGTGGTGCATGAATTATTAAGCATGGAGGAAACTGAAGTCCAGATCCTAGGTCTTCCCAAACTGAAGGAGGTTGTGGCCACTGCGGCATGGTATCTATGGTATGAACACCGAAAAAAGTACCATGGAGAGGACACCCAAAAACCCTCACAAATTGCTATTGCTTGCTCCACTACGGCAAAGCTACGTGTTGGTTCATGGGAGAAGCCGATACAGGGGTATATGAAATTAAATGTAGATGCTGGCTTTGACCCGGATCTTCTTGATGGATCAGTGGGGGCAGTAATCCGAGATTACAACGGGAAATTTATTGCGGCAGCTAATGAACGAGTGGACATATGCTATGATTCATTCGCTGCAGAGGCATTGACAGTCAGATTTGGTTTGAATCTAGCCAAAACCATTGGATGCAGCAAGATCGTGATCAACTCAGATAGTATGGAGGTTGTGGAAGCTTTGAGAGCAGGCAACTCCTCTTCGGTGGCAAGTGCAATTATTGATGATTGCTATTTCATGTCGTCAGATTTTAATCATGTAATTTATGATCATTGTAATAGAGAGAGTAATAAAGTAGCTCATGAACTTGCTAGGATAGTTAAGTTTTCTCCTCCTTCTATCTGGATGGATTCGGCACCGGATGTACTGCTTCCATTACTTGTAAACGATGTCACTATTTTGCTAAGTGAATAAAGGAGGAGGAGTTCTGTCCAAAAAAAAAAGGTCCTGCGCAGCCGCCTCCTTGTTTCTCGCTACAGCCATTACTTTTTGCTCGGAATTAGTGCATGGGGAAGTGGGGAGTGGAAGTCGAAATATTAGAATTCTCCTTGGCTTCTTCGAATCCCACGAGACCAGAAGTATATATACTGGGTACTCTAGGCCTCTAGCGATCCAAACGTTCAGCTCCAGTGCCAACTGCCAAACAAAGCTAGCCTAGAAACGGAAGATCTTCAAGATGAGCAGGCGGGTGCCGGGGAAGGAGGAGGCCAGCAACGCGACCGTGGATCTGGTAGCTTTCAACTGCCCCAGATGCTCGCAACCCCTCAAGCCTCCAGTCTACCAGGTTCGTGCCGTGCGTATCGCTGAAAGAAAATCCAACATCGACTGATCGATATCTTCACCCTCTCGATCTGAAAGAAAATTCATTTTGTTTCAATTTGCTGCAGGACACGGCAGGGAGGCTTGTATGCTCTTGTTGCTACGACGAGGCTACCAAGACGCCTCAGCTGGGTCCGTCGCTGCAGTACAGTCGCTGCATCACGGCGGAGCGCATGCTGGAGTCGGTCCGGCTCCCGTGCTCCAATGCCTCGCGCGGCTGCGCCGCCATGATGCCGTACCACCGGTGGGCCGATCACGAGAGCAGCTGCCCCCACTCACCCCAGCCCCCGCCCCCAGGCGTGTTGAGAGCGGCGGAAATCCCAACGACCTATTATTATCCTGCTTCCCCCTTTGGTCCGGAGGAATGGTATTGGAGATGATGCCCCACGTGTTGGTGCGTGAACTGTTAATAAATAATTTGATGATGTTTTAAAACATGATAAAATTTATGAAACATAGTTTAATTTGATGACAATTTTTTTGAAAGATGTATTGTTTAGGGCATCTAAGAATATTAGACCGAAAAATGAGTGTGAGTTGTGTTCTGTTAATTTATTGACAATACAACTTTGAGTAGAGATAGTGGAGACATCTCCACCCTTGACTAAAGCTAAAACAATGTAGCAAATACAGATGTGCATTCATAAATAAAAGTTGGTCGCATGGAAAAAATGCGAGTTACCTCATAATTTGATTTTCTATATAAAAAAGTCGCTTATAAATCATGAGGCCTGCTGTTGGATAGCAAGAGAAACCTAGAATGACGTGGCTGCTTGAGAGTGCACAAAAAAATAATTAATGGTTAGCATGTGCTTGAAAAGTTAGTGGGAGTATGTGCATGAGAAGTTAGTGGGAAGAGTTTTTAAATGGTTGACCTACTTGATGATGTAGATACGTTGCATGTCAAGATAAATAGGATAGTGGGGATGAATCTCTTGTGTATATAGGATTCCATATAATATGATTTGTATAGGAAAAAAAATTCTTTACAGCCCTTTGATTTGCAGGAACAGAAATTATTTCTATCCTGCGGCATTTCACAAGGAAACAGATATTAAGCTAGACTCAATGAAAAAATCCTATGAAAAGTATCTTCTTTTCTATTCATATTCATAGGACTAGCACATATGCCTGTGCATTGTAACGAGAAAAAATATAGTATGCATTTAAATTTAGTGAAAAATATATATGCAAGCAAAACCTGTGTGCACGTGAAAAAGGGAAATTTAGCTTCTCAGTTTCGCCTCTTGTGAAGTAATCAATCCGTTATTTTTCCCTTCATTGATAGAAGACATTTAGGAGTTTCATTACTTCATCGTACACCAGAGACGGCCTTTTAATTATTCAATCTATCTTTTCTTTCAATCGAGGGTATTTTATGGTATGAAGTTTCTGAATATTCTAGCAAACATGAATTATTTTTTAAATTCTAAATATTTTTTTGAAAATTAAGTACACTTTTGAGAAAACGCGAACAAAAATTTGAAACGAGAACATCTTTTAAAATTTGAAAAGAAATTGGAGACATCAATTTCTTTTTACAAAAATATGCACATTATAAAAAAAATCTTTTCCGTGATGACCTGAACGAGGACGGCTGCTAGCGCGTGGTGGCCAGGCGCTGCATCGCTGAAGATTGGCAATGAGCTGGCAAGGCGTGCATGTTTTGCGTGAGATTTGTTAATAGAAAATTGGAGCAAGTCCGATGGAAAAGCATGCAGGATTTGGATTGCAGACGCAGTGGTTAAAGGTTTGGGCAATCTTGAGTAGAAGAACGAATCTTTGTGTTCGGTTTGCTGATGGCACCTTAGGACTGTACTGTGAGGATTGTACTGTGAGGATTGCAGTATCCAACATGGCTGGACGCACTCGATTCCTCTGTGGTGTGAGGAATTGATGTCTCGTGATCGTAACCCTCTCGTTGTGGAATAAAACATCCTTTCTCCCTGCAAAAAAAGAAAAAACATGGCTGGGCGCAGTGCCCAGGCGGGACTTGTTCTGAAAAAAAAGGATCTGCAGCATACACACGGAAGTACTAGTGGTCAAGTCTGCAAGGATATTTTTCATGTTGGTAAGTTTGCGTAAAGTGCTCAGAGTGTGTACAACAAAGGACGGGCGACATGCGTATAAGGATCGGAGGAGTCTGGATCATGTCGTGGCAATGCACGGAGAAGTGTGGGGCGGACACGGCGCAGGGTGAAGTATGGTTACAGTTGGACATACACGGCTAGTGTCGACAGGACAGTCTGATGGATCGACAGGGATGTCGGTTGGACAGAAGGTGGTGGTAATTTCAGCGACAACGGCATAGGAGCGTGATGCTGAAGGTGGCCAACTTCTGGGACGTGAAAACACGTGGTGCAGGCCTGACGGCTTGTGCGGCTTCAACAGACTATGACACGGTGTTGATTCAAGATGGTGCACACATGAGAGAGTTTGAAGTCGACAAGGCGTGGGGTAGCAAGGCGCGGCTACATAAAGTCATCTTGAAGGTGGAGCTGGAGTCTAGCGAAAGATTTCACTTTGTGCTGATAGAGGGGCTACGGCGCAAGGATCCGGAGAATCGTAACCTATTTCAGCGGGAAGACGAGAGACACATGGTTCAGACTGGGTACCTGTGGTCTGATGGAGACGTGATACTCGGCATCGGTCGGTGATGATCGACGGTTCTCTGCAGTGGGGGGCTAGCTACCCGGAAGACTCGACCAGGACAACAGAGGCTCGATGCGGTAATAGCGGCGAGGCGTGCGGTAAGCACGGGACATAGCGACAGGCCAAGGCACTCGTGGTCAGACATGTGTTCAGACAAATTGTGCAGGGGGTGCTAAAGTAGTGTTGACGAGTACCGGATTCAAGTTAGTGACTGGGTCTATCTGTGCCGGAAGATGGACAGGAGTTGACCATGGAGAATCTGAGAAAGTGGCAGAGAGTCTGAAATTGTCAAAAGCTGAGAGAGTACATGGCCATATATTCTATGGTGTTCGGTACACATGGCAAAGTGCAGATGACAAATACAGAAGGAGGCGGAGTGCTATAGCTATGGGACATGTAAGAGACTATCCGGAAAGAGGATGAGACAACTGCGAATTTGACTCTGGGTGACACAGGGCGACGGTGAAATTCCTTCAAGTTTCAGACAACAGTCAAGAAAGAGCGGTGACGTTGAGTTCAGGTAACTCTTATATGTGGCGTCTAATATGTGAGTTGTTCACTTTCACGCAGATCTGTTATCGGTGTGATGGCGTTGAGAGGATACTTCGAAGGTTGGGACCACAAAGTAGAGTAAAGTGGAACTTAATTTTGCTCGAGTGTTGACTGCGAAGAAGACAAGAAAGGACTACAGTTGCAGGTGGAGTTACATGAAGTCTGGGAGTAGCAGCGATGCTCATGGCATATCTCCATTCCAATGTACATGAAGGTTCGACGCATGCATGAATCCAAGATGGTGAAGAATATTCGCCAAGGTGGAGTTTGTTAGAGTTGTGTCGAATATTATTGTACAAGGTAGGTTACAGTTGGACTTGGTTTTGAACTGTGTGTAGATAGGGTAAGAGTTGTGTCCTAATAGGACACTTGTATCTTAGGCTTCTCATATATACCGAAGGTAGACACACGATGTAACCTATGCCAACATAATAGCACAGGCACGGCGTGTGCCGGTGTCCGGGCGGCCGGGGTGCGCTATTGTAGCAGTGTCATGGGGAGGAGCACCCGTAGTCAGGCCCCGGGGATGTAGCCATTGCGATGGAGCAATCAGATTCAATCTTCACATTGTTGCACCCCAAATTTGCTAACATGTGTATTCCATTTCTAATTGCCATGATCACCGCTGAATCAACATCTCAGATATGCGGAAGAAACCAAGTCACTGCCGCTAGAAAGTCTCCCCATTCATCACGCACGACAGCACCGCAGCCTCGAGATAAAGTATCCACATGAAATGATGCATCTACATTAACCTTGGCCAGTCCATGAGACGGTTTTTGCCGCATATGTTCTTTCTTCCGAGTCAGGAGCTTTGGAGACATTGATTTGATGTAATTTGTAGCTAGGACACGAATAGATAATGTCGTTTTCTCATGATTTTGAATCACAATTCCTTTCACAAGTTGCCATCGTTGCCACCAAAGGTACCATGCCGGCACAATAGCCAGATCGACCACAGGTAGTCCGTCTGAGACAAGATCAAGCTTTGATAAGATCTCCATAGTGACTGAACTTGGTCTGTCTGCATCAGTTGCTCTTTGAATGGCATTTAGAAGTCCCAGCTGAGACCACACTTCTTTCACACAACGACATTTGAAGATACATTGCTGCAAGTCTTCGACACCCACCAAACATCATGGGCATTGGGTTGAACAAGGTATGTGTAGG
Organism: Aegilops bicornis; assembly: GCA_021605145.1. Lineage (NCBI taxonomy): Eukaryota > Viridiplantae > Streptophyta > Magnoliopsida > Poales > Poaceae > Aegilops > Aegilops bicornis. The sequence continues at coordinate 16,754,238 of CM038671.1, forward strand.
GCTGCCAAAGCTCCATAGGTAGGACTCAATGTAGCACCTTCCAAGCAAAGTGTTTGACTTGTGCATACAAAGAGTTTGGATTTTGGATCAGCCGCCAATACTATTTTGCTAACATAGCAAAATTAAACTGTGAAGGTCCCTAACCCCGGTCCCGCTTTCTCTTTGGAATATACAATTTCCATCACGCGAACCAATGCATCTTCTTTTGCTCTTCATTGTCTCCCCACCAAAACCCCAAAATTTCATCGGTAATAGGCTTGCAAATTCCTTTGGCAAATTAAACACTGTCATAGCATAAGAGGGCATTGCCTTGGCTACCGACTTTATAAGAATCTCTCTATAAGACGCTAGGATTAGTTAGTCTAACTGCCAATTCAGTAGGATATTAATACTAGTGTCTGGGCCTAGCGCCCGGCGTTGTAGATGCGCTTAGGGCATATACGATGCTGGGCGTTAGCATTGGCGCCATGATTCAATTCCTCGTCGAAGGTGCAGTTGGGCCATTCAATCCTGGTGCTAGGTGCGGCATCTACGCAAGAAAAGGAGTCGAGCGCTTGTGCTGTTTTCTCGTACAAGATAGAGCGCTGTGTGAAACAACCAGTCCCCTAAGCGCCTCGTAATTACCGCTCAACGTCGTAACGATAAGGCTGGCCATTGTGGTGGTACCTTAGCCGGTATCATGCACTCGAGACTAGAAAACACGCTGATGTGGCAGACAATTAAAGAAGTGAGAGAGGGTTAAAGTAATATAGGTAGATACCGTATCATAATAAATGTTATTATGTGTCATGCATGACAAAAATAAGATGATTTGTGATACTAATCTATGTTAGTATGCACTATGAAGATAGTATCATACACTAGTATCGATACTAATATACGGTACTCCCCACTATGAGTAGGCTAAGCGGTCAGATTTTATGAGATTTGTTTTATTTATTTCCCTAAGTGCCTATCTAGCCATCTTACATTCAAGATGGACCTTACTCCCCAAATTACAACCCAATTTTGGCCATGTCACTTATCCGAGGCATCAATCATCCACCATTCAGAGCTGACCTCCTTCCTCCTATATAATCTCGCCCCCTTTTTCCCATCACGTCCGCTCTGCAATTCCACACCTCTCTTCCAGCGAAACAACACCACCCTCCGTCCATTAAGCAGCAGCAGCAGCACCTAGCTGCAATCTGCTGTTCCAAGTGTTGAGTACATTCAGAACAGTTGTATGCATTCTTCAGACATATCCAACAGGCATCCATCGTGCTACACAGTTTGTATTTGTATTTGTAGAACCAACATTAATCAATAAATTTCAGGTTCGAAAGCTGAACGAAAAATACATGCATGCATAGTTGCATACATTCATCAACTGCAAACACACTGTCGGATAAAAAGAAGTGCTCATGGAACCAAACACCTCACAAATCTGCACTGTCCAAGGATTAGCTTTCACTACTCTATGAAGGTAGCAGTATCATGGAGGTCTTGCCGAAAAACAAAAAACAAAATCAATCCTAAAAAAGGACTACTTTTTGAAGCATCTTTAAGCATCGATTTTTGTCCAGACAAGTTTTGAGTAAATTCAGAACAGCTGCCTACATTCTTCTTCCGTGACACTATCCATTTTGTAGAACCAACTCACTTTTCAAGTTCAAAAGCTCATACCATAAATCGTGATCCTATCACCAAACTTCGAAAAACTACAGAGATAAGATAGTGCCAGCAACCAGAAGGGCACAGCTGACAAGAGCACAAACAGAAGGGAATGGAGTCTCTGAATTCTCCTACCAGATGGGATAGGTTTGCCAACTGAACGGCATGCCGCTTATCTAGACTCATTTAAGCTAGCTCGAGGTACACGGGAGAATCCCGGGGAGACCACACGTCATCGGAGACGAACAGCGACGCGGCTGCCTGGTAAGGCCTCATCAGCCGCCCGACGCTCTGCGTCTCGCCGGACAGAGAGAGGACGCCTGCTCGCGTATGCACCTGGATCTTGTACTTGAAATCCTTCTCCTCATCCTCCTTGACTGGCTCGCTGACGAGCTGGACCACCGACACGGCATGCCCTGAGGGCCCGCTCCGCTCGACCACCAGCAGGAACACCGCCCTGGCGTCCAGGAACACCAGGCGCACAGGCTCACTGTCGCACACCCTCACGGGGGAAAGGCCGCCGGCTGTGGCATTGCCGTATGGGACCAAGCAATGCTTCGTCTCGATGTGCTCACACAGGGACTGGCCACGGTTGGCGTAGAGGCGGCAATAGGGGATGGGGCAGTGGCACGGGGCGTGGAGGCAGGATTCTTCATGGGTCAGCTTCTTCGTGAACGGGATCGTTGCGGAGCAGCCGAACTCCCGGAACGAGCACGGCGTGGTCATGCCGCCCAGTACGTGCTCCATGATGCCACAGCAGGTGTTGGCCGGCTTGGCACACAAGTTGCAACTGTACTCCACATTGGTGCGGCACTCTGAGCATGTGATGTGGCCATTTGTGCACTGCAGACAAAAACAGAGAAACAAAAACATGCAGATTTTACTGAAACTGTCAGAAACAGGACAAGTGCACAAGCATGAAACATCACTGGATTACCACTGCTGTGCAAGTTTTGTGCCATAATATCTACAGTAATTCTACGATTGTGATGCAAAACATAGCGTGTTCACGCACGTAATTTTCAAGCTTGATAATGGCCTTTCTAAACTTTGGCTCATACTCAGCTACTGCACTTATATATGGCTTAGATGCTAGTAACAGTTGTAATCCAGAGAGACATGACGAAATTAACCTTGGCTAAATCATTGATAAGCAGCAAGTGAATCATTTAGGCTTGGAAAAGGAAGAGATACACGCAATCGAGGGAGAGATACTTTCCTTTTCTTCTCTATAATGAGAGATACTCCCTCCATTTTTATTTACAAGGCCACAAACGCATATTACACGTACCAAGGTAAAATTGAATGTCTTGCCTTATAAACCTGCTTTTCTTTTCGTTTAGAGGGGACATTAATACACCGCATGCATGCAAGGAAGGGATAGGAAGCTGATTGGAGTGTTATTATGATTACATGCATGCAAGTATTAAATAGGTTGCTAGGTCGAGAAAATATCATTAACTTCTGTCTTAATTATTGTTGGTGGCCTTGTATAGATGCAAAGTGTATTTTCCGTAGTGGCCTTGTATAAGTAAATGGAGGGAGTACATGTAATTGGGGGAGAGATTCTTTCCTTTTTCTAGAGGGCTAAAGACGGAATTACGAGAAATTAAAACAAATGCAACTTACATTTTGGAATTTTATCAAAAAATAAATGCAACTTATATAAAGGAATGGAGGAAATAATAATAATAATAATAGTAATAATAATAATAATAATAATAATAATAATAATAATGATTTCGTCAAACCAAATACAAACTAAACTTAGATTTTATTTCCAACACATAGGAAGGAAAGAAAGCACTCAAACCAACTCCATCGAAAACAAGCCACGACCCATTCATATACGCATGTTCACTACATCTTTATTTAGGTAGCACATCTTATGTAGGTTTCACCTCTCACGACCCATGCACACCTCTTCAGTCCTCCTCACAGGTTTTCTTCTTTGGTATGGAACGTGATGCTGGAGGTTTTAACACCAAAATACATGCCATCGGTGAATTCTTGGATAACTTCATCTCCATTGGTTAGAATATCCCTCTGCTTGTATGAGAAAGGTATATCACATAAACCATTTGATCCAATCGCTTTTACTGTCACTTTCTTCATTGGAGGAACTTCAACATCAATTTGTTTGCTTACTACTTTTGAGTCAGATTCGGCTCCCCCCCAAGTATATGATCCACTAAACTCAGTGCTGACTTCAACTTCGCCGTCAACTACAAATGGAATCCCGGATTTAAATTTGGTCTTGACGCCAATCTTCAATGAAACAGTAGAACTCCAGGTACTCTGGACAGTATTTGTGTATGTGAAGATCATTTTGGTTTTGTTTGTTGTGGTGGTCATGTTTTCAACAATTTGACTATCAAGGCCCTCAATATCATTGGTGTAGATCTTAGCTTCACCTAGGCGAAAATCAACATCATAGATGTCTCGAGAAACAATTGGTTCAATGCACCGCATTTTTACTTCAGTTGTGATGGAACCAACTGCAGCATTGAGGCAATCATACTTCCCTTCTGTGGTTAACCTTTTGCAGAAATTGTTGTTGCCCAAGTTTCGCAGTGCAATGAAGTCGGGCCCAGTGGTCACCTTGAATAATGTATCACGGTTGTTGTGGGTGGTGTCAGTTGAATCAGCCCAGATCCAATTTGGGCTTCGCCTCCAAAACATGTCGAAATAGTTGGATTTTATACGGACAACTCCATCTTTATTGGTGAAAATTGTGTGCAACACACTTAGATCTCCAATATCATCTTTGGAGTATTCAAGATATCTATAACCCTCGACGATCTTCGCACCAAGGAACCTGCCATTGTCGCCTTTGAAAGCAAGATAACTAGGCAACTGCATCTGTTCCGACACATCAAGGACAGTAAAAGCATCAAGGAGATTATCTTGATCAGCTTCTTCACGTGCTATATGCAAGCAGGGATGCTTGGACATATCAGAACTGGATAACACGCAAGCATATTTTCCTAGCTGGGAATGGAGGAACCTGTCATGTACAAACAAACGATTGCAAACATAAGATGGGACAGATAATCACGAAAGTCAGGCTGTATCCCTGCTGGTTGACATACACCAAAATATGAGACTATTTATTTAAGCAATGTAGCGTGTGCTACTTATAATCGATTTTTTTTTATAATTATGCATTAAGCATATGTATTTTGGGTTTTAGGGGTGCGACGTTTCGGTGCATAGGCTCATCTGCACCCGGTCAGGAAGAAATTCAAAACAAATACTAGAAAAAAATCAAAAAAATCCAAATTATTTTGTGTGGTAGATAATTTCATGCTTGAGTTTCGCTCTAATTTTCAAATGATTTAGACATCTGAGTAACTCTCAGCAAAAAAGACAAATCGGGTCAAAAAATGCGTGAACAGTAAACTTTTTTACGAAACCCGGATTTGTCTTTTTTTCAAGAGCGGCACAAATGTCCAAATGATTTGAAAATTGAAGCGAACCTCACGCTCCAAATTATCTACCACATAAAAAAGTTGCGTTTTTTGAATTTTTATAGTATTTGTTTTGATTTTTTTTCGTCAGCGCTAGTTATAAGAATTCCAATGAGCCTAGAAGACGTCTTCTTGGAGTCATGACCAATAAGAACACAACATTTCGTTTGCAGTGCTTGTACAAGGTAAGTAATTAAGTAAACTGTGAAAATGAGTGTATATTAGATTAATAGTTCAAAAGATCAAAAGAATAGTTTTATAAATTTTTAGATAATCTTGCGAATGTCAAGCTTACATACTAAATGGACATCATGTCCTCTCCTTTGTATACTAGAGTAAGTATCAACCAAAACACAACCCCGAGGCGCTATATATGGTGCCTGAGAGGCCAGATATGGAGGGTGCTTCATAAATTATGATGATCCCTGATAAGATGGCGACTCTGCTAGACTATCATTTTGTCAAACGGTTATAATGGTGACCACTAGTAGAAAACATGCCATTAGTCCCGATTTCAGAGGGCCTTTAGTCATGGTTCTGGAACCAGGGCTAAAGGGTCGGTACTAATGGCCCTCATCATTTATTCCCGGTTGTGTTACGAACCGGGACTAAAGGCCCTCCACGTGGCCGTTGTTTGGAGCTCGACCTTTAGTCCCAGTTGGTAACACCAACCGAGACTAAAGGTATTTTTCTGAAATTTTGTTTTTCTGATTTTTTTTGAATATATATATATATACGAAAAAAATTCTAATTTTCAAATTTCTGAATTATTTGACAATTTAATCTCTAATCACCCCTCATCGCTGCTCACTGCTCAATTATGAACCACTCATTCCAAATCGTCTAACTTTCCGACCGGTCACTCATCCTGTCACTACTCCAGGCTGATCACGCTTAACTTTCGAGTTCTATTCCCCCTAGTTTCCAAGTCTGCACTTGTTGTTTTCCTGACAATACTAAGCTATCAATCCTATTAACCCTTAGACTAGCCACAATGGTGAGTAACATATACTAGTAACATACACATATCCCTAGACTATATTACTACCTTTATAGTGGGTAGTAACATAAGTATGGTAACATGCAAAGCTTCATTTATTAGGTTATAGACTCATATTGCATTAGGACATGTGATGTTACAGTAACTTGCTAGGTTACTATAACCACCTCTCTCCTCATTAACTCATTGCCACATAAGCAAATTTGCTGAGTTGGACTCGATGTTACTGTTGAAGTTACTCTGTGGCTAGTCTTAGGAGTTGAATTTGAGCATTAAGCACTGTTTGAGTTTGAAACTATTATTCTAAAAAAATAATTATTTAGTAACACTGATATTTCTTGAATAAGTAGTTTGACCATAGTTTGACCACAGTTTGAACAGATTTGACCATAGTTTGACCACAGTTTGAACATATTTGACCATAGTTTGACCAGATGTGACCATAGTTTGACCAAAATTCAAAAAACTAAAATAATTATTTAGTAACACTAATATTTCTTGAATAAGTAGTTTGACCATAGTTTGACCAGATTTCACCATAGTTTGACCAAAATTCAAAAAAACTAAAATAATTATTTATTAACACTAATATTTCTTGAATAAGTAGTTCGACCACAGTTTGACCAGATTTAACAAAAATTCTAAAAAACTGAAATTTGAGCATATCTTTTTTTTCCTTTCAGAATCTGAGGATTCTAAAACTTTACAAATAGGCCGTAGGCGGTCAAAATCGGATGCGGATTTTTGTGCTGATTTTTTGATATATTATGCGGGTTTTTTCGACATCGTATGCAAAAGATATGTTCGTTTTACTTTTTCATAACACTTTTTTGCAAAACATGTTCAAATTTATGTTTTTTTATTTTCCCGGTTTGAGACAGGAACCGGGACTAAAGGACATCACACCCTTTAGTCCCGGTTCGTGTCTCAAACCGGAACTAAAGGTCTAACCTTTTGTCCCGTTTTTTAGACAGGAACCGGGACTAAAGGGCATCACACCCTTTAGTCCCGGTTCATGTCTCAAACAGGGACTAAAGGTCCCATTTGAACTGGGACTAATGCCTTCCCGACGCCTTAGACGCTCAAACCGGGAAAAAATGGTCACATTTGTCACTGTTCGTGATGCAACCGGGAATAATGTGTATATTGAGTTTGGACGAAAGTCCATGTTTTCTACTAGTGGACCTGGTAGATTGACGATGTTGATAGAGTTGTTCTAACACTAGTACATCACAGTGGATACAAAAAATCTGCATGATCCCTATTAATCCTACGAACTAAATAACTGATCCCATTAAGAAATTTTTTAACATGCACATGTCACATCAACATGCAAGCATGCATAGAAAAAGGGCGACCTCAACGTGCAACCATGCATCGGAAAAAACTTTCAATTCAAGAATTATTTTATAACCAAATATAATAAATTTATTTTTAGTTTATGGCTCATTCGTGTTTCTTCCCAATTGTTTACTTTTTAGTTTATTTATAACCAAATACAATAAATCCAGACCGACCTCAACGTCGAACCATGCATCCCAATAAATCGATTACTTTTAGTCTGGGCCTCCCTTCCACATCTCTCGGCCCACCCGAGGAAAAGAGAGAGAGAGGGGGTAAGGAGGCCTGTCTGGATTCAGGAGCAGCGGGAGAGGTGGAAGAGGGACGTGCTTAAATTATTTACAGAAGTAAACGAACCTGCAGGTGGAGCCGTCCTCGCCCGAGACGGGGATGTGCTTAAACAGGGTGCATGATGGCTTGGAGAGATCCTCCTCCAGCTCATTTGCGGTACCAATGGTCCAGCGAGCGCCGCCGTGAAGCACGCGCTGCTGCGGCGCCCAGTACTTGTTGTTGTAGCAACATCTGATGTGAACGAGCCCATCGTGCTCCTTGGACGCCTCCAGGTAGAATCTGCAGCGCGGGTTCATGACGCCTCCGTCGTTGTCGGCGCTTAGCTCGACGAAGTTGCCGCCCTGGCTCTCATCGTGCACGGAGCGCAGGTAGCTGTTGCCATGCTTTGAGCGGAGAGCGACGCATCTCGGCAAAGCTGACAGGGGAAACATTTTCTCCTATATTTTGTGTTACTGCACACTGCTCAGTGTTCAGGGCCGTGAGTTCTCAAGCTGGAGAGTAAAGGGTATTTATAGCCGTGTGTGCCTGTTCAAAAAAAAAAAAATCGTGTGTGTGGTGGGTGGGCGTTGGAGGTAGGAGATAACGCATGCACCTTTAGTAGTTGAATCTTTCTGTCTATAGCTGGCCTGATTTAATTCAAAACCAGTACTACATGCACACTTCTCCCTCTCTCCGGTGGACGGTGGACGCGGCTGGAGGTTTGGGAAACTAGATGATACACCCGTGTTGCTGTGGAAATCTGTTTTTAAGAGCAACTCCAACCGGCCGACCGAAACGGACGGCGATTTTGTCCGTCTTTCGTCTGTTTGGGTCGTCCGACCGCTCTGTGTTCGCCGGTTTTAGGGATTGGGTCGACAGTGCGTCCAACGCGTCGACTCATATTTGTCCGCTTGGCTGGCTAGACGCCAGGTTTTAACAAATACACACGGTTTGCATATTTTCAAAAGCAAATGAAATAGCATGGCTCCACGAACCGAAATAAAATATGGCAAAGTTTTACAAGCCCAATAAAAATAAATTGTCTTAAAAAGATACATCTCTTGGTTGCCAACATGATCCCACATATGCTCAACCAAATCATTTTGCAACTGAATATGAGTTTCCCAATCACGCATTTCATGATGAAATTGAGTGAACTGTGCAAACGATGCCGATCCTCCGCCATGCTGAGGCACCACATTATCACCCTGAAACTCAAACCCTTGGTCGTGGAGATGCTCCGGGCGCTCATCCTCAACGATCATATTATGCATGATCACACAAGTAGTCATCACTTCCCACAACTTCTTGGTGCTCCAATTGCTAGCAGGATACTGAACTATATATGCCCCATCGAGATTGCAGAACACCAAAGGCACGCTTGACATCCTTCCTAACACTCTCTTGTTCTTGGACAAATCTTTTCCTCTTCTCCCCAACAGGGTTGGAGATTGTCTTCACAATAGTGGTCCACTGTAGATAGATTCCGTCAGCTAGGTAGTATCCTTTGTTGTAGTTTTGATCGTTGATGTTAACATTGACCGGCGGGCAGTTGCCTTCGGCAAGCCTTGCAAACACCGGAGAACGTTGAAGCACGTCGATATCATTGTGTGATCCGGTCATGCTAAAGAAAGAGTGCCAGATCCACAGATCTTAAGAGGCCACGGCATCAAGTATGACAGTGCAGGCCTTGACATGGCCCTTGTACTGGCCTTGCCAAGCAGAAGGGTAGTTCTTCCACTTCCAGTGCATGCAGTCGATGCTGCCAAGCATCCCTGGGAAGCCCGGCTTGCATTGGTCGCCGACAAGGGCTGTGTCTGCAGCAGTCGGCTCTCTCAAGTACTCGGGGCCAAACACTGCAATCACAGCCTTGCAGAATCTGTATAGTGACTCTAGGCACGTAGACTCACTCATACGGACGTACTTATCGATAAGATCACCGGGTACTCTGTAAGCAAGCATCCGGATAGTTGCAGTGCATTTCTGATGAGATGAGAAGCCAATCTTTCCAATGGCATCCTCTTTCCACTCGAAGTAGTCATCGTATCTGACCACCCCCTCACAAATTCAGTTAAAAACATGTCTAGCCATACAGATACGACGCCGGAATTTATTATGTTTGAACAGCGGATTGGTTGTGTCCAAGTAGTCCTTCCATAGAAGGAAATGCCCGCTCTCTCGGTTGCGATTCAACGCCGGAACATGCCCCGGAATCGAGCCTCGGAACATCGGCCACTGCCTATTAAGGTGGTCATGGACCAACACGGCAAGCAGCATCTCCTCATCGTCGGATGAGGAATCGTCGGAGTCGCACGGAACATTGTGGAAAAAGAACTCATCGGCGCAGTCCATTTGTACGTTCAGGCAAACTGTCAAACAACTTGCGGCATCGACCACGAAGCTAGACGGCGAAGGGACGCACGCCTCCTCTGGACAAGGTGGCTCGGCTCATGAAGTCCGACAAGCGTGGTGGCGTCTGGCGAGTGTTGCCGCGGCGTATGAAGAAGTTGGTCGGCACCGTGGGGTGGGGGGTTTGAGGGGGGAAGCTGCGGTGGCCCGACGGCGTGGGGAGGTACGGGAGGAGGCGCTGGCCGAGGCACCGAAACTGGGCGGCGGAGGCGACGGGGTGGGGGCGAGGCGAGGGCTAGCTGTCGGTAGGGGTGGAGAACGACCAATGTGCCAGAGACTGGAGGGCCAAGGGCAGGAGTACGCGCGAGTCGTCCGCGTCTGCTTGGTGTCCGCGCCGACCCAAATCAGGGTCAAAATTGGGTCGGGAATGGGTCCGCACGCGGATGAAAAGCGGACGCGAGTCCGTTTGGGTCGGCACGTTGGGCCGGTGTTTTTGTCCGCGCGGACCCAAACAGACATGGGCGGACGAAATGGGTCGCCCCGTTGGAGTTGCTCTAATATATTTTGATGATATTAAATTGTGTCGAATATAAATATAAGTAGAAGAATAGAACGAAATATAATTTTCATGCATGGTTGCATGTGATGGTTGGTCTTTTCTCATGTATAATTGCATGTTGAGGTGGCTCTTATCTTATTCATAACTGTATGTTGATGTGGCATTGCTTGTATGTTAAGATAAAATATTAGTGGAGATGAATATTTTAGGTATATATAGGATAAGTATCCATGGAAGGTCTTAGTCATCTATTAATTTCATAAAAATATGATTGCAAAATTAAATGATGCACTTCTGCATATTTGCGATTTAGAGAAAATTTATTGACTACTAAACACATTTGCTTGGTGTTGAAAACCATGTGTTTTTGTCCAGTAACAGCTCGACAGGTCACCGGTGTAAGTTCCACAAACTTTTAAACCCCATCAATGTCCTTGGGACGCTAATAATGTGTACTTTTGGCTTCTTGGTGTGGTTCAACTTTTTTCTTCCCAAACCTACAGGAATTGAATGTGGGTACTTTTGTCTTCTTGGTGTGGCTTGACTTTTTTCTTTATTTTTTTGTTACTATTCAAAATGTTTGTCGGGTGTCAAAGAACAGGCACTTGGCCAAACATTGGCGACACATGCATGCGTCGTTCACCCTGTTCCGTCAACCCCTTTTGTTTGTCGAGTGTCGTTTCTAAATCAGCAGATACTTTGCTAAGTGCCTGACAGGCGACACGCGGCGAACCCCACTTTGCTGATAGGGTGCATGTTGAGTAGGCTTTGCCGAGCGTGACACCCGTCGATGCCTTTTCCGAAGCAATCGACCTTCGTCGTGTATTCCGTCTACTCGGCGTCTAAGCTCTTTCTTGAAGTGTGTTTATTTTTCGGCCATGTATTGGGCAAATTCAAAGATTGGCTTACCTTTGTTGTAATCTTTGAGCACCTGCAAATTCGTTTGGGATTCCGAACGGAAAAAACGAGTTCCGTCTGAAATTCGTCTGTTTCGTTTCATCATTACGTTTTCAGCCCAGCCCAAGATCCAAAATAGCCCACAGATATCACCCCGTACTGTAAAAACTGCCACCGAGCCTTCCCTAACCCTAAATTTCGTTTCCCCCCCGTCTCTGTGCGGCGGCTGTTGGGACCCAGGTCGATCCAAGGGACGCGAGGCAGCGGCGCCTCCGCCCAGCCTCCTCCTCCTCCTCCAGCGACCCATCTCCACCCAGCCTCCTCCTCCTCAAGCACTCCTCCCCGTTCTTCCTTTCTTCTGTTTCCCATGGAGTTTGAGGTGGAGCGCGGCCACATGAGTTCAATTTTGCCTTGATGTCTATATTCTACTGCAGCGTTAATAATCTCATACTCATATCTGGTCTATAATGTTTTGATGCATAGATTCTTTTGTATCCTTTCTACATGTATATTTTGATGCAGATTCATCATTACGTTTCTGCTCTGGTTTATTTCAATTTTGGGCAATTTTGGTCGAATTTTGTTTAAATTTCAAATTTTGGATTATCATTTTGTCCGAAATTTTTCGGAAAAAATCCGAAAAACCGGATTTTGCCCATTTCGCCTAGCCCCGGCAAAATTTGCAAAACGAAATCCAAAACCTTATGGTTGTTGGATTCTCTCGGATAAAAAGACTCTCACCGACCAAGCCATCTCTCTCTCCCTCCCTCTCTCCGTCCCTCTCTCCGTCCCTCTCTCCGTCCTTCTCTACCCCCTCCCCCCCCTATATCTCTCCCTCATCGGCATCACCCATTCAAGACCAAGTGCAAGCTCCTGATGACGCCTCCTCCCCCTCGTGCACGCCGTGGCCTCGTCCTCCTCGCTGTGAAGACATGAACGCCTTCGCACCCCTACCTCCTTATCTAACTCATGTACGCCTCCGTGTTGCCGCCTCCTCCTCTTTCTCTTCGACATCTCCGCGCGGTCAGGAAACACTATCACTGAGATGCAGACCATCCCATGCACACCACGGAACGCTATCACCGTTACGCAGACCTTCCCCCTAATTACCATGTGTCTTGCCGCTAGCAAGCACAATGGTGAGGCGACCATGGCCCAGTCCTGTCACCGCCACGCCTTTGCCTTCTATTCTGCCCGGGCGGAGCCACAATCAATGACCACCGACAGGAAGGCTAGCAGCCCGCCATGTTGTCGTCCCTTGGCTGCAAATCATCAAGATGTGCTCCTGCTACTATGGGAGGTTTCACCTCCGCCGTGGCCGACGAGCCGCCAATGTCTTTTTTTTGTTACTAATCAAAATGTTTGTTGAGTGTCAAAGAACGGGCACTCGGCATAACACTAGCAACACATGCAACCAGCATCGTTCGCCCTGTTCTGCCTACCCCTTTTCTTTGCCGAGTGTCAATTTTTTTAACTGAGCAAAGACTTTGGAGAGTGCCCCATGGATGACACGTGGCAAACTCCACTTTGCTTGTAGGGTTTGTGTTGAGTATGTTTTGCCGAGTATAATACCTGGCAAATCCTTTGCTGAGGCAATCGACTTTCGCCGTGTATTCCGTTTACTCGGCATCTAAGCTCTATCTTGTAGTGTGTTTATTTTTCATCCATGTATTCCACAAATTCAAAGATTGGCTTAGCCAATCAAGGCTGCAAATTCAGTTCGTTCACTTAGTCACTTGACATCTAGGTTGTAAGTAACACACCATAACTTTAGAAGACAATCTCAGACATCAACTTGTAGGACTTAGGCAGGTGCATCTTGAGACGGCAGAGTATATATAGAATCCAACAGAAAGCCAGAAGTTCCACTCCACGCCATACATGATTTACACACCCATTAGATCAGATGATATCTTTGGAGTCCACAGGCAGGTCCAAGAGCCACGGTACATGCACGTTGGTGAGCTTGGTCCTGCTGGTGAGCCCGCGCGACTTCTTCCTGGCCTTCTTCGGCTTCGGTTGCCGGCCATTCATCTGTTCCGCTACACGCCCGCGGCAGCTTGATGTCGTGGAACAGCTTCTTGATCTCGGCGGATCGAGGGTTTCACGTACGTAGGTATGCTGGGCTTTGACTAATATATATAGACCCAAAGAGGATCGCGAGTCTAGTTCGGATCGAACTTTGGCTAGTCACCGACACGTTTGTGTAGTCGGCTAGCTTATAGCCATCTAAACCGATTTTAATTAGGGGTGTGTACTAACTCATACTTTTGAACTGGCATCTAGTACAAATTTGCTGAAAATTCACGGCTTCTAGCTAATACGTAGAGAACTTTCAGGTATTTGTTTTGAAATTTTACTGAATTTCCGAGGAACTCTTAGACAATTTATTTTTTACTTTTATTTCTGTGCATTTAAATAGCTTCCCCCAAGAAAGTCACAATGTTTGAACTAAATTTAAATGGCGGTCATGTGAGGAGAAGGATAATGGTGGGGCGAGAAAGAGGAGGGCGGCGCTGTGAGGACCAGCTAATGCATGACATCATGAAGAGGGAGGGGTCACTGGAAAAGAGGTAACAATCACACCCTAGAGCATATTTTGAACCCAACTCAAAGCAAACAAATTATAACAAAGTTCAGTTTCAAAAGCTCTATATAGCTCAGCTACATGCATCTAGTTGTTTGTCGAGGCTTAATAACTAGACAAAATAGCACATGGGTTGTGCAACCTTGGCTCAATGGTTTAGGCATGCGGTTCAGTACCTCCTAATGTTGAATTCACGGCAAGCCATACCAACATTAATGAGGCACGCAACAACAGGTCCTATACGCCGCCCGCAGGTGGCATATACTCGAGGTTTCGCTAAAGCCAGCCTCCAGACATGCAGGCCTTTTTCGCAGATTTTTTTCGGTTGTTTCGTTTTTCCACTGTTTTGTGTGTGTGTCATTTTTTGTTTTGGTTCTTTTCCTTTTCTTTTATATGTTTCCAATTTTCAGATCTTGGGTTTCTTCTATTCTTTATTAATTTTGCACATTTCTCTTTTTATATAGGTTTTTCAATATATGGTGATTTTTTTACAATACACACTGAACTATTTTCTTAATACACATTTAACAATTTTAATATATATGGTTTTATTATACAATGAAAAACTTTTAAATACACACTATTTTATTAATATAGGGTGAACTTTATTTTTATATATACTGAACTTTTTCATATAACACTACCATTTTTTTCTAAAATACTCCCTCCGTAAACTAATATAAGAGTGTTTAGATCACTATTTTAGTGATATAAATGCTCGTCTTATATTAGTTTTTAGAGGGAGTACATTCTTTTCTATTGTTATAAAAATATATCCAGCTCCAAAGAAAAATAAACAGTTTTTTGAAAAAAACAACAAGAAATTCAAATAAAAAGCAGCTCCCATGGCAAAGTGGGCCAGCCCATTTGTCTTTTTTAGCGAAGGCACCCCTAGCGAACGCACGACGCACAGGGGTGTTTAGCTGCAAAACACTTGAAGGTAAAGGTATATTGCCCAACTTGCAATGTTGGTCCTGATAGCTTGAAGCACCTGCTCTTTGAGTGCCACAAGGTTGCGACAGTGTGCAAATTTCTAGGGATTCATGATTATTAAAAAAAGCATGCAGAAGATGTCTAGCGGGAGAAACAATTTTGGAGCTTTTGTTGTGTCTCAAATAACACGCCGTGCATGTCTGAGGTCTGCAAAACTTGTGATAAACCATGGTGACTGCTGCTTGGTACTCGTTGAGTTGTCGTATGAACAAAGTAAACTTACCTATGGTGAACAAACACAAAGTGTGGCGTAAATCCACCTAGCGATCATAGGGTTGACCGCAAACTTTGTTATCGCATGCGGTCCAAAAGCAAAAATATGCAAAATTCCTTGGATGAAACCCAGGAGAGGTTATATAATATTGAATGTTTGATGCCGGCTTCGATGAGGATCAACTAGAAGGGACTGTCGGTGCTATTATATGTGATCATAATGGGAAGTTTATAGCGGTAGCCAATGAGAAGATGAGCTTCTGTTTCAGTGCTTTCACTGCAGAAGCGACATCAGTTAGATTTGGACTAAACTTGGCTAGAACAGTCAGATGTAACAAGCTAGAGTGCAATCCGATAATGCCAAGGTGCTTTTCGGCCTTGCAAGAAGGAAGATTGAGCTCAGTTCACCTCCTCCTAGATACGCTCTGTTCTTAGCGTTCTTGTCATGTGTTTTCTTAGGTAGTGAGATGCTGGACTGTAGTCTTGCAATGGGAACAACACTAGCATCTAATTTCCCGTCTAGAGAAATAGCGATGTTGTTTCTTGAATGTTGAACATGTTCTGATGATGTTTGAATGTCGATCTGATTTTTGAAGCAGAGGTGTTCTCAGCTCTGAGATTGGAGCTTTTGTTTGTTCTTCCTGTTGGGATTTTTTTAATCGTTGACACGATCAATGGAGCAAAAACATGAGATGGACAATTAGTCGTAGTAGGAGTAATCGGTCAACCAGATGATGCTAAGATTCTAGACTTGATCAATTGATCGAACAGTAATATCCAGCAGCCATCCAACGCACTACACATTTTGTGTTTGTAGAACCAACTCAACTCACAAGAATTAATAATTAAATTTTAGGTTCGAAAGCTTAAGGATAAGTATATGCATGCATGCCAAAAAAAGTTTTTGTTCGGACCATAATGTCACGGAAGTCTTTTTTGTAGGGTAGGCAGGTGTTTGTGCCCTCCCGGCCATCTGCTCCATCTTGCTCGACTAATGTCTTTTGCTCGTAGGTAGGGCCTTGCGTGCCCATCATCGTAATTGCTACTGCGTCAGCCTTTGGACTGTTAATTTGGTTGGTGTTGTAATAGTTGCTAAACTTCCGTAAGTTTTGTTGGATGCTGAACTCGGGTAGGTGTCGTTGAGCTTTATTAATTTAAATTTGGGTTAAAGTCTTTTCTCTAAAAAAAAATAAACTTGAAACTCTCTCGTCATCAGTTATGAGCAAAATATGATGAAATTAACAAGTTCTTTGGCCATAAGACAACATTGGGCTAAAGATGCGGGTATAAATAAGAATTTTACATCATACTGTTCTTAAAAGGTAAGGGAAATATATTATTATGATTTTAAAAAATGATAATAAATCTACTGATTTTAAACATAAGGGTATAACTTAAACTTTTTTTAATTATTTAGACATATCTTCTTCTCTCCGAACACTAACAATGACGAACCCTTCGTGGGAACTCAACATTTTCAATCGATCTCTCAAGTATTTACTTTCTAACCTGCAATTTTTTTGTTTGTCTACATGTCGGAGTTTTTTTTGTGTTAACGCAAGTATTACACGAAGTTTCATACACAATACTTTTGTATAGATTAGTTTGTTATAGTATAACATCTATTTATATTTTTTTACTTATTTATACTTGACATTAATATAACTTGATTTCTATTATACACAAAATAATACATAATAATAATACTAAATATTATGATACAATGCTGACATTATATACAAAATAAACTTGTACTAAATATAAGACATATGTTGTGTGAAAAGTTATGTTGTCTCCTTCTTAATGCACATGCCCTTCAAAACACTTAGCTATATATACCAACTTCCTGCTGATTAAATATTAATAAATAAAAGGTAAAATCATATTGTCTTCATAGATTAATTTGTGCCACTTAGATCAACTACAGATGTATCTATTTGCTGGTGTCCCGGTGTCTTTAAATAACATGGTAAAGATCTCTAAGTTAGCAGAGGTTTCTAGAGTGCATGAGTGTCTGTTTTAGGTATAAATAAATACAAGTAACAATTATCAATATATGAAATTGATAATTCCAAAATATATAAAATCTTTAGGTGTTCTTTTCCTTGACTCGTTAACATTGATCATTTTTCCGTTCTTTTGTGGCCATATGTTTTTCACGTTTGTGGTTTCAACTGTCAGCTAGCATCATAATGCTTAATTTGCTTTTAGTACCGACACATCATCTGGACATCTCAACTTGCATAAAGTGTGGTTAATTCTTTTATCTGTTTTATATGTGGGTTGCATAAGAATGTTTGCCCTACAGTCGCCAAAATAACACCATTATCCATTTATAGTACAAAAATTTGTGCATTCGAGTTTCTTCTTGGTTTGATATGCATTTGGGATAAGAATGTGCAATCCAGCACCCAAAATAACACCGACTTGCACCTAACTTGCTCAAAAGCAACTCAAATTGTCATAAGTTGTGCATTAACCAATTTGAGTACGGAAATCATGCATGAATTCACTATATTTGTTGGGTGGTAACGTCATTATATTTGAATAACTTCCACGCACACAACCAGTGACCCACATATGAGGGGGCTAGGTGAATACACATATTCACTGCCCAATCTATATATTGTCTTCATGGTCGGAGTGAGCTGCATCCATTTCAATTGGTTTTGGGATTTCCCTATCCTTTCTCTAGTTTCTGTTTTTAATTTACAAATATAATTTTATACATGAATAATATCAATGTACACTGATTTTTTAGAGAGGTAAATACATCACTGGTGCTTGAAGTTGGCATGAATAACGTTGAAGTTGGTAGGATCTTTTAGTTCAAGTATTGCCGGTGGTGTATTTGCCTCTTTTTTAAGTACACAATCAACTTTTGCAATACACCCCCCCCCCCCCCCCCAAAAGAACTTTTGCAATACACAACATACAATTTAACCGAAAAAGGATTTTTTTCCCGCTTTGTATTCCAAAGCAAACGACACCGAAAAGTACAGATCGCTGGGGCGAGCAGCACAGCAAGCCCAAAAGAAAAAGAAAAAGAAACAAATGCCAACAGCAGCAGCTCGACAAAGCACGGATGGCCTGCCACTGCTGCTCCCATTGGAAACAACCGCGTACCAAGCAGCATCCCCAAGAGGGAATGCGACGCAGACGACGCTGTTGCCCGGACGGGTCCTAGGGTTTCCCCCGACACGCGAAGGGAGTTGGGGGATGGAGAACAACGACACCCTCCAGGAAGGAATGGTGGCACCTGCAGGTGTCACCGCATCGGAGCCAAAGACCGGCAAGGATTTCTCCCACACTCCAAACCCCGCCGCCCAACTGAACCGGAGCCCACCAGCCAAACATCTGCCCAACACCTTGCGCCATCTCGATTGCGCCAGCACCCATGCCACCTCACTGCGAACACCACCACGAGGCCAAGACACCCGAAGAGAAATGCCACACGACGGAAGCAGCAGCTCCGTTACCGAGCAAGACGGAACCACCTCCCCCACCGACGTGCGGGAGGCCCAGGCCCCCGACACCGTCGCGCTCGCCGTCCGGACGCGGCAGCAGGGTACACCAGGCCACCCCTGGCCCGAACGGGCCCGCAAAGCCCCGCCAGCCACCCTACAGCTATTCGGCAACCGCATCGCCAGCTCCCAGCCGCTCGCCGCCGCACCCCCACCTCCTGGAGGTTGCACCGCAGGCGCACCCCACCGCCGGCCCGCCCAGGCCCAGATGGGGCCCGAAGGGCCCAGATATGGGCCGAGCGAGCACCGCCAGGCTGCGCCGCCGCACTACCCCGCCGCCAACGGCGACGCCACCGCCCAGCCATCCGTCCGCGTAGTGCCAGGACCGATGCCGGTATTAGTATCCTCGTCTTTAAATAACTTAATGTTGATTAGATATTATAAATAAAAGTTAAAATCATATTGTCTTCATAGATTAATTTGTGCCACTTAGATCAACTACAGACGTATCTATTTGCTTGTGTCCCGGTGTCTTTAAATAACATGGTAAAGAACTCTAAGTTAGCAGAGGTTTCTAGAGTGCATGAGTGTCTGTTTTAGGTATAAATAAATAGAAGTAAAAATTATCAATGTCTGAAATTGATAATTCCAAAATATATAAAATGCTTAGGTGTTTTTTTCCTTGACATCATTTGTTCGTTCTTTTCTGGCCACATGTTTTTCACGTTTGTGGTTTCAACCGTCAGCTAGCATCATCTGTAGTTTGTCCCGCCTCCCCTGGTTCCTTGCCGAGCGCCACGAAGAGGAAGGAACTCAGGTAACCTCGTCCTCGACTATCTCATCCTCTGTAGTTTGTCCTCTGTTTTAGGTATAGGTTGTTGTTTATTTGATGATTGATGTACACTTATTTGTACCGATGAAGTGATGAGGTAGATGTAGATGTATAGGTTGCTGCTTTATTGTTGATAGATCTACACTTACAGATGAAATGATGAGGTATAGGCTGAATGAGGCAGAGATAGAGGTTCTATTCTTATGACAATGTGCTTCTTTTTGTAGAGAATGGTGAAGGGGAAGGGGAATGAGAAGGAAAATGCGCTTGGGAAGGAGAAGGAGAAGGGCAAGATGAAGGCAAAGGAGAAGAGCTTAAGATACTTAATTAGGCAAGAATCGCCGCTGCCTCCGCCGGTTCGAAAGAAGGTCAAGCCGCTGAAGCGATTAATAAGGCGAAAGACTATACCAATGCCCCAATCGCAGATTTGCTATGTAGGGTAAAAAAATACCCTCCGCCACCTCCGCGTCTCCCCGACCACACCGGAGCTGGCGTGCGTGCTGCGGAAGCTGCTGCCTCCGGCTCCGCAACCAACTCCGAGCTGGCTCATGCATCTACTATGGTATGCTTGTTTTACTTCGTGATGGATGTAGCCATGTTCATATATATCCATATAGGTACTGTTTTTTCTTATTTGTGTGCTCATGTGTGTTAGGTGTCAGAGGAGGAAGGTACATGCTCCTAAGTACCCAATGATGGCAAAGATAGCAAAAAAGTTCCTCACTATCCCGGCTACCTTTGTCTCATCAGAATCAACCTTTAGCACGACCGGAAGGATTTTAGGTACATCAACTTATCCTTTTAAACTTTGGATATGAACTTGTCAACTTCTCACCCTCGAACTAACATTTGTCAACTTGTGTTGTATTAGATGACTATAGGAGTTCTCTGAAACCCTCTACGGTGGAGGCCTTGGTTTGTAGTGCAAGTTATATCAAGGGTTCACACGTCGACTTGAATGTGCTGGTATGTATGCTATTTTCTCTTTAAATTTTCTTTGTATTTTGTTTGTCATATGTGATGTGAAAATTTGGCTATGTAGCCGAGGGAGGATGAGGAGGATGAAGATGTTGAGACCATAAAGCTACCCTCCTAAAGTGTGGCGAAGAGGAACAATTGGTAACTACTATTCCTACATGTTTCACCATAATTGTCGTATGATACCCAATATGTTTATGTGGACGTCTCTTTTCTTAATTGTAGACATGTGGATGCTGCTCTTGTTAATTTGGAGATGGATGCCAAAGCGATCTCATGTGGATGCTACTTTTGCATTTGTGTTAATGTTGGACTTGCATATTGTCATTGCAAGTTTGAAGATGAACCATTCATTCGTGTATGTTTGAAACCACTCATTTGTGTTATGTTGGAACTTGCAATTGTTATGAACTACGAAATGTCATTGCAAGTTTGTAATCGTGCCGTTCAATGATGATATGAACTCATGTTTGACTTGTGGATGTGATACATGCTGTTTGTTGCTGTGAAAATTCTGTGGTTTGATGTCCAAAATTCAAAGAACCGGTCCAAAGGAAATTCATAAGTTGTTTCTCAAGCTGACTGCTTGTTCTGCTACAAATAAATCAACCTAGCTTGCATGCATTGATTCAGATGAATCGATGGAGCTGCCTACCTGCTAGCTTGCACGTACTCAAATCAATCGATCCAGCTGCCAGCTAGTATGCAAGCTTGCACGTACTGCATGAAAATCAATCGATCCAGCTGCCTGCTAGTGTGCTAGCTTGCACGTACTCAAATCAATCGATCCAGCTGCCAGCTAGTGTGCTAGCTTGCATGTACTGCATGAAAATCAATCGATCCAGCTGCCTGCTACTGTGCTAGCATCACATACTGCTTCAAATGCACATCCAGCTCTCGGTCCATTCGGTTCTCTCGGGACTCACTGAGCTGGCGTGCTGCCGGTCCGGTCTTGAGAAAGCGGGCCGCTCGGCAGCTCGGTCCGGTTCGGTCCGGACCGGCCGCGGCCGGTCCAAAGCACGGCTCGGTCAAAGACCGGACCGCGTCCAACTTGACCTCCCCCAGCCCGCTCCGTTCCGCGCTAGAGGAAAGCCGAGAGGGGAATTGCAAGGGGGATTTTCTATTTGGCGCATATACGCCCGCTTGCGAACCGGCGCCTGTAGCGCTCGTGCGATGGGCCGGCCCAATAGCTTTTTTTCTTCTCCGTTTTAATCAGCAAAAAAATTCAGAGTTAGCTGTGATTCAAACCAGGAACCTCCCGAACGTAGTACCGCGGGTGCAACCAGCACGCCGCCCCACCTTATTTGCTTAGAGTGAACTTTTACTTTCTTTTACCCTTTTTACCTGTTTCTGTTTTTCTGTGTTAGCTTTCTTTTACGTTTTTTTTCAATTCGATGAAGTTTTTTCAAAATCATTGAAATTATTTTCAAATTCGGTGAACTCTTTTCTAACTTTTATCGAAATCAATGAACTCTTTTCAAAATCCGATGAACTTTTTATCTAAATCAATGAAATTTTTAAAAATTCATGAACTTTTATGAAAATCGATGAACTTTTTCAATTTTCTTGAACTATATTGAATTTCGTAAACTTTTTCGATCCGTGAACTTTTTTCAAACTCGTGAACTTTTATGAAAATTGACGAACTTTTTTCAATTTTCTTCAACTATATTGAATTTCGTGAACTTTTTCGATCCGTGAACTTTTTTCAAACTCGTGAACTTTTATGAAAATTGACGAACTTTTTTCAATTTTCTTTAACTATATTGAATTTCATGAACTTTTTCGATCCATGAACTTTTTTAAATTCATTAAATTTTCTGAAATTAGTGGACCTTTTCAAATTTATGAACTTTTTCTTGAACTAGTGAACTTTTTTCAATTTTCATGAGCTTTTCAAATTTAAATTTTGGACCAACGCAGCTGTAATTGTACTTAAATAACATGCAGTACCAGTGGTAAGTATTGTGAGGTGGCTGTAGTGGCTAGCGAAGCGCGTGCAGGATGCAGCGGTGCGAGTTCGAATCCCCATTGTCACGCCCAAGATGCGACCCTATCCTAAAGGAACTCGAAGGTCCCACCAAGGATAGAAGCGCATCTTGAAGATGCTTTTGCAAGGTGGATGTCATTACATCAACATTACATAATAGCTGGGGATATATCCAAGACATACAATGTCACAAGAATACAACAATACATCATATACAAGATCAACATCCGACTACTGATGAAACAAAAACAGAAACTCCAATAATATCCACCCTGCTAGCCCAGGCTGCCGACCTGGAACCTATCCCCTGATCGAAGAAGAAGCAGAAGAAGAACTCCAAAACAAGCAAACATCGCTCTCGCGTCATGATCATCGCGAAACCTGCACCTGCAACTGTTGTTGTAGTAAACTGTGAGCCACGAGGACTCAGCAATCCCATTACCATGGGTATCAAGACTAGCAAAGCCTAATGGGAAAGGAAGGGGTAAAATGGTGATGTTGCAGCAGCGGCTAAGCATATATGGTGGCTAAAATACGCAAATAAGAGCGAGAAGAGAACAAACGGAACGGTCGACAACTAGTAATGATCAAGAAGTGATCCTGAACTCCTACTTACGCCGACATAACCCGAAACCGTGTTCTCCTCTCGATCAACCCCGAAAAGAGACACTCACGATTACGCACACGGTTGGTGTATTTTAGAAGAGTTTACTTCAAGTTTACTACAACCGGATATTAACAAATTCCGTCGCCACATAACCATGCACGGCTCTCGAAAGTTTATACCCTGCAGGGGTGTCCCAACTTAGCCCATGATAAGCTCTCGCGATCAACGAATGATATTCCTTCTCCCCGGGAAGACCCGATCAGTCTTGGAATCCCGGCTACAAGACATTTCGACAGTAATAAAACAAGACCAGCAGAGCCGCCCGATGCGCCGACAATCCCAATAGGAGCTGCACATATCTCGTTCTCAGGGCAACACCGGATGAGACATCCTACGAGTAAAACCAGACCCCGAGTTTCCCCGAGGGGGGCCCGCAGTCTACTCGGTTCGGGCCAACACTTAGAGAAGCATTGGCCCGGGGGGGCTAAATAAAGATGACCCTTGGGTTAATTACTCCCAAGGGAAATGTAGGTGGTGGTGAGGCAAATGGTAAAACCAAGGTTGGGCCTTCTTTGGAGGAGTCTTATTCAAAGCGAACTGTCAAGGGGGTCCCATAAATCACCCAACCGCGTTAGGGACGCAAAATCCGGGAACATAACACCGATATGACGAAAACTAGGGCGGCAAGAGTGGAACAAAACACCAGGCATAAGGCCGAGCCTTCCATCCTTTACCAAGTATATAGATGCATTAATTAAATAAGAGATATTGTGATATCCCAACATAACATAATCCAACATGGAGCAATCTTCATCTTCACCTGCAACTACCAACGCTATAAGAGGGGCTGAGCAAAAGCGGTAACATAGCCAAACAACGGTTTGCTAGGAAGGGTGACAAAGGTTAGGGGCTATCATGCAATTTGGGAGGCTTGAGCAGCAAGTGGTAGGTAACGCAGCATAGTGATAGAACGAAGCAACTAGCATAACAATGATAGTAATGAGATCCAAGGTGACGGTCATCTTGTCTGAAATCCCGCAAGGAAGAAGAACGAGTCCATGAAGAAGATGAAGCCACGAAGGCAGACCAAGCGTGAGCGAACGAATCCTCACGATCGCAATGAAACGGGAACTATCGAGAAGAAGCACACAACATAGTAAACACACCACACATAGACATGACATGATGCACAACCAAACATGATGCATGGCAATGCTACATGAAACTACTCATGGCAAGAGATGATGCAAACAAGAGCAGCACATCAAATCAAGTTTAAATGAGGCCGGCAACAACATAGAACAACTCCGGTAAGTCCTCATATGCAAATTTCGAAATTGGTCCAGATCTGAATAAATCTTAAGTTCAAGTTGTTAAACAGCAAGTTAAGATGCACCAAGATGATCTACACGAAATTCTAGTCAAGTTACATATAAAGTTCATTAGATTCGGAGCTACGGCCTAGAAGATCTAAGCAAAACAAGTGAAACATGGCATTGATGCAAAATGCATTCAAACATTAAGCAAACACCTCAAAACAAGGATGCAACATGATAATATGAAACTACACGCAAAATCAAGCAAGTTTCATATAGAGCACACTCAAAACGGAGCAACGGTTCAACACATACACTCTACAAGTTTAAAGGACAAGCTGTCCAAAACAGCAACTAGGCATATTGCAAGCATCAAAACACTATGCTACAGCATCTCAACGTAAGAACAAAAGGCATGGGCATGAAGTAAAGTTAAAACATGACAAAACATGAACACTGAGCTATCTCCAGAAATCACTAGAACATGCTCAAAATGGCATGGCAAGATTGCAAATACTAACAGTTTCAGACTTTGCAGAAATAACATCAGGTTGCAATGTTTAGAGCTATCAAACAACATGCTACAGGAACTTAACATGGCAAAAAAGGCATGGAATGAATCTACTAATTTCATAGAACAAAAGTCCCTTACTGACCATGAGCCAAAAGGGCACAGAAAATATGATGGCATCCATGTAAACATGGCAAATGATATGACAGATTCATACATGGCAGGAACAACAATACGTAGGCATGTTGGTGAGCTTGAATCACTCACCACAGAGCAATACATGGCATGGCAAGGCAACTCAAGGTAAGAAGACATGTTTTTGAAGCTAGGCATGGCAAGAGAAAGTTCATAGAGTGCATGGATCACTAACAACAATCATGACAACAACTGAACTTAATGTTAACAGACTGACAGCAACATTATTAAGCAACTTTAGAGCAAGATTACAACAAGCTACAGCTGGCTAAAAATGCAACCAGGGCATGGATGGATAGAGCATAACATGTAGAACAAAAAATGTTTAGTGAACATCTCCAGATTATGCACTAACAACAATCATGACAACAACTGAACTTAATGTTAACAGACTGACAGCAACATTATTAAGCAACTTTAGAGCAAGATTACAACAAGCTACAGCTGGCTAAAAATGCAACCAGGGCATGGATGGATAGAGCATAACATTTAGAACAAAAAATGTTTAGTGAACATCTCCAGATTATGCATAGAATGACTAGTAGCAGCAGGTTTACATAGCATCACGAAATAACAGATTCAGCCTAGCAAAACAGTAACAGCAAGTACCCTACTTAACAAGCTTGATTCACTCACCACAAGTCATTGCATGACAAGATAAGCATAGCATCATCAAGAATACATGTTTATGAAACAAACCAAGGCAAGAATAAGTTCATAGCATGCAAGGATCAACTACAACAACCTTGGCAAAATTGAATAACATATAAACAATCTGTCAGGAAACATTTTGTAGCAAAAGTAGAGCACGAAACTAACATGCTAGGCTACTCCATAATTACAAACAGGGGCATGAATGCAGCGCCGTATAGGAGCTCCCATTGCAAGGGGGCCGCTGCCGCCAGCGTCACCTTGTCGCGAGAGGAGCCTGCCGTTCGTTTCTGAAGTTATGTTGTGATGTTAACCGGAAAGGTAAGGGTGAAAAGGCTGATTGCGCAGCCGCCTCCTTGTTTCTCGCTACAGCAATTACTTTTTGCTCGGAATTAGTGCATGGGGAAGTGGGGAGTGGAAGTCGAAATATTAGAATTCTCCTTGGCTTCTTGGACTAGCACACGACCAGGAGTATATACCCAAACCCCTATTTCTAACCAAGTTTATGCTTTCATAATTCACCACTTGGTTGACGGCAACGTGAGGGTAAATGAGGCACGGCCACGCGTATTTTTTTGGGCTCCCGGTGTGTAAAATTCCCTGGTGACTGTAAGTCTTCATTCGAAATTTTCTTAACGTGGTTTGCGTGATTGTGTGTGCCTATGGCAGTTTTCGTTGTGTGTGGGCCATGCTGATCGTTGACTAGATTGTGTCTCCTCTTTTTCTTGGATGCGTGTACGCATGGGCCGTTTCTGATTTGCTCTCCTCCCGTCGCTTTCTTCTCTAGATGCGCCCAGCTCTCTGGAAGGCTCCTGTAAAATTATCCACCGCTTTATGTACCTATAAAAGGCACCCCTCTTTCTCGATCCAGGGCACCCACCGTAGTAGTCTTGGCCGGCCGGTGACTTTGGAAGCCATGGTGGCGGGCCGCCTTGGCATGGTGCTGCAGCGCGAGCAACGGAGCGCGGCTAAGATGACGTTCCAGACGTGACAGGGAAGCCGCGGGAGCGTAGCTGCTGCTGATGCCATCACCGTCGTTCCATATGATCATCCTCAAGCCCCTCGCGTCCATGGATCGCTCTACTGCACCAGCTCTACCACAGGTCGCCGTGATTGCCTGCGTGCTCCTCCACCGCTTGATCCAGGCGTACCGGCAGTCCGGCACAGAGCCACCTCGGCCGTATCCTACTCCTTCCGACCATGGCATCACCGAGGCACCAACTGACGCCGTCCTCCAGTGCGATGTACATGCCCTGCGAGGCATCGCCGGAGGAGCGGCAATGCCGCAACCGGAGGCCCTCTCGCTCCCGGGCCGGCGGGTGGCGTTCACGACGCCGCATACCACCGGCGGGGGCGGCGGGGAAGGATACGGCGGCCGGTTCGGCGCGCTGCTGCGGCAGCACGGCGCGCACCCGCTCCCCGTCCCCACCATCGCCGTCCGCGCCCACGAGCCCGACCGCCTCCGCCCCTACCTCCTGCCGGGCGGGCGCCCTTGACCCCTTCACGTCCCGCTCCGGCATCGCCGCCTTCTCCTGCGCCCTCCCCTCATCCTCCTCCTCTGCCCAGCTTCCCCTCTCCGACGCCGCGTCGGCGCTCCCCTTCACCGTCGCCGCACTCGGCAGCGACGCCGACCTCCTGGACGGCGCCTTCCTCGCCAGGCTCTGCCGCGATGCCGGGAGGGTGGTCATCCTCGTCCGGATGTCACCACCCCCGCCGGCCTCGTGGAGGCGCTGGGGCGCGAGTCCGGCCGCCGCGTGCTCTGCCCCGTCCCCGACGTTGACGGCCTCCGCGAGCCGCCCGTCGTGCCCGACTTCCTCGCCCTGCTCGACGCGGCCGGCTGGGTGGTCGTGCGCGCTCGCCGCCTCGATCCCGGCTGGCTGCCGCATTAGCCCGTCGACCAGGGCCGCCGGCTGGAACCAAGGATACAGAGGAAGGACATGCCTCTGCCAGCGATGCCGACGCCGTCTTCACCGGGCCCTGCGTCGGCATGCACGTCAGGCTGCTGAATCTCACGTGCAACACACCACCATTGCCGGCCGCGTGTCCAGTCACTTCAGCAGCTCCGGTCATGCCGCAGCAGGCTGCTCTCAGCGGCAGCCGCGGGGGAGAACAGGTGGCGGGGTAGCGGGCTGATGTTGAACACCGGCATGAGGAGGTTACGCCGGAGGTTACTAGCTCCCGCCGCTCCAGCGCGTCGAACGTGTTAAAGAATAGAGATGATGCTGGTGGATGGTTTCACGACCACGAGGCCCACGACGATGGGCTCCAACAGCTTGCACGTTGGGTCAGGTGCCGGCCGAGCTGCACCAGGTCGCGCACCCGGTACGACGGCAGCGCGCTCAAATCCGTCTGGGATGATAGAGCCCAAATTGTGATGCAGCCTAAATTGTCTTAGGCTACATGATGGAACCAGACTCGACCTGATTTGATGCATGCATGCAATGCTTGGGTGTATGTGAATTTGCATGGGCTATGTCACATTCCTTTTGCATGGGTGTTGAGTTATGAACTGCAGGAATGGACCATGTGAGCACTGGTTACCATGGCTGTTTTTCTTTCTCAGTTTGCATGCGGACATGCGGTTGTTGTTGGTCGCGATATGGGCCGTTTAATTAGGAGTTTATCTGGCCGTTTGCATGCGGTGGTTGTACTGGTTGAGATAAGCATATGCATGTCACCGTTTTGGAGATTTTTTTTTTCAAACATGACTTGTGGTTGTATACATAGGCGGTTGTTGATATCTTCTTGTTGGTCTGTGTTCTCTCACAGAAACATTAGCACGTCATGGAGCTAGCCAGATTTAGTTCAAAGGTTTGACACCGGTTGTTGCTGTTGGTCGCCCAAGTTCTCCATCATGTTACATACACAACTACTTGGTTACACTTTTAGTTAGTTTAATCCCTCATAGTGCTTTTCCAGGGTTTCTTGAATAAGAGAAAGAAACGCTAATACATCAGAGTTAAAAAAAAGGAAAAAAACGCAAATCTATGCTTTCAAATAACCGACCGACATCACCGATTACTGAATGTTTGAGCAAAGAAATGATGTCCAAACTAGCAACTAATCAAACAGTCCAAACTAGCAACTAATCACATGAGTCTTCCTTTTGCCAATGTATGTAATTTCAACATAAAGTATCGACACAAGTCTGGTAAGGCATCAAACTGTGATGAACTTGGATGACACACTATTAACTTATATAATAAGATCCCTAAGGGTGAAAAACGCAAGCAATGACACTGTATTAACAATCTATTTTTCTCATGTTTCTTAGTGAAGCTGGACAACATGATGCATTTTAATGGCATATTGACCTGCTGCATATTTTAGATTCAGGTTGGTCCAGATTTTTTTCATATTAAAAAATGTAAAGTTTGTACTGTCATGTTCTAGCTGTTAAAATGCTTACCATATCAACAGGACAATGCAAGGTATTGTTGTGACTTGTCATTTTCATTATTCATTTTGCAGCATGCCAACTTTACAGAGACATCTTACATTTTTCTCGCAGTGTATGATTTTGAAATCTTATGTTTCTCTCCCAGTGTATATTTGGAGAGAAAACAACTTAGTTCATGGATCAAGATTTGTATGTGCGGTCTACTTGGTTCATACAACGATCATTGTGCTTTTTCTTTGTGTGGTGTGTTCCCAACGCACTAGCTATGTTTCTGTGTTCTAAGATAATGAGCAGTCTAAAACCTAACTGAAATGTGTCTACATTTGCCTGGCTAAGGCCGACAAAATGTTTTTCAATTGCTATGTCATGAATGCAAGTTAGTCACCGGCCAGACAAAAAAAACTGCAACATATGGGCATACCTATTGGTATTTTTTCGCGTACATAAAAATTTGTACCTTCAATATACACAAACATTATCTTGATGTATAGCTGACGTCTATATGGTCATAAATTACTGATTCAGGCATAGGTTCATGCACATTGTTTGCCCCATGTATGAACTCTGTCATGTTAACTACTGATATGACACTCCCTCGGCTAATGGTGCCTTCGTATACTTATTTTTTTAAATAAGTGCCTTCATATACTGAAACTAATGGAAGGAAGTTATCATCATAGCATACCCTTTGTCTTATAGAATGGCATGGCCAGAATAAATGAAACTTATTAGATGGGTGCAGCAAAAAAGAATAAATGAAACTTGTTAGAGTTGTATCGACGTGTATTTCCCTTGTTTAGCAACATGCATGATGCTAATAATATGCCTCTTTCCATTTGTCTTCCTATGTACAGGGTTCCAATAACATTTCTTGTAAATAGTAAACACACTCCATATGGATACAGTCTATCGATGGGCGCGGCGTGCCGCCGCGCACGGGCTATGCTAGTATACTACTACTGGGTACTCTAGCGATCCAAACGTTCAGCTCCAGTGCCAAGTGCCACATTTTAGTCCGTCGCCGGAGTACAGTTGTTGTTTCACGGTGGAGTTGCATGCTGGAGTCGGTCCGGGTCCCGTGCTCCAACGCCTCAGCGCGGCTGCGCCGCCATGACGCCGTACCACCGATGGGCCGATCACGAGAGCAGCTGCCCCCACTCACCCCACCCCTCGACCCTGCGCGCAGTCATGGTGATCCCAGCGACCGATTATTATCCTGCTGCTAGGGCTCTGTTCGGTTGAGAGGGATTTGAAGGGGTTTGGCAGGGATTGAAGAGGATTTAATCCCCCACAAGTTAAGGGCATGTTTGGTTTCAATAAGTCACCCGACTTATAAGTCAGGTGACTTAAAACCAGTGACTTATAAGTCACGCCTGTTTGGTTGTCACCTGACACACCTTTTCACACCAATCAACATCATACATGTGGTGGGACCCACGCAAAAGGGGGTGACTTATAAGTTTTAAGTTGGGGTGGAGCAACTTATGACTTATAAGTTGAGGTGACTTATAAGTCAGGTCTGTTTGGCAAAATAAGTCACTTTTTTTACTTTTCAACTTATAAGTTGCTGACTTATTTGGAACCAAACAGGCCCCTCAAATCCCCTCCAATCCTCTTGTGAAGGGGTGTAACCGAACAAGGTCTAAATAAAGTAGAGCCAGACGCCTTGTATGGAGTACTAGTATGTACTCTCTCTGTCCCAAAATGTAAAAACTACAAAAACGTTTTGTTTTTGGTTACACACGAGTAGTAGTACATTATCTAAGTGACCTTGGCTACATATAATAAAAACGTATTGTATGCCTTTCATCTAGTATAAGCTTTTTAAAATGCTGCCATTCTCATATCAACGCACCATTAATTGGAATTTCAAAACTGCAACTCTATTTTATTTTCATCGTCAAACTAAAACAAAACGGTTACAATGCTTCTTCTCGATGTGCTCACACAGGGACTGGCCACGGTTGGCGTAGAGGCGGCAGTAGGGGATGGGGCAGTGGCACGGGGCATGGGGGCAGGACTCTTCATGGGTCAACTTCTTCGTGAACGGGATCGTCGCGGAGCAGCCGAACTCCCGGAACGAGCAAGGCACGGTCATGACGCCAAGTACGCGCTCCATGATGTCACAACGGGTGTTGGCCGGCTCGGCACACAAGCTGCAACTGTACTCCGCATTGGTGCGGCACTCTGAGCATGTGATGTGGCCATTTGTGCACTGTAGACAAAAACAGAGAAACAGAAACATACAGGTTTTACTGAAACTGTCAAAAACAGGACAAGTGCACAAGCATGACACAACACTGGATTACCACTGCTGTACCAGTTTTGTGCCATAATATCAACAGTAGTTGTGATGCAAAGCCATGGGAGATTGGTAGTGCACCATAAATTCTTGGTCATGGCAATTGGCAAGCCATGGGAGAAAATATATATGTGTGCATATTGCTCTTGTCAAAGACACAACTAAATGAGTTGTGACTAATCTGTCCAAATTATAATTATTAACTTCACTAGTAAATTTGGAACCAGTTGTACTGAATTCAGAAGAAAAAGAATCAGAAGTCAAGGAGCAGCATACTAATTGATGCAAGATTTGCTGCAAGTGACCTATCAGATACATCAATATCAACATACGGTCAATACCTCGTAACACAGAGCTAAACTGCAGGGTATAACCTTTGTAAAAAAAAATTGTAGTGTATAACTTTAGTAAAAAAAATTGCAGGGTATAACTGAATCTAGTAAAATGGAGCAAGCATTCGACACGGGAATACTAGTTCATCAGACGACAGGGTCATGTTATGTACCTGGAACAGGGGTGGAGCCAACGGGCTGCAGCAAGCACAGCACTCCAGCAACTTGTGGTCTAAGTTGACGGCGATCTTCGACGCCGCAGCCTTGGCTTCAGACTCGACCCTAGCCTTCTTTCGGGCGCAGCTCTCCGCCGCCGCGTCCCTCTCCGCACCAGCCTTCTGCAGATTGCTCGCAGCGAAACGCAAAATTACTAACCAGTAATAGAGATGGCCATATATGACAGTGAATGAAGCAGAAAAGCATGTGTTGTCGATCTGTCAGTTTGAGCAGAAGTTCAGATCGAAAACTTGAGACAGGGCACCAAAATGTTGAGTTGGAAAACCAAGATAATCTTGGATCAGACCATGGCAACCAGCATTCTAGGGATACCATTCTAGGGCGACCTAAACACCCCGGCCGCCACCGCCGCCGCTCGTCCCCCCGGCCAGCGGCGAGCTCCGCGGCTGCCACTTCCACCTCCACCAGCGCCGCCTCCCCTTCAGGCCGCCGCCACCCTCCTAAGCGGGCAACCCCATTCAGCTCCGCGCGCGGTGAATCGCGGCGGCGGCTGCTGGAGGATAAACTGGACGGGGATTTCATCAGAGAGAGAAATGCGTGGGAGGCATTCACCTTGGCCATGGTGGATGGATGGATGGATGCTCCGTCGATCGATCTCCCGCTCCGTCCTCCCAAATCCAGCTCCCGTCGAGCTCTCTGCGATTTTCCCAAATGGAGAATGAACAGTCTTCCCCCTGCCCCCCCGTAGGCCGTTTGGGAAACCTTTTTATTGAAGATATTTCTTCCTCTTCTACGGTCCCTTGATTCACGGGATTCCAAAAAACGTGAAAATGGAAATAGAAAAAAGTATAGGATTTTTTAGGATGAAAAAGTATTTGTTTTCAGGGGGAAATATAGTATTGACATGTCATATTTATCTAAATCCTATGAGATTTTAGTTTGTTTGACTCCAACGCAGGAAAACCAAAGGATTATATATTTCTAAAAGGTTTGAGAGGATGCTATTCTATTTTTTTTTGAAATGTCGTACAAAATAATCCTTGGAAGAAAGTCCTATTCGGTTCAATTGTATGAACAACAGTCAATACAAGAAAAAAGTTCAAAGGGTTTAGGGTTTAGGGTTTAGGGTTTTAGGGTTCATTTCAACAAGTGACTACATACGGAGCAAAATGAGTGAATCTACACTCTAAAGTATGTCTATATACATCCGTATGTAATAGGCAATTTGAACTCTAAAAAGACAAATATTTAGAAACGGAGGGAGTAGTATCTTGAGGAGCTTATCCCGCTGCCTCCCACTCCTGCAACTATTCCTTGTTCTCATACGTGTATTGGCTTAAGTTTGGTTGTTCGGTGAGTTATGTCGTGTGCTGGTATGGTTGTGGGCACTTTACACCGGCTACAGACATACAGTGGAGCCATCATTTCTCCCTTGAAACGACGTGTCGCGCCCTTTGGTCTCAACTTCTCATCACAGCGAGATTCTGGCTCACCGGTGTCACCATTCTGGGCGATGATGCTTCCCAATTGCTTCGGTCGAGCAACATTTGGGTAGCTTGGTGTCGTGCTGGTGGTGGACTGTGTGAACTTTGGAGGAACACATCTTCTCATTGGTGCACGAACACAATTTCTCCCGAATATCTTATTTATATAATTGGTCTTTGCTTTATACGCTTGAGGGCTGAGAGAGCAACCCGGGTATGCCATTGTGAAGATTATATGTGCAATTAACGGTGTTTTCAGCATTAATTTTAGTTAACCATGTTTGCTAAATTAATTGTGTTTAATGTATGTTATTTCTAAGATTAATTATGATTAATGCATTCAATCCGTGGTGGCGGCGCTCACTCCACCTGGCCTTCTTCCGTGGCAGCGGCCTCAGAGATCGGCGGCGAGTCAGGAAGCTACGGTGGCATATCCATTGCATTCCATCCGTCGCCAGATCCGATTTGGTACTGCCTCGACATGGCACCGGTTCGACGAAAAAGAATTGCTTGCAAGCCTTTTCCTCCACCGCCAGTACTTAAATGCAAGCTTTGACGGGGTTATGATCAAAACCTCCATCTCCATTGACCTCCAGCCAAGTTTAAATCGCACATGAACTATTGAAGAAGGGCAAGAGCAAGTGGACTGCACAGGGAATGCAAAAGAGATGCAGACGGAAATGAAGGGAACTTCTTGTAAACACCGGATTTTTCATGCACTTTAAACACGTTATCAGCATGTTCTCATTTCTCTCAATTTTTATTTCAAACATGTTATCAGCATGTATTAATCCCTTTCCAAACAAACAACTAATTTTTAATCAATCAACATATAATTATATATTTTTTACTTATTTATAATTCATTACGTCAATATATATATTCTTGACTAGCATATCTTTTATTATGCTAAGAAATAAATCACATAATAAAGCTAATAATATTATGTTAAAATATTGACATCTTATAATTTTAGTTTCTATGGCAAATAATACACTTGTACTAAATTTAAATCATACACCACAGGAGAAGTGGTATGATTAGTTTTGTTTTGATACAATCCTTCTTTAGGATCCTTTGCTAAATGGTTTAACTTTAGATTAGTAAAAAAATATAAAAAAGGTAAAAATTACATGTCTTCACACATTAAATTTGTGTCTAATTACAAGAACTGCAAGTATATATGCATGTGATTTTGTCTATTTTAGTGTATACTTAAATATAATTATAAATAGCTCTAAAGTTGGTAGAGGTTTCTAGAGTACATACGATTATCAAAGGAGCGGGTCATCTTCATAGTCATACCTTGGTAAGTATATATAACCAATCAGAGCCTAGAATCATGTCACATCATTTCAGATGGAGAGAAGGAATCGTGGGGGAATAGATAAAGTTTGGCAGTGTTAGGGCCATTCAATCTAAGTGGATCAGACGGTGGATCATATTTGTGTTCTTAAGAAAATGTCCCTAAAAAGAACACAAATATGATTTTTGAGCATAATTTTTCTAACTTTTTCATGCACTTGCAGTTTAAATATGACAAATGCATTTATTGGCCTGAATATAGGGAAGTAACAACAAAAGATGCCGAATTTTGACATGTATCATTTAATGGAGTATTTTGAGTGTAGATTTTTTTTCAAGGCCAACGGATTAAGAAGCGGTTGTGTCGACATCAACGCTAACCCCTTCCCTCTCAAAACCACGATTCTTACTCGGAGGTGGTCTGTTTTTAAGCAATGTATGTTGCCACTTTTCCGAAACATTCTCAAATTTTAACCACGGCCTCTAGGTGTCATAGGAGGGCACCATGCCAAGTTTCATACTTTTTTGGATTTCATTTGCAATTTTTGAAATTTAAAAACCAACCAACTCCATGTTCAGGGTCTTCCACATGTTTGAAATCCCTTTCCTTTTCTTGGATAAGGCTTAAACATGGGCTCAAGAACTCAAACATGGTTTTTTAGCACATTTTTCCAAAAATTTCATGCACTTGCGGTGAAAATTTTATTACATTCACTAAGTGATTAGAAAATGCACTTAATACCTTAAATATAGCAAATAGAACCGAAGGATGCCAAATTTTGGCATGGATCATGTAATGGTGTATACTATGTGTAGAAAAAAAATCAAAGCCGATGGATTAAGCAACGGTTGAACCACCTTCAAACCCGACCCCTTCCATCTCGAAACCCTGATTCCTCCTCGACGATGGTTCGGTTTCTAATGCGTCACCATTTTTGTGAAACATTTTAACATTTTTACCACAATCTATAAGTGTCATGTGAGGGCACAATGCCAAGTTTCATGCTTTTTAGACTCCGTTTCCATTTTTCAAAATAAAAAACAACAAATTCCATGTTTGGGGTCGTGTCTTTGCACCCTCATGTTTGAAATCTCTGTCCTTTCCTTAGATAAGGTATAACCATGGACTTAATAACACGAACATGATTTTTAACACAATTTTGGCAAAAAGAATCATGTACTTGCAGTTCAAAATTTTATTATATTCACTAAATGCCCAGAAATGCACTTAGTGGCTTAAATATAGTGAACGGACCCCTAAAGATGCTAAATTCTGACATGGATCATGACTTGTTCGAGGCCAATATTTGACATGTTTAGGGGTTCGTTTGCTATATTTAAGTCATATATTGCATTTCTAGGCATTGAAGTATATAATAAAAATTTGAACTACAAGTGCATACTTTTTTTGATAAAAAAATCCTTTTTTTTCTAAGTCTATTTAGTCCTTATCCAATAAAATAATAGAGAAGGAATTCCAAACATCAAGATGCCAAGACTCGATTTCAAACATGGAGCTTATCATTTTTTTATTATGAAAAAAAGAAACCTGAACATGGTGTCATGATATGACCCATAGAGTCCATTGTAAAAAGTGGAGAAGGTTTTGTAGAAGTTAGGTGCACTTCTTATAAACTAACCTTTGGTGGAAAAAAAGGCCTTTGGTGCATGATTCATAGCTGCCATTAGTCATGATTCTTGTAAACTCGACTCAAATCTTGTGACTAAAGCCCCCCCCCTTTAGTCGCGGCTGCTTAAGGACCATGACTAAAGGCCCGATCACGTGGGCGCCAGGCGGCCGTCGAGGCGGAGGACCTTTAGTCGCGGTCGCCGCCCAACCGCGACTAAAGGCCTTGTGCTGCCTTGGCCCAGCGCCCAAATGTTTAGTCCCACCTCGCTAGTTGAGAGAGCTCGAGGTGGTTTATAAGCTGCTGCGCCCAACCTCTCGAGCTCCTCTCAGCTGCAGGCTTCGGCCTAATCTGTTACTAGCTATGTGCTGTGGGCCTACTTGGCCTCCTGCGGGCTGAATCACGCCCATGTAGGGTTTCTAGTCGTATTCAGGCCGTGGGGGTCGATGAGGGCACTATTTTTTCAGTTTTTTGTTTTGTTTTCTGCATTATTATTTATTTTTTGTTGTTTTTGCTTTATTTTTAATTCTTTTTGCTTTTAGTTTTAGAAAAATTATAAACTTTCTGTTAGTGCCATTAGTTTTCAAATTTGAAAACACTTTTTTGTTTTCTTTGTTGCTTTATTTATTTTATTTTGTTTCTACTTACAACAAAATACTTATTTTTGCTTTATTGTTGCTATTCTGTTTAATTTGTATTGTTTTATTTCTTTTGTGCTTTATTTTAATTTTGAAGGAGTTTCATATATTCTACGGTACTACATACATGCATATGAATGTACAATCTCAAATAAATTTGAAATTAGAACCAAAAAGAATTCAAGAGGAATATACAATATATATTCAATATCATCGGATGACCATATACAATTTTGAACAAGTTTCCATACATGATTTAATCCATATAAAGTTCTACGTCCTCGTAATAGTGTTCTCCTTTAGGATGGAGGACTTCCTGCTGAACCATCCAGCTAGTTCCTCTTGAAGTGGTCGGAGCGAGCTTCTAGACTAAGCATCCGGAGGTTATTCCTCCGAGCATTGGTATCACTGAACGGCCCGCTCAGAGGTGTATCTCGGATCCTCTCATGAACATAGTATCCACATAGATTGGTCTCCGGTGGCTGAATATCCCGGCATTCTTAGGCTTTACCATTTTGAATTCTAGCTCTTTTTGAATTCACCGACCTTTGTATCTACGAACCGTCTCCAAACCCTACGAGGCAAAAGAAAATTAAGTGAACAAGAGAGTTATTAGTTACTTGATATTAGGAAATGAACGAAATAGGCCGATCGATATAGAGCGCAAATGAATGAAAATAATTACTTCGCAGCATTCTTCTCATGTCGGCCCAAAGCTTTGGATCCATATTCAGAGAGTCGTGGACGAGACATTACGAGGTGTTAACTTTAATTACTAGCAGAATCCGGTGGAACCTGCGGACACGATACATGCACGACGTCATGCATAACTCATCGATTAGCCGCCACATACCATGCATGGAGTAAACAAAAGAGAATTAATGTGCTCAAGACAGAAACACTCACCCAAAATGGTAAGGAAATAGAATATCACTTTTGAGTTCCTGCTTTGTAAGAAACTGCCACAGTCTGCCTCCACGTCGGTGGGGTGACGCTCCAACACATATCCATTAACGATGTGTGGGTCAATGAACCCAACATCATGGATGTTCCTTACTCTGCATTCCTTAATCTTCATTCTGCATGTATAATAGCGGACACAACAATATAGTTAGGACATATATATAGTGCAGGCAATATGAACGAGATGGGGTAGAAATTAATAAATCACTTACGTAGCGTAGCAACTGATGATAGATTTGTCGAGCTCACGCAGATTGAAAAGCTGGAACAATTCACTCGGTGCAATTGTTACATAGTAATGTTTGAAGTGATGCTCATGTCTAACTTCCGCATAAATATATTCTTTGGCGTTTTTATTTTTATGTAACCCTTGTACCAATTCAGCAGACCTTTCATTTGGTCGGGTAGATCATTTTCCTGCGCAGCTCGACGAGAGGCCCATTCTTGACATATGTAATTACTACATCCTTCATCGGGCGCCTCATCAAGGCCTAACAGTTCACGAAGAGTAATACCTAAGCTGGCCGCTTGTTCTACGGCACTTTCGTTACGGTCAATCCATGTCTTTGTCGCAGCTTGTATGATCTCGGGGCATCCGGGCTTCCACTATAAGCGGGCAATCGATTGTTTACTTTGTTCCCCGAGCTGGGCAACTTGTTTCCCGCTTTTTTACTTCGGCCTTCTCCGCTCTTTGTTCTCCTTGAACATGAGTGCCTGCCTGCGAAGTTCACGTGCATAGTCGTCAGGCAGATTCTTCATGACTTGGGACGGTGTGCTCAAAAATGACTTAGCCCACTTCTTTTGCTCATCGAATATCTTGGCTTGGGCTCGGGCTCTCTTTTCTTCTTGCAGTCCGCCTTCCATTTCTCATAATGAGCAGCGGCAGCGTCGACTTCCTCGGCACTACGTTCCCAAGGCCTTGTGGGGAGAGGCTTGATGATGGCTCCGGTACCTTTGTGGTCTTAGGTACATAAGGGTCGGGTTAATAATTCAGACTATACGCTTCTTTATCGGAGTGGATTGGGGCGGCGTCGATCACCACGGACGAGGCCCAGAGGCGGCTGATCACCCGCCGGGACGTTGTGGACTGGGGCGGCGTCGGGTGGCGTGGACGGAGGTGTAGGTGAACCGCCACCACCACCACCGCCACCACCACCACCATAGGGGTGGACTTGTTGTCCTTGGCGCCTCGCTCGAAACTTGATAAACTTCTTTTGCCATAGAATGAAATGGCGCTTGACATCTCCAAGTCTTTTCTCCCCTTGGTGTAGCAATGTCAATCTCTGTGTCCTCAAACCCTTGGACTATGTCCTCCACCGTGACACGAGCATAGCCATCTTGAATGGGGTTGTTGTGGTGGAGTGCTCCTGTAAACATGGTAAAGCATCGCCGATGGCTACCTTCATGGACATGTTCCCGATAGGATAATACAGATGACATTCTTTCATCTCCTTTATATCGTCCACGGGGTAGCGAGGAGGCTCCGGTGCAGTAATTTCGACCACCAGAGGCTCCGGTGAAGTAATTTCGACCACCGGAGGCTCCGGTGCGATAATTTCGATCGTCGGTGCATCTGCACCAGCCGGTGGGGCCTCCGTGGAAGCCACGCTGCTTCTCATTCTTGGCTTCCGAGATCCATTGGATGATCTTCATGTCGCACCCGAGCTGCATCTCTTTCGGCTACCAAGACACTCATGGTTTTCTTCATCACATCCATTTCCGATGCCAACCGCGCCACAACATCTGATTCCCGATCCATCTTTCTCTTACGGCTTCAGTAACGTCGGGTCATCGTCTGGGGAACCCTATTTTCCACGGAATGTGCCCCATGCCTCGTGACACGTCCTCCGTGTTCAGGATTCCCGAGGGCTTTTGTCGGTAGCGTCGTTCTCTCTGTTGAACTTGATCTTCCCTGTTGAGCATCCTTCATTGCGTCAATAAGGGCTTGGGTGGGTTTAATTAATTTGCCCGGTAAACACACTCCGTCTCCGGGTTCAGCGTTCCCCCATGCCCGTACCACCAGCTTTTGGCCCTTGGGTCCCATCCCTCCGTGCTGGGACGGATTCCTCGCGCCCTCATCTCGTTCTCCATCTTCTCCAACCTAGGCACCAAAATGCGATACCCTCCTGGCCCCATAACATGATTGTACTCCTTCTTAGCCGCATTTTCCTTATTTTTTTCGATATTTCAATGAACTGCTCCGATTTCTTTTGCTTCACAAATTCTGGCCAATCATGTTTCAGTTTCTCATAATGTCCTTTGAAATCCGGATTCATGTTATGATTGACAAAGACAAGGGATAGATTTTGCTAGAATTTCCGGAATGCGTCTGCCATCTTATGAAGAAGCGAACTGTTTGACTAGCCTCCTCCTCTCCTTGTTTTCCTCAATCTTGTTACCCTCCTCATCGAATTTGTTGTATTCCGGAGGTAGAACGAAATGTTCCATAAGCTTCTTGAAGCAATCTTTTTTTGTTCTCTTATCGACAAAAGTGAAACCATTAATTCGTGCCTTCTTTGGCTCATTCCACTCCTGGACGGTGATCGAGACGTTGTCTCTAACAATGGCTCCGCATTGGCTGACAAACTTGGTGGTGTTCTTGCGGGGCTCCAGCGGCCTGCGGTTGCCTTTGTCGACAACCTCGATGGTGCATGTTTCTCCTTGTTTCATCGTCTTGGTTGCGCCACGCTTTGACGACGTACTCGATTGTTTCGACGATCCGCCGAGGGCTAAAATAAGAAAGAGAGTCGCGGCGTTAGTACACACATATTTATTCAAATCAGTTAGTTTGTATCACCGGAGGCTCAATGTATATATATACCTCGGCACGGAGGTGGTTGCTACTTCCATTTGAAGATAAATCGTTTATCGACGTTTCTTGACATCTTCTTCTTGTGGCGCCCTTCATCTTCACCGTCAAGGTTCAGATAAGAAGAGATATCATCTTCTTCTTCTCCGGTCGGCACATATTGAATATCGCCGTTTATGATGCCGAACATATGTGCTTCACCGTCCGGATCATAGTTGTCCATAATCGGGTCAGCTCTATCGTCCGCCATTATGTCGATCCTGAAAACATGTAGTAAAAACAAATTAATTAAGTGAAGAAGGCGGTGGCGGTGGCGGTGGCGAAAGGCGGTGGCAAAAGGAGGGCAGCGAGGAAGGGGTGGGAGAGGGTGTCGCAGAGAGCGCGAGGCAGGCGGCAGACGGCAGCGTCACGGAGAGGGAGGCGAGGACAACACACATGTATAACCCTCGCCGCCCTCTTATAAAATTCTAAATACATAGCAGGCAAGTGCATAACAGGTCAATGACAGAGCTAGGCGTGTTCTAACGCATGGCGCTAAGCGATACCGGCGAAGGGGAAACATCCGGAAAGTTTTCCCGGTTCGAGACGTCTGTCAGACGGATGAACCGGAGAGGAAAGTTTGCAGGTTCGATAGGTTAGGGGTGTGTGGCGGACGAACGGTCTGCGTAACGGATTCGTCTCGTCGTTACGAGCAACTTTCATGTACAAAGTTTTTCCATCCGAGCTACGGTTTATTTTCTATGATTTTCTAAAGTTTTATTGATATATTGTAATTAAAACTAATTCGAGAATAAAGATTAAATTGCTACTAGTGTTAACATAACAGTTTTAACTAACAGACTATTAGTGTTAACATAACAGTTTTAATTAGGTTAATTAAACTCAACTATTTAAGTTAATTAATTAATTAATTAATTAATTAATATATTTTTTATTATTCTTTTTTATATCATTTTTAACGTTTTGGGGTGGGACCTCATTGTCATAGGCACAGGGGCCTATCGGGCGTCGTTACGGGCGCGGCGCGGGCGCCAGGCCTTAAGGCGCCGCCTGTGCCAACCGGGCGAAGGCCCGCTGGCAAGACGGCGTGGCGGAAGAGGCTACGGCGGGCGGCAACCGGACGCTGGGAGGCGCGACGGCGCCGCCATGCAGAGGCGGGCGGCGACGGACGTTTGCGGAAGCGCAGCTGCTCGAGCGGTTA
This sequence comes from Aegilops bicornis, assembly GCA_021605145.1. Lineage (NCBI taxonomy): Eukaryota > Viridiplantae > Streptophyta > Magnoliopsida > Poales > Poaceae > Aegilops > Aegilops bicornis. The sequence continues at coordinate 16,796,353 of CM038671.1, forward strand.
GGGCTGGGGCGAGGGCGGAAACCCTAGGGCGTCGGGCGAGGGGTTACAGTGGGCGAGGCGACGCGGGCGGCGCCGAGGGCGACGGCGACGGGCGGCGCCGAGGGCGACGGCGACGGCGGCGGCGGCGTCGAGGGCGACGGCGACGCGGGCGGCGCCGAGGGCGCGATTTAACAAAGCGGGAATCGGAGAAGACGAGAACGGCGGGCGGCGTCGAGGGCTTGAATTTATAGTTCACCCTTTAGTCGCGGTTGGCCACGAGGACCGCGACTAAAGGTACCTTTAGTCGCTGGTCGCCTCGCCCAACCGCGACTAAAGGGGTTTGGCGGTTTTTGCGATCCCGCGCCCCCTTTAGTCGCGGTTGGGCGGCGACCGCGACTAAAGGGTACCCTTTAGTCGCGGTCGCCCGCCCAACCGCGACTAAAGGCCTTATCTTGCCAGCGCCCGCCCTAAATGTTTAGTCCCACCTCGCTAGTTGAGAGAGCTCGAGAGTGGTTTATAAGCGCTGCGCCAACCCTCTCGAGCTCCTCTCAACTGCAGCTTTCGGCCTAATCATTACTAGCTATGTGCTGTGGGCCTACTTGGCCTCCTGCGGGCTGAATCACAGCCCATGTAGGGTTTCTAGTCGTATTCGGGCCGTGGGGGTCCAGATGGGGGCACTATTTTTTCCAGTTTTTTGTTTTGTTTTCTGCATTATTATTTATTTTTTGTTGTTTTTTGCTTTATTTTTAATTCTTTTGCTTTTAGTTTTAGAAAAATTATAAACTTTTGTTAGTGCCATTAGTTTTCAAATTTGAAAACACTTTTTTGTTTTCTTTGTTGCTTTATTTATTTTGTTTTGTTTCTACTTACAACAAAATACTTATTGTTGCTATTTTAGTTTTCTGCATTATTATTTATTTTTGTTGTTTTTGCTTTATTTTTTAATTCTTTTTGCTTTTAGTTTTAGAAAAATTATAAACTTTCTGTTAGTGCCATTAGTTTTCAAATTTGAAAACACTTTTTTGTTTTCTTTGTTGCTTTATTTATTTTATTTTGTTTCTACTTACAACAAAATACTTATTGTTGCTATTTTAGTTTTCTGCATTATTATTTATTTTTGTTGTTTTTTGCTTTATTTTTTAATTCTTTTTGCTTTTAGTTTTAGAAAAATTATAAACTTTCTGTTAGTGCCATTAGTTTTCAAATTTGAAAACACTTTTTTGTTTTCTTTGTTGCTTTATTTATTTTATTTTGTTTCTACTTACAACAAAATACTTATTGTTGCTATTTTAGTTTTCTGCATTATTATTTATTTTTTGTTGTTTTTGCTTTATTTTTAATTCTTTTTGCTTTTAGTTTTAGAAAAATTATAAACTTTCTGTTAGTGCCATTAGTTTTCAAATTCGAAAATGGACACCAAACACATCACGGGTAATATAATTCACATGATCCATTCAACAAAGTTTGGTACAATAAATTATTACACATCATTTCTTCCCTTGTGTCCCTGCTTGCTTACGATTGTGCCGTATCCATGGAGCATCCTCATCATTTAACTTAATGCTTGGGTCGGTGTTCACTTTGAAGGGCGGAATTTCAGCAAACATATTATAATCTTCGACATGTGCATCTTGTCCTCCACTCCCACGATGTTTCTTTTCCCCGAAAGAACAATGTGGCGCTTTGGATCATCGCATGATGTACTGATCGCTTTTCTTATCTTTCCGCTTTCCTCGGTTTGCTACTCATGTCCTTCACATAGAAAACCCGAGCGACATCTTTCGCTAGGACGAATGGTTCGTCAAGGTAACCAAGATTGTTGAAATCCACCATTGTCATTCCGTATTGCTGGTCCACCTTTACCCCACCTCCTGTTAGCTTGAACCATTTGCACCGGAACAAAGGGACCTTAAAGGAGGGTCCATAGTCAAGTTCCCATATCTCCTCTATGTAACCATAATATGTGACCTCTTGCCCATTCTCGGTTGCTGCATCAAAGCGGACACCACTGTTTTGGTTGGTGCTCTTTTATCTTGGGCGATCGTGTAAAATGTATTCCCATTTATCTCGTACTTTGGAAAGTCGTTATAGTCGAAGATGGTGTCTTGGCCAACATGTACAGCTGATCTACAACATCATTGTCATTCATTAAATGTTTTCTCAACCAACCGCCGAAAGTCTCCATGTGGGCCTTCCTAATCCGTGATTCAGGCTTCCCGGTTGTCGAACGTAAAATATTCTTGTGTTTCTCAAAGTACGGAGCCACCAAGCTGGAATTGGTCAAGACAGTGTGGTGTGCTTGATCAGAGAATGGCCGTCCATACATATCGTTGATTTCATTCCGATCGTGCCTTTTCCACTTAGTCTCCCCTCGTGCCGCGATCGAGGAAGACCAATCGGCTTAAGGTCAGGAACAAAGTCAACACAAAACTCAATTACCTCCTCATTTCCATAGCCCTTGGCGATGCTTCCTTCAGGCCTAGCACGGTTCTGAACATATTTCTTTAATACTCCCATGAACCTCTCAAGGGGAACATATTGTGTAGAAATACAGGACCGAGAACGAAAATCTCTTCGACTAGGTGAACCAGGAGGTGCGTCATAATATTGAAGAAGGATGGCGGAACACCAACTCAAATCGACAAGACATTGGATCACATCGCTCAGAACCGTGGTAGAACTTCCGGATTGATTACCTTCCGAGAGATTGCATTGAGGAATGCACATAGCTTCACAATGGCTACTCGAACATTTTCCGGCAGAGCCCCTCAAAGCAATCGGAAGCAATTGCGTCATAATCACGTGGCGGTCGTGAGACTTCGTGTTTTGGAACTTTTTCTCCGCCATGTTTATTATTCCCTTTATATTGACGAGAATCCAGACGGAACCTTCATACCGCTCAGGCATTCAAAAAGATGACCTTCTCTTCTTTGGTCGAGCGTAGTCGGCACGACCTTGAAACCATTCCGGATGCCGGTCATCGTGGTCTTTCAAACGTTCTTTGGTCTGCCGTGCTTCCTTTGTATCATTTGTCTTCCCATACACGCCCAAGAAGCTTAGGAGGTTCACGCAAATATTCTTCGTAACGTGCATCACGTCGATTGCAGAGCGGACATCTAGGACTTTCCAATATTCTAGCTCCCGAATATAGATTTCTTCTTCCACATGGCTGCGCGTCTGCCGCCTCCTTCGAACTGATTGTCCGCCAGACCCTTTCCAAAGATGACTTTCAAATCCTTGACCATATCAAATACCTCGGCACGGGTCGTTCCGCGAGCTTCGCCGGTGATCTGCCTTGCCGTTGTAATGCTTGCCTTTCTTTCTTCTTGGACTAATTTTCGGAAGAAATCGACGATGCCCAAGGTACACGTTCTTCTTACAATTTGGCAAATGTACACTTTCAGTCTCATGTAAGCGGTGCGTGCATGCATTGTATCCCTTATTTGACAAATTCCGAAAGGTTACTAAGAGCAGGCCAATCGTTGATGGTTACGAAAAGCAACGTCAGAGGTCAAATTCCTCTTGTTTGTGCTCATCCCACACACGGACACCACCCCACAGCTGTAAAAGTTCATCAACTAATGGCCTTAGGTACACATCGATGTCGTTGCCGGGTTGCCGGACCTTGGATGAGCAGCGGCATCATAATGAACTTCCGCTTCATGCACAACCAAGGAGGAAGGTTGTAGATGCATAGAGTCACGGGCCAGTGCTATGGCTGGAGCTACGCCGCCAAAAGGATTCATGCCATCCGCATTTAGAGCAAATCTTATGTTCCTTGCGTCACTGCAAAATCTTTGAACCATCTGTCGATCTTTCTCCATTGCGTTCCATCTGCGGTGTGTGTCTCAACTCCCGTCCGACTTACGGTCCTCTTTGTGCCATCGCAACAACTTGGCATGCTCTTTGTTCCTGAGCAGACGTTTCAACCGTGGTATTATAGGAGCATACCACATCACCTTGGCGGAACCCTCTTCACGGGTTTCGCCCTCAACATCGCCACCGGGGTCATCGCCTCGATCTTATAACGCAATGCGGTGCATACCGGGCATTCATTCAAATTCTCGTATTCACCGCGGTAGAGGATGCGATCGTTGATGCATGCATGTATCTTCGTAACCTCTAAACCTAGAGGGCAGACAACCTTCTTTGCTTCAATGCGTCTTGGCGGGCAACTTCGTTATCCTTTGGAAACATATTCTTCAACATTTTCGGCAAGTTTTCAAATGCCGAGTCAGCTACACCTGCCTCGCCTTCCATTTCAGCAAATCCAGTGCAGCCCAGCTTTTTTCAGACCATCATCGCATCCGGGTACAGCGCCTTTTCTGTGATCCTCTAACATGCGATCCAAATTCTCCCTCTCCTTTTCGGTTTAGCGGCGTCTCCGTGCATCGGCAATGGTCCGACCAAGATCATCAACGGGATCATCACGTGCCTCTTCTTCACCTTCCCTTCACCTTGACATCCTCCATGAAAGTATCACGAAATGAGCAAGATAGCTTTCATCGATGAAATCATCCCCTTCTTCATCTTCTTCCATTATAACCCCTCTTTCTCCATGCTTGGTCCAACAATTATAGCTTGGCATGAAACCCTTCAAGCGAGATGCATGTGAACGAACAACTCTTGAGGAAGAGTAACCCTTCTCATTCTTACAGATAACACATGGACAGATAACAAAACCCCCCCGCTTGTTCGCATTAGCCACTACGAGGAAATCTTTCAAACCCGTAGTGAACTCGCCGGAGAGTCGGTTACCGTACATCCATTGCCGATTCATCTGCATTATTATAATATAAAATATATAATTAACCATCATGCATTTGTTAAACTAACTAGCTACAAACAATATAAATTAAACAATGAACTACACACATGCATATTGACACATCAAAGGTTCATCAAGTTGCTAACCCATGATCGAAGAGTGTGGCTCCAACACTTCATGTCATGTTTGTTTCATGCTCTTGGGGCATTTCATCAAACACCTTATGTGCATAAGAGGAACCAAAAGCAAACCTACACCCACTTGTGAAGAGAATGGCTCCAAATGGCTAAGTGTTGGCTGCTTTGGATGGGTATATATAGGGGAGGGCTTTAGTTGCGGTTGGCACGGCAAGCGGGACTAAAAGGTGCCCGAAGGCCTTTAGTCGCGGTTGTCCTGGCCAACCGCGACTAAAGCCCCTCACGCACCAGCTGGCCACCGAGCGCCCTGGGCCCAGGCCTTTGGTCGCGGTTCACCTCCCGAACCGCGACTAAAGATCACATTAGTCGCGGTTCCTACAGCTTCGCGACTTATGGGGCTGGACGGAAGCCTGTTTTTCCACCAGTGTAGACCGTCTGTTGGAAGTAATCTAGGTTTTGACATGTAATGAGTCAGTTTTCAAGGCAAAGCGGCCACTGCTTCGTCGATTTACCTTGAATTTTTTGTATACAACCAACATACACTACGACATGTTCCATGTAAAAATTTGACATTCTTATTGGGGCTTGATAACTAGCAAACGTTGCGTTTGTAAGCAACAAAACCGAACGATTTCTAAATCCCTTCGATGCACCCTCGCTCGCGAGCTCCTCCTTTCTTTTTCTTAAGCTGGCTTATGTGGTTGCATGCGTACCTCCAAACGTGCATGCATGCATGCAAGACAAAATTGCTGAAGTTAGCTAAGCTTCCACCAAAATTCAAAATTCAAAATGTTTTGTAGCTCAAAGCATAGCTCTGATTGAAAATATGTTTTCACGTAAAAAATCGTTGTGGCGAGATCTTCGTAACCCGATCCCATGGTGGTATTATTTCGATGTTTTTTTAGGTCAAAAGTTACCACACCTAGACTATGTTAGCTATCACATATGCAGTACGTAACTTATGATGGTGTTTACACTGAGGTTAATAGGGGTATCTTTCAACTAATTTGTTTGCCTGGGTAAAAAAGTACAATAGCATCTTTAAGTTAATTATCAGGTAGGCAATACGACCTTCTAGCATTGGTGTCGAGCCTCAGCTGAAAGGTGAGGTCCAAGTGCGTTGTCATATTTATCTCAATCCTATGATATTTTTGTTTGTTTGACTCCATCACGGGAAAAGGAAAGGACTCTTTCTAAAAGGATTGAGAGGATGCTAATTCTTTTATGGAAAACGTACAAAATAATCCTTGGAAAAAAATCCTATTGGATTCAACTCTATGAATCAAACAGTCAATATAAGGAAAAAAAAATCTAAGGATTCTCATCCTCTAAAATTTCTAAAGAAACCTTTAAATCAAAGGAGCCCCTAGGTCCTAACTAGTAATCATGGACATGAAACACATGTCCAATTTAATTGTATCTTGGGGAGCTTACCTCTGTAACTATTCCTTGTTCTGATACATGCGTTGGCTTATGTTTGGTTGGTCGGTAATCAGAGTTATGTCGTGTGCCGGTATGGTCATGGGCACTTTACATCGTCTGAAGACATAGAGTGGAGCCCTCATTTCTCCCATGAAATGATGTGTTACCCCCCCTTCGGTCTCGACTTGTCATCACGGCGAGATCCTGGTTCACGGCATAGGTGTCATCATCCTGGGTGGTGATGCTTCCCAACTGCTTCGGTCGAGCAACATTTGGTAGCGCGTTGTGCTGATGCTGGGTTGTGTGGACTTCGGAGGAACAAATCTTCTCACTGGTACAGGAACACATTTTGTCCTAGTTTTCTTATATTTACAGAATTGGTCTTTGTTTGATACGATTTGAGGGGTGAGAGAGCAATTCGTCTCGACTAAAATTAGCACTCTTTGTTCATCTCGGCTGCGGCTACTCCTTTGACAAAGCAACGTTTCGTGCGGCCTTTTCTGACTAGGATTGGACTGAACGGCGGTGGCTGAAACTTGTATTCCGGTTCTTCCACCTCTGAACTTCTTCTTCGTCGAACACTTTGTAACCTATATCTGTGAGTAATTCAAGCGAGGGATTGGGCGAAGTAGTGAGTCCCTAACAGTAAACACCTGGATCTTGTACTTGAAAAGTTGAAATCCTCCTACTCGATCGGGTCGCTCACGAGCTGGATCATCGACAGCGTGCATCCTGACGGGATGCTCGGGTCGACCACAAGGAGAAACACCGCCCTGCTGCCGAGGGACACCAGGCGCGCCATGTCACAGTTCGGATATAGAGGGCGCGTGTCCCCCGAGAGCCAAAAAAAAAAAAAAAACCCCGCATCCAACGTCAGTACTCCCTTTTTTTTTCTTTGTTCTGCGCAATTTCTCAGACACAAGTAATGACAGTTTTGGCCACAACATCATCATGGAATTAAACGTCAAATACTGTACAAGAGAGCAATCAAGGGTCAAGCACGCCTAGTAGTTGCTTGTCCTAACGTGCCACGCAAACGGGCGGTGATGACCCGTCGCCCTCTGGAGGGCGGTGCATGAACATCAGGCGGGGATGATACTTGAACGTCAACAACACGTGGCTATTCCCATCTCTTCAGGATCACGTCGGACCGCCAGTCCAACACGGGTGCTGACGACCTGCCCGTGCCGGCGTGTATAAATCCTCCCTCAGCCGCTTCACCGACACAGGTAGAGCGATGAGAAATGGCTTCAGCTCGCCGTCGCACCACCATGGCGACCAACAAACTCATCATGTTCGTCCTGTTGCTGGTGGTACTACAGAGGGCGCTCTCCGACGATTCTCCATGCGGCTTCCCGGCGATCTTCAACTTCGGTGACTCCTACTCGGACACCGGAGCCTTCCCGGCCCTCTTCCCGGCGGTGCAGCCGCCCTACGGCCGGACCTTTTTCGGCATGCCGGCCGGTCGGCAGAGCGACGGTCGCCTCACCATCGACTTCATGGGTACTCACATCTATCTTCATGGATTGAGTTTATAGTTCTATTTTTTCTGAAAACTGATTTTTTTTTTATTTTGTTTTATTTCCCTGACACGTGCGTACTGCAGCTCAAAGCCTGGGGCTGCGTTACCTGAATGCGTATCTGGATTCACTCGGGAGCAACTTCACGCAGGGAGCCAATTTCGCGAGCGCCGCTGGAACCATCAGACGAGTGAACGGGAGCTTGTGGACCTCCGGGTACAGCCCCATTTCCTTGGACGTGCAGATCTGGCAATTCCAGCAGTTCATCAACAGGAGCCAGTTTGTCTACAACAACATAGGTGAAAATGAACTTAAATCCAGCTCCATTCATAGAGCGTCACCATATGCAGAACTCGATATATTTTCAACAATTTTTTTACCGGAGGTTCTTCGATCTCTCCGCAGGTGGAATCTACCGCGAGATCCTGCCGAAACCCGAGCACTTGGTCTCCAAGGCGCTTTACACCTTCGACATCGGCGCCAACGACCTCGCCATGGGCTACCTAGACAACATGACCACGGAGCAAGTCGAGGCCTACGCCCCCGATCTAATGGAGAGGCTCTCGTCGGCGATCCAGACCGTGTACAACCTCGGGGGGAGGTACTTCTGGGTGCACAACACGGGGGCGCTCGGGTGCCTGCCGTACGCATTGGCGTACCGCCCGGACCTCGCCGCGGAGAAGGACGGCGCCGGCTGCTCCGTCGCGCTCAACGCCGGCCCCCGGTTCTTCAACGCGCGGCTCAAGGAGACCGTGGCCAGGCTCAGGGTGGCTCTCCCCGAGGCCGCCTTCACCTACGTCGACGTGTACGCCGCCATGTACAGGCTGATGAGCCAAGCCAAGAAGATCGGCTTTGGGGACCCTCTACGCGTGTGTTGCGGGTACGGCGGCGGCGAGTACAACTTCGACAAGGACATCCGGTGCGGCGTTAAGGTGGAGGTGAACGGCACGGTCCTGGAGGGGAAGTCGTGCGAGGACCCGTCCAAGAGCGTGAGCTGGGATGGCGTGCACTTGACCGAGGCGGCTTACAAGTTCATCTTCGACCAGATCGTGGACGGCGCGCTCTCTGACCCGCCGGTGCCTCTACGGCGGGCCTGCCAAGCGAAAGGGCAATGAGCATTTGTTCATTAATTAGGCTGCCAATGTCGGATTTTTTTCAAATGTCCGCACTCCAAATAAAATCTGGAATGCTTGTATGTAATTCCAAATAAAATCTACGGTGAGTATCTATTTGTAAATGATACAAAAAATATCTATAAATATATATCTTTTTTTGCGGGATAATAATACATATATCTAATGCTATGTGTTGTTGGTGGCTCAGATTGTTTGATGCATGTTATTGTCAGACCTTCATTGAATAATTAATATAGATGGTGTATGCATCTATTCATGCAGAGGCCGGGGGTTTCAATCTCCTATTCGAAAAAAGCAGCTTGATGAAAATAGTGGTTTCCTTCATTCATATGAATTACATGTCCAGATTGCATACAGTAGTCATCTTTGTTGATTCGAAAGCTTGCATCAGTGCAGCTCTGGACATGGAGCATGTGAGCTCAAGCCGCATGCACCCTTTGCTACAGTAAATCGAAAAAATATTTAAAAATTCAAAAAAATCCTAAAGTTTTTGGCAACAAACAGTGATGTGTTTCACATGCGCGTCAATTTTTCATGATGAAATGACATTTGTGAAGGTCTCGGTAAAAAAAAAACATGCTCAAAGAAAATTGTGTTTGGAAGCATTTTGGAGATCGATTTTTTTTTGCCGTGACCTGCATGAATATAATTTTGTCATGAAATTTTGCACGCGGTGAAAAAGATATCAATGTTTGATGGAAAAAAGTTCGGATTTTTTGAACTTTTAAAATATTTTGTAAAATTTTACTGTAGCAAAGGATGCATGTGAGCTCAAGCTCATAAGAGCACTTTCGCTTATAGTGAGATCTTCCTCCTCGGCACAAACTAGAAACTCACCACGAGTTCTTCCCAAATAGGAATACCCATTCATAAAGAAAACACAGGGCTGAGAACTTGTTGTGGGTTTGATTTGCTTGCGTGTCATTTAATTAATTACGAATCTTATTATTCTACTTATTGCCTAAGTTCAACGCTTGACTTTACCATCGACACATTTCATTTAGATATTTTTATTATTCATAGATTTTTTTACCTGACTTGTAAATAGATACAGTACTCGCTGCAGATTTTATTTGGAGTACGGATACTGACTGCAGATTTTATACAGGTTTTATTCGGATTATTATATACGGATGACATGAAAAATCCTAGCTACATCAGCAGCCTAATTAATGTACAACATCATGCTCATCGCCCTTTGCCCTGGCAGGCCCGCCGCAGAGGCACGGGAGGGTCGGAGAGCGCGCCGTCCACGATCTGGTCGAAGACGAACTTGTTGGCCGCCTCGGTGAAGTGCACGCCGTCCCAGCTCACGCTCCTGGACGGGTCTTTACACGGCTTCCCCGCCAGCACCGACGTGCCGTTCACCTCCACCTTATCGCCGCACCGGATGTCCCTGTCGAAGTTGTACTCGCCGCCGCCGTACCCGCAGCACACGCGCAGGGGGTCCCCGAAACCGAGCTTCTTGGCCTGGCTTATCAGCCTGTACTTGGCGGCGTAGACGTCGACGTAGGTGAAGGCGGCGCCGGGGAGCGTCGCCCTGAGCCTCGCCACGGTCTCGTTGAGCCGCGCGTTGAAGAACCGGGCGCCCGCGTTGAGCGCGACGGAGCAGCCGGCGGCGTCCTTCTCGCGGCAGCGAGGTCTGGGCGGAACACCAAGGCGTACGGCAGGCACCCGAGCGGCGCCGTGTTGTGCACCCAGAAGTACCTCCCCCCGAGGTTGTAGATGGTCTGGATCGCCGACGAGATCCTCTCCATTAAATCGGGGACGTAGGCCGCGACTTGCTCCGTGGTCATGTTGTCGAAGTAGCCCACGGTGAGGTCGTTCTGGCCCATGTCCAAGGTGTAAAGCGCCTTGGAGACCAGGTGCTCGGGGTTCGGCATGATCTCCTGCACTGGTGGAAAAAAGGCCTTTGGTCGCGGTTCGCAACTGCCATTAGTCGCGGTTGGGCAACCGTGACCAAATAAACGCGACTAATGCCCCCCACCTTTAGTCGCGGCTGCTTAAGAACCGCGACTAAAGGTCCTCCGCCCCGACGGCCGCTTGACGCCCACGTGGACGGGCCGTTAGTCGCGGTTCTTCTGGCCAACCGCGACTAAAGGCCGCCACAGGTTTAGGGTTTTAGCCCCCCCCCCCCTAAACCTGTTTTCTGTTTAATTTGTATTGTTTTATTTCTTTTGTGCTTTATTTTTATAGAAAACCCCCTGCCACCACTGCCACTTATCCATTGCCGGCCATCACTGCCACTTATCCATTGCCGGCCTCCACCGCCGGGCACGCGCCGCCGCTTGCCGCCGGCGTGCACGCTGGAGAAGCCAAGGAAGGGGTGATGCGTCATGAGGCGTCCGCGCGCGTGAGCCCAAGAATGGGTCGAGGCGTTGGAGAGCGGCATGTGAAGTAGCCGGAGGTGGCCTTGGCCGGATGCACTACCGAGTTAAGGCCGAGGGCGGCGAATGAGGCGGGCGGGCAGGGCGGTGAGGCTTGGCCGGGCGGCGTTGAGGGCGGGCGAGCGAGGCGGCAAGACGAGGTCAGGCCGGGCTGGGCGGTAGGCGAGGCGACGGGCGGGCGCAAGGCCGAGGGCGAGGGCGACGGCGGGCGTCGAGGGCGCAGAGAGACGAACAAAGTAGAATCGGAATCGGAGAAGACGAGAATCGAGCCTTGTATTTATAGCCCCCCTTTAGTCGCGGTTGGCGACGAGACCATGACTAAAGGTACCTTTTTAGTCATGGTCGCCCGCCCAACCGCGACTAAAGGGTTTTTATGGCGAGTTTTTATGCGTTCAGCTTTCACCTTTTAGTCGCGGTTGGTGCGCCAACCGCTAATAAAGGCCGCCTCAGGTTTAGGGTTTTAGCCCCCCCCCCCCACCCCAAACCTGTTTTCTGTTTAATTTGTATTGTTTTCTTTTTAATTTGTATTGTTTTCTGTAAATTAAACAATGAACTACACACATGCATATTTTATCAATGACACATCAAAGGTTCATCAAGTTGCTAACCGCGATCGAGGAGTGTGGCTCCAACACTTCATGTCATGTTTGTTTCATGCTCTTGGGGCATTTCATCAAACACCTTATGTGCATAAGAGGAACCAAAAGCAAACCTACACCCACTTGTGAAGAGAATGGCTCCAAATGGCTAAGTGTTGGCTGCTTTGGATGGGTATATATAGGGAGGGCTTTAGTTGCGGTTGGCACAGCAAACCGTGACTAAAAGGTGCCGAAGGCCTTTATTCGCGGTTGTCACGACAAACCGCGACTAAAGACCTCACGTCGCTAACTAGCCACAGCGCCACAGGCGGAGCCTTTGGTCGCGATTCACCTCCGTAACCGCGACTAAAGGTCCCATTAGTCGCGGTTCCTACAGCTTCGCGACTTATGGGGCTGGACGGAAGCCTGTTTTTCCACCAGTGCCGGTAAACTCCACCTATGTTGTTGTAGACGAAGCGGCTCCTGTTGATGAACTGCTGGAGTTGCCAGACCTGCACGTCCAGGGAAATGGGGCTGTACCCCGAGGTCCACAAGCTCCCGTTCACCCGTCTGATGGTTCCGGCGGCGCTGGCGAAATTGGCTCCCTGCGTGAAGTTGCTCCCAAGTGAATCCAGATACGCACTCAGGTAACGCAGCCCCAGGCTTTCAGCTGCAGTATACATGTGTCAGGGAAACAAAACAAAATAAAATTCTCCAGTTTTGAGTTGTTTGCGGAACAGCGCTTGAGATGTTGTAGATAGACGTACGTACGTACCCATGAAGTCGACGGTGAGGCGGCCGTCGCTTTGCCGCCCGGCCGGCATGCCAAAGAAGGTCCGGCCGTAGGGCGGCTGCACCGCCGGGAAGAGGGCCGGGAAGGCTCCGGTGTCCGAGTTGGAGTCACCGAGGTTGAAGATGGCCGGGAAGCCACACGGAGAATCATCAGAGCGCGCCCCGGCCCCAGCAGAGAGCTTTAGCGCCACCAGCGCCAGCAACACGGCGAGCATGAGTTTGGTCGCCATGGTGGTGCAACGATGAGCTGAAGCCGTTTAATTCCAGCCGCTCGTCCGGTGGTGCGAAAATGATTTATACTACTAGACGCCGGCCGGCTGATCAGAGTCCAGCATCCGTGTCGAACTGCTGCTCCGACGCGCGGCAGCGATTGTCCTGCTACCAGAATATTAAGTACCGCATGCATTACTGTTGGACTGGTGGTCAGGAACTCATGATTCATACACGCCGGCCGGCAGGTCGTCGTGGCAGTCCAGCTCCAGCACCCGTGTTGGACCGGTGCTCCGACGTGACCCTATTCCTGAAGGGACGGGCAGAAGATTCAGAGTCGGATAGCTGCGTTTTGTTGACAAGTATCTCCTGCCTGGTATTCGTTCATGCACCACCCGCGCGCGGCCGAGTTATGTCCAGAGAGTGAGAGTGACAGGACTATCACCGTTTACGTGGCAGGTTAATTAAGACAAGCTACTTGGCGTGCTTGACCCTACGTACGGCAATTGATGGGTTGAAAACGAAAATAGAATGATGAAATCTTGAAAACAATAGGAGGGTATGACACCATTAATTGTCATTAACATGGATTAATTCGATGATTTTCTGAACACGATTATATATGCTCCCTCCGTTTTAAAATAGATGACCCAACTTTGTACAACCAATGATTTGGAGGTCCGCCGCTATTTTCCATAGCCCGCTATTTAAAACATTGGTTGTACGTCGCCGTCGCCGTGCCCTCGCCGCCGTCTCATCGCCGGTGCAGACGCTGGCGAGGACATGCCCGGGTTGCTCCTAGGTTTTCTGTACGCGGTTCTGATGGCGCTCGTGCAGTTGTTCGCCGTCTGCGCCATGACCGCCTTCTACTACGAGCGCAGAGACAGCAGCGACAGCCAGCTGGGGGCTACTGCTGGATACGCAAAGTTATCAACTGAAGAAGCAAGCGCTGCTTGATCATTCATTCTACTTGCGCAGTAGCTAAACAACAAGGTTGAACTATAGAAATAATTTCAGCTGTGAAGTACTACTAGCTTACAAAGTTGAGCCTGGTTGCCTTTTTTCTTGTTATATAAAGTTGTGTTTGGTAGGGAGTAAGGATGTTATCATGGAATGAAGGTTTGAGATAGTTCTTTTGATTTCGACAATTAGGTTTGTTTTGTTGGACGTTATATCTATGTGTTTAATTTACTTATTTTCTCGGTAATGGCAAGATTGCAGTGTGTTCTAAACACTGTTGTGTTGTGTAGATCCTGGTATTCTGGTGTACCAACTCAAGAATGGAGACGTGATCATTCCCCAGTGAACTTTTTGACACAATGAACTTCTGCAAGTGGTGAAACCATGAGACAAAAACAATGAAAGTTGTGTTATCAAAAAACAAAACCAGTGAGGGAGGAGCCCTGCGGCAATTTATTAGGGAAGAAGGTGTGGGACACTGAACTCAGTCAGCAAAATAATACTCCCTCCATCCCGGTTTGTAAGGCGGGCACGGGTTTTAGGTCTTCAAGATGCCTAACGAAATGCGTGTAATATGCAGCCAAAACTGCATGTTTAGAAACTTCATTCGGTCAGCCCAGTGATGCACTTTGGTGACATATAACACACATTTAACGACAACAAGTCCACCAAAACAATGTAAAAAATAAGGAAAATCCTCGTTGATCTTCTCAATGCCATGGCAAAAGACCAGCAGGTCGGGCATTTTTAGGAAATTAAAAGAGATTAAAATGCCACTGAAAGTTTCATGTGTTTCATCAATTTGATCAACATGTCACAGCGAAAAGAATGCTAGCATGTTAATCATACGCTGCAACTCACCACATGACATTCACAACTAAAAATGGATCCAACAAGTATTTTCTCTATGCAGCAGCAAGACATTCTCCCACGCGGTTATTTTTCAAGAAACAGTTGGCAGCTAAGTGGCAAGATTGCCGGTCATGTTCATTGTGCATACACAAAAAGAATGAAGCGAAATGATACAAGTATTAGTATGTTCTTCATAGACCAGGCCTCAGTTCAAGCTGATAGATGGAAGTTCTAGAGCAAATTATCGATGACAGGTAAGAGAATTCCCTTCCCACTAACATCCTGTCTTCTTTGCCGGCCAACGTCAGTTTCAGCTAACATAAATTCCCTTCCCTGTAACATCCTTATACTTGAAACCTGTCAGGTTTGAACAATCACCGATAGGCATGTGTTATAAAACAGCATTTTGTGCGAAGCAAAAGGAGAGCGCAAATTATGTACTTTGTTAGATAGTGAGGGTAAAACTGAGCAGTCAATTGAACATAACGCAAAATACTGTATGAACAGAAATTCGCCGCTGATCATCGCAAATACGATCACTTATATACCACCAAACAGATGCTAAAAAAATTGCTGGCTGTCAACAGAAACTGAGCAGTCAATTGAACATAACGCAAAGGTAAATATGTGATTACTATGTGCAAGAATCATACCTAGCTATTTGTGGATCTTATGAAAACTTGGAGTGATCCATACGGGAACTGGCCAATTCAACCATGGTTGGGGGGACACCACACCACTGGCACTTATCTTATAAGAATCCTCCAGATTCAGTATTCCAACATCCCGACGATTATCTTTCGCGTCAATCAGCCAGTACTCGTCGTCGTCGGTGAAATAGACATGGTTCGGCAGAAGCCCTGGGTAGTCCTTTGTGGGAAGGCAACAAGTATAGTTGTGCCCGATGAACAACGCCTCATCCCCCAACGTCCGCACACGAACCGCCTGCTGCTTATCGAAGTCAACCCTGTATATCTCAATACCAACTGTATGCCTCTCTTCTTGCTCCCCACTTGCTGTCTCCCTCGTGACCCTCCATATTTGCAGCACACTGCCGGACGACGCCTTGGATAGGTACCCATTATACGCCACGAATGGCGAGTTGTCCTTGAAAATCATGTCCCGGGTGGCGGGAGAACCTTCAATGGCGTACCGATGGATACCGCCGAGGAGGTTCATCGCGTAGAGCGCACCGTCGTCGGCGAATATGCAGTCGGAGTACCGCGGCGGTTCACGGGGTGCCGAGGGGATCCAGTGCCACTTGTCGTCGCCGACCCTCGCGAAAGAGAGATCCCTATAGGGATTGTGAATCACCACGGCAGTGCAATCCCCCAACGCCGGATCGCCCGACAGCACGACCTTGAGATACAGGACTCCCCGGAGCTCGTCCAACCCATAGGGCTGCGGCTCGTCGCCGTGGAGAGAAAGGTCGTACCTTTCGAGGTTGCCGTCGCGGTCGAAGACGGGGGTCACCTGCTCGATGGTGGCGACGGAGGGGAGCGCGACCTGCTCGCCGGTGGCGGGGTTGAGGAGGTGGAGCTCGGAGCGGGCGTCGGCGGTGACGAGCCACCCGTGCGAGGAGCCGACGATGTTGCGCTCCCCGATGGGAGGGTCCGGGAGGCGCGCCCTGTAGGCCTTCTTGTCGGCGAGGCTGAAGAGCTCGGCGGCGTTGGGGCCGGCGGCGGCGGTGGTGTAGAGGAGGCAGGGGGTTTGGGGGCGGCGGTAGATCCCGAGGCGACGGAGGGCGCCGGCGGTGGTGCGCCAGGCCGCGCAGACTGCGGCGGCGCGGAAGAGGTCCGGGAACTCGAGCTCGCCGAGGACGGTGGTGAGGACGTCTGGCGGCAGATTGGACCAGTCGGCGGCGGCCGCCGTCGGTTCCTCCATTGGGACAGGGGCGCAGACGATGCAGGGGAACAAATCGCTGAAGGAGCCCTGCTCAAAGGTGCACAACGGGCCGGGCCGGCCTGCCCATAAACAGGCCTGTCATGGAACGCAGAGGTCCATTTGTAAGCGGGCTGTGCCATGCCAGCATGTGGGTCTTGCCTCCGCAGACGGGCAGGACATGTTAACCGAAATCACTAATTGAGAAGTAATCATTGCAAAGATCACTTCCACCTTTTGAGGTTGCACAAGTGACGCACATGCAGCGCGTCATTTGTCGCAGCTGGAAGTTTTTTATTTTTTTTCGTAGATCTGTTTATTTAAAATATTTTATCACTTAAACCGTGCGTCCAAATCTCGAACCGTTTTCATCGTTGGATTTCTCGCGTCGAGATCTTCAAAACTAGATCTCATGTTAATATATTTTGATGAACTTTTTTTTTCAAAAACGGACAAAAGACGAACCGGGAGCACGAGTTTTTTGCCTTTCCGAAAGAGGCATGCCTGTGCCTCTCGCGAAATCACGACTGTGCCTCTTGTGGAAGCAAAATCGTGTCTCTCGCGAAAGGAAAAGAATAAGATAAAACGCGTTTTTTCGTTTCCGAGGAGGCACGACCGTGCCTTTCGCGAAAGCACAACCATGCCTCTCGCGGAAGCAAAATCATGCCTCTCGCGAAAGGAAAGAAAAAATATAAAACGCGTTTTTTTCCGTTTTCAAGCGAAAGCACAACCGTGCCTCTCGCGGAAGGAAAAAAACAAAAACACATTTTTTTATCATTTCCGAGAGGCACAACCGTGCCTCTCACAAAAGCAAAACCGCTTCTCTCGCGAAAGGAAAAAAACCCAGAAAATGTCTTTTTTCTGTTTGCAGCGACTCTCACGAAAGCAAAACTGTGTCTCTCACGGAAGCAAAAGCGTGACTCTCGCGAAAAAAATATCCAAAAACTAAGGAAGACTGGTGGAAAACCAAAACGTCAAAAAAAAACCAAAAAACAATTTAAAAGCCGAAAACGCGTGCGGAAAAATAAAAAATACATAAAATCCGGAGGGAGCGCCCAGAGCGCAACATGTGGTGGGCGGCTGAGAACGCGCCAAGTGACGCTGATCGTTGTGAAGCTCCCCAAGGAGCGCTCGTCAACTAGTTGCTCTCCACATTAACTAAACGGGTCGGTTTGTCTAGAAAAAACTAAACGGGTCGGCCGGGGGCCGTATGGGCTTTATGGGCCATGGGCCTTTTTTGCCTAATTATTTTGAAAAAATCTGAAAAAAACAGAAAATACTAAAAATGACGCAAAATGGGGTAAGCATTGAGCTTTTATTAGTAAGTAGTTGACTCGTTAAAGCCTTTCATCCTGGGAAAAAAAGAATACAAATTTTGCTCTTAATTACAAAAGAATAAAAAATACAAAGAAAAATATTGCAAAGGATAAGAAAATCATAAAAGAGATAGATTACAAATACTATAACTATTATTCTGTCACTTCTTCACTATTGGCAAAATTTTGGAACGAGGATGCTAGTTATATGTTATGCGTGGTGTGTTGGGCTCTTATTCTGTCTAGTTCTAATCTTTCACGATCATCAGTGTTTTTTTTTTTAGAAAACTTTCAATCTATTCATCTTTCATCACGACAGTACAACGAATACTAGAAATAATAAAAATTACATCAAGATCCGTAGACCATCTAGCGACGACTACAATCAT
Source organism: Aegilops bicornis (assembly GCA_021605145.1). NCBI lineage: Eukaryota > Viridiplantae > Streptophyta > Magnoliopsida > Poales > Poaceae > Aegilops > Aegilops bicornis. The sequence continues at coordinate 16,814,680 of CM038671.1, forward strand.
CAAACGAAGCAGGCGCCGTCATCATCACCCCTTCCTCGCCGGAGTCGGGCACAACTTGTTGTAGTAGACAGTCGGGAAGTCGTCGTGCTAAGGCCCCGTAGGACCAGCGCACCAGAACAGCAACCGTCGCTGATGAAGAATAACGTAGATTGAAAGGATCCAACCTGAAGATACACGAACATAGACGAACCACAACCAGATCCGAGTAAATTGATCGAGGATAGATCCGCCGGAGACACACCTCCACACGCCCACCAACGATGCTAGACGCACCACCAGAACTGGGACTAGGCGGGGGACCTTTATTCCATCTTCAGGGAGCCGCCACCGTCTCGTCTTCCTGAATAGGACACAAATCCTAACAATTTTTGAAGAAACAACTAACAACGGAGCCCTCCCGCCGGCCCTTGCCAGGATCCACGTCCCCATGGCCCTAGGGCCACCGGAGACGAGGCGGACCTGCGGCGGAGCCGGCGAGAGGCACGAACCCTAGCTTTTCTTGGAGGAGGAGGCGTTTTCAACATATCTGAGTTGAGACCGATTCTTCTTTTCTGGGGTATTCTTCCAGACTTGAAGCATATTCTGATGATAACATTGAGACGGGTATCGATAACCAGTGGCAGACCTAGGAATTGAAGCTAGCAGTGGCCGGGGCGAACATTTTCTTAGATGCAAATGAACCGAAACTCATGGCATTCAACTATCAAAAACATAAAAAGTTCTTAAAAACTACTCCCTCTGTAAACTAATATAAAAGCGTTTAGATAACTAAAATAGTTATCCAAACACTCTTATATTAGTTTACGGAGGGAGTACTAATAACATGGACTCTTGCGTTCCATACATTTTGCGTTCGATATCTTGGCATGTCTTCTTTCAAAAGCCCGATAAGATATGACTTCATCATGTGATTCCACTTGATCTACCACAATTCTTGGTTGTATGACATCGAAAGTGCAATTTTAGCATCAGAAGCTATTTTAAATGTTGCATACAGCAGTACAATATTGGTAATACCTGGATGTAACGTGTCTGCTCATTTTACCAGAAGTAACCAGACAAAGCACTTTGTTGCCAGCACTTGATCAATTGCGACATAGATTAGCCTAGAGCGGTGTTGGCACTTGGCACTATAGTTCATACACTGAAAGAGTAGAACAAATCAAAATACATGAGAGATATGTTGCACAGTACTCGTAAGATGCCATGAGAATGGCAGTTGGAGACCGATTGATGAAAGCAACTATATTTCACGAGCGCTCCTTCAGATGCCTCGCAACGATCAACGCCACTTGATGTGCTCTCAGCTATTCGCCCCGTGTCGCGCTCTGGGCGCTCCCTCTGAATTTTGTTTTTTTATTTTTTCGCACGCGTTTCGGCTTTTTAAACGGGTTTTTTTCGTGTTTTTTCGACGTTTTGGTTTTCCACCGGTCTTCCCTAGCTTTTCGATCGAATTTTTTTTAAAAGAAAATTATTTTTGCGCAAAAAACGTGTTATTTTTCTTTCGCGATAGTCACGGTTTTGCTTCCGCGAGAGGCATGGTTTTGCTTTCGCGAGAGTCACGGCCGTGCCTCTCGAAAACGAAAAAACAAACACATTTTCTATTTTTTCCTTTCGCGTGAGTCACAGTTTTGCTTCCGCGAGAGGCACGGTTGTGCTTTTGCGAGAGTCACGGCCGTGCTTCTTGAAAAAGGAAAAAATGCATTTTCTGTATTTTTTTAATCTTTCGCGAGAGTCACGGTTTTGCTTTCACGAGAGGCACGGTTGTGCTTTCGCGAGAGTCACGGCCGTGCTTCCTTGGAAACAGAAAAAAACACGTTTTTTTTCACGAGAGTCACGGTTTTGCTTCTGCGAGAGTCACGGCCGTGCCTCCTCGAAAACGAAAAAAAAACGTATTTTCCTTTTTTCCTTTCGCGAGAGTCATGGTTTTGCTTCAGCGAGAGGCACGGTTATGATTTCGTGGCGTGCCTCTTTTGGAAAGGGAAAAAACTCGTGCTCCCGGTTCGGTTTTTTCGTCCTTTTTTTGTGAAAAAAAATTCGTCAAAACCTATCAATATGAGATCTAGTTTTGAAGATCTTGACGCGAGGAATCCAACGGCGAACGCAGTTCGAGATTTGGACGCACGGTTTAAGAGATAAAACGTTTTGAATAAACGGATCTACGAAAAAAGGAAAAATTCCCAGGTTGCAAGAAGTGGTGCACATGCAGCGCGCCACTTGTCGCAACCTAGGAAAGTTAGAGTGATCTTCACAACGAGTACTTCTTAACTAGTGATTTCGCCGATCGATTGTATTGGTGGCTGCCAGCGTGTGCGTGGTCTTTGGGCCTTAAGTGCAATTGTGCAAACGTTGTAGCCCAACCCAAACTTCTTTCTCTCCCTCACACGGTCACCCTCACGGCCAGGGAAATTGGGAGGAGCGGATTAAGGATAGGTAGGCAGGGGTCGATTCTCCGCCACCGGCGACTCGGGGCGGCCGCCCCAACTCGCCCCAATGATAGATCCGCCACTGTCAATAACACATTCCGTTCTAATATGAAAAGCACTGAATATATAAGCTTGTGGTCATGCTACCACTGCAGTATGTTGAACTCATCATCAATAAAGTTGATTTGTCACTGTTGAGGTACTTCGCTAACTCCCTGTCACCTGAAAGCGCATGCATTCTTGTTGCTCATCTAGAAGAGTTCGAGGAAGAGGAGGAAGAACCAAATATTTTTGTTCCACACTCTTTTTTTTCTGCAGTTGGTGATGGCAGAGTTCATTGCATCCGAACTCCGACATACTTTTGTTCGTACTTATCGTAAACTTTAGAAAGTTTATCACGAACATTAGTGTAATAAGAAGCATAATCTACATTTATTACCGCATCTAGTGGACCTAGAGCATTACCAAACCCATCAAGTTTATCCCTAGGATCCAAAATAAATGCAAATGCATACAACATAGAAATTTATGTCCAATATTTAAAATATTTAAGTTTAATGGCAGTAACAACTTCAAGTAAAATGTGATCATTTTCGTATGCTTTTAGGTGAGTGGCAATCTCTAAAATATGATACACCATTAAAAGGGATGTGGGATAATAAACCCCAGGCAACATGCCAATTTTAGGTGTCGTTGGTTGTGCTCCCTATTTGCATTAACAAATATTGAGAAAGCATCTTTGTCTACGTGAAGTGGCTTAAGCATCATATGTGTAGTGTTGCATCTAACAGGCATGTCTAAATTATACTTATGAGGAGTTGCTCCTATAGCAATGCAATATCTCCCGTAGTTTGCAAGTGGTGATTAGAAGCAAAAACAAAACAAAATACAATGTGCAAAGTGTCAATGTGTGATTTCACTCTCTTTAAAATATATTTAGCAATAAGATTAATGATATGGTGATGTACTAAACAAAGGCGCATCATATTGGTCAAATAAAGGAGTGGAGATATTCATTGCACTAGGATTGGATGGAGAATTATCCAAAGTTGCTGCAATAATCTTGTTTGTGAGACCAAAATTTTCCATGACTTTAACTATATCTTTAGCAATGTTCTCACCAGTATGTGCTACGTCAATTATTTCAAATCTTATGATTCTTTTTAGTAGTTCTCACTTTTCACCAATATAGTCAGCAACAAAACTAATTAGTCTTGCTTTGCCTGACCACTCTAGATATTAGATGTTAAAGACACTAAAAAAGTGCATGTAGTGGAGTCTTCCTTTATTTTTTAAGTCCATTTTTGCATAAAATGTTCATATCCCTTGCTGTAGTTTGTCTATAAACTAGTTCTAAATTAGGAGTATGAGCAATATATACGACAAAATCGGGAGATTCACCAAAACCTAAAGGTAAATCATTAGCAACATTTGAACAATAAATAGGTTCTCTCTGAAGAGCGGGATCATAGCTAAAATTACGTACCGAACTGTCGGGGTTGTACTTGAGTGTGCTCTGTCTCATCACGGACAGTTTGCCCTGCTTGTCGGGGCATCAACATGTGAAAGGATCGATATAGTTGACTAGAGGGGGGGGGGGGTGAATAGGCAACTAACAATTTTTAGCTTTTCTTTACCAAATTAAAGTTTGCATCAAAGTAGGTTGTCTAGTTATGCAACTAGGTGAGCAACCTATATGATGCAACAACAACAAGCACACAAGCAAGCAAGGGATATAACACAATATAGCTTGCACAAGTAAATGTGAGAGATAACCAAAAGTGGAACCGATGGAGACGAGGATGTGTTACCGAAGTTCCTTCCCTTTGAGGGGAAGTACGTCTTCATTGGAGCGATGTGGAGGCAGAATGCTCCCCAAGAAGCCACTAGGGCCACCGTATTCTCCTCACGCCCTCACACAATGCGAGATGACGTGATTCCACTATTGGTGCCCTTGGAGGCGACCGAACCTTTACAAACAAGGTTGGGGCAATCTCCACGACTTAATTGGAGGCTCCCAACGACACCACGAAGCTTCACCATAATGGACTATGGCTCCGCGGTGACCTCAACTGTCTAGGGTGCTCAAACACCCAAGAGTAACAAGATCCACAAGGGATTAGAGGGGGAAATCAATTTCTCTTGGTGGAAGTGTAGATCGAGGCCTTCTCAACCAATCCATAGAGAATCAACAAGTTTGATTGGCTAGGGAGAGAGATCGGGCGAAAATGGAGCTTAGAGCATCAATGAAGTTCATCTGCGACGGGGGGCTCTCCAGGCGCCACGCCGCCGCGTCGTACGCGGTCCGGAACGAGCCGAGGCCGAGCCGGACGTCGCCGGACCGGATCTCGGCGGAGTACCAGCCGTTAGTTCGCTCGCGGACGCCGCGGTAGCCCGAAAATCCCGGTGGCGGGGCGACATGGTGGCGTGGTCGTGGTGGGGCGCTGGTAGCGGCGAGAAAGCGTGGAAGCGACGAGGTGGCGAGGGGAAGGGCGTGTGGCAGTGTGGTGGCCAAATCTACTGCGCGAGCTGCCGCTATCTCCCGCGTGTGCTATCGCTTCCCGCGCGCTGTAGTTTTCCGCCCCCGCTGGAGCGTGCGAAAAGTTGCCTTGCGCGCTATAACCCCAGTTTACTGCACGTGCGTGTCTTTTGGCGCGTCCGTTGAAGGCTCTAAACGTTACATTCATACAGGTAGTCGGAATCGGACACTGAACTCTGAATCCTTAAAATCGATGCACTGTACTCATTGATCCCGGATAATCTCGACCTGGACCAGTATAGACCGGTTTGGCACGGCAGGAAAATAACAATCCCGGCCCGGATCCTACTCTACTCTTACTGACTACATGGGTCCACATGTCATGTTCACCTTCTCTCCTACGATCTCTGTGTCTCTCCGGCATGCCGTTGGGCAAGCTCAGCGGCCGGTGTACCTTGTGGTGGGACGCCGGAGGATGGGCAAGGCGGCAGGGGGTAGCGCATGGGAAAGAAGAGCAAGAGGCGTGACCGCCGGTCTGGTCGTCGTGCGCGTCGTCGACGCTGCACCTGGTGTGCTCTCGCGGCAGAGCAGCCGCCAAGCGCGAGCAGTGGACGAAGAAATCGATGAAAGAGAGGATGAATGTAGCTCACAGACGCGGGGATACGAGTCGCGCGGAGCTACTGGGGTGGTCGGAGCGAGCTTGGAGGCAAGGTGAGCTGTAGGGGAGCGTTCGACGGAATGGTGGTGCTACAGGAGGAGGTCCTTGTGGGTATTGCAAACACCGCATCGAAGACGAGTAACGTGTCCGAGGTCTCGCTCGCGCGCTTCTGACGGCCGCCTCAGCGCTCGGCCACTTGTCGGGGTCCCGGTAGCTGTGTGGCGTGGCGTCGGGGTCGCGTTGTCTAGTCTCGGCCTCCCGGGAGCCCGAGACAATGTCAAACAACGTCGGCAGGACGTCTGGCATGTCCGTCGGCCGTGCGCTGCGTGCCAAGCCTGAGCAGCTCCCAGAGACGGCTGAGGCGAGACATCGGCGACCGTGCGCTACGTCGGCAAATGCGCTAGCTCGGTGTCAGTATCGTCGAGGCGTGAATGCTAATAAGCAAGCTAGCATTAGTCAGTTCGTTGCTGATCCATGCCGATGTGTCCTAGTAGTATTTGTTCATACTATTTCGTATTCATAGTGCTTTTTTGGTCTCGTTCGGTTTGAGATTTCTTCTTTGATGGACATAGCTAGTGGCATATTATTTCCAACTAAAAACGGATCCAACATGTATTTTCTCTATGCAGCACCAATACAATATCTCACACAGTTATTTTACAAGAAACGATTGGCAACCAAGTGACAAAATCGTCGGTCATGTTCATTGTGACATACAACAAATTGAAGCAAAATGATACTAGAAATTATTACTATGTCCTCCTTCAGAGACCGGGCTTCGGTTTAAGTTGATAGGTAGGAACGCCAGAATAGTTCTGGAGCAAATTATTGATGACAAGCAAGAGCATTCCCTTCCCAGTAACATCCTTATACTGGAAACCTGTCAGTTTGGTACAGTCAGCGGTAAGTATAACATATAAAATATCATTTCGTGCGAAGCAAAAGGAGAGTGTACTGTATAGGTGTCCGCGAATTATGCACTTTAATATATAGTGAGGGTAAAAACTGAAAGGCAAATAATGTCATACTTCAAGCGGATGTCAATAGAATAGCAACAGAGAAAACTGCTGTGAAGTCCTTGCAATTAAAAGTTGTACTCTATTACTCCCTCCATCCCATAATATAAGAGCGTTTTTAACACGGAGGAAGTACTTTGTATGTACCATAGCCACCACCTTAATATTGAGCAGTCAATTCAACATAACGGTGAGTATTTGTATAAACAGAGATTTGGCTGAACATCGCAAACATGATGGCTTACCACCGAACAGATACTAAAAAAATTTGCTGGCTATCAACAGGGGCAACGGATTAAAAAAATCCACCACCCCCTTCTTAAATCAGAGGTGCATTTTGCTGTGTAGATTATTGATGAAACACCCTGTCAACGTGTCATATCTTTAACATACTATGAAAATGTTGCAAAATAACTAACAGATACTCAGAAACAAAGAATCAGGAAATCAAACCATATCAGCTTACACATCGATCAGAAAAACCAAGCACAGGTAAATAGGAACTAATTAGTATGTGCAAGAATCATACCTAGCTATTTGTGGATCTTATTAAAATTTGGAGTGATCCATACAGGAACTGGCCAATTCAACCATGGTTGGGGAGACACCACATCATTGGCAATTAAACCCTCCAAATTTAACATTCCGACATCCCGACGATTGTCTTTCGCATCCAGCAGCCAGTACTCGTCGTCATCAGTGAAATAGACATGGTTCCGCAGCAGCCTTGGGTAGTCCTTTGTGGAAAGGCAACAAGTATAGTTGTGCCCGATGAACAACGCGTCATCCCCCAAATTCCGCACACGAACTGTCTGCTGCTTTTCAAGGTCAGCCCTGTATATCTCAACACCAACTGTATGCATCTCTTCTTGCTCACCACTTGTCTCCCTCTTGTACCTCCATATTTGCAGCACGCTGCCAGACGACGTCTTGGATATGTACATATTATATGCCTCGAATGGCGAAGTGTCCTTGAAAATCATATCTCGGGTGGCACGAGAACCTTCAATGGCATAGCGATGGATCCCTCCGAGGAGATTCATCGCATAGAGCGCACCGTCATCGCCAAATATGCAGTCGGAGTAGTGCGGTGGTTCACCGGGTGCCGAAGGGATCCAGTGCCACTTGTCATCGCCGACCCTCGTGAACGAGAGATCCCTATAGGGATTGTGAATCACCACGGCCGTGCAATCCCCCGACGCCGGATCGCCGGACAGCACGACCTTGAGATACAGGACTCCCCGGAGCTCGTCCAACCCATAGGGCTGCGGCTCGTCCCCGTGAAGTGAAAGGTCGTACCTTTCGAGGTTGCCGTCGCGGTCGAAGACGGGGGTCACCTGCTCGATGGTGGCGACGGGGGGGAGCGCGACCTGCTCGCCGGTGGCGGGGTTGAGGAGGTGGAGCTCGGAGCGGGCGTCGGCGGTGACGAGCCAGCCGTGCGAGGAGCCGACGATGTTGCGCTCCCCGATGGGGGGGTCCGGGAGGCGCGCCCTGTACGCCTTCTTGTCGGCGAGGCTGAAGAGCTCGGCGGCGTTGGGGCCGGCGGCGGCGGTGGTGTAGAGGAGGCAGGGGGTTTGGGGGCGGCGGTAGATCCCGAGGCGACGGAGGGCGCGGGCGGTGGCGCGCCAGGCCGCGCAGACTGCGGCGGCGCGGAAGAGCTCCGGGAACTCGAGCTCGCCGAGGACGGTGGTGAGGACGTCTGGCGGCAGATTGGACCAGTCAGGGCCGGCCGCCGTCGCCGTCGGTTCCTCCATTGGACAGGGGAGCAAATCGCTCAAGGTTCTCTGCTTCCCCCCAAACAGATAAGAAACTAAATTTCATTTACAACAAACAATTTTAAGTTATACATTCCGAATACAAAATCTTTGTGAAGAAAAAACATTCCTGATACTCTGTGTGAAAAAAACAAAATTGATGCTTTAAAAGATTATTTTTGACAGCATTTGAAGTGTTGATTTTGTTAAAAAAAATTCTAGACCTCCATGACTGTGATTCCCCCACGAAAATTTGCACGCAGAAAGAATGTAAGCAATGCTTTGTCACGCCCTCCTCCCCTGCTGCCACAACAGTAGAGAAGGCGGACAGTGAGGCACTGCTGGTGCGACGACCTGAGGAGAACAAAAGGGGCCACAGCCAGTGAGGGAAGACTAGTCTATGTGTAGGTGTGTGTGTATGGCATGTGGGGCACTAGGCCACCGAGAGATATAAGCTGGTGTGCGGCCGAGGCCAAGGGGGATGGTAATCGAATATTCTCAATCCTGTATCGTTCCTCTTCTTCCAGCTCTCACCGCTCTTTCTTCTCCCTCAAGCTCATCTCGATTCCTCCCGATCCCTTCCTCCCTTGCTTCGATCCGTGAGGTCGTTACAACTTGGTATCGAGATCGGTTACAATCCGCCAAGGCTTCAATCCTCGATCCGGCGGTAACATCCACCGCGAAGGTGTTGGATTGCTCCGCGATCCGACGCAAACTCGAAAGTGGGTAGGTTTGATTTGGGCGGCGGACGGCGCCGTCATCCACTCCGTCCGCGGAGACTAAGTTTGTGCTCCAGCCATGGAGGAATCCGTAAGACGCCGGAAGAGTTGTTGACCAAGTTCTCGTCGGCCGAATCGAGGTTGACATTTGAGCGATCGGTGACCGAAGTTCGGCGACGGCCCGGATCTTGATCAGCGGACGCAAGCCACGGAAGCGGTGGCGCGCGTGTGGCCGCGTCGTCCTCGACGGCACCCACAGCGATCTTTGGTGAACAAAGGGCCTCCGCTGATCCACCCACCACCGCCCCCTCCACCGCGTCGGGAGGCACACCAGGAGCGCCACCACGCCCCGCCTCCTCCACTGCATCGAGAGGAACACCAGGAGCGCGACAACTACAGACACAAGCCGCCGAAGCACGATTTCCCTCCAGTGGCGATGCACCACGGCTATGGTTCGATCTCTGTCACACATATTTTGAGCTCTATCAAACACCTCCGGAGCAGTGGGTGTCCACGGCGGTGCTGTACATGGAGGGACACGCCGCGCTCACGGTGTCAAGCTCACAAGCGTGTCCATGGTCTCGGTGATTGGTTCTCATTCATGGAGGCGGTGAAGACGGAATTTGGTCAGATGAATTCGATGCTTTGTCATCGCCGCTGCATCATCTCAAGCAGACCTCCACTGCTTACGAATACGTACTCTCCTTTGAGGCAATTATGTACCATCCGATTGCACTTTGGACCCATCCATAAATCAGAAATTCTTTGTCTCTCGGTTCATCATCGGTCTCAAGGATGAGGTCCGCGACAGAGTGCGCCTCAGACACGCCGACGAAGCGTTTCGAGCAGCGGCACTTGCTCGGATTCGGGAGGAAGAATCAACACAAGAAGCCGTGGGGTCGCCCACCGATGTATACTGCCGCCATTCCTCCACCCGGTGCTCGCAATGGCTCCTGGACCAATACAACCCGCATTGATGGTGCTAAGCGCGGCGGATGATTTTGGCCGCGAACGACAACTGCGGGAATTCAGGCGAGCCAATGGCCTGTGTTTTAAGTGCGGCAATAAGTATACCCGGGAACACAAGTGTAACAAGGTGGGTCAGCTTCTGACCATTGAGGTTGGCGATCATGGTGAGCTTCTATCGGATGATGCCATACGTGCTCTGGAGTTGCTGGATGAAAATACAGAAGAAGAAGCAGTTTGCTGTCAAATTTCCGTGCATGCCGTCGCAGGAACGGAGTCATCGGGTACAATGAGGTTAAGAGCATTAGTTGGCAATCAGGTAATGTTGTTGCTTTGGTGGACTCGGGCAGTACCCACGCTCGTCAATTCAGCGCTTGCAGAGCGTGCGGCTGTAAAATTCGTGACGCCGATCCTGTCATAGTGAGGGTAGCCAACGGAGAAACCCTGCAGTCCAAGCAACAAGTGTCTCAATTACAGTGGTGGTGTCAGGGCCACACTTTCAGCACTGATATGCGGTTGCTTGAGCTTGGCGCTTATGATGCAGTTTTGGGAGTCGATTGGCTCGCTCAATTCAGTCCTATGAACTGTCATTGGGGACTCAAAACCATGGAATTCAGACAAGCCAATATGAACATCAAGTTGCAGGGCATGCGTACTCCAACAGAGCCTGCACTTACTGAGATGCATGCGGATCAGCTGTATAAATGGATTCAGGGCAATGAAGTGTGGGCACTTGCAGTCATTCAACATGAACAAAAATCCGAGTCCTCTGATGACTCCAGGCCTCCTCAGTTACAAGCACTTCTGGAAGAATTTGCTGACATTTTTCAAGAACCAACCACGCTACTGCCACATCGTGAGTTTGATCACGCAATTCATCTCACGCCGGTTCTGTCCACCCAATGCCGGACTGCATCGCTACTCGCCATTGCAGAAGGATGAAATTGAACGCCAGGTTGCAGAGATGTTAAAAGCTGGCCTCATCACCACGAGCATCAGTCCCTTTGCTGCCCCGGTGCTACTAGTAAAGAAGAAAGACGGTACCTGGCGTTTCTGTATCGATTATCGCCGGCTAAATGACATCACTATAAAGAACAAGTTCCCATTGCCGGTCATTGACGAGCTACTTGACGAATTGGCTGGCGCACGGTTTTTCTCCAAAATTGATCTACGGGCGGGCTACCATCAAATTCGGATGCGCCCTGAAGATGAACCAAAAACAGCATTCAAGACCCACCATGGCCATTTCCAGTTTTGTGTGATGCCATTCGGGGTGACGAATGGACCACCAACTTTTCAGTGCTTGATGAATTTCGTCCTTTCACCAACAACGCGTAAGTTTGTCATCGTTTTCCTGGACGACATATTGACTTACAGCCCCTCATTTGATGAGCACTTACAACACCTGCGACAAGTGTTTACTACCTTACGTAGGCACCAACTCTATGCAAAACTTTCAAAGTGCTCTTCGCTCAGCCTTCGATCAGTTATTTGGGTCATGTGATCTCAGGTGAGGGAGTCGCCATCGAAACCGACAAGACGGATGCCATTCAACACTAGCCACAACCATCCTCTCCCACGTAACTCCGGGCATTTCTTGGTTTAACTGGATACTATCGCAAGTTTGTTAGGAACTACAGCATTATCACCAAACCTCTCACATCTCTCTTGAGCAAGAAAGGTTTTACTTGGACTGATGCAGCAACAGCAGCTTTTCAGAAACTGAAACAGGCCATGGTAACAACACCGATGCTTGCCCTCCCCGATTTTTCATTGCCATTTACCGTGGAGACGGATGCGTGTGACACGGGGATTGGTGCGGTGTTGTCCCAACAGGGTCACCCAATTTCTTTTCTCAGCCGCGCACTCGGTGTCAACAATTTGAAGCTATCAGTGTACGAGAAAGAATTCCTTGCAGTAATGCTGGCCGTTGATCGTTGGCGCCACTACCTACAAAGAAGGGCAATTAACTATCCTGACGGATCATAAGAGCCTATGCACACTTGGGGAACAACAGCTTGGCTCGGAAGTTCAGCGCAAGGCCATGGCCAAATTGGGGGGCCTTCAGTTTAAATTCAAATACAGACGTGGCATTGACAATACCGCGGCTGATTCATTGTCCCGTATAGGCCATTTGTTCTCTGTGACCACGTCTTCGACTTGTCAGCCTTCCTGGATACAAGAGGTTCGTAATTCCTATCAGACTGACGCCAAAGCAAATGAGTTGTTACAAGCATTGACTGTCAGAGCCGGACGATCAAGGCCATGAATTGGACAGGGCATGATCAAGTACAAGGGCCGCTTATGGATTGGTGCAAATGCTGCCCTCCAAACAAAACTAATCAATGAGCTACACTCAGCTATCGTGGGGGGCCATTCGGGGATACGACCAACCTATCTCAGACTGAAGAATCTATTCTATTGGCCAGGGATGAAACTGCAGGTGGAGGAATTTGTCAAGCAGTGCGCCGTTTGTCAGCATGCCAAACATGAACACACACATCCTTCAGGTACCTCGCAACCATTACCCATACCGCCGAGCTTGGGGCGATGTCACCATGGATTTCATCAAGGGTTGCCACGATCGGAAGGTGCAGATGTCATCCTCGTGGTGGTGGATCGTCGACCAACACGCCCACTTCATGGCATTACACCCCCCTTTCACAACACCACATGTGGCTCGGGTGTTCCTCGACAACGTCGTCAAGCTCCACGGCGTGCCGGACTCTATCGTCTCTGACCGCGACAAGATCTTCACGAGCGCTTTCTGGAGAGAATTTTTTGCACTCGTCGGCACTAAGCTGCTATACACCACGGCGTATCATCCGCAGACAGATGGGCAGAGCGAGCGTGTCAATCAGTGTTTGGAGCATTACTTATGTTGTGCCGTCCATGACACACCGCACCGCTGGAAGCGCTGGCTGCCCATGGCGGAATTCTGGTACAATTCCAGCCATCATAGTGCCCTGGGGTGTACTCCATTCAAGGCTCTTTATGGAGTGGAACCAAATTTTGGAGCTCTACCCAACCTCTTCACTGTCAAGACACCAGACTACATCCTCGAACCGGCCACGAGCATCAACAATTCACTGAAATGCTCAAAGCACACCTCCTGCGTGCTCAAAGAACGCATGAAGCATCACGCTGGACCGCAAACGTCGAGCGGGAATTCAGCGTGGGTGCACAAGTCCTCTTGAAGTTACAGCCATATGTGCAGTCCTTCCGTCGTCACCGCCCCGCCTCAAGCTTGCTTACAAGTTCTTTGGCCCATACAAGATACTCGATCGGGTGGGATTGACGGCATACAAGCTTGAATTGCCACCGAAAGCAAAATTCACCCTGTTTTCATGTGTCACACTGAAGCCCTTCACAACGGACTATTCACCGGTCTTTAATCACCTGCCAGCTCCTCCAGACCTCACAATTGGCGACTTGGTACCGCAGGCCATCCTGGAACGCCGTCTGGTCAAGCAAGGCAATGCGGCAATCCCGCAGGTTCTGGTTCATTGGCGCACGCTATCACCGGCAAGTGCGACATGGGAAAATTACAATGTTCTGCGCCAACGCTTCCCCGACATTGACCTCGTCGACGGAGCTCCATCCCAAGGAGGGGCAAATGTCACGCCCTCCTCCCCTGCTGCCACAACAGTGGAGAAGGCGGACAGTGAGGCACTGCTGGTGCGACGACCTGAGGAGAACAAAAGGGGGCCACAGCCAGTGAGGGAAGACTAGTCTATGTGTAGGTGTGTGTGTATGGCATGTGGGGCACTAGGCCACCGAGAGAGATATAAGCTGGTGTGCGGCCAGAGGCCAAGGGGGGGTGGTAATCGAATATTCTGAATCCTGTATCGTTCCTCTTCTTCCAGCTCTCACCTGCTCTTTCTTCTCCCTCAAGCTCATCTGATTCCTCCCGATCCCCTTCCTCCCTTGCTTCGATCCGGCAGGGTCGTTACAACTTGGTATCAGAGACTGGTTATGATCCGCCGCCGCGCTTCAATCCCTCGATCCGGCGGTAACATCCACCGCGAAAGGTGTTGGATTGCTCCGGCGATCCGACGCGAAATCCTGAGCGGGGTAGGTTTGATTTGGGGCGGCAGCGACGGCGCCGTCATCCACTCCGTCCGCGGAGACTAAGTTTGTGCTCCAGGCCATGGAGGGAATCCAGAAGACGCTGGAAGAGTTGTTGACCAAGTTCTCGTCGCTGTCGACCGAGGTTCAGCATTTGAGCAGTCAGGTGACCGAGTTCGGCGACGGCCTGGATGCGGTCAAGCGGACGCAAGCCACGGAAGCGGTGGCGCGTGTGGCCGCGTCGTCCTCGACGGCACCCACCACAGCGATGCTGGTGAACAAAGGGCCTCCGCTGATCCACCCACCACCGCCCCCTCCACCGCGTCGGGAGGCACACCAGGAGCGCCACCACGCCCCGCCTCCTCCACTGCATCGAGAGGAACACCAGGAGCGCGCGACAACCATGCATACAAGTCACAAGCACGATTTCCCTCCAGTGGCGATGCACCACGGCTATGGTTCGATCTCTGTCACACATATTTTGAGCTCTATCAAACACCTCCGGAGCAGTGGGTGTCCACGGCGGTGCTGTACATGGAGGGACACGCCGCGCTCTGGTGTCAAGCTCACAAGCGTGTCCATGGTCTCGGTGATTGGTTCTCATTCATGGAGGCAGTGAAGACGGAATTTGGTCAGGATGAATTCGATGCTTTGCTGCATCGCCTGCATCATCTCAAGCAGACCTCCACTGTTTCTGAATACAGACTCTCCTTTGAGGCAATTATGTACCATCTGATTGCACTGGACCCATCCATAAATCAGAAATTCTTTGTCTCTCAGTTCATCATCGGTCTCAAGGATGAGGTCCGCACAGGAGTGCGCCTGCACACGCCGACGAGCGTTTCCAGAGCAGCGGCACTTGCTCGGATTCAGGAGGAAGAATCTGAACACAGTAAGCCGTGGGGTCGCCCACCGATGTATACTCGCGCCATTCCTCCACCCCCGGTGCCTGCAATGGCTCCTGGACCAGTACAACCCCGCATTGATGGTGCTAAGCGCGGCCCGGATGATTTTGGCCGCGAACGACAACTGCGGGAATTCAGGCGAGCCAATGGCCTGTGTTTTAAGTGCGGCAATAAGTATACCCGGGAACACAAGTGTAACAAGGTGGGTCAGCTTCTGACCATTGAGGTTGGCGATCATGGTGAGCTTCTATCGGATGATGCCATACGTGCTCTGGAGTTGTTGGATGAAAATACAGAAGAAGAAGCAGTTTGCTGTCAAATTTCTGTGCATGCCGTCGCAGGAACGGAGTCGTCGGGTACAATGAGGTTAAGAGCATTAGTTGGCAATCAGGTAATGTTGTTGCTGGTGGACTCGGGCAGTACCCACACGTTCGTCAATTCAGCGTTTGCAGAGCGTGCCGGCTGTAAAATTCAGGACGTCGATCCTGTCATAGTGAGGGTAGCCAACGGAGAAACCCTGCAGTCCAAGCAACAAGTGTCTCAATTACAGTGGTGGTGTCAGGGCCACACTTTCAGCACTGATATGCGGTTGCTTGAGCTTGGCGCTTATGATGCAGTTTTGGTAGTCGATTGGTTCGCTCAGTTCAGTCCTATGAACTGTCATTGGGGACTCAAAACCATGGAATTCAGACAAGCCAATATGAACATCAAGTTGCAGGGCGTGCGTACTCCGACAGAGCCTGCACTTACTGAGATGCATCCGGATCAGCTGTTTAAATGGATTCAGGGCAATGAAGTGTGGGCACTTGCAGTCATTCAACATGAACAAAAATCCGAGTCCTCTGATGACTCCAGGCCTCCTCAGTTACAAGCACTTCTGGAAGAATTTGCTGACATTTTTCAAGAACCAACCACGCTACCGCCACATCGTGAGTTTGATCACGCAATTCATCTCACGCCCGGTTCCTGTCCACCCAATGCCAGACCGTACCGCTACTCGCCATTGCAGAAGGATGAAATTGAACGCCAGGTTGCAGAGATGTTAAAAGCTGGCCTCATCACCACGAGCATCAGTCCCTTTGCTGCCCAGGTGCTACTAGTAAAGAAGAAAGATGGTACCTGGCGTTTCTGTATCGATTATCGCCGGGTAAATGACATCACTATAAAGAACAAGTTCCCATTGCCAGTCATTGACGAGCTACTTGACGAATTGGCTGGCACATGGTTTTTCTCCAAAATTGATCTACGGGCGGGCTACCATCAAATTCGGATGCGCCCTGAAGATGAACCAAAAACAGCATTCAAGACCCACCATGGCCATTTCCAGTTTCGTGTGATGCCATTCGGGGTGACGAATGGACCACCAACTTTTCAGTGCTTGATGAATTTCGTCCTTTCACCAACAACGCGTAAGTTTGTCATCGTTTTCTTGGACGACATATTGACTTACAGCCCCTCATTTGATGAGCACTTACAGCACCTGCGACAAGTGTTTACTACCTTACGTAGGCACCAACTCTATGCAAAACTTTCAAAGTGCTCTTTCGCTCAGCCTTCGATCAGTTATTTGGGTCATGTGATCTCAGCTGAGGGAGTCGCCACTGAAACCGACAAGACGGATGCCATTCAACACTGGCCACAACCATCCTCTCCCACAGAACTCCGGGCATTTCTTGGTTTAACTGGATACTATCGCAAGTTTGTTAGGAACTACAGCATTATCACCAAACCTCTCACATCTCTCTTGAGCAAGAAAGGTTTTACTTGGACTGATGCAGCAACAGCAGCTTTTCAGAAACTGAAACAGGCCATGGTAACAACACCAGTGCTTGCCCTCCCCGATTTTTCATTGCCATTTACCGTGGAGACGGATGCGTGTGACACGGGGATTGGTGCGGTGTTGTCCCAACAGGGTCACCCAATTGCTTTTCTCAGCCGCGCACTCGGTGTCAACAATTTGAAGCTATCAGTGTACGAGAAAGAATTCCTTGCAGTAATGCTGGCCGTTGATCGTTGGCGCCACTACCTACAGCAAGGGCAATTAACTATCCTGACGGATCATAAGAGCCTATGCACACTTGGGGAACAACAGCTTGGCTCGGAAGTTCAGCGCAAGGCCATGGCCAAATTGGGGGGCCTTCAGTTTAAATTCAAATACAGACGTGGCATTGACAATACATGGCTGATTCATTGTCCCGTATAGGCCATTTGTTCTCTGTGACCACGTCTTCGACTTGTCAGCCTTCCTGGATACAAGAGGTTCGTAATTCCTATCAGACTGACGCCAAAGCAAATGAGTTGTTACAAGCATTGACTGTTCGTAGCCCGGACGATCAAGGCCATGAATTGGACAGGGGCATGATCAAGTACAAGGGCCGCTTATGGATTGGTGCAAATGCTGCCCTCCAAACAAAACTAATCAGCGAGCTACACTCAGCTGTCGTGGGGGGCCATTCGGGGATACGACCAACCTATCTCAGACTGAAGAATCTATTCTATTGGCCAGGGATGAAACTGCAGGTGGAGGAATTTGTCAAGCAGTGCGCCGTTTGTCAGCATGCCAAACATGAACACACACATCCTTCAGGTACCCTGCAACCATTACCCATACCTGCTCGAGCTTGGGGCGATGTCACCATGGATTTCATCGAAGGGTTGCCACGATCAGAAGGTGCAGATGTCATCCTCGTGGTGGTGGATCGTCTGACCAAATACGCCCACTTCATGGCATTACACCACCCTTTCACAGCACCACATGTGGCTCGGGTGTTCCTCGACAACATCATCAAGCTCCACGGCGTGCCAGACTCTATCGTCTCTGACCGCGACAAGATCTTCACGAGCGCTTTCTGGAGAGAATTGTTCGCACTCGTCGGCACTAAGCTGCTATACACCACGGCGTATCATCCGCAGACAGATGGGTAGAGCGAGTGTGTCAATCAGTGTTTGGAGCATTACTTACGTTGTGCCGTCCATGACTCACCGCACCGTTGGAAGCGCTGGCTGCCCATGGCAGAATTCTGGTACAATTCCAGCCATCATAGTGCCCTGGGGTGTACTCCATTCAAGGCTCTTTATGGAGTGGAACCAAATTTTGGAGCTCTACCCAACCTCTTCACTGTCAAGACACCAGACTACATCCTGGAACTGGCCGCTGAGCATCAACAATTCACTGAAATGCTCAAAGCACACCTCCTGCGTGCCCAGCAACGCATGAAGCATCACGCGGACCGCAAACGTACTGAGCGGGAATTCAGCGTGGGTGCACAAGTCCTCTTGAAGTTACAGCCATATGTGCAGTCCTCTGTCGTCAGCCGGCCCTGCCCGAAGCTTGCTTACAAGTTCTTTGGCCCATACAAGATACTCAGTCGGGTGGGATTGACGGCATACAAGCTTGAATTGCCACCGGAAAGCAAAATTCACCCTGTTTTTCATGTGTCACAGCTGAAGCCCTTCACAACGGACTATTCACCGGTCTTTAATCACCTGCCAGCTCCTCCAGACCTCACAATTGGCGACTTGGTACCGCAGGCCATCCTGGAACGCCGTCTGGTCAAGCAAGGCAATGCGGCAATCCCGCAGGTTCTGGTTCATTGGCGCACGCTATCACCGGCAAGTGCGACATGGGAAAATTACAATGTTCTGCGCCAACGCTTCCCCGACATTGACCTCGTCGACGGAGCTCCATCCCAAGGAGGGGCAAATGTCACGCCCTCCTCCCCTGCTGCCACAACAGTGGAGAAGGCGGACAGTGAGGCACTGCTGGTGCGACGACCTGAGGAGAACAAAAGGGGGCCACAGCCAGTGAGGGAAGACTAGTCTATGTGTAGGTGTGTGTGTATGGCATGTGGGGCACTAGGCCACCGAGAGAGATATAAGCTGGTGTGCGGCCAGAGGCCAAGGGGGGATGGTAATCGAATATTCTGAATCCTGTATCGTTCCTCTTCTTCCAGCTCTCACCTGCTCTTTCTTCTCCCTCAAGCTCATCTGATTCCTCCCGATCCCCTTCCTCCCTTGCTTCGATCCGGCAGGGTCGTTACATGCTTGTTGTCAACAACAAAATATTTTATTTTTTATTTTACTTTTCATAGAGGAGCATTTGAGCTTGGGATTAGGAAACAGTATCGTAGATTCTCTTCTCTTTTTTCCTTTTTTTTTCTTTTTTTGTGAACCAAAAAGAATGAGACAGGAACACAAGCTGAATGATGAGGGAAAACGAACGAGACAGAAACACAAATGGCGTGTTGTGAGTCTCAAAAGATCAAATATGACATTGAAATCAAATGGTGGAAAGCACCCACATAATAGTAAAACCCACTTAACGCGGGTTGACCGAGCTAAAACCGACAGATCTCGGATAGGGGGTCCCGAACTAGGCATCTAGATACAATGGTAATAAGGGTACAAGATTTCACACAGATTCAGACTCTACGAAGAGATAAAATCCTATGTCATGCTTGTGTTTATTTTCTTTTGATGGAGTAAAAAGTATAGATGATCTACCCTAATATTGTTGTGTATCCTCTACGAGCCTTATCCCTTGGTTCATATAGATACCGGGAGGGTTTAGGTTTAGACCACTTTAATTGGCTACGTATGAGGAAACCGAGTCTTTGACGAATTCTTCACCTTTGAGTACACGGCAAGTCTTCGAGAGCCTTCCGTGTTATGCATCACGAGCCGCCTGACGTGGCCCACTCCTGAACCGACATGGGGGTCCTCGGCCCAGTACACCAGGGCGGGAGACGACGTGGTGAGAGATCCCATAGTTGGGACACCGTCCCAGGCAACTCAAACCCTGGCCGCCACAACATCTACTTCACCTCTCGCCACCTCCAAGGCACGCTACCGGGCAAAGCCTGTGCGACACCGATAGCGGCAGGGAGGTCCTGATCAAGGGGCGGCCTACTTGTGGAGGTGTTGGAGGGTTACCATGGCATCGGCGAAGGAGATGTGTGCTCGAGTGGCAGTGGCAGTCTTCATCAGGCGGTGCATGGTCAATCAGAGTCCGCAATCAGCTCCAACTTTAGTTTTAAGAAGAAAGAGGAAGGAAATAACAATGTGACGAAACAAACAGAGAGGATGAATTGAAGGTTGTATGTACTTGTCAAGCAAGATTACGCGTGCACCATCGCAAGGCAACGCACAACAATCAAGCGGTTCCCTGTCAGACCAAGGAAAGAACCGGAACTGACTCTGTTGGCGCATCATCCAATCCCTACTCACAAGTTCAGAACAAAAACCGCTAAGGGGTCCCACTAAGAACAACATGTTTCTCAAGTTCAGAACAAAAACCGCTGCGTGACCCTTCCACGCAACATGAAATTCACCATTCTATGTAACATAACGTGCAAATTCAGGACGATCATATCGACCACTGTCTCGTCTATCGTAACAATCGCAATAGTTCTCTCTATCCTCGCCTGATTCACATGAACGCTAAAACCATGCTGTAACCCACGCCACCCACACGGCCGCGCACAAACGAAACAAGTACAATTCCGGTGCCTCAGTAGGCAGATCTCCGGCGGTGGGTGGACGAGAGGCGCTCAGCCACGTCACGGTGATGTCGACATGGATCTGGTGATGGGGAGAGAGCGGGAGCGAGAGCTCTGCACTGAACTGAACTCACCTGGACAGGAAGCGGAGGCGGATGTCCCTTGGAGAGGAAGGGCCTGGTCGGGGAGTCGACGACGACATTATGGTCGCTGGCCACATTCCTAAGCGTCTCCATCGCTAGGTTGAGGTTGACACGTGCGCAGTGGCAGCTGATGGGGAACGTAGTAATTTCAAAAAATTTCTTACGCACATACAAAATCATGGTGATGCATAGCAACGAGAGGGGAGAGTGTTGTCTACGTACCCTCGTAGACCGAAAGCGGAAGCGTTAGAACAACGCGGTTGATGTAGTCGTACGTCTTCACGGTCCGACCGATCAAGCACCGAAACTACGGCACCTCCGAGTTCTAGCACACGTTCAACTCGATGACGATCCCCGGACTCCGATCCAGCAGAATGTCGGGGAAGAGTTCCGTCAGCACGACGGCATGGTGACGATCTTGATGTTCTACCGTCGATGGGCTTCGCCTAAGCACCGCTACAATATTATCGAGGACTTTGGTCGAGGGGGGCACCGCACACGGCTAAGAGATCAAGAGATCAATTGTTGTGTCTCTGGGGTGCCCCCCTCCGCCGTATATAAAGGAGTGGAGGAGAGGGGGCTGGCCAAGGGGGTGGTGCGCCCTAGGGGGGAGTCCAACCCCAACCGGGAGTAGGACTCCCCCCTTTCCTATTAGGAGTAGGAGAGGGAAGGAAGAGAGGGGAGGGAAGAAGGAAAGGGGGCGGCCCCTCCCACCCGGATTGGGCTTGGGGGGGGGGCGCCCCCTCCTTTGCTCCTTCTCCCTCCTTTCCACTAAGGCACAATAAGGCCCATATACCTACCGGGGGTGAGGGAGTCCTGGATTAGGGGGTGTCCGGATGACCGGACTATGACCTTTGGCCGGACTCCTGGACTATGAAGATACAAGATTGAAGACTTCGTCCCGTGTCCGGATGGGGCTTTCCTTGGCGTGGAAGGCAAGCTTGGCGATACGGATATTTAGATCTCCTTCCGTTGTAACCGACTCTGTGACCCTAACCCTCTCCGGTGTCTATATAAACCGGAGGGTTTTAGTCCGTAGGACGAACAACAATCATACCATAGGCTAGCTTCTAGGGTTTAGCCTCTCTGATTTCGTGGTAGATCTACTCTTGTACTACCCATATCATCAATATTAATCAAGCAGGAGTAGGGTTTTACCTCCATCGAGAGGGCCCGAACCTGGGTAAAAACATCGTGTCCCTTGTCTCATGTTACCATCCGCCTAGACGCATAGTTCGAGACCCCCTACCCGAGATCCGCCGGTTTTGACACCGACAGTGATCGATCCAGAAATCCAGTCGGGTTTAGTAGGATAAACAGAGCCAACAGCCGCCTTGACCTTCAAATCCATCCATTGCGCCATAAGGTGGCAATTTTCAGCCTCCGTGATAGCATCCACGGGATAGCTGGCAGGAGCCGTCAAGGCATGCTCCGGTTGAAGCAGCTCGGTGGAAGCCACGCTGCTTCTCCGCTGAGATGGCGGGGTAGCTTCGGGGGAAGCTTCGGCAAGTCGTTTGCTGCGATCTGCTTCTCGTTCCTCTATCGCTGGTACCCTTGCATGCAGCGCCTGCAGTTTGGTCTGCTGCACTTTCTTCCTCCTCTCCTGGCATTTGTAACCGCCTGCGTCCGGAAACCCAACCTTCCATGAAACGGAGCCTGGAGTGCCTCGTTTCCGTCCAGGGTGCTCAGGATTCCCGAGGGCCATTGTGAGCTTGTCGTTCTCTCTGTCTGGAAAGAACGTCCCTTCCTGCGCTTCTTCGATATATTGCTGAAGCCTCTTGACTGGTATGTCCAATTGTTCGTCCGTCCAAATGCACTTCCCTGATACAGGGTCCAAGGTTCCGCCAGCCCCGAAGAACCAAGTCCGGCAACGGTCTGGCCAGTTCATCGTCTCTGGTTCGATCCCTTTATCAAGCGAGATCATTCTCAGCCTTGGCCCACTTAGGCGGGCTATGAGGTAGCTACCGACCCGTGCGATGGTGAAGCTTCTTCTTCGCAGCATTTTTCTTGTTTGTCGCCGACATCTTTTTACTCTTTTCCGATGTCTTGTGGGCCACAAATGCGGGCCGATTATCTACGATCTTCTCATATTTGCCCTTGAATTCTGGGGTCTCTTTTTTATCGACAAACTTATTCAGGTCTTTCTTCCAATTCCTGAATAGGTCTGCCATCTTCTTAAGAGCAAAAGACTTGATTAATTGCTCAACTGGCTTCTCCGGTTCATCCTCTGGCGGGAGGGTGAAATTTGACTTCAGCTCAGTCCAAAGATCATTTTTCTGCATATCATTGACATAAGACACCTCAGGGTCGTTCTTAGGCTTATACCATTGCTGGATGCTAATCGGGATCTTGTCCCTAACCAGAACCCCGCACTGAGCAACAAATGCCTTCTTTGTCCGGATGGGTTCAATCGGTTGGCTGTTGCGCGTGATTTCTATGATCTCAAACTTTTCATCCGAGCTCAACTTTTTCTTTGGGCCTCGTCTCTTTACCGAAGTTGTGCTCGATCCGGAGGGCTAGAAAAAAGAACAAAGACGAGAGTTAATTAATATGTGTACATACCAAAACAATGAATGCATCAATTAGCTAGTCAGCACAGGCTTAACTAATATATATACCTGGCCGGACTCGGTTCGGTGATCACCGGAGCCGTCCTCACGGTCTAGTTCTTCACCCTCTGCTTCTTGCACCGGCATTGGGTCATCGGAGCCATCATAATCATAGCCAGCTGCTTCTTCACCCTCTCCTTCCAGACCATCGGTGTCGTTGAGAAACATCAACGAGCAGACGACATCACTTCCTTCTGCGATTATGTCCCTCAACAATGCTTCTTGTGCTTCGTCTCGGGGTGGGGTGTCCATAGTTTCTACAAATATTTACAACATGGCAATTATTATTCAAACATGACAGATATGGATATATTAGTGGCAAACGTAGAACTAGCTAGCAAATCACAATAAGGAATCATATTAATTAGTGGCCTCGACACTGCTTCTCTAGGGTTTCGGTGGCCTCGACAATGCTTCAAGGGTTAGGGGTGGCCTCGAGAACGCTTCAAGGAGGGGTAATATCGACCCCCACGTGTTGAAGCTATCGGGAGGGTATATCGACAACGATGACATACGTGCATGGGAAAATAATATGCTTGTTTTTTCCTTCTTAAAAATACATGAAGCTATCGGGAGGGGGTATATCGACAACAACAACGACGACACTACATCTATGTCCCACAAGTGACGTGGGCATCGACGCCCGCGTCACTTGTGGGACGTGGATGTAGTGTCTGACACCGACGGCCACATGTATCTTACACCGAGATACTTGCTATTTAATTAGGGTTTCCTCTACCGCTCGGCGACCCTCGACGACCCTCGTTCCCGATAAAAAAAAAGAGGAAGAAGAAGAAAAAAAAGAGAAGAAAGAATAGAGGAGAAGAACTCCTCTAGTCTTTCTTCTCCTCTTTTTTTTCTTCTTCCTCTTATTTTTTATCCTCTTCTTCCTCTCATGTTCGACGACCCTCGACCCCAATAACATACATCCATCGATATCATTCCATACATACATAGACATCTACATTATATATGAACAAACATCTATGTCCCACAAGTGACGTGGGCATCGACGCCCGCGGTAGGGTAGAGGGTCGTGGATCGCCGAGCGGTCGAGGGTCAAGGGGCCGAGGATCGCCGAGGGGTCGGGAGGTTGCCTAGTGTCAAAGGATTCAACAAAACCATGTCTTCATCATTAGGCGAAAGTAACAGGTGCATGATGGTGCAAGCTCTCCAAAGTTATTTTGGAACGGAGTCCCAGATAGGATAATTCGCTTTTGGTACAAAGTTGGGAAGAACCTTCCAAATATCATTATTTGGAAGGCCTTTGCTGAAATTGCATTTAAAAGGCAAATTATCCTATCCGGACTCCATTCGAATAACTTTGGAGGACTTCATACCATCATGCCTCGTTACTCCGGCTAATGATGAAGCCATGGATTTCTTCAATACTTTGACACTAGGAAACCTCTCGACCTCGGCGATCCTCGACCTCTAACCATCGACGACCCTAGAACCCTCGACCCTAGGCGACCTCGAACCTCGACCCTCGATCCTCGACCCTATAGAACCCTCGAACCTCGACCACGAAACCCTCGACCCTTGACCCCTTAACGACCCTCGACCCTCTACCCTAGTTCCCGACCCTCGACCCCTCGGCGATCCTCGACACCCTCGTTCCCGATAAAAATTAAGAAGAAGAAGAAGAAGAAAAAAGAGGAGAAGAAGCTCCTCTATTCCTTCTTCTTCTCCTCTTTTTTTCTTCTTCTTCTTCTTCTTCCTCTCCTCGTCTTCTCCTTCTTCTTCTCCTTCTTTGTCTACTTATTTTCCTTTTTCCTCTCCTTCTTTTTCTTCTTCTCCCTTCTTCTTCCTTCCTCTTTTCTTCCTTTTCCTTATTTTACTTTTTCCTCTCCACTAACATAAAATGCACTAACCTAAAATGCAACAAACATAAAATGCACTAAATCGATCAACTAACCTAAAATCAGTGATAAAATGCACTAACCTAAAATCGATATCTACTAACAACTTAAAAAAATTAATACATATATGAAAAAATGCATATATAAAAAAAACATCATCATATCATCAACATGAACATATCATCAACATCATCATATCATCAACATCATCATATCATCAACATCATCATATCATCAACATCATCATATCATCATCAACATATATATATGAAAAATGCATATATATAGGAGGCGGCCGACCTGCATCAGAAAAGCGGGAGGCGCGACAGGGTCGATGGCGAGGTAGGGGCGGCGATGGCGACGGCGTTGGCAATGGGCGCGGGCGACGGCGACGACGGGCGAAGCGGGCGGCGAGGAGCGGGCGACGGCGAGGGCGCTGGGCGACGGTGACGACGGGCGACGGCGACGGCGGGGACGGCGGGCGGCATCAGGGCAGCCTGGCGGCGTCGATGTGCTCGGCGTCGTCGGGGGAAACTGGCGAGGGAATTCTGAAATTTCCTAAGTGCTTGCTTATATAGCAAGAGCATTGGTCCCGGTTCATGGAACCAATCGGGACTAATGCCCCCCCTTTAGTCCCGGTTGGTGCCACCAATCGGGACCAAAGGTCTCTTTTCAGCAGCCCAACGGGCGGGAAGCGGCGACCTTTGGTCCCGGTTGGTGGCACCAACCGGGACTAAAGAGGGGCATTGGTCCCGGTTCGTGGCACCAAACGGGACCAATGACCCCCTTTAGTCCTGGTTGGTGCCACCAACCGGGACCAAAAGCCTTGTGCTGCCCCGCGCCCAAATGTTTAGTCCCACCTCGCTAGTTGAGAGGGAGCCGCACCTGTTTATAAGGTGCGGTGCGCCTTCCCTCTCGAGCTCCTCTCTAAAGCAGGCTTTCAGGCCTAACCGTGCAATGTGTGCCTGTGGGCCTAATGGGCCTCCCGCGGGCCTGAATCCTGGCCCATGGTAGGGTTTCTAGTCGTATTCGGGCCGTGGGGGCCGAGTAGTGGCACTTCTTTTTGTTTTTTTTCTTTGTTGCTTTATTTAGTTTATTTTGTTTCTACTTACAACAAAATACTTATTGTTGCTATATTTATTTTTTTCCAGTTTTTTTGTTTTGTTTTCTGCATTATTTATTTCCTTTTGTTTTTGCTTTATTTTTAATTTTTTTGCTTTTAGTTTTAGAAAAATTATAAACTTTCTGTTAGTGCCATTAGTTTTCAAATTTGAAAACACTTTTTTGTTTTCTTTGTTGCTTTATTTATTTTATTTTGTTTCTACTTACAACAAAATACTTATTGTTGCTATTTTTTCCAGTTTTTTGTTTTGTTTTACTGCATTATTTATTTTCTTTTGGTTTTTGCTTTATTTTTTAATTCTTTTTGCTTTTAGGTCAGCAAAATTATAAACTTTCTGTTAGTGCCATTAGTTTTAGAAATTATAAACTTTCTGTTTGTGCCATTAGTTTTCAAATTTGAATAGTTAAAATTTGAATTCTTTGAAATTTGTGTGAATCACAAGTTTGTGATTAAGTTTACTAAAAAATGAACATAGATGCACCTATAGAGAAAATTAAACCTAAATTCATAATCAATTTCTATGAATTTCAGAGAAATTCACTATGAATTTAGGTCAAATTCCCTGTATAGGTGCATCTATTTTCACTTTGAGAGGAGCTCAACAAGGCAGAGAGGGACGGGCTTATAATCCGGTGTGAGCGCCCTTCGGTTCGCGAGGTGGGACTAAACTCCGAGCGTTAACGAGGATCAATTTTTAGTCCCGGTTTGTGGCACAAACCGACTAATGGTCATGGGCCAAGGGCGAGCCGCATGGGCTGTGGACTAATATATGAACATAGATGCACCTATAGAGAAAATTGACCTAAATTCATAGTTTTCAAATGAACTCTGAAAAGTTGGCATAGCATGTGCATGTACAAAACGGACAATGGTATCATACTCATACATTACAAAGTTGGCATGGTATCATCATAATAGTTGCAGGACAAAGTCTTCACTTTTCTTCGCTTGTGTCATTTGCTTATTGCGCCGTAACCATGGATAATCTTCATCGTTTATCGGGATGCTTGGGTCAGCCTTGACTTTGAAGGAGGAATTTCATGAAACTTTTCATACTCTTGAGACATGTCCATCTTGCCCTCCACTCCCGTGGATGTCCCTTTTCCTGAAAAGAACTATGTGTGGCTTTGGCTCATCGTATGATGTATTCGCTTCCTTATCTTTTCTTTTCCTCGGTCCGGTAGAGATGTCCTTCACATAGATAACCTGTGCCACATCATTGGCTAGGACGAACGGTTCGTCAGTGTACCCAAGATTTTTCAGATCCTTGTTGTCATTCCGCATCGTGGGTCTACTCAGACTCGCCTCCCGACAGATTGACCCATTTGCACGTAAACAAAGGGACCTTAAAATCTACTCCGCAGTCAAGTTCCCATATGTCCACTATGTAACTATAATATGTGTCATTTCCCCTGTCGGTTGCTGCATCAAAGCGGACACCGCTGTTTTGGTTGGTGGTCTTTTGATCTTGGTCAATCGTGTAAAATGTATTCCCATTTATCTCGTATCCTTTCCAAATCATTACAGTCGAAGATGGTCCCCTGGACAACAAGTACAGCTCATCACAAACAATGCTGTCACCTCTGAGACGTGTTTCCAACCAACTGCTGAAAGTCCTGATGTGTTCACATGTAATCCGATCGTCGCACAGACTCCGGGTGTTTGAGCGCAGATCGTTCTTATGTTCATCGACATACGGGGTCACCAAGGTAGAGTTCAGAGAACTGTAGTGTGCTTGAGACCAAGAATATCCGTCCCTGCATATTATTGAGTCCCTTCCAAGCGTGCCTTTTCCAATCAGTCTCCCCTCATACCGCGATTTAGGGAGACCTATCTTCTTAAGGCCAGGAATGAAGTCAACACAAAACCCGATGACATCCTCTCGTTTGATGGCCCATGGAGATGCTTCCTTCGGCCTAGCGATTCTGGACATATTTCTTTAGGACTCCCATGAACCTCTCAAAGGAGAACATATTGTGTAGAAATACGGGCGCCAGAATGACAATCTCGTCGACTAGATGAACTAGGACGTGCGTCATGATAATGAAGAAGGATGGTGGGAACACCAGCTCGAAACTGACAAGACATTGCGCCACATCACTCCTTAGCATTGGTACGATTTCTGGATCGATCACTGTCGGTGTCAAAACAGGCAGATCTCGGGTAGGGGGTCCCGAACTGTGCGTCTAGGCGGATGGTAACAGGAGACAAGGGACACGATGTTTTTACCCAGGTTCGGGCCCTCTCGATGGAGGTAAAACCCTCCTCCTTCTTGATTAATATTGATGATATGGGTAGTACAAGAGTGGATCTACCACGAGATCAAGGAGGCTAAACCCTAGAAGCTAGCCTATTGTATGATTATTGTTCGTCCTACGGACTAAAACCCTCCGGTTTATATAGACACGGATAGGGTTAGGGTTACACAGAGTCGGTTACAATGGTAGGAGATCTACATATCCGTATCGCCAAGCTTGCCTTCCACGCCAAGGAAAGTCCCATCCGGACATGGGACGAAGTCTTCAATCTTGTATCTTCATAGTCCAGGAGTCCGGCCAACGGTGATAGTTCGGCTATCCGTACACCCCCTAATCCAGGACTCCCTCAATCACCTTCTGAGATATTGCATTGAGGAATGCACATAGCTTCACAATGGCTAATCGGACGTTTTCCGGTAGAAGCCCCCTCAATGCAACCGGAAGCAGTTGCGTCATAATCACGTGGCAGTCATGAGACTTTAGGTTACGGAACTTTTCTCCGGCATATTTATTATTCCCTTTATATTCGACGAGAAGCGGTCGGGACCTTCATCTTGAGCAGGCATTCAAAGAAGATTTCTTTCTCTTCTTTCGTAAGAGCGTAGGCTGGCAGGACCTTCATACCGCTTCGAGGCATGCCCTCTTTTTCATGCAAGCGTTGCAGGTCCTCCCGTGCCTCGTGTGTATCTTTTGTCTTCCCATACACGCCCAAGAAGCCTAGCAGGTTCACGCAAAGGTTCTTCGTCACGTGCATCACGTCGATCGAAGAGCGGACCTCTAGGTCTTTCCAGTAGAGTAGGTCCCAAAATATAGATTTCTTCTTCCACATGGGTGCGTGATTCTTAGCGTCATTCAGAACAGCTAGTCCGCCGGTACCCTTTCCAAAGATTACGTGTAAATCATTGACCATAGCAAGTACGTGATCACCGGTACGCATGGCAGGCTTTTTCCGGTGATCTGCCTCGCCTTTGAAATGCTTGCCTTTCTTTCTACATTGATGGTTGGTCAGAAGAAATCGATGATGGCCCAGGTACACATTCTTCCTGCAGCTTCCCAGGTATATACTATCGGTGTCAAGTAAACAGTGTGTGCATGCGTGGTATCCCTTGTTTGTCTGTCCTGAAAGGTTACTAAGAGCGGGCCAATCATTGATGGTCACGAATAGCAACACCTTTAGGTCAAATTCCTCCTTTTTGTGCTCATCCCACGTACGTACACCGTTTCCATTCCACAACTGTAAAAGTTCTTCAACTAATGGCATTAGGTACACATCAATGTCGTTGCCGGGTTGCTTAGGGCCTTGGATGAGAACCGGCATCATAATGAACTTCGCTTCATGCACATCCAAGGAGGAAGGTTATACATACATAGAGTCACGGGCCAGGTGCTGTGGTTGCTGCTCTGCTCCACGAAAGGATTAATGCCATCCGCGCTTAAAGCAAACCATACTTTCCTTGGGTCCTTTGCAAACTCATCCCAGTACTTTCTCTCGATTTTTCTCCACTGCAACCCGTCAGTGGGTGCTCTCAACTTCTTGTCTTTCTTACGGTCCTCACTGTGCCATCGCATCAACTTGGCATGCTCTCCGTTTCTGAACAGCGTGGTATTATAGGAGCATACCACATCACCTTCGCAGGAACCCTCTTCCTGGGAGGCTCGCCGTCAACATCACCAGGGTCATCTCGTTTGATCTTATACCGCAATGCACCGTATACCGGGCATGCGTTCAGATCCTTGTATGCACCGTGGTAGAGGATGCAGTCATTAGGGCATGCATGTATCTTCTCCACCTCCAATCCTAGAGGGCATACGACTTTCTTTGCTGCGTATGTACTTGTTGGGCAATTCGTTATCCTTTGGAAGCTTCTTCTTCATTATTTTCAGTAGCTTCTCAAATCCTTTATCGTGCACAACATTCTCTGCCTTCCATCGCAGCAATTCCAAAGACGGTACCGAGCTTTGTGTTGCCATCTTCGCAATTGGGGTACAACCCTTTTTTGTGATCCTCTAACATGCGATCGAACTTCAGCTTCTCCTTTTGACTTTCGCATTGCATCCTTGCATCGACAATGACCGGCGGAGATCATCATCATCGGGCACATCGTCTGGTTCCTCTTGATCTTCAGCAGCTTCGGCCGTTGCAACACCATCGTGCACATCGTCTGGTTCCTCTTGATGTTCAGTAGCATCACCGTATTCAGGGGGCACATAGTTGTCATCGTACTCTTCTTCTTCACCGTCTTCCATCATAACCCCTATTTCTCCGTGCCTCATCCAAACATTATAGTGTGGCATGAAACCCTTGTAAAGTAGGTGGGTGTGAAGGATTTTCCAGTCAGAGTCAGACTTCAGATTCCCACATATAGGGCATGGACAACACATAAAACCATTCTGCTTGTTTGCCTCAGCCACTTCGAGAAAATCATGCACGCCCTTAGTGTACTCGGAGGTGTGTGCATCACCGTACATCCATTGCCGGTTCATCTGCGTGCATTATATATAATTAAGTGTGTCAAAAATCATTACGTAACATCATGAATAGATAATTAAGTGACCAAATTAATAGAAGTTCATCATCACATAAAAACCAAAGTACATACATAGTTCTCATCTAACAACATAAAGCTCAGAGAGCATCTAAATTAATTAAAGCATACATTGAAACTATGTAAAACATTTCAATGCGAAAACAAATGCGATCATAATCGCAACCAAGGTAACAACTGATCCAACGGCATAATGATACCAAGCCTCGGTATGAATAGCATATTTTCTAATCTTTCTAATCTTCAAGCGCATTGCATCCATCTTGATCTTGTGATCATCGACGACATCCGCAACATGCAACTCCAATATCATCTTCTCCTCAAGTTTTTATTTTTTCCTTCAAGAAATTGTTTTCTTCTTCAACTAAATTTAACCTCTCGACAATAGGGTCGGTTGGAATTTCCGGTTCAACAACCTCCTAGATAAATAAAATCTATGTCACGTTGGTCGGCATAATTTTCATAAACAATAAATGAACCAATAGTTATGAAAAGATAATATATACCACATCCGAATCATAGACAGGACGAGGGCCGATGGGGGCGGATACCAAAACCATCGCACTATATAAGATGCAATAATAAAAGTAAGAAAATAATACAAGTATCTATCTAAACATACAAGTAAGAATATTTTTCCTTTCAGAAAGAAGATAAGAACAAGAGGCTCACCACGGTGGTGCCGGCGATGAGATCGGCGCGGGTGATCGACGGCGGTGAAGACGGGGACGGGGCGTGACGGACCGCTAAACCTAGACAAATATTGAGGAAAATGGAGCTTGGAGATCGAGCTTGGAGAGGAGAAAGCTTAAGTAGTGTGGCTCGGGCATTCCATCGAACACCTTGTGTGCATAGGAGGTGAGCTAGAGCACCAACAAGCCCTCTCCCCTCGGCTAAGACAAAAAACAGAGCAAACAGAGCAGTGTGCTCTGCTCTTACGCGGGGGTATATATAGGCAGCACTATTGGTCCCGGTTCGTGGCATGAACCGGGACTAAAGGGAAGCCATTGGTCCCGGTTAATGCCATCAACCAGGACCAATGATGGTGGGCTAGGAGCGAGGCCCATTGGTCTCGGCTCGTCCCACCAACCGGGACCAAAAGGGCCAGACGAACCGGGCCCACGTGGCCCGGCCGGCCCACTGGGCTCACGAACCGGGACAAATATCTCCATTGGTCCCGGTTCGTGGCAGAACCGGGACTAATGGGCTGAGCAGGCCTAGGTCATTGCCCCCTTTTCTACTAGTGCTTGCTAGCCGACAGATGGACTGATGTCCTTGCGGCCAAAGAGTACGAACTCGAACGCCCCTCCAAGAGCTACTCAAAACGCAGGCTGCTACCTCGATTAGAGGAGGAAGCACCTAGACCTACATCACCAGTGCATGATACGGCCGACCGGCCACCTCGTGGTCATGACAGAGGCCTCTCGGCCCTCCACTCAAGCCGCACCCCGGCGCCGCTCAAAGAATACCAAGGCACGGGGAAATGCGCCAGACCTGCGAGATATATTAGAGAACATGGCAAGGCAAACAAGATCGATCTATGGATCGCGTGGGCGCCCCACGACACATGACGATAACCGTCATGCCGGATATGGTAAATCCGCCGGGCGAACACAGCATAAAGCTCATTTGAGCTACGCCGTGATATAGCCCAATATCTGAGGCGCCAAGACACCCACTATGCTTCACAGATGAAGTAATGGATCATCAAATCCCGAGGGTTTCAAACCCGTAAACATCGAATCATACGATGGCACAACAGACCCTGCGGTATGGATCAAGGACTATCTCCTTCATATCCACATGGCCCGCGGGGATGATCTACACGCCATCAAATACCTCCCACTCAGTCTTAAAGACCAGCTCGGCATTGGCTTAACAGCTTGCCAGCAGAACCAATTGGTTATTGGGAGGACCTAGAAGCCGCATTCCTCGACAACTACCAGGGCACCTATGTGCGACCACCAGACGCCGATGACCTAAGCCATATAATTCAGCAGCCAGAGGAATCGGCCAGCAATTACGACACGGTTCCTAACGAATAAAAATCAAATAGTCGAATTGTTGGACGCAGAGGCACTTGCAGCCTTCAAGCATAACATCCGTGACGAGTGGCTTGCCCGGCACCTAGGACAGGAAAAGCTGAAATCTATGGCAGCCCTCACGACACTCATGACCCGCTTTTGCGTGGGAGAATACAACTGGCTAGCTCGTAGTAATAACATGACCAAGATCCCTGGTAATTCGGATACCAAGGACAGCATGGGCAGGTCGTGTCGCCACAAGCAAAAGCGCCGCATTAACGGCGATATTGCTGAGGATATGGCAGTTAATGCCGGATTCAGAGGCTCTAAACCCGGTCAGCGGAAAAAGCCATTCAAAAGAAATACTCCGGGCCCGTCCAATTTGGACCAAATACTCGATCGCTCGTGCCAGATACACGGCACCCCCAAAAAACCAGCCAACCACAAAAACAGGGATTGTTGGGTGTTCAAGCAGGCAGGCAAGTTAAACGCCGAAAACAATGACAAGGGGCTGCATAGCGATGACGAGGAGGAGTCCCGGCCGCCGAACAATAGGGGATGTATGGGTTTCCACAAGTGCGGACGGTGAACATGATATACGCAACCCACATACCCAAAAGGGAGCGGAAGCGTGCACTCTCGAGGACGATATGCGTTGGAGCCAGTCACCCCAAAGTTCAACCCATGGTCCTCCCCGCCGATCACTTTTGATCGAAGGACCACTCCACCAAAGATCCGCCATGGCGGATTCGCCGCATTGGTTTTAGACCCAATCATTGACGGATTTCACCTCACTAGAGTCCTTATGGCCGGCGGCAGCAGTCTGAACCTGCTTTATCAAGATACAGTGCGAAAAATGGGCATAGATCCCTCAAGGATTAAACCCACAAAGACGACCTTTAAAGGCGTCATACCAGGTGTAGAGGCCAACTGTACAGGCTCAGTTACACTTGAGATGGTCTTCGGATCCCCGGATAATTTCCGAAGCGAGGAGTTAATCTTCTACATAGTCCCGTTCCGCGGTGGATATCATGCCCTGCTCGGACGAACCGCATTCGCAAAGTTCAATGCGGTGCCGCACTATCCATACCTCAAGCTCAAGATGTCGGGCCCTCGAAGAGTCATTACTGTCAATGGAAACACCAAACGCTCTCTCCGGATGGAGGAGCATACGGCGGCCATCGCGGCGGAAGTACAAAGCAGCCTGTCAAGGCAATTCTCCAGTCCGGCCATTAAACGTCCGGACACCGCTGCCGCGCCGGAGTAACCCACAACCGCATGACAGCTTTGGCACGCTTCGAGCATCGCCAGAGTAATACGACCCTAACCCCAGCCCTCGCGAAATTGGGAAACCAAGATCGCTGCAGACATAACTACGCTCTGGAAATACCATGGGCATAGGGGG
The DNA here is from genome assembly GCA_021605145.1 of Aegilops bicornis. Lineage (NCBI taxonomy): Eukaryota > Viridiplantae > Streptophyta > Magnoliopsida > Poales > Poaceae > Aegilops > Aegilops bicornis. The sequence continues at coordinate 16,849,139 of CM038671.1, forward strand.
AGGGGCACGACCACGGCACGCCCAAAATACGGCTCAGCCGCACAAGGGGCTCCCGATTTTGTCTTTCTTTTTTTCTTTTCTTTCTTACTTTCAGGACTCCACTCTCCGGAAGGCCTGTCCGGCAACATAATTGCCGAACACATGATGCAACAACCAGGGAGGCAGAAAGCTACGTCGAGTGTCCAGGTGGTCTCTATAACGAGCAGGGTCGGTGTCAAAACCGGCGGATCTCGGGTAGGGGGTGCCAAACTGTGCGTCTAGGCGGATGGTAACAGGAGACAAGGGACACGATGTTTTTACCCAGGTTCGGGCCCTCTCGATGGAGGTAATACCCTTACCCCGCTTGATTAATATTAATGATATGGGTAGTACAAGAGTGGATCTACCACGAGATCGAGAGGCTAAACCCTAGAAGCTAGCCTATGGTATGATTGTTGTTCGTCCCACGGACCTAAACCCTCCGGTTTATATAGACACCGGATAGGGTTAGGGTTACACGTAGTCGGTTACAATGGTAGGAGATCTACATATCCAGATCGCCAAGCTTGCCTTCCACGCCAAGGAAAGTCCCATCCGGACACGGGACGAAGTCTTCAATCTTGTATCTTCATAGTCCAGAGTCCGCCAACGGTGATAGTTCGCTATCCGGACACCCCTAATCCAGGACTCCATCAAGAGCCCCGAACCAGGCTTCAATGGCGATGAGTCCGGCGCGTAGATTGTCTTCGGCATTGCAAGGCGGGTTCTTCTCCAAATTCCATATACTTGCCGAATAGTGTCCGGCTTTTGATAAATGCTGCGCTCCTTGGCTTCCACGCCCAATAATGGCCATCTTCCACGTGTTTGAATGAATGCGAAAAGCCGTGAATTTTACACTTATCCCCTAGCTGCGCAAATGAGCCGCCTATAAAAGGGACGAGGATCTAGATCCGAGTCACACCATTCTCCTCATGAAGCTTTCATCGGAGCGCCTCGACAAAAATCCATTCCACCATGGACGGTCGACGGCTCCTCCTCTCGCGCTCCCAGCCCTCAGCCTGGAAATTGGGAGAGATGCTCAGTCCCGCATAGCGGGCTAGTGACACTCCAAACCAAGGGATTTCTTCCCCCGGCCTTCATGGTTCCGGTTCGAGCCGGACTCGCCACCTATAAGGGCGGAAAGCAAGCGGAGAGTGTCCCCGATCCCTCCAAAGGAGAGCGGGTATGCTTTGTCTCTTATCTAGTAAGAGGACTCAGATTTCCAGTTCATCCGTTTCTCCGGGGGCTCTTGGAGTTCTACGGCCTCCAGTTGCACCACCTTACGCCTGCCTCCATTTTGCACATCGCGGGCTTCGTGGCCCTTTGCGAACTGTTCTTGGGCGCCGAGGCTCATTTTGCGCTGTGGAAGAGATTATTCTGCCTTGTACCCCGTTCTCATGAGGGGTCAATATATCAAGTTGGCGGAGCCGAACTATGGCGCATCGCCGGGACCGGATATCTATCCGGAACCCCGAAGAAGGCGTCCGAAGACTGGCCTTCGGAATGGTTTTATATAGAAGACGTCCCACTATCGGATCCTGTTCGGATCGGTCTCCCGGAGTTCAGCAATGCTCCTTTGAAGAAACGCCTGAGTTTGCGCCCACGGAGCTCCCAGAGGGAAGACGACAGGGATGTCCTTTACTGATGAGCCGAATAAGATTGTTAGCTCATCCGGATTGACCATGATCGGTGTCATGGCCACATGTATTATGCGGCGGTGCAGCCGCCCAAAGATAGGGGCCACCCGTGTGGGATTTCAACGGGAGGACGATGCCACCCGTCATGGTCAGAAGGGGCCGGGATCGGTCACCGATCTGGTGAAGATTTTGTCCGCGATGTACAAGGGAGAAGAGGAGGATTTTCTCCGCGTCAGTCCATTGAGCGGATTTTCTATGAACAATCCTCGAAGCTGGGTAAGCGGACATTTCCTTTTGTACACCCGATCCGTATTCCCATGGTTAGGTATCTCATTTTGTGATTTTGACGCAGGAACTGCGCTAGGCCGTGAAAGACATAAACAGCCCGCCTCCACAACCCGAGGATCCGGAACGGCTCCTCGATCCGGCCTCCCAAGAGGATCTGGACATATTGGTGGAGCTGATTGATGGGGTATATCACCAACCGAGCATTGATAACGCCTTGGTTGCCATTACGGCCGATTACCCCGGAATACTTCCAAATTTCACAGTAATCGAGACCGAGGTCCCAATACTCTGATAATGACCCATCCGTGCTTATTTTTTATCACCGTATACCAATGGTGTTTCGCAGGGGGTGCCTTCGAGGCAGGAGGCCGAGCCCACGACGGCTAGCCAATAAGGGGCAGTACGGCCCCACAGGCTAAAAAGAAGTGCGGTCCGGATCGAAACTCCGCCGCAACGGTATGGCGCGTCACCATATTCCTGTGATTGATTCTGGAAGGCATATTAACGCTGGTGCTCTTTTCAGAAAAAGAGCGCACGGATCGAGTCCGGAGAGGTTGCTAATCGAACCTCCGCCACCAGTGCTCCAAAGCCGGGTCGATAAGCTGAGGCGAGCACAAGGCGTGCGTCGGATGCTCCTCCGATAGAGGATGCCGACAGATTGTCCGCCACCAACTCCGAGGTGGAGAGCGCCATGAATCACAGGCGCCGCCAGACAGTTCTTCGTGACGCATGTTTCTCCCAAGAGGCCTTGAATGCCTTTAATTCGGGAGATGCGCACCTCTGTGCCGCTCAAGATGGTCTAGCCAGAGCCACAGAGCAGTATGTAAAGGACATATGGGTGAGGAAATTTGACAGTTATATATGCCAGTAGCTCCCGAGACTTAAAATAGTTAGAATAACTGATTTAAGGATCATTTGTTATGCAGGATCTTACAAAAAAGAATACCCGACTGTCCCAGGAGCTTGAAGAATGCAAGGCCCAACTTGAGGCCGCACTAGCCGCTACAGGGGGAGCCATAGAGACCCCTTCTGGTAATATATGCTTCAAAAGATAAATAGTTTGTGAACTGCGGCGTGTGTGTAAATCTGACAATAATATTGCAGATGGCGCCGGACTAGATCCGGACAAGCAACAACTCTTGCGCCGGTTGAAGGCTGGCGAGAATGTGCTTACAAGGATGAGGCAAGAGAAAAATAATCTCCAAGATGCCAACACCCAGCTGGGTGAGGAACTGAAGGATGTTCGTGCCCAGCTATCTGACTCCGTGAAGGAGAATCGGCGGCTTCGTCATGAATTTATAGTAAGTGCTCGAGCGAACTTTGAAAAAGAGTTCGGCGAGGAAGTCAATTAATCAGAGTTATGTCTGTAGGTATGCTCACGGGTCGTCCTGAAGAGGAAATGCCCGGTTCTACGGGTGACCTTCTTCCCGAGCTATTGCAACTGCACGAAAGAGTTCGGCAGGTGATGAAAGGCGCCGCCTGTGCCTTGTGGCCATCTATCTCCCCTGCCCAAGGCCTTGGAGAGCTTGCAGAGAAGCTTCAGGGAGCACGGCGGCGCTTCCGACTATGGAAGATATCGGCATGTCGTCAAGGCGCCAGGGAGGCCTGGGCCATGGTGAAGACGCGGTACACGAAGGCGGACCCAAACCACATGGCCGAGGTCGGACCTGTGGGGCCCGACGGGAAGGAGATCCCTGTGAGCTTAGTGTACGGCCAAGTAGAGTTGGCCGCAAAGTATTCCCAGCAGGACTGTAAACTAGACAGCCTATTAGACGGCATTGAAGAGGAATACAATCAGTCAATTTGACTATGTAATTTAAAATGACATGTAAAATGCCTTCTAGCCGGATTGTAGATCGTTTGTCGTAGCGGACCTTTTTGCTTCAACCTCGGGACCCAATAGTCCGAGTGTGTCCGAATACCCTCGTGGTTATGTAAAAACCGGGCATGCGTGGAGACCAAAGCGTAGGGGTCATGAGTGCTTTATCAGACAAGTGCCCAACTAGTTATGTTATATTACATGGTTAGTAAGAAACATCTTCCAGGGAGAATAGTTCCGTTAGGGGTTCCTTTCCCTGGGAGGCATGCCCTAAAGTGCATGTCCGGACTACGAAAAAAAGCAGAAAAGCATCTGGGGGCAGATAAATGAAAAATAAAAAATCGTCTTTTAGTTCACCGACCGAATATTCCCTTAAGAACGCTAGCTTTCGGCTTCACCTACCTGAGGTACACGTCCGGCTGACCCGGCGGTAACAATCGCAGAGGTGCTCCCTTTACCACCTAGTCGAACAATCGGGAACGTAGGGGTAAGCACAAGAGCCAGGCAACCCAGCTTGGCCAAAACTTAAGTCATATCGATGCATATAATGGTGAATAAAAGGTACATGCGGAAGTGTGACAGATGTGTTGGGCATAAAGCCCGTATAAATAAGCTTCTGTTAAAGAAGGCCCCAGGTATAATGAGCGCGGATAGCGCGTCAAGTGTGTGCGAACAATGCGCAAACGAGCCTTTAACGGCTCCGGGAAAAAAAGGTCTAGGGAGAAGGAGAGAAATAAAAGACAGCTTAAAGTATAAAATATAGACGGAGGAAGGAGACGAACTCAGAATCCAGCGCTAGGAGTAGAATCTTCAGAGACGGGCTGCGTTCCATGGGTTCGGCTCGAGTCGGTTATCCGATGCGTTTCGCAGACGGTACGCTCCGTCGGTCAGGACTTGGTCGATGATGAAGGGACCCTCCCATTTGGGCTTGAGTTTGTCCTTTTTCTTGTCCGGCAGACGTAGAACTAGTTCGCCAACATTGTAAGCTTTGGCCCGTACTTCCCTGCTTTGATATCTTTGAGCCTACTGTTGATAAAATGTTGAACGAGCTTTTGCCATATCACGCTCCTCCTCCAAGGCGTCCAAGCTGTCCTGCCGATCTAGCTCGGCTTCTCTTGCTTCGTACATGCGCACGCGAGGTGAGTCATGAATTATGTCGCAGGGCAAAACTGCCTCTGCGCCGTATACCATAAAAAATGGTGTGAATCCGGTAGTGCGATTCGGCGTGGTCCGCAGCCCCCTGTGAGTACGGAGTCGAGCTCTCTACCCAAAGGCGTGTTAGATTCCTTGAGGGACCGCACTAGCCTGGGTTTAATGCCGCTCATGATTAGACCGTTTGCTCGCTCGACTTGGCCGTTAGTTTGGGGGTGATAGACTGAAGCGTAGTCGAGCTTGATGCCCATGTTTTTGCACCAGAATTTGACCTCGTCGGCCGTGAAGTTCGTGCCGTTATCAGTGATGATGCTATGGGGGACGCCAGAACGGTGTACTACCCTCGATATGAAGTCTATCACCGTCCGAATTCGGGTCGCCTTTACTGTGCTTGGCCTCTATCCATTTGGTGAATTTATCCACCATGACCAATAGGTATTTTTGCTTGTGGGTTCCTCCTTTAAGGGGTCCAACCATGTCAAGCCCCTGCACCGCAAAGGGCCAGGTGATGGGTATAGTTTTGAGGGCGGTGGGTGGCATGTGGCTTTGATTAGCAAAGAGCTGGCAACCGACGCATCGTTGGACTAAGTCTGAGCATCCGCTCGGGCCGTCACCAATAAAATCTCAGACGGAAGGCCTTGCCTACAAGGGCCCGGGCTGCGGCATGGTGCCCACCGAGTCGGCATGAATTTCAGCCAGGAGATTCCGCCTTCCTCTTCGGAGATACACCTTTGAAGGACTCGGTTGTGCTTTTCTTATAAAGCTCTCCCTCATGGACCTTATAGGCTTTGGACCGCCGCACTATGCAGCGGGCCTTGTTTTGGTCCTCGGGAAGTTCCTGCCTAGTTAGGTAGGCTAGGAATGGTTCTGTCCATGGGGCAATGACTGCCATTATTACGTGGGCTGAGGGTGTTATTTCGGTGGCAGAACCACCAACTGTGTCAGAATGTTCGGTGTGGGGCAGTGTGGTTGGGTCCGGGTTGTTATTTCCGGACTCTCCCTCCCATAGTACGGATGGCTTGAAAAGCCTCTCTAGGAAGATATTGGGGGGGGGGGGGGACGGCATCGCGCTTTGCGCCAATGCGTGCCAACACGTCTGCTGCTTGGTTGTTATCCCGGACTATATGGTGAAATTCGAGCCCCTCAAACCGAGCTGACATTTTTAGGACGACATTGCGATAAGCTGCCATTTTTGGATCCTTGGCATCAAAGTCCCCATTTATTTGGGATATCGCGAGGTTCGAATCCCCGCGCACCTCTAGGCGTTGAATGCCCATGGAGACTGCCATCCGGAGACAATGTAGAAGGGCCTTGTATTCGGCTGCGTTGTTGGAGTCCGTGTACATTATTTAAAGTACGTATTGGACTGTATCTCCGGTTGGAGATGTCAGAACGACGCCAGCCCCCAGGCCGGCCAACATTTTGGAGCCGTCGAAGTGCATGATCCAGTTGGAATATGCGCCATACTCTTTAGGGAGTTCGTCTTCAGTCCATTCGGCGATGAAGTCAGCCAAAACTTGCGACTTAATAGCTCGTCATGGCTTGTAGGTTATGTCGAACGGGAGGAGCTCAATGGCCCATTTAGCAATCCGGCCCGCTAAGGCCGCGGTTGTTTATAATGTCATTAAGAGGTACTTCGGAGGCTACTGTTATCGAACACTCTTGGAAGTAGTGTCGCAGCTTCTGGGATGCCATGAACACTACGTATGCTATCTTTTGATAATGCGGGTACCGTGACTTGCATGGAGTTAGGACAGTGGACACGTAGTAAACTGGTTTTTGGAGAGGGAACTTGTGTCCGTCTGCTTCGCTCGACAACGAGCACCGCACTTACAACTTGATGGGTTGCTGTGATGTATAATAGCATTGGTTCGCCCATGTTGGGCGCGGCTAGGACCGGATTTGTTGCCAATATGGCTTTGATTTCTTCGAGTCCGGCTGTGGCAGCATCCGTCCACTCGAAGTGTTCGGTGCGCCGGAGGAGGCAATAAAGGGGTTATGCCTTTTCTCCTAAGCGGGAGATAAAGCGGCTTAGAGCCGCCACGCATCCAGTCAATTTTTGTATTTGTTTGAGGTCTTTGGGGATATCCAATTGTGATAGAGCTCGGATCTTGGCTGGGTTTGCTTCAATTCCTCTACGGGATACAATGAAGCCCAAGAGCTTTCCGGCTGGTACACCGAAAAAGCATTTTTCCGGGTTGAGCTTGATGTCATATGTTCGGAGATTATCGAATGTGAGCCTCAAGTCGTCGACTAGGGTTTCGACATGCTTGGATTTGACGACCACATCGCTCACGTATGCCTCCACTATTTTGCCGATCTGGTTTGCCGACATGTCCGAATCATGCGCCGATATGTTGCGCCGGCGCTTTTTGAGCCCAAAGGGCATTGTGTTGAAGCAGAATGGGCCGTATGGAGTGATGAATGCCGCTATGCTTGGTCCGCTCTGCCATCTTAATTTGGTGGTAGCCGGAGTATGCGTCGAGGAAACACAATGAATCGTGTCCTGCGGTAGCGTCGATAATTTGATCGATGCGGGGGAGGAGGAAGGGATCCTTTGGGCAAGCCTTATTAAGGTCCTTAAAATCGACACATAGGCGCCAGGATTTGTCCTTCTTTGGTACCATTACCAGGTTTGCTAGCTAGTCCGGATGTTTAATATCTCTGATGAATCCGGCCTCCTCCAATAGTTTGGCTAGCTCCTCTCCCATGGCATGTCTCTTGGGTTCAGAGAAACGTCGAAGAGCTTGTTTGACTTGTTTGAATCCTTTTAGGATATTTAGGCTGTGCTCTGCCAGCCGGCGTGGGATTCCTGGCATGTCTGAAGGGTGCCAGGCAAAAATGTCCCAATCTTCGAGTAGGAATTCTCGTAGTGCGGCGTCTACATCAGGGTTTAATTGTGTCCCGATGGAGGCCGTTTTTGTAGGGTCCATTGGATGGACTTGGAATTTGACTATTTCGTCTGCCGGTTTAAAAGAGGTGGACTTGGATCTCTTATCGAGTATCACATCGTCCCTGTTCATCGTGGATCGCAGCTTAGTGAGTTCCTCTGCCGCTAGGGCTTCAGATAGTGCCTCAAGGGCAAGTGCGGCTGTTTTATTTTCGGCGCGGAGTGCTATGTCCGGGTCACTAGCGAGAGTGATAATTCTGTTGGGTCCGGGCATTTTGAGCTTCATGGACCCGTAACGGGGTATAGCTTGAAAAATTGTGAATGCCTCTCGCCCTAATAGAGCGTGGTATCCGCTGCTGAACGGGGCCACTTGGAATGTGACCTCCTCGGACCTATAATTGTCCGGCGTGCCGAACACCACATCTAGTGTGATCTTTCCTGTACAGCATGCTTCCCGACTGGGGATTATTCCTCTAAAGGTTGTGCTGCTTCGCTCAATGCGGCTCCAGTCTATTTCCATTTTTCGAAGGGTTTCCTCGTAGATGAGGTTTAATCCGCTGCCGCCGTCCATGAGTACCTTGGTAAGGCGAAAGCCGTCCACTATTGGACTGAGGACCAATGCGGCTGGTGCTCAGGCTGTTCGGAATTTAGGTTCGTCACTGGCGTTAAAGGTAATAGCCGTGTCACTCCATGGATTTATTGTTGCTATCTGGTAGACTTCGCCAAGGCTGCGGAGTGTTCGTTTCCGCATATTATTTGACGTGAAAGTCTCAAGACTGTTAATACCGTCTTGGTATTGCTGGGTTGGTGCTCGAGCTAAGAGCTCTTCACCACTTTTGGCCACCTGCCGTAGTATCCAACATGCTCTAAGGCTATGAGTTGGAGTGGCGCCCTGCGTGCTATGAATTTTGCAGGTCCATTGAGCCATCCCTCCAAAGACGGTTCCATGCCCTTTGGGGGGTTTTTGCTTTTTGGTATGTAACCCAGGTGTCTGGTGATGACGCACCCTTTTATTTCGGACTAGGGTCGTATTTGGGGCCGGATTATCCCAAAATTTGATTTCAGTTTTCCAGGCGCTCTCCATCGCGCAGTACTTTTGTCCTATGGACTCCAAGTCAGCGAAGCATGTAATTTCACGACGACTTATGGCGTTTAGGATTCCCTTGTCCGTGCAATTATTGCAGAAGAATGAGATTGCGTCCTCCTCGCGGCAATCCTTTATCATGTCCATAACCAGGAGGAATCTGGCCCAGTAATGATGTACTGTTTCACCGGGCTCTTGCCGGATTTGGGATAGATCGCTTATGTTCGGGTGGGCGGGTGGAATTAAATTCGGAACTCCGTCCGATCTAAGATTTAGGGGCCAAGAATTTTCCGAACTTGGAAGCTTGGGTTCTTGGAGGTTGTCCAATGAATCTAGCCCGTTGCCTGACTTTAAGTTCAGGGCTTGAGTAGTGTCCTCCCCTCCGTGCGAATCCGGCATGGAGGGGTCAGGGATCTGGACATAGCTGGTCCTTAAGGTAGAAGAAGAGTCGCCGTATTGTTCCTCTACCATAGCAACGTGGTGGGTAGCCTGGGGAGAGTTGATCTCTCTCAGATCGGTTTTAGGCCCAATCTGATCGTAGTCTGTAGCGACTCCCAGGGCGGCGATGCGTTCCAAGAGCTCATTCAAGGAAGAGAGCTCCATCGGATCTAACTGGTCGGCGAGTTCCGAGTTAATGTGAAGATTGCTTTCGATGACCCGAGAAGTCATCGTCGGCGCGGCGGCCTAACAGGCGGTCATAAGAAAACCGCCTAGCCGGAGAGTTTGGCCGGTGGCCAAAGCTCCTTTAGCAACGGTGCCGTCTTTAAAGACGGGATGAGGCATCCTTCCTGACAGCGACGGCACAGAGGAACTCTCAATGAAAGCACCAATGTCGGTGTCAAAACCGGCGGATCTCGGGTAGGGGGTCCCGAACTGTGCGTCTAGACGGATGGTAACAGGAGACAAGGGACACGATGTTTTTACCCAGGTTCGGGCCCTCTCGATGGAGGTAATACCCTACTCCTACTTGATTAATATTGATGATATGGGTAGTACAAGAGTGGATCTACCACGAGATCAGAGAGGCTAAACCCTAGAAGCTAGCCTATGGTATGATTGTTGTTCGTCTCACGGACCTAAACCCTCCGGTTTATATAGACACCGGATAGGGTTAGGGTTACACAGAGTCGGTTACAATGGTAGGAGATCTACATATCCGTATCGCCAAGCTTGCCTTCCACGCCAAGGAAAGTCCCATCCGGACACGGGACGAAGTCTTCAATCTTATATCTTCATAGTCTAGGAGTCCGGCCAATGGTGATAGTTCGGCTATCCGAACACCCCCTAATCCAGGACTGCCTCAAGCAGTATACTTGTTTCACATATAATCCCGCAGCTCGCCCTTGGAGGGGGGACATGTTAAATAGTCCCATCTCTTGCTTATCGCACTATTTGTATCGTTCTGCTTTTACCGCAGACTTTTCGAATAAACAATGCATAGCTTTTGTCTCTTATTGCATTATCTTTTTTTATATATATAAAAATATGTTCAGTTATGACATTATGCAGCCGTACACCTTGGTACGGCCAATACACTGTGGGCTTACGCACCCTGAATATGGTGTGAGAAGTCCGAACACTCTCATGAGTGCGGCACCCGAACTTATAGCATTATATGCATCGGCTTCAATCATGTCTTGGATCAATAGTTGGGTTTGCCCGGCTCCCATGTTTTGGTACCTTACGTTCCGTTATATCGGCTAAGGTAGCATCGGGAGAACCATCTGCGATTGTACCCGGTTGAGCCGGGCTGAGCACCTCAAAGGAGAAAGCTAAAACTGACCGTCATGATAGGGCGAGAGCTGGTCGCTGTTCGAGAGGTCTTGAGTCCCTAAAGACTTATGCCGCTTAGAGCGAGGAGTCGGCTTTGTCCGGCCTAGGTGTGGATAGCGCCTCAACTCGGTCTTCGAATACTAGGGGCTTCGCGAAATTTAAAATTATAGAATTCTATGGCTAAGTGAGAGTGTTCAAGCATTATAGTTCGGTTGCCTTGTTCGTTGTGTTGAGCGCCTCCCTCAAGGACCCAATAATGGGAAAAAGAGCGCTCAAGTTTATCCGAACACCCCAAAGACTCGCGGCATGGGGGCAGGGTTTACGACTCGCCATCTCTCAGTTTCGATAAACGGTCGCACAGAAGGTAATATTTTAAATTCAAAAGCATTGCTTAGAGCATATGAAACAAGTTTTCAGCGTACAGGATCACAAATGCGAGTTTACTCAAAAATTACATCTTTGGAGCACTCATCCGCTGTCTGGCGGGCACCCTTCAGACGCCCTCATAATACATTTCGGCTTGCGATGCTCCTTCCCTGGCGGTGGTCCGTCCGTCACAAGCTTCTCAGCGTCCATCTTGCCCCAGTGCACTTTAGCACGGGCAAGGGCCCTACGGGCACCTTTGATGCATACGGAGCACTTGATGACTTCAAGCCTTGGACAGGCATCCACCAGCCGCCTTACAAGCCCGAAGTAGCTTCCAAGCATGGCCTCCCCGGGCCACAGCCGGACTGCGAGACCCTTCATGGCCTGTTCGGCCACCTTATGGAGCTCGACCAGCTGTTTTAGCTGGTCACTCAAGGGCACCGGGTGTCCGGCCTCAGCATACTGAGACCAGAACACCTTCTCCGTCGAGCTTCCCTCCTCGGCTCGGTAGAATGCGGCTGCGTCAGACACACTTCGGGGAAGATCTGCGAATGCTCCTGGAGAGCTCCGGACTCGGGTAAGTAACAAGTAATTCACTTTCGCGTGCTTGCTTTGCATAAAGAATGCCTTACCCGCCACTATCTTCTTCATCGCCTCAATTTCCTGGAGGGCTTTTTGGGCTCCGGCCTTGGCAGATTTGGCGCTCTCAAGCGCCGAGGCGAGCTCGGACTCTCGAGTCTTCGAGTCACGCTCCAAACTCTCGTGTTTTTCCACGAGAGCCTGGAGCTCTTGCTACACCGCCGCCACCCGCGCCTCCTGCTTCTCTCGCTCGATGCGCTCCACGACCGCACTGTTTTCGGCCTTGGACAGCGCTTCCTTCAGGGTCGCCACCTCGTTCGTGGCCCCTACATACCCACGTTGATCCTGTCATATTTTTTTGCAACCACATTGTTTCTTTATATATACCTACATAAGGTATTACTTACCTTCCTTGTCCTCGAGCTGCTTCTTGGCAAGGCCGAGCTCGTCCTCGGACCCCTCGAGGCTCGCTTCAATACATTGACCTCCACCACAAGGCGGGGTAAAGGTCAAAGAAAGACCTGCATTCCCATATTGACACACTTATGTTAGACTCCACAGATAACTTTTTGATCCTCGCCTCGCTTTTCTTTCCGAACACCAAACTAAGCATCGAGGCTACTGTCTATGCGGTAATATTTTTACATATCTTAAATACGTACCTCAAAGCCTGTTAGGAGGCTGGCACAGGCTTCGGTTAGCCCGCTCTTGGCGGACTGAACCTTCTGGATCACCGCACTCATAATAGTACGGTGCTCCTTGTCGATGGAGGCGCCATTAAGCACCTCCAGCAGATTATCCGGTGCCTCCGGTTGGACGGAGGTCACCGGCGTCGTTGGCTTGCCCTTCTTAGTAGGGGGCCACCTGCTGGATGCCGGAACCGTTGAAGGTTACAGTGCGGTGTCCGACCTTGGGCGGACTTAGAGCCCTTAAGGTTTTTATCCCTTTTCGCTCGAGTCCGGGAGGTCGCCTTGCGGCGCCTCGAGACCATCTCCTCCTGGCTTGGCCCCTTTTGGGACGCCACCTCGGCTTCATCCGCGGCGCGAGGAGAGGAGGCGGTCGGAAGTGAAGTGTTGTTCACATCCGACGGACCCAGGGAACCGCTCGACGAATCTTCGAGCCAGCCTTGGGCAGACTACATGATTATATCCGACATCATAAGGTACTGTGCAACAAAGGAATGCCATGAGTTATTCTGGTGTCCGGAGACTTACGATTTCACCAGGGGCTTGGCCCTGGGTGGCCACTCTTCTTCGCCGTCGTCGGCGTTGGTGGAGTAGTCCGGAGGGAGGGTCCTTCCCTTCTTGGACCCTCCGGCCTCCCCAGTTGGGTCGGCCTTCCTTTTCTTCTCTCCCCCCGCTGGGGGAGAGACCTATTTTTCCTCCTCCTCGCCTTCACGGGACGAGTCCGCCTTAGAGTCATCGGACGATGAGTCCGGCTCCACATGGTGCCGGGAGCTCTTTCGAGTTCCCGTGGCCTGCTTCTTGGCCTTCTTCTCCGGCACCACGTAAGGTGCCGGGACCAGCAGCCCCGTCAAGTGGGCATCCGCTGGGTCTTCTGGCAAGGGAGCCGGACAGTCAATCTGCCCGGACGTCCTCTGCCAATCTTGTCAAAGGAAAGGGAGTTTAGATCCCGCATAGAGTCAAACTATGAAAACAAGTGTCCCGTAAAGGGAAAAATAACTTACCGCGTTGGCTTGATGATGCGCGTTGAATCCGTGATCCTCGGTACCGGATGCGGCAGCCTCGGCACCCTTGAACAGCACCTTTCAGGCATCTTCGTACGTAGTGTCGAAGAGCCTGCTCAGGGTTTGGTGTTGCGCCGGATCAAACTCCCACAAGCTGAAAGCTCGTTGTTGGCACGGGAGGATCCGAAGGATGAGCATGACCTGGACTACATTGACGAGTTTGAGCTTCTTGCTCACTAGGTCTTGGACGCAGGATTGGAGTCTGGTCCGCTCTTCTAAATTACCCCACGACAGGCCCGTCTCTTTCCAGGCGGTGAGCCTTGTAGGGAAGCTAGATCAGAATTCGGGGGCCGCTGCCCATTTAGGGTCACGCGACTCGGTGATGTAGAACCACCCCGATTGCCACCCCTTTATGGTCTCCACGAAGGAGCCCTCGAGCCATGTAACGTTGGGTATCTTGCCCACCATGGCGCCTCAAGACTCGCTTTGTTGGCCGTCCACAACCTTCAGCTTGACATGTAAGGTCTTCAGCCATAAGTCAAGTGGGGCTTGATGCAGAGGAAAGCCTCGCATTACCTGACGATAAACGCCGAGATGTTGAGGACGAAGTTCAGGGCAGATCGTGGAAATCTGTGCCATAGTAGAACATGAGCCCCGGACAAATGGGTGAAGTGGAAAACCTAGTCCGCAGAGGAAGTGGGTGAGAAACACCACCCTCTCATGGGGCCTGGGGTGGGGATGAGCTGCCCTTGTCGGGAAGCCGGTGCGCAATGCCATTAGACAAGTATCCGGCCTTCCTCAGCTTCTTGATGTGTCCCTCCGTGACGGAGGAAACCATCCACTTGCCTCCCGCTCCGGACATGGCCGGAGAAGGTTGAGGTGGGATGTGCGGACTTGGGCGGTGGAGCTCGAGTGCGCGAAAATGGATAAGCAAAGGAGGAATAGGGCGTAGATGGAAAAGGTGGATCCTTATCCCCTTATATGGGCGGACGAAACTATGCGTCCCCACCAGCCTGGTAAAACTCGCTTATCTCCCAAGTGCCGTAAATTATTGGCATGGTTGGGTTACCCACGTCCGTATTGATGAGAATCCCGGAATAAGGGGACACGATCTCTGCTTTCACAAGACGTGCCAAGGAAACCGCCTCGCTAAGTGCGCTGAGGTGGGACAGTGAAAACAATTCGAATAAAGGCTTGGCTGTGGTGTGATGACACGCTGCGGAATACGCCAGCAGATTGGATTTGTGTAAATATTATTCTCTCTACGGTGTTATGTGGAAATTATTTTGCAGAGCCGGCCACTATCCTTGTGTTCAGAATCTTCTATGAAGTATTCGGAGGAGGAACCCGCCTTGCAATGCCGAAGACAAACTGCGCGCCGGACTCGTCGTCATTGAAGCCTGGTTCAGGGGCTACTGAGAGAGTCCTGGATTAGGGGGTGTCCGGATGGCCGGACTCCTGGAATATGAAGATACAAGATTGAAGACTTCGTCCCGTGTCCGGATGGGGCTTTCCTTGGCGTGGAGGCAAGCTTGGCGATACGAATATTTAGATCTCCTTCCGTTGTAACCGACTCTGTGTAACCCTAACCCTCTCCGGTGTCTATATAAACCGGAGGGTTTTAGTCCGTAGGACGAACAACAATCATACCATAGGCTAGCTTCTAGGGTTTAGCCTCTCCGATCTCGTGGTAGATCTACTCTTGTACTACCCATATCATCAATATTAATCAAGCAGGAGTAGGGTTTTACCTCCATCGAGAGGGCCCGAACCTGGTAAAAACATCGTGTCCCTTGTCTCCTGTTACCATCCGCCTAGACGCACAGTTTGGGACCCCCTACCCGAGATCCGCCGGTTTTGACACCGACAGGGGGGTTCCGATAACCTCCTGGAGCTCTGATATAGTCCCAATCTCATCCGGAACCTTTCCAGTGTCCAAATATAGTCGTCCAGTATATCGATATTTATGTCTCGACCATTTCGAGACTCCTCGTCATGTCCGTGATCACATCCGGGACTCCGAACAACCTTCGGTACATCAAAACTCATAAACTCATAATAAAACTGTCAACGAAACCTTAATCATGCGGACCCTACGGGTTCGAGAACTATGTAGACATGACCGAGACACGTTTGCGGTCAATAACCAATAGCGGAACCTGGATGCTCATATTGGCTCCTACATATTCTACGAAGATCTTTATCGGTCAAACCGCATAACAACATACGTTGTTCCCTTTATCATCGGTATGTTACTTGCCCGAGATTCGATCGTCGGTATCCAATACCTAGTTCAATCTCGTTACCGGCAAGTCTCTTTACTCGTTACGTAATGCATCATTCCGTAACTAACTCATTAGCTACATTGCTTGCAAGGCTTATAGTGATGTGCATTACCGAGAGGGCTCAGAGATACCTCTCCGACAATCGGAGTGACAAATCCTAATCTCGAAATACGCCAACCCAACATGTACCTTCGGAGACACCTGTAGAGCTCCTTTATAATCACCCAGTTACGTTGTGACGTTTGGTGGCACACAAAATGTTCCCCCGGTAAACGGGAGTTGCATAATCTCATAGTCACAGGAACTTGTATAAGTCATGAAGAAAGCAGTAGCAACATACTAAACGATCAAGTGCTAAGCTAACGGAATGGGTCAAGTCAATCACATCATTCTCCTAATGATGTGATCCCATTAATCAAATGACAACTCATGTCTATGGTTAGGAAACTTAACCATCTTTGATTTATGAGCTAGTCAAGTAGAGGCATACTAGTGACACTATGTTTGTCTATGTATTCACACATGTATTATGTTTCCGGGTAATACAATTCTAGCATGAATAATAAACATTTATCATGATATGAGGAAATGAATAATAACTTTATTATTACCTCTAGGGTATATTTCCTTCAGTCTCCCACTAGCACTAGAGTCAATAATCCGGATTACACAGTAATGATTCTAACACCCATGGAGTCTTGGTGTTGATCATGTTTTGCTCGTGGAAGAGGCTTAGTCAACGGTCTGGTACATTCAGATCTGTATGTATCTTGCAAATCTCTATGTCTCCCACCTGGACTTGGTCCCGGATGGAATTGAAGCGTCTCTTGATGTGCTTGGTTCTCTTGTGAAATCTGGATTCCTTTGCCAAGGCAATTGCACCAGTATTGTCACAAAAGATTTTCATTGGACCCGATGCACTAGGTACGACACCTAGATCGGATATGAACTCCTTCATCCAGACTCCTTCATTTGCTGCTTCAGAAGCAGCTATGTACTCCGTTTAACATGTAGATCCCGCTACGACACTTTGTTTAGAACTGCACCAACTGACAGCTCCACCGTTTAATATAAACACGTATCTGGTTTGCGATTTAGAATCGTCTGGATCAGTGTCAAAGCTTGCATCGCCGTAACCATTTACGACTAGCTCTTTGTCACCTCCATAAACGAGAAACATATCCTTAGTCCTTTTCAGTTATTTCAGGATGTTCTTTACTTTGGTACCTCCCTGCTAAACTAATAGCAAGGCACACATCAGGTCTGGTACACAGCATTGCATACATGATAGAGCCTATGGCTGAAGCATAGGGAACTTCTTTCATTTTTCTCTATCTTTTGCAGTGGTCGGGCATTGAGTCTGACTCAACTTCACACCTTGTAATATAGGCAAGAATCTTTTCTTTGCCTGATCCATTTTGAACTTTTTCAAAACTTTATCAAGGTATGTGCTTTGTGAAAGTCCAATCGAGCGTCTTGATCTATCTCTATAGATCTTGATGCCCAATATGTAAGCAGCTTCACTGAGGTCTTTCATCGAAAAAAAATTATTCAAGTATCTCTTTATGCTATCCAGAAATTCTATATCATTTCCAATTAACAATATGTCATCTACATATAATATCAGAAATGCTACAGAGCTCCCACTCACTTTCTTGTAAATACAGGCTTCTCCAAAAGTCTCAGATAAAACCATATGCTTTGATCACACTATCAAAGCGCTTATTCCAACTCCAAGATGCTTGCACCAGTCCATAAATGGATCATTGGAGCTTGCACACTTTGTTAGCACCTTTTGGATCGACAAAACCTTCCGGCTGCATCATATACAACTCTTCTTCCGTAAATCCATTACGGAATGCAGTTTTGACATCCATTTGCCAAATTTCATAATCATAAAATGCGGCAATTGCTAACATGATTCGGACAGACTTAAGCATCGCTACGGGTGAGAAAGTCTCATCGTAGTCAACCCCTTGAACTTGTCGAAAACCTTTTGCAACAAGTCGAGCTTTGTAGACAGTAACATTTCCATCAACATCAGTCTTCTTCTTAAAAATCCATTTATTCTCGATGGCTTGCCTATCACCGGGCAAGTCAACCAAAGTCCACACTTTGTTCTCATACATGGATCCCATCTCAGATTTCATGGCTTCAAGCCATTTTGCGGAATCTGGGCTCATCATCGCTTCCTCATAGTTCGTAAGCTCGCCATGGTCAAGTAACATGACCTCCAAAATAGGATTACCGTACCACTCTGGCGCGGATCTTACTCGTTGACCACGAGGTTCAGTAGCAACTTGTTACAAGTTTCATGATCATCATCATTAGCTTCCTCACTTATTGGTGTAGTCGCCACAGAACCGGTTTCTGTGATGAACTATTTTCCAATAAAGGAGTAGATACAGTTACCTCATCACGTTCTACTTTCCACCCACTCACTTCTTTCGAGAGAAACTCCTTCTCTAGAAAGGATCCATTCTTTGCAACAAATGTCTTGCCTTCGGATCTGTGATAGAAGGTGTGCCCAACAGTTTCCTTTGGGTATCCTATGAAGACACATTTCTCCGATTTGGGTTCGAGCTTATCAGATTGAAGCTTTTTCACATAAGCATCACAGCCCCAAACTTTAAGAAACGACAACTTTGGTTTCTTGCCTAACCATAGTTCATAAGGCGTCGTCTCAACGGATTTTGATGGTGCCCTATTTAACGTGAATGCGGCCGTCTCTAAAGCATAACCCCAAAACGATAGCGGTAAATCAGTAAGTGACATCATAGATCGCACCATATCTAGTAAAGTACGATTACAATGTTCGGACACACCATTACGCTGTGGTGTTCCGGGTGGCATGAGTTGTGAAACTATTCCGCATTGTTTCAAATGTAAACCAAACTCGTAACTCAAATATTCTCCTCCACGATCAGATCATAGAAACTTTATTTTCTTGTTACGATGATTTTCAACTTCACTCTGAAATTCTTTGAACTTTTCAAATGTTTCAGACTTATATTTCATTAAGTAGATATACCCATATCTGCTCAAATCATCTATGAAGGTGAGAAAATAACGATATCCGCCATGAGCCTCAACATTCATTGGACCACATACATCAGTATGTATGATTTCCAACAAATCAGTTGCTCTCTCCATAGTACCGGAGAACGGTGTTTTAGTCATCTTGCCCATGAGGCATGGTTCGCAAGTACCAAGTGATTCATAATCAAGTGATTCCAAAAGTCCACCAAGATGGAGTTTCTTCATGCGCTTTACACCAATATGACCTAAACGGCAATTACCACAAATAAGTTGCACTATCATTATCAACTCTGCATCTTTTGGCTTCAACATTATGAATATGTGTATCACTACTATCGAGATTCATCAAAAATAGACCACTCTTTAAAGGTGCATGACCATAAAAGATATTACTCATATAAATAGAACAACCATTATTCTCAGATTTAAATGAATAACCGTCTCGCATCAAAAAAGATCCAGATATAATGTTCATGCTCAAAGCTGGCATCAAATAACAATTATTTAGGTCTAAAACTAATCCCGAAGGTAGATGTAGAGGTAGCGTGCCGACGGCGATCACATCGACTTTGGAACCATTTCCCACACGCATCATCACCTCGTCCTTAGCTAGTGTCCGCTTAATCCGTAGTCCCTGTTTCGAGTTGCAAATATTAGCAACAGAACCAGTATCAAATACCTGTGTGCTATCGCGAGCTCGGTAAGGTACACATCAATAACATGTATATCACATATACCTTTGTTCACCTTGCCATCCTTCTTATCCGCCAAATACTTGGGGCAGTTCCGCTTCCAAAGGACCACCGCTTGCGGTAGAAGCACTTTCGGCCTCGTGCTTAGGTCCAAACTTGGGTTTCTTCTCCCGAGCAGCAACTTGTTTGCTGTTCTTCTTGAAGTTCCCTTCTTTTCCCTTTGCCCTTTTCTTGAAACTGGTGGTCTTATTGACCATCAACACTTGATGCTCCTTCTTGATTTCTACCTCCGCAGCTTTTAGCATTGCGAAGAGCTCGAATTGTCTTTTCATCCCATGCATATTATAGTTCATCACGAAGCTCTTGTAGCTTGGTGGCAGTGATTGAAGAATTCTGTCAATGACGCTATCATCCGGAAGATTAACTCCCAGTTGAATCAAGTGATTGTTATACCCAGACATTTTGAGTATATGTTCACTGACAGAACTATTCTCCTCCATCTTGCAGCTATAGAACTTATTGGAGACTTCATATCTCTCAATCCGGCATTTGCTTGAAATATTAACTTCAACTCCTGGAACATCTCATATGCTCCATGACGCTCAAAACGCCGTTGAAGTCCCGGTTCTAAGCCGTAAAGCATGGCACACTGAACTATCGAGTAGTCATCAGCTTTGCTCTGCCAGATGTTCATAACATCTGGTGTTGCTCCTGCAGCAGGTTTGGCACCCACTGGTGCTTCTAGGACATAATTCTTCTGTGCAGCAATGAGGATAATCCTTAAGTTACGGACCCAGTCCGTGTAATTGCTACCATCATCTTTCAACTTTGCTTTCTCAAGGAACGCATTAAAATTCAACGGAAGAACAGCACGAGCCATCTATCTACAACAAACATAGACAAGCAAAATACTATCAGGTACTAAGTTCGTGATAAATTTAAGTTCAATTAATCATATTACTTAAGAACTCCCACTTAGATAGACATCTCTCTAATCATCTAAGTGATCACGTGATCCAAATCACCTAAACCATAACCGATCATCACGTGAAATGGATTAGTTTTCAATGGTGAACATCACTATGTTGATCATATCTACTATATGATTCACGCTCGACCTTTCGGTCTCAGTGTTCCGAGGCCATATCTGCATATGCTAGGCTCACAAGTTTAACCTGAGTATTCTGCATGTGCAAAACTGGCTTGCACCCGTTGTAGATGGACGTAGAGCTTATCACACCCGATCATCACGTGGTGTCTGGGCACGACGAACTTTGGCAACGGTGCATACTCAGGGAGAACACTTTTATCTTGAAATTTAGTGAGAGATCATCTTATAATGCTACCGTCAACAAAAGAAAGATAAGATGCATAAAAGATAAACATCACATGCAATCAATATAAGTGATATGATATGGCCATCATCATCCTGTGCTTGTGATCTCCATCTCCGAAGCACCGTCATGATCACCATCGTCACCGGCGCGACACCTTGATCTCCATCGTAGCATCGTTGTCGTCTCGCCAACTATTGCTTCTACGACTATCACTACCGCTTAGTGATAAAGTAAAGCAATTACAGGGCGATTGCATTTCATATAATAAAGCGACAACCATATGGCTCCTGCCAATTGCCGATAACTCGGTTACAAAACATGATCATCTCATACAATAAAATATAGCATCACGTCTTGACCATATCACATCACAACATGCCCTGCAAAAACAAGTTAGACGTCCTCTACTTTTTTGTTGCAAATTTTACGTGGCTGCTACGGGCTGAGCAAGAACCGTTCTTACCTACGCATCAAAACCACAACGATAGTTCGTCAAGTTAGTGTTTTTTTAACCTTTGCAAGGACCGGGCGTAGCCACACTCTGTTCAACTAAAGTTGGAGAAACAGACACCCGCTAGTCACCTGTGTGCAAAGCACGGCGGTAAAACCAGTCTCGCGTAAGCGTACGCGTAATGTCGGTCCGGCCGCTTCATCCAACAATACCGCTGAACCAAAGTATGACATGCTGGTAAGCAGTATGACTTGTATCGCCCACAACTCAATGTGTTCTACTCGTGCATATAACATCAACGCATAAAACCTAGGCTCGGATGCCACTGATGGGGAACGTAGTAATTTCAAAAAAATTCCTACGCACACGCAAGATCATGGTGGTGCATAGCAACGAGAGGGGAGAGTGTTGTCTATGTACCCTCGTAGACCGAAAGCGGAAGCGTTAGAACAACGCGGTTGATGTAGTCAGCACGCGTCTTCACGGTCCGACCGATCAAGCAATCAAACTATGGCACCTCCCGAGTTCTAGCACACGCTCAGCTCGATGACGATCCCGGACTCGATCCAGCAGAATGTCGGGAAGAGTTCCACAAGACGACGGCGTGCAGGACGATGTTGATGTTCTACCTTCGCTGGGCTTTGCCTAAGCACCGCTACAATATTATCGAGGACTTTGGTGGAGGGGGGCACCGCACACGGCTAAGAGATCAAGAGATCAATTGTTGTGTCTCTGGGGTGCCCCCCTCCCCGTATATACAGGAGTGGAGGAGGGGGCCGGCCACGGGGGGTGGCGCGCCCTAGGGGGGAGTCCAACCCCAACCGGGAGTAGGACTCCTCCCTTTCCTATTAGGAGTAGGAGAGGGAAGGAAGAGAGGGGAGGGAAGAAGGAAAGGGGGGCCGGCCACCCTCCCAAATCGGATTGGGCATGGGGGGGTACGCCCCCTCCTTTGCTCCTTCTCCCTCCTTTCCACTAAGGCCCAATAAGGCCCATATACCTACCGGGGGGTTCCGATAACCTCCCGGAGCTCCGGTATAGTCCCAATCTCACCCGGAACCTTTCCGGTGTCCAAATATAGTCGTCCAATATATCGATCTTTATGTCTCGACCATTTCGAGACTCCTCGTCATGTCCATGATCACATCCGGGACTCCGAACAACCTTCGGTACATCAAAAATCATAAACTCATAATAAAACTGTCAACGAAACCTTAAGCGTGCGGACCCTACGGGTTCGAGAACTATGTAGACATGACCGAGACACGTTTCCGGTCAATAACCAATAGCGGAACCTGGATGCTCATATTGGCTCCTACATATTCTACGAAGATCTTTATCGGTCAAACCGCATAACAACATACGTTGTTCCCTTTGTCATTGGTATGTTACTTGCCCGAGATTCGATCGTCGGTATCCAATACCTAGTTCAATCTCGTTACCGGCAAGTCTCTTTACTCGTTACGTAATGCATCATTCCATAACTAACTCATTAGCTACATTGCTTGCAAGGCTTATAGTGATGTGCATTACCGAGAGGGCCCAAAGATAACTCTCCGACAATCGGAGTGACAAATCCTAATCTCGAAATACGCCAACCCAACTTGTACCTTCGGAGACACCTATAGAGCTCCTTTATAATCACCCAGTTACGTTGTGACGTTTGGTCGCACACAAAGTGTTCCTCCGTAAGCGGAGTTGCATAATCTCATAGTCACAGAACATGTATAAGTTATGAAGAAAGCAGTAGCAACATACTAAACGATCAAGTGCTAAGCTAACGGAATGGGTCAAGTCAATCACATCATTCTCCTAATGATGTGATCCCGTTAATCAAATGACAACTCATGTCTATGGTTAGGAAACTTAACCATCTTTGATTTACGAGCTAGTCAAGTAGAGGCATACTAGTGACACTATGTTTGTCTATGTATTCACACATGTATTATGTTTCTGGGTAATACAATTCTAGCATGAATAATAAACATTTATCATGATATGAGGAAATAAATAATAACTTTATTATTGCCTCTAGGGCATATTTCCTTCAGCAGCTACCAACTTAGCCACGGCCGCCGGTGAGTAGACAACATCATGCACGACGATGAGTCGCGCACCAACGTGGATACAGAGATGCAACATCATGCACGACAATGTCATGCCAAGATGTTCCAAAGAGCGGAAAAGGGGAAAGGAAAGGGCTAGACAATGCAAGTGCCCGGACACCGTAAAAGGTGTTTTTATTTTCCATATGCTCTGGACGTCTTCCGTACAATTCAAACTGTCGTGGCAATTATTATGAAAAAAAGGAAATTTTACAGAGGAAAGGTTTACACAGGGCCTTGATGCGCGGGTCGAAGCCTCAATTGTGCCCTATTGCATGTCTGCGCCTTTGCTTCTGCTGGGTAGGGGTGACGTCCATGTAGAAAAACGCATGCCGGCGAGGAAGACCTTGAATAGGAACCTTGGGAGGTAACCGTGTAGTCATAGCTTAATGTTGGGCGAGTCCGGATTCATACCCTTTGTTGTCCAAGGACATGGTAATACCCTAGTTCGGTTGAGCCGAACATATGGCGTTGTTGCTTCATGTGAGCCCCACGACTGCCCATGGTATTTTGAGCGCGAAGTTGTGCTGATGAGGCACGTAGAGCGCGACTATGGTGGGTGTGCCGTGGGGCGCGTGTCCCTAGCTATTTGCGACGAACGCTGGTGGGCTCCCATGACGAGGATCGGGCTCGAGCCCGTTTACTTGTGTCTCTCGCCTTTACGGCGGGCTAATACCTAGGCCCACTGGCGCCAGCTTGGTCTTAGGCTACCAGGGCCGCAATGTGTTCCTCGGTCCGGAGTGAGAAATCAGTGTTGTCGTTGATCGTTATGACGCCGAAGGGCCAGGCATCTTCAGATTGAGGTATGCATAATGTGGGACGGTGTTGAATTTGGCAAATGCCGCTCGGACGAGGAGGGTGTGGTAGCCGCTGCGGAAAGGAGCGATGTCGAAGATCAAGTCTTCGCTGCAAAAATTGTCTGGTGAGTCGAATACTACCTCCAGAGTCACCGTGCCCGTGCAGCAAGCTTCTATGTCCGTTTAACTCCCTTGAAGGCGGTGTTACTAGGCTTGATCCTTAACGGATCGATCCCCATTTTCCTCACTGTGTCAGCATAGATCAGATTGAGGCTACTGCCTCCGTCCATAAGGACTCCTGTGAGGTGATACCCATCGACAATGGGGTCGAGTACCAGGGCCGCCGATCCTCCGTGGCAGATACTGGTTGGATGGTCCCTATGGTCGAAGGTGATCGGGCAAGCCGACCACGGGTTAAACTTTGGTGCTATGGGCTCGACAGCGTAAACGTCTCGTAGCGCGCGCTTCCTATCCTTTCTTGGTATGTGGGTGGCGTAGATCATGTTCACCATCTTGACCTTAGGAGGGAAGGGTTTTTGGCCTCCACTGTTTGGCCTGCGAGGCTCCTCATCGTCCTCGCTCCGAGGGCTTTTATCGGAGTCCTCGGTTGTCAGTTTGTCGGCCTGTTTTATCACCCAACAGTTACGGTTGGTGTGGTTGACAGGCTTCTCGGGTGTGCCATGGATCTGGCAGGGCCTATCCAAGATTGCATCCAACTTGGTTGGTCCATCCTGGTTGCCTTTAGAAGGCTTTTTCCGTGATCCAGACTTCGGATTACGGAATCCGACATTTACTGCCGACTCGCTGACTTCACCGTCATTGTGGTGGCGCTTGTCCTTATTGTGTCGTGGCTTTCCGTTCCCGTGCCGGACTTCAGAGGTGCCGGGGGCTTCTGGTTTGGTGCTTCTACAAGCCAGCCAACTATCCTCTCCAGCACAGAAGCGGGTCATAAGGGAGGTAAGTGCTGCCATCGTCCTCGGCTTGTCCTGGCCGAGCTGACGTGCTGGCCATTCATCATGAATACTATGCTTGAAGGCGGATATAGCTTCGACGTCCGGACAGTCGATGATCTGGTTTTTCTTGGTCAAAAAACAGTTCCAGAATTGCCGGGCTGACTCTCCGGGCTGCTGGATTATGTGGCTCAAGTCATCGGCGTCCGGGGGGCGGACATAAGTGCCCTGACAGTTAGCTTGAAAAGCATCCTCGAGCTCCTCCCAATATCCTATAGAGTCTTCGGGGAGGTGATATGTCTCCGTCGTATCTATAATTTTTTATTGCTTCATGTCGATATTCTACAACTTTCATATACTTTTGGCAACTTTTTATACTATTTTTGGGACTAACATATTGATCCAGTGCCCAGTGCCAGTTCCTGGTTGTTGCATGTTTTTTGTTTCGCAGAATATCCATACCAAATGAAGTTCAAACGCGATAAAAATTTATGGACAATTATTTTGAAATATATGTGATTTTTGGGAACCGGAATCAACGCGAAACGATGCCCGAGGGGCCCACGAGCCATAGGGGTGCCCCCTACCCAGGGAGCGTAAGGCGGTTGGTGCCCTTCTTTCGCCGCAAGAAAGATAATATCTGGATAAAAATCATGTTAAAATTTCAGCCCAATCGGAGTTACAGATCTCCGGGAATTTAAGAAACGGTGAAAGGCCAGAATTTGGGAACGCAGAAACAGAATGAAACAGAGAGAGAGAGATCCAATCTCGAAGGGGCTCCCACCCCTCCGCCGCCATGGAGGCCAAGGACCAGAGGGGAAACCATCCTCCCATCTAGGGGGGGGAGGGCAAGGAAGAAGAAGAAGAGGGGTCTCTCTCCCTATCTATCCAGGTGGTGTCGGAACGCCTCAGGGGAATCATCGTGTGACGGCAATCTACTCCAACAACTATGTCATCTTCACCAACACCTCCATCACCTCCCCCCATCTATCTACAGCGGTCCACTCTCCCACAACCCTTTGTACCCTCTACTTGAACATGGTGCTTTATGCTTCATATTACTATCCAATGATGTGTTGCCATCCGATCCTATGATGTCTGAGTAGATTTTTGTTGTCCTATTGGGTAATTGGTGAATTGCTATGATTGATTTAATTTTCTTGTGGTTATGTTGTTGTCCTTTGGTGCCCATCATATGAGCGCGCGTGTGGATCACACCATAGGGTTAGTTGTATATTGATAGGACTATGCATTGGAGGGCAAGGGTGACAGCAGCTTCAGCCTACCATAGAAATTGATTCATACGGGATTGAAAGGGGGCCAATATATATTTTAATGCTATGGTTGGGTTTTACCTTAATAAACGTTAGTAGTTGCGGATGCTTGCTAATTGCATAGAATTCCAAGTAAGGGATGACATGCTAGCAGTGGTATCTCCCACATAAAAACTTGCTATCAGTCTAGTAACGTAGTCAATTGCTTAGGGACAATTTCACAAATCCATCCACCACTTTTCCACACTCGTTAAACTAACTTAATTGTTTCTTTATCTAAACAACACCTAACTTTTATTTTCACGTTCTTTATTATCTTGCAAACCTATCCCTTTACACATACAAAGTACTTCTAGTTTCATACTTGTTCTAGGTAAAGCAAAGTTAAGCATGCGTAGAGTTGTATCGGTGGTCGATAGAACTTGAAGGGAATATAACTTCTTACTTTAGCTCCTGTTTGGTTCGACACTCTTATTTATCGAGAAAGGCTACAACTGATCCCCTATACTTGTGGGTTATCAGGAGGCTGTTTAACCCGTGTCTGGCCGGACCCTTGAGCTTTAGCGGTAGGTACTTGATGGCATGGAGGCCATCTCCTTGTGCCATATGAATGTGCAGCAGAAAGTCTTCAATCCATATAGTCGGATATGTTGTCCTGTCGTATGGCTCGATATTTACAGGTTTGAATCCCTCCGGGAATTGGTGCTGCATCACCCTGTCTATGAAGCACATGGGGTGAGCGGCGCCCCTGACTTAGGCTGTGTCGCTCCGGAGATCGTTTTCCATCCGGGCTCATTGCTGCTCCGAGCTCTGTCGTTTCGGTCTAGCCAGGATTGGTATCCGTCCCGTCGAGCGGGGGAGTTCTCTTTGGGTCCGTAAATGGATCTCGTCTGACCTGCTACAACATCTAGGTCGCGTCATAGGTCATACTCATAAACTGGCCGTGCTGGATCCTTGCTACGATGGCGAGGTGGAGTGGCGGGTTGTTCGGCTATATCAGCTGTCCGGTCCCGTCCTCGAGGGGGGTGAACCGGCTATTCGGCCTGTGTCTTGCAGGTGCGGGCTCTATGGCCTCGTCGTCGAATTGCGGAAGTAATTTTTGCTTCGGGTAACTTTTAGCATGTCACTCGTGGTCGTACCCCTCTTCGTCAGCCAGGACTTGGGTCCATCTATCATTGAGGGTGTCTTGCTTGGCCTTTAATTTTTGTTGATGTTTCTTCAGGCTGCGCGCGGTAGCAATAAGTTGTCGCTTGAACCGCTCCTGATCCAGCGGGTCCTCGGGGACTAAGAAATTGTCATTCCCTAGACTGACTTCTTCCTCTGAAAGAGGGAGATAGTTACTATCTTTGGAGTCATTCAGGTCTTCCAGATTGAGCGGGTCCTCATGCTCCTCGTGGTCATCTTGTGGTTTTTCGTAGGCGGCGTGCTCGCCGAGGATGTCCGCATTATCCGGAGTGTCGTTGTCTCCGGTGTCTGTATTGCTCGCATGGCTTCGACGAGCCTTGGAGCGGCGACATTGTCTGCGGTGTTTTGGCAGCTCATCTCTGGGTTTGCCGTCATCTTCCTTAGGCGTGTCGTCGTCATCTTTAGGAGTGTCCACCATATAGACGTCGTAAGAGGATGTGGCCGTCCAACGGCCGGTGACAAGGGGAGTGGCGTCGACGTTGGCCGTGGCTCCACTATCCTCGTCCATGGATTCAGCATTTTCTGAAGTGTAGTCCAACATGTCGGTTAAGTCCTTGACTGTGGCCACTAGGTGGGTGGTGGGTGGGTCGTAAAATTTCCTGTAATTCACCTTGAGGGGCCGCTGTACGCAGGCTGAGGACGGGTCATGTCGAATAGCCATCATCTGGATTTGGTCAAGCACCTCGTTTAACAAGGGCGAGGCTTGCCGAGCTGGCATATGGTTGCCGCTCGGGGCCGGTTTCCGCTACGATGAGGCGAGGGAAGATCCAGGCCCGGACTGAGTCCGGGTCTTTGAGGGCCGAGTTAACCTCGAGGCTCGAGGTTGGGTTTACGGCCGAATAGGCAGGAGAGACCGAGGATAAAGCCTGGTCTTTGGATGCTACCTTCGTATCGAGGCTTGAAGCCAGATCGGTGAGGGGGAGTTCGGACGGGGATGAATCCTGATTCTCGAATGTTGACCCGCAACTAGGGCTCGAGGCCCGATCCGTCATGGGAGGAGAGGGTTCGGCCGAGAGTGACTCCTGATCTTCGAACACCACTCCCATGCCGAGGACTGAGGTTGGGTCGTCGGCGAGCATCATTAGTTTCGCTAAAGGGGACTCCTAGTCTTTGAACGGGGTGGAGGTGTCCGGGCTCGAGGTTGGCTGAGGGGTTGATGCCGATCCATAGATCGGATCGAGAGAGAGCTCCAGAGCAGGTACCACGGGGCCCAAGGATGAGGCCACGAATCCGGCGAAGACCAGATCACCTCGAGCGTCCGTGATGTACTCCAGATTGCCGAATCTAATCCGGTGCTCAGGGGCGAAATTGTCGATTTGGTCTACATGACCGTTTGGGTTGGCGTGCAACACGATGCTGCCGAACGAAGAGCTAGTCAGGGACGAAAAGGTCCCCGGTGTTGACGCCATCTCCAATGATCAGGCGAGCCATCGATCCTTCGGTGATCCAACAGTGGAACTCTCAGTGAAAGCACCAATGTCGGTGTCAAAACCGGGGGATCTCGAGTAGGGGGTCCCGAGCTTTGGATTTAGGATCAATGGGGAACAGGGGACGAAGAACACGGTGTTTACCCAGGTTCGGGCCCTTTCTAAGAGGTAAAACCCTATGTCCTGCTTGATTGTATTTGATGTGTATGATATGGTTACAGAGTTGATCTACCTCGAGATCAGATGAGCTAAACCCTAGGTTGATGGGGTATTGACTGTTTCTCTAACCCTAAAGACTAAAACCCTCTGGTTTATATAGACACCAGCAGGGTGAGGGTTACATGCGATCGGTTACAATAAGGGAAAGATCACACCAAACCCTAACTTGGAGAGCACTCCACGGCTCCGAAGATCTTCTACTCGGACACGATCCCACGCCCAAGCTCGGCTCCATAGTAGCCCCTCGGTCTGACCCATAACCAAGGGACCGGTTGCCCAAGGACCCCTTAGTCCAGGACTCTCTCAGGGGACATACAAGATCCAAAGTCAACAAAAGAGGATACAAAGGGTAGCTAGTTCATCCCAATCCTTGAAGGAAAGAGGTCTTGAATCCTTGGAGGATCTTCCCACAAAGGGGGTATTGAATCCACTTGGGGGATCTTCTCACATGGAGGCCTTGATCTCCATGGGAGTAGGGGTAAGTGGATGTGCAAAGCTCTATCTCAATGTTGAGCTATCACAGTGCTAACCCTAAAACGTTGGAGGAGAAGGAGTATATATATTCTAGGGGGCGAAGGGGTACATGGGCCTTGGCCCGAGTAGCTGTGTGCAGACAGGCGTCGGACGTCCAGTAGTTACCGGTCGTCCGGTGTCTCGCAAGGGACCGGACACGTCCGGTAAGGATCGGACATCCGGTATTTCGGCTATGTTGAGGCTGTGTCAAATTCCCGGACGTGGTCGGACATCCAGTGCGTCGGTCGTCCGAAAGGCTTCGGTCTTCTGGCGTTTTCGTTCTGGACTGGTGGTGCAGGATATCCGAAGACGGTCGGACGTCTGGTCGCTAGAGTGTGTCGGACGTCCGGTACTTGTCGGTTGTCCGGTAGCTGTAGAGTCAGCCGGTTGGGCTTCTGGATGGCTGAGTCTCCAGGCGTTGGACGTCCGATAAGGACCGGTCGTCCGATGGCTGTAACTTTCTGGCAGCTCTTTCTCTTGTCTCTCGCGCTTGGTGTACTCGCCATCTTGTCCGTTGATGGTAGCAGCTTCATGGCCTTCCTTCAAGTACCTGATCGCACACAAGGTCCACTTGAGGTCTCACATGTGGAATATGTAAGTTTGGAGAGGAGCAAGTTCACCTCGGCTTGGATAGCCCTTGCTCGAGCTCCAGTCATTGGTCCACGTGGTGTCTTAGAAGACGAAGGTACGTCCATGGGGATGACCGTAGGATGCCCCGCATCAAAAACCCTCTGCCAAACGATGCCTAAGAGCCACTCCAACCAATCATGTATCTGTAAAAAAAAGTTTAGAGAAAGTTTGAGCCAAAAAATGTCTTCAACTATTCCCGTATACGTGGAATAATACAAGATCTTGTAAACTTGGCCCCAAATTTCTTCAGGCTTAGGGAAAGTTTTGCTTCCCATCAACTTTTGATGGCAAGGTAATTGCCTGAAACTCCCCGCCACGCCGCTGAAATGTTGTGTCGTTGTCGCCGCCGCCGCCGCACCGTCGGAGGCCGTCACGCGTGTCACTGATTGAGGGGCCCTGGGCCATTATTCAGTTTTGTTTAATGAAAAATAAAATAAATTTTATGGGATCTGACCGATGAAACTTTCGGGAAATTTTACATAAAATTTACAATCATCCTGTAAAAAGCATTTTTATGAGAAGTTTTTTGGAGGAACTTCAAGTTGCTCTAAGGCCTTGTTTGGTTCGGTTGTGGATTTCTAAAAGCGGCTGTGAAAAATCTGCTGTGGAAAAATAACTGTGGAAAATCTGATGTAAGAAAGATGTATGTTATTTGGCAAACCAGCTGATACAGCTTTTTCAGATCTTGGCCCGCAGCGGAATCAGATTTTGGAAAGCACGCCCTGGGCTGCTTCCGCTTTTGGTTCAGATTTTGGTAGCGGATTTCTAAAATCAGATTCTGCTAGGTTCGCCCTTTGGTTCAGATTCTGCTGCGCGGTAGCGGAATCCGTTGATAAAATCTGAACCAAACAGGGCCTAAGACACGTTGTTGGTCGTGGGATGTAGTGGTCTAGTGGACGCCGTGCGTGGCTTGGCGCAAGGCGACCGATGAAGCGCGTGATCGGTCGGCCGATGCTTACCCTTCACCTAATTCTACTCCAACTCCCCTCGGGAAGAATCTCACTCCTACTCGGATGGGGGATCGTCACCGATTTGCTCCGCCGCATCGACGGCGTATATAATCCCAGCTCTTATCTTTGAGATCTCTCCCTGTCTCGCCAGATCCCTGTCCAATGGAGGAACCGACGGCGGCCGGCCCCGACTGGTCCAAGCTGCCGCCGGACGTCCTCACCACCGTCCTCGGCGACCTCGAGTTCCCGGATCTATTCCGCGCCGCCGACGTCTGCACCGCCTGGCGGGCCACCGCCCGCGCCCTCCGCCGCCTCGGGATCTACGGCCGCCCCCAAACCCCCTGCCTCCTCTACACCACCGCCGCCGCCGGCCCCCGCGCCGCCGAGCTCTTCAGCCTCGCCGACAAGAAGGCCTACAGGGCGCGCCTCCCGGACCCTCCCATCGGGGAGCGCGACATCATCGGCTCCTCGCACGGGTGGCTCGTCACCGCCGACGCCCGCTCCGAGCTCCACCTCCTCAACCCCGCCACCGGCGAGCAGGTCGCGCTCCCCTCCGTCGCCACCATCGAGCAGGTAAGCCCCGTCCTCGACCGCGACGGCAACCTTGAAAGGTACCATCTTTCTCGCCATGGGGATGATCCGCAGCCCTATGGGGTGGACGAGCTCCGCGAAGTCCTGTATCTCAAGGCCGTGCTGTCCTGCGACCCGGCATTGGGGGATTGCACGGTCGTGCTGATTCACAATCCCTATAGGGATCTCTCATTTGCGAGGGTCGGCGATGACAAGTGGCACTGGATACCTTCGGCACCTCGTGAACCGCCGCGGTACTCAGACTGCATATTTGGCGATGATGGTGCGCTCTACGCGATGGATCTCCTCGGCGGGATGTATCGCTATGCCATCAAAGGTTCTTGTGCCACCCGCGATATGATTTTCAAGGAAACTTCGCCATTCGTGGCATATAATGGGTACCTATCCAAGACATCGTGTGGCAGTGTGTTGCAAATATGGAGGATCAAGAGAGAAACAAGTGGGGAGCAAGAAGAGATGCATACAGTTGATATTGAGGTGTACATGGCTGATCTTGACAAGCAGCAGGCAGTCCGTGTGCGGTCGTTGGGGGACGATGCGCTCTTCATCGGGCACAACTATACTTGTTGCCTTTCCACACAGGACTACCCAAAGCTTCTCCGGAACCATGTCTATTTTACGGACGACGACGAGTATTGGCTGGTAGATGCGAAAGACGGTCGTCGGGATGTTGGAATACTAAATTTGGAGGATTTAAGTGCCACTGATGTGGTGTCTCCTCAACTGTGGTTGAATTGGCCAATTCCCGTATGGATCACTCCAAGTTTTAATAAGATAAATAAATAGGTATGTATTGTTGCACATACTAGTAGTTATCTATATTTACCTTTGTTTGGTTTCTTAGTGATGAGTATCTGTTTGTCATTTTGCAACTCTTCCATGGTATGCTAAAGAAGATACGACACATTCACAGGGTCTTTCATCCATACTACAGTATATAATTCTAATTTCAGAAGGGGTGCTGATTTTCCATCTGTTGATAGCGAGCAAATTTTTTAGTATCAGTTGGGAGGTGCTATCATGTTTGTCATGATATACAACATAATACTACTACTTCTAATTACAAAGAGTTTACAGAAGTTTTCTCTGTTGCTATTTTTTCATGCCCACTTGTAGTAGGACGCTATTTGTCTCCCAGTTTTTACCCTCAATATCTAATTTAGTGCATAATCCGCGTACACATGCTCTCCTTTCGCTTTGCACAAAATGATATTTTATATGTTATGCTTACCGGTGATTTTTTCAAACTGACAGGTCTCGGAAGATCTTGCTTGTCATAAATAATTTACTCCAGAACTATTCTGGTGCAGTTGGTCTGCGAAGAAGACAGTATGTTAGTGGGAAGAGAATGATGTTGCTTGTCATAAGTAATTTACCCCAGAACTAGTCTGGTGTTTCTGCCTATCCTGGTCTGTGAAGAAGACATAGTAACGATTGTATAATTTAGCTTAAAAAAAAAGTTTGTATGCACAGTTAACATGAGTGCAAGAGATTGTTACTTGGAAAATAAGTGCAAGAGATTATCTTGGTGCTGCATAGAGAAAATGCATGTTTGATCGTTAACCTGCAAGGTGGCAGCGTTTTTATTCTTTTCATTCATTTTGACCAGTCCATGTTGATTACGCGGTGACAGCAACCTCTTACTTACGGTTCATATGCCAACAAGGTCAAGATCAAATTGTTCAAACACACTAAACTTTCAGAATATTTAACCAAAGACAAGCACTTGGTCTCAGAAAGCTACCACATTTAACTTTGTGTCTAAAACCCACTTGTGTACTGCATTTTTTGCTAAAAACGGTTCGGGCAAAATTAAACGTGATTATGACATACTTGGCCTGTTTGGTTCGGGGGAATTAGAGATGGGGAATGGGAGTTGAGGGGAGAGGAGATTAAAAGTCCACTGTTTGATTAGAGGGAATGGGAGTTTAAGTGGGAAAGGGGAAAAAGCCAATACCCTGTTAATTTGTGAGCAAAGTTTTATCCCACACCAATTCCCATCATATATATGCCAAACAAGGGAATGGGAGTAAAAAATCTACTTTCCATGCCTAATCCCTCCATAAACACCCTTGTGCAAACTCCCATTCCCCTGTCCGAGTGTTTACCAAACAGGCATAATCTCGAACACCCCACGGGCGCACCCTTGATGAGCTGCTCGTCTTGGCCGATCTACTCCCTCCGTTCCAAATTACTCGTCTCAGAAATGGACGTATCTAGAACTAAAATACATCTAGATACGTCTATACCTGTGACAAGTAATTCGGAACGGAGGGAGTAATTCTACGCCATCCTTGTCACGTGCTCCCCGTTGGCCACCATCGGCGAGGACCAAACAGAGGCATGACGGATTGAACGTTGCACTACCGGTTACGCCGAGCACGAGGGCGAGTTGTACAACAAACGCAGCGTGACTGGAGTCTTCTTACAGCCTTGTATTTCTGCGGAGGAGGGACGACAACTTCTGCAGAGGTTCACTCCAACACTTGGAGGATCAGACCACTTCGTAAAGGTGAATCTGGTAATAAATACCTACTCCCTCTGTAAACTAATATAAAAACGTTTAGATAACTAAAATAGTGATTTAAGTGCTCTTATATTAGTTTACAGAGGGAGTACTCATCATGCTCGACAAATTCACAAAGTGAATTGTTGTGTCACTTACATCATGCCTGCAACTCACCCCGGCACCGGCAAGCTGCTGGAAAGAGATAAGCTTCTACCGTTGGCACAGGAGCACGAGCAGATCTTGGAGGAGCAAAGCGCGGGCGAGCCCCTTCTTCTACATGGGCACGCACAGGCAAACATTCGAAAGCAAAGGACAAAAAAGGACACACATGGACACAGACACTAACATTCTTTTTCATTGCCAAATCAAGGCCAAAAAATTTCATAAAACCACAAATAATGATAGCATTAGCATTTGGTATCATCATGCAAACAAAATAAAACCAACTCAACATTCCACATAGCTCACCACACATCCTGAAATGATATCCTTCATTAACCAAAATGTTTCTAAGGAATAAGGAGTAAGTTTCAAATTAAGATATGGGTCATCTGCCACTATGTGAATACCTTTCCAAGTAAAGATATGGACCATCTGCCACTATAAACAATTTATGATGAAAATCATCAAGTCAGTAACATTCAGACAGATTTCTACGACGTATCCGAATTTTTCATGCATCGAGTAACAAAAGGATACACTACTCAACGCGTCGAACGTGCATATGGTATCGAAAATCCTCCTGCGTATTTTCTAGGAGCGGGAAAGAACCGCGTCAAAATAACATGACAACGGGAACCACAGTACCACATGACAGTCGTGAATCTTTGGCAAGCAATAAAAGAACTCCCAAGATATACACATCTAGGTTTTGTATCAGAGAGCATCCACCAGGCCTTTCACCAGAGCATCCATGCATCAACAGGTTTTGTATCAGAGAACATCCACCAGACCTTTTACCAGAGCATCCATCATCAGGTCTTGTATCATACCATCCACCAGCCTACATAGATAAGTAAAAGCATAATTTAAATAGAAAGGAATCCACCCACGAAGAGCATTGGTATATGAGACAATGTAATATCACAAGAAAACGGTAGTAATATCGACAGAATATGGCAATGGCACTCAAAGCCAGACTTTATCAAAGTTTTTCACACTGTTTCCTTGGAGGCTTTGTTCTCTATTATATGTCGATTAGAGATTTTGATGCCAGATGGCTGATGAAGATGAGATTACTATTTCAAAAAAAAAAAGGAATCACTCTTAACTTCGGCTGACAGCAGTTTTATTAAATGGTATTCTATTGAGCTAAGTTAACTTCGAAGCAGGGGGGCGAACTAACGCTCTGCCTCCTTAGAACTCTCTCGTTTCCTCTAGTGGCGACGAAGTTCCTAGGGTGAGGCCACGATCTGGTGAGCGTGATTTTGATCTCGCTTCATCCACTCTCTCCCTTCAGATCCAGTTTGTGTTCCACCTCTCCCAAGTCTCTCGAGCGCTCCCAATCTCCTCTCTCAAATTGTGGTTCTGGGAGACATTGGGGGCAATCCTGCTTTGCTGCCCACCCTTGGCTGCTGTGGACGGATTGATTTTGGGGGTGGCGGCGGCTGTGGAAGGGGGCGGCAGCCGTGGAAGGCCTATCATGGAGGCTTTTCCTAGTCCATGCTTGGCAGTGGCAGAGCCGGACCAGAAGTACAGGAGGGCTGCTGGGTCTGCTAGTGTCCCGACTGAAGCGGAAGATAAGATGGCGGAATTAATGGAAAAGCTCAATCCCACATCCGAGGAAGCCACAGCAGTCATCTTGGAGGACGAAAAATGAGGAAGATTTGGTGTCCTTGCAGTGGGCGATAATAGGAAAGGTACTATCCCCAACCACTCTCCATATTCATACGATTATGGCGGCTCTGAAGCCAGCTTGGGGAAAATCCTAAGGGCATGAATCCAAGATCTGTTGGAGACAACATGTTCATTGTTGAATTTGCAGCTAAGGCAGATAAAGATCGAGTCAAAGCAGGAGCTCCGTGGACTGTTGGCAAGCGTGCGGTGCTCATTAACGATTTTGACGCTAGACAGAGACCATCAGATGTTTGCTTTCACAAATTAACTGTCTGGGCTCGTATTAAAAATCCAAGATTTGAACTGATGAACAAACATTGGGGAGGAAAAATAGGAAAAGTGCAGACCGTGGATGTGGATAGCCTGGGTAGAGCTTGGGGGGACTGTCTACGAGTCAGAGTAACCGTAGATATCACCAAACCTCTTTTAAGGTGGGTTACAGCATACTCCAAAAAGCACAAGGAGTTGGACACCTATGAGGTAGTGTATGAGAGGCTTCCTCATTACTGCTTCTCATGTGGGTTGTTGGGACACTCTTCCATGGAATGCCCAACACCAGCTGAGAGGGATGCAGAGGGCAAGCTCCCCTGGAATGCAGACAAGCTATGCGTCAAGGATGAAAAAAAGAGGAGTTTCTCAGCATCCAAATCGGGGCAAAGCTCACAGTCAAGTGACGCTTTGGTGACAAAAAGGGGGACTCCCATTTCTCAGCTAAAGACAAGACTGTCGAGCCAAACGCTGATATTGTGCAAGGGCAAAATAAGGCTACTTCTCCCACAAATCTGTTGGTGCAGAATCAGAATTCAAAATATAAGATGGAGCAGGGCACTGTGAGTAATGAACTTATTCCTTCAAGATGTATGGACACTCGCGTTGCCGGGCAAAAAAAGAAGGAAATCAAGATGTATAGACCAAAAAGTACAACCGCAAACACAGTAGCAAAAGCGATGCTGGACAACAACAGTCAGGCTATTGTACTAGGGGAAAATAATCCGATAACTAGCGAACCGGGCCTCGCATTAGATCGGATGCTTGAAGAAGAGAATATTGATTCAAGGGGGTCGAAACGTCAAGGTCAGATTGGACAGAGCTGTTTCCAATG
Source organism: Aegilops bicornis (assembly GCA_021605145.1). Taxonomy (NCBI): domain Eukaryota; kingdom Viridiplantae; phylum Streptophyta; class Magnoliopsida; order Poales; family Poaceae; genus Aegilops; species Aegilops bicornis. The sequence continues at coordinate 16,886,321 of CM038671.1, forward strand.
GGGATTTCCTGCAAATCTTTGATGGCTGTAGAGTGGAGAACATCATCACGACATCTTCTGATCACTATGCAATCCTTGTATCCGTAATGAGGGGAGGTGATCAGATTTCTCCCCATTCAATTCAACAAAATTTCAAGTTTGAGGAAGCATGGATGAGAGCTCCAGATTATTCTCAAATGGTTGAGGAATCTTGGCACTCGCATAAAGTAGGACCTCCATCCCTAAGTAATACATGGTCTGCTCTAAAAAGGATGTCTGGTACACTTCAAGGCTGGAGCAGAAACTCTTTTGGCTCGGTCAGGAAACAAATCAAGATGCTAGAGAGGAGATTAGCTGCTCTAAGGAGGGGATATCATCAGACATTATACTCCAATGAGGAAAAGGAAATTGAGAAGCGATTGTGTGAGTTATTTGAAAGGGAGGAGATAATGGCTCGCCAACGATCTAGAGTAGAGTGGCTCAAATCTGGGGACCGGAATACATCTTTTTTCCACGCGAGGGCCTCAGCAAGAAGAAGAACAAATAGAATCAAAGTTTTACGGAGGGCTGATGGCACGAGGTGTGAAGATCAGAAAGGAATGTTAGCCATGGTCCATGAATTTTATGAGAACTTGTTCTCTTCAGAACAATGTTCATTAATGAATGAAGTCCTGAATGTAATTCCAAGGAAAGTTGATGATGAAATGAACGAAGAGTTAACCCGGGAATACACTAATGAAGAAATTAAAGATGCTCTATTCCAGATGGGGGCCACAAAGGCACCAGGGCCAGATAAAATGAAGATAGCACTATGGAGAATTGCTCACAACTGCCTTCCTACGGGTGATCAGCTCCACAAACGGTCAATTTCAACAAGGTATGATTGCATATATTGCAACAAGTTTGAGACTGTGGAACACTGCTTCCTTTTGTGCCATCATGTTAAAGAAATCTGGGCTGAGCTTAAAAAGTCATTTGATTTGTCTTTAAAATTGAAAAGCTTTGTCCATATACAGCAATGGCTACTGGATTGGATTTCTAGTGCCTCGGATTTACATGCACTGATCCTTGCCGTGACGATTTGGCATATATGGGAGAACCGGAACAACATAAGAAATGGTGAAAAAATGGATCATCCTTCACATGTGGCGGGCAAAATTAGAAGCAGGGGAACTAGATAAATTGTCCCATTCCTAGAACGACAGGAATATTTACTTCAGCAATGAAATGGTATAGGTACCAATTAGACCAGAAACGCATTCCAAGGCAGCTGGTAGAACTTGCGGATAGAAAAATACTTGCTTTTGTGTGGCAATAGTACTCATGTAGTTCTTTTGCAGCCTGAGAGCTGAACTGCACTGTGCAGTTGTTTTCGTTGCACTTCATGGTTGCCTTGTGGTGCTCCCTCTTGCAATGAGTCTTCATCTAAAAAAGGTCCACGAGAATCAGCAGCACGGCGTGGAGCACGAATCAAATTCCAAACCCTACGCAGCCTAACTCGAAAAGGCTAACTCAGAGACGGTCCGACTGCGACACGGGACGAACCTAATCAGACGATAGCTCGAGGCGGTGCGGGGCGGGGGCGGGGGCGAGGGGCGGCCTCCGAGGACAGACAGACGAGAGCGACCCAAATCCCAGCCCAAATCGAATGGACTACAAATAATTGTCTTTCTAGCCATCTCAAATGGACTACAACATACGGATGTATGTAGACATGTTTTAGAATATAGATTCACTCATTTTGCTCCGTATGTAGTCATTTGTTAAAATCTCTAGAAAGACAATTATTTGAAAAACGGAGGGAGTATTTGTCTTTCTAGAGATTTCAATAAGTGACTACGTACGGAGCAAAATAAGTGTATCTACACTCTAAAATATGTCTATATACATCTGTATGTGGTAGTCCATTTAAAATCTCTAAAAAGACAAATATTTAGGAACGGAGGGAGTAGTTTTTACGATGTGTTCATATAATTTAGGGAGGTTCTTTTCTTTTTGCGGTTGAATTTAGGGAGGTTCTCATGTGTTGTGTTAGCAAAACCGGTATGCAACTTTCCCTAAAACCTTTAAACTAGCATACAAAGTAAAAATAATAATTATATTTGGGTCCCTCAAAATAGAAAAAACAAGCTCAAAACCAAAACTACTAATGCAATTAGGTATTTGGCTCTGCTGAATGCCCTCAAGCCGTTGTTGTCGGGCAGATAAAGGCACAGCAGGGCGAGGCAGTGTCGGTGCTGCGACATGACTACACGGTCGGAGCGGCGCAGCAGGCCAATGGCGAGGAACGGCAGGCAGGGCTAGGCCTGATGCCGTCACCAGCATCATGCCGGTGTGAAATTTGCACTGCCAAAGTTATCAACATGGTTAGGAAAACACAATAGGGAAGGGAAGTTAGGGTGATTATACTGGTCGCTATTGCAGTACATCTTTTGACAAACTTACCTAAACCAGTTTTTTGACAAAAGAAAGGGGGCCTTATCCCAAACCTCCCCCACCCCCCCCCCCCCCCCGGCACTACAAGTTATGGAGGACGTGCTCGGATCCGGCGCCACCTACGGCCATGGAATCGTGACCAGGCAAGCTAGGTGGCAAGGTCGGCGGGGCTTACGACCTTGAGGAGCTCATCTCTTTTCCTTCATGTTGGAGACGCGTGTGTGACACACCCGCCGCATTGAGTGTAGTGTGTGAGCTGTCTGCCCCTCCCGCATGGTGCCGCTGTTGCAGCTCTGTCCCGGGCCGCTGGACGACCAGAGCCACCACATATCGCCGTGCCACTACCGCACATCAAGTGGGCAATTTGGACAAACAAATGGTTTTTTTTCTAGAGGAATAACATTATATGGTCTCCTCCGGACCGGTTGACAACAACTCCCATAAAAATACCCCTAAAAATAGTTTATGATGCATTAATATAATTTAGAGGAGGTTCTTACGTGTTGTGTTTAGCAGATCCGGTATACAACTTCCCCTAAAACCTTTAAACTAGCATACAAAGTAAATGAATAATTGCATTTGGGTCCTTCAAAATAGAAAAAACAAGCTCAAAACCAAAACTACTAATGCAATTAGGTATTTGGCTCTGCTGAATGCCCTCAAGCCGTTGTTGTCAGGCAGATAAAGGCACAGCAGGGCGAGGCAGTGTCGGTCTTGGCGACATGACTACAGTCGGGAGCGGGCGCAGAGCCAATGGGCGAGGAACGGCAGGCAGGGCTAGGCCTGATGCCATCACCAGCATCATGCCGGTGTGAAATTTGCACTGCCAAAGTTTTGAACAAGGTTAGGAAAAACAACAGGGGAGGAAAGTTGGGGTGATTATACGTGTCGCTATTACAGTACATCTTTTGGCCAAACTTACCTAAACCAATTTTTTGACAAAAGAAAGGGGGCTTATCGCACACCTCCCCCCCACTCCCCCTCGGCACTACAAGATATGTAGGACGTGCTCGAATACGGCGCCACCTACGGCCATGGGATCATGACCAGGCAAGCTGGGTGGCAAGGCCAGCGGGGCTTACGACCTTGAGGAGCTCATCTCTTTTCCTTCATGTTGGAGACGCGTGTGTGACACACCCGCCGCGTTGAGTGTAGTGTGTGAGCTGTCTGCCCCTCGGCATGGTGCCAGCTTGTTGCAGCTCTGTCCCGAGCTCTTTGGACGACCAGAGCCACCACATATCGCTGTGCCACTACCGCACATCAAGTGTTTGATCAAATGCTTGGGCAATTTGGACAGACAAATGGTTTTTTTTCTAGAGGAATAACATTATATGGCCTCCTCCGGACCGGTTGACAACAACTCCCATAAAAACACCCCTAAAAATAGTTTATGATGCATTAATATAATTTAGAGGAGGTTCTTACGTGTTGTGTTTAGCAGATCCGGTATACAACTTCCCCTAAAACCTTTAAACTAGCATACAAAGTAAATGAATAATTGCATTTGGTTCCTTCAAAATAGAAAAAACAAGCTCAAAACCAAAACTACTAATGCAATTAGGTATTTGGCTCACTGAATGCCCTCAAGCCGTTGTTGTCGAGGCAGATAAAGGCCTGTGAGGCGGCGATGTCGGTGCTACGACATGACTACCAGTCGGAGGCAATGGCCGAGCCAATGGGCGAGGAACACAGGCAGGGCTAGGCTCGATGCCATCACCGACATCATGCCGGTGTGAAATTTGCACTGCCAAAGTTTTGAACAAGGTTAGGAAAAACAACAGGGGAGGAAAGTTGGGGTGATTATACGTGTCGCTATTACAGTACATCTTTTGGCCAAACTTACCTAAACCAATTTTTTGACAAAAGAAAGGGGGGCTTATCGCACACCGCCCCCCCCCCCCACTCCCCCCCCCCCCCCCTCGGCACTACAAGATATGTAGGACGTGCTCGAATACGGCGCCACCTACGGCCATGGGATCATGACCAGGCAAGCTGGGTGGCAAGGCCAGCGGGGCTTACGACCTTGAGGAGCTCATCTCTTTTCCTTCATGTTGGAGACGCGTGTGTGACACACCCGCCGCGTTGAGTGTAGTGTGTGAGCTGTCTGCCCCTCCAGCATGGTGCCGCTGTTGCAGCTCTGTCCCGGGCTGCTGGACGACCAGAGCCACCACATATCGCTGTGCCACTACCGCACATCAAGTGTTTGATCAAATGCTTGGGCAATTTGGACAGACAAATGGTTTTTTTCTAGAGGAATAACATTATATGGCCTCCTCCGGACCGGTTGACAACAACTCCCATAAAAACACCCCCTAAAAATAGTTTATGATGCATTCATATAATTTAGAGGAGTTTCTTACATGTTGTGTTTAGCAGATCCGGTATACAACTTCCCCTAAAACCTTTAAACTAGCATACAAAGTAAATGAATAATTACATTTGGGTCCTTCAAAATAGAAAAAACAAGCTCAAAACCAAAACTACTAATGCAATTAGGTATTTGGCTCTGCTGAATGCCCTCAAGCCGTTGTTGTCGGGCAGATAAAGGCACAGCAGGGCGAGGCAGTGTCGGTGCTGCGACATGACTACACGGTCGGGGCAGCGCAGCGTGCCAATGGGCGAGGAACGGCAGGCAGGGCTAGGCCTGATGCCGGTGTGAAATTTGCACTGCCAAAGTTCTGAACAAGGTTAGGAAAAACAACAGGGGAGGAAAGTTGGGGTGATTATACATGTCGCTATTACAGTACATCTTTTGGCCAAACATACCTAAACCAGTTTTTTCACAAAATAAAGAGGGGGCTTATTATAGCTCTAATAGAGCATTTTTATACTTATGTGCCGCATGCGTAGGGAACTACTATAGCTTTCATTATGCATACTCGACAAATCAACAGTCTGGAATATAAGACAACAAAGAGCAGCACATTATGCATCGAGTACTGTGACTCTCAGAACATCAAACATGACTGAGAAATAGTGCAAAGTTGCAATTCGAAAATTTAGGTGCGCAACAAGCAAATTCAAGTAACAGTGCTTCCAGATATCAGTGGCAGACTTCCATTGTGCATCAAGCTCCCAGACTTGGAAGGTGGACGGCAAAAATCTCATACACAGCGCATTTCAGGCCAGGCAACTTCAGCGCCTCCAGCCGGTGGACGAGGAGGTGGACGAGGAATTTGCAGAGGTCCTAGATCCAGGACGCCAGCGTTCAGTAGATGCAGCTGGAGCAGCACCATCCGGCTGGCGGGCAGCAGGGGCCGCCTCTTGGCGTGCGGCGGGAGGAGCCTCCTGGCGGAAGGGACGCGCATCGCGTGCAGGAGGAGCTTCTTGGCGGATGGGACGAGCATCGCGCACAGGAGGAGCATCCTGGCGGAGGGCAGGGCGAGGACGATCATCCCGGACCCACCTGTCTGGTTCAGCTGCCACAGCCGGCCTCTGACTGCTACTGTCACCCTCACGTCTCCACTTCGGGACATACTTGCTAGGAGCAGCACCAGTTGCGGCAGCTGCTGCAGCTGGGGCTGCCGCGGCTGGTTCACGGGCTGGTGGTGCGACAGCAGCAGCAGCTGGTGCATCAGCTGTGCGCACCGGCTCTGCTCCTCTTAGGAGAGCCTCCCTTCTCTGTTTTTCCCTCTCTTCCAACTCCCTCTCCCTCTGCAGCTGCTTGGCTGCGATTGCGTCAAGCTTGAGCTTCCTCTCGGCTTCCTCCTTCTTTTTCCTCTCTTCCTCTGCAAACCAAAGAGGTGATTTCATTATTGACAGCAATGATTGATCAGATACAATGGGTTTGCCTTGCTTCCAAATGACACGGACAACATGGAATAGTAACAAAAGCAACAGCTAGTAAGATTTATTTTTTCAGCTAGCCACCGTCCAAGTATCAAGAAATAAATACTGCACTGCAGTCAATCGTCTAAGATAATGACAATTCAAACAAGTTTGAACAGTTGAGTAGAGAGCCAGAATAGACTAAAACTAACAAATTTAGATTATAATAGTAAGAAGAAATTTGGTCTGACATCATATGAGGTTAGCAAGAAGAATTAAGTTGCAGACTTCCAGTTCCGGATGATGATAATAATAAATCTCTAGTACTATGCTCAGCAAGTAGAACAAATAGTAAAGCTACTACAGCAATCCACTTGCCTTCGCGCTTTCTAGCCTCCTGTTCCTCACGCTCCCTTTGGATCCGCTGTTCCTCCATGTTCAGAAAATACATCAATTTGCGTACAGTCTCCCTTTCACGCTTTCTTGAAGATAGTAACTGATTAATCCTTTCTTCCCTCTCTTTCCTTAGGCTACTAAACTCAGATTCACGACGTTGGACAATTCTTTCCTGGAAAGCATTCTGAAACAGAAAAGGGAAAATTGGTAAAAGTATGATAGACAGCAAGCCAAAGTTTTGGAAAGAATAACTAGATGGAAGGTCGCCTTCTTTGAAGAAAAAAGTACATGCTGAAAAAAGCTTATAAGTTGACAATACCCATAGAGGCAAAACTTGAAATATCATTTGCTGAAAACCATCATAAATTTGAATCTGTCTATTCTGGGGTTAATCGGTAAAAAGTTAAACTCATCTGAATAACCTCATCAACAGACAGGCCAGCAAATGATATCATCCAAACAAAACAAAACTAATTCAGGGTAGAAAGTGTAATCACTGAAACAACTATACTCAGCACCCCTCGGTGGACAAACTATACTACTTATAAGCTTGGAATGCTGATTAAGAATAAAAACAACATGTGAAGAGTTTAAAGAATGGAATAAGCACTGCTGAATGCAGTCGCAAGAAGGACACATACCTTATGCTCCAACAATCTAGAAAGCCTATTTTTCTCCTGCAAGTCACCCGCATGGTGTTGCTTGCTGAGCTCAATCTCTCTCTGCCAATTAGAAAAACATAATAAATGTGAGCATGAGAACTATCAGAATCTACATCTGGTAAACAACAAAATAACAGTGAAGACAAACCAGCTGCTCTTGCTCATGAAGGATCTTTTCTTCCTCGAGGCGTTTCTGGAAGGCCTCCTCGATTAGTGGTGCTTCCTCCTGCCGTTTTGCCCTCTCCAAGTGATCCATTGTCTTTGCAAGCTTCGCCAGTTTTTTTTCCATCTCCTGACGCTCCTTCACCTGTTGATTCAACACCACCTCCATGGCGTGTTGTTTTGTCATATCCTGCCATGTGAACATTCAATTTATTAGAACGCCATACACCTAAACTACAATTGTAAATGCATGTAGCTATGCGTTACAAACTACTAAGTGATAAAAACTTAAGCAGTGTGCAGAAACAAATGATACTGCACTTTAACTACACCACCTGTCATCATCTGCAGCTGACTATCAACCTTTTTTAGGGCACAGAAACAAAAAGTAAAATAACTAATTCAGCTGACCATACATAAATATGACCTTTATCAAAATTCTACTCCCTCCGTCCCATAATATAGTGCATCCAGATTTTAGCGCTAAAAAGAATTAAGTTACATTCCAAGGAGCTGTAAAATTATTCAAAATCCGAAATATTATCTTACCCCCTCAATGTGAATTTTTTTCTTATTCTTCCCCCTTAATGTTAAATCTTCTATCATTTTTGCTGCTTCCCTCGCCTCTTTTTCCTCTATTTCTTTACGGATCCTCTGCTGCTCCCTAAGTCTCTGTTCCTTCAAAAGCCTCTCCCTTTCTTCATCTGCAGATTTCTTCTGAATAGTCAATCTCTTTGTCTCCTCTATTTTTTCCTGGAAATACAAACACATAAGCCATAAACAAAGACTCCATAAAACAACTAAGAGGTAGAATGAGCAAATAGAAAACCTTTTCCAATATTTGACGCTCATGGTCTTCTTTACGTTTTTCAATAATTGATTTCCTCGCAAGGAGTCTTCTATGTTCTTTCTCCACCACTCCAGCAAGACTGGACAAGTTTTCACTAGGTTTGGATGGCTTTTGCACAGGTGGATGAATAAGACTCAATGCTTTGTTCAGGGAATCAGCGAGGACACTAAGGTGACTACTAAGCACATCAGATTCTATGTCCTGCAAAGGTAAATATGTCAGATAACAATGAATATATGAGAAGATTGATGTTGCCTGATGATCTATTTATCTGTAGAGATAAGATGGAAACAGAAAATTAACTGCTGACAAGGTCATCATATTCCAAATGTTTGTGACAAAATTTCACGGAACAATACTCAATCAGTCACCAGACGTTGATGCTAAAATAAACAAACAGTCGAGCAAACTTTATATCATTGTTGTGAACAGACTGTGGCTTGACCTATCATTGTTGTGAACAGACTTTAGCTGCACATATTACTCGTCAACAATCAAGCAAACTATATATCATTGGTATGGACAAGTGTGCGTGGAAGTAAGCTATCCACGTGATAGAACCATGACTAAGTTTCAAGATCTTATAGGTTTCAACTCAAGCCTACCCCAAATTGTTTGGGACTGAAAGCCTTTGTTGTTGTTGTAATATAATCGATAAAAATGAAGCAATTCACTATGAATGGTAAGTTCCTAGAAAAAAATGAAAGGCCCTCCTTGGCCAAGGAAATGAGTAGGTAAGACAAATAATGTAAAACCGCAAAGCAGACGATGAGGACATTCAAAAAACAGCATCAGAAAAATAAAGCCTTCAATGAGGACATTGAGAAGTCTAAAGAAGGTGGCAGCAGTGGTCAGAATCAAGCGACATACCATGTTGCCAAAATGAACAGCTCCTGCCAAATGGTTAACTTTCATAGCAACAAAATTGTGCTTGACAGCATCAACAGCGATCTTCTCCACGACATTGAATTCAAAGAATGGGATCATTCTAGATAGCATATCAATTTTCATGGACTGGAAAATACGAGATGCCTGAAATGATTAAAAAGAGAGTTATGAACCATGTTTTACAGTGGTATAATGGTAAGGTATGATAAAGTGAATACATATTCACAAAATAATTGACATGAATGGATATATTATCGCTAGTGGGTCATAGCATAGGACCTGCTGCAGCACCCTCAGTGCAGTAAGCTTCTCCAATGCAGATTGGTACTGTGATAAACGAATTTCCGGAACTGAAGATGCAGCTGAAAGCTTTCCTCCAATCGTAGAAATCTTGGAAAGCAGTGGCTGTACTTTTGATGCTAGATCCAGAGGAAGGAACTCATGCTCCATAAGGTTGTACAGATCTTTTACTTCTTGGGAAGCACATGAAATCACGCCTTTGGCAGCCTATTTTCATAGCAGTCAGAATGAGAGTTGAGTGTGTATGCAAGACAAATTGTATGATGTAGACTGCCAGCTAGTAAAATATCACAAGCAATGCAAGTAAATTCAATCATCACACAAACAGAACAGAACATCAGGGATGCATCAACATATGTTCTGTTATACGTAGACTTGCAAATCTTCATATATTTCAGAGCTACCAAGCTAACTAGAGCGATTGAACAGATAATAGGGCATTGCAGGTGTGGGAGGTGTGATTAGAAGGGAAAATGACTCTCATGCCATGTAGTACAGATAAGTGTGAACATCTTAGCAATGCTGCTTGACGAGACAGCGTTGCTCACAATGTGGTTATGCATTATTCTGACTGGAAGGCCGAAAAAGCAATCAGCTAAGCACCTACAATCAAGTGCAGGCATCAGAGGAGACTAATCTCATATCTGAATGATTTGTAACGTGTACAAGCAACCGCATAATAGCAGCTTGTGTCCAAGATGAACATGTGTGACATGTTCAACGAGAATGCAAAAAATTTAGAAGACTGAATCCATGTGATAAAAGAGACATTAAACAGATTTGCAGTATATAACATGAAAATAACAGCAAACAAAAAGGATCCAAGGCATACCAACTCAGAAAGAAGAGTTGCTCTTGAAACCTGAGAAGTGAACAGAAGATTTATCAGAAAACAAATAATTATATTATGGAAAATTATCTTAAACTTGGAGAACAGATGGAAGGCAAACCATTTCTCTATTCTCGCGCTTGGAGTCGAGGGAGAAATTGACAAGGTTGGTCATACGCAAGCTACGGTCCTTTTCATTTTCAAGCTCAAGATGAGATGCACCATATTTATGGTCATATGGTGTAACAGAAAGTGCAGCAAGCAAAACAGAAGATGCTAGTAATTGCAGATCCTTCTGAGTTAAATTCTTGTTGTAGCTCTTCTGCAAGTTGAAAAGCTTCAGCCATGCATATGCATGATACAGGTGACTCTCAGATATCCAGAATATTTCAGTCAGCTTGGCATAATATACGACCAGGACAGATGGCTTTGGAGTTCTCTTAACCAAGCTCATCAAGCCATGGATATCCTCCACAGATCGGAAGGCTTCCTGCAAGAAAAAGGCTTGGTGAACTTTATTTCTTTTAGCTTTAAGATAAGATGAGTTGTGGAACAAACCTGCCATAAGGAAAGTTCTGTGGCAATTTTCAGTTGTTCAACCCTGGTATCAAGATACAGCTGACAGCTTTCAGGGGCAGTCAGATCAGGACGATCACGTTGGTCGCGATATTTGTTCAAATTTGCAAGATGGTTTCTAATGATCTCACACAACCTACGGAACTCGGTGGATCTTTTATACTGCTTACAAAATTGAAAAGCCTTGTGCGCAGTCATCTGCATATTGAAAAGTCAATGGAAGATCAGCTGGTGAAAAGCATTTAGTAGACAATAATACAAAAGGTAAACAACAGTATTTACATAATGCATTGGTAATGCTTTGTACAAAAGGAGCTAAATTGTTATACTTCTTACAAATTAGGGAGAGTGCAAAAGAACCAAACAAGTTATCAAGTAAAAGAATAGTATGTTCATGGAACGAAGTCCATACTACAGGTTTCTTTTCATCAAAGGAAAGAAAAGGGTGCCAATAGAGTGAATTGATCAAGTATGTGCAGAACGAATCAAATAGTTCATCTCATAGGAAGTCCATGCAAAAAGGACAGAACCAAAAAATATAACTAAGTATTAAGTGACCACTAGGGTAATGGTAAGGCAGTAAAATAGCTTACAGCATATAGCGCTTCAAGCTTTGAATTATTTCTCAGTATCTCAAGCACTGTCCTGTATGTCTCCCACAGAAACTTGAACCATGGAGTGACAAACTCTCTGTCTGATCGGTCCTTGCCTTTTTCTCCGCTGACATAACTGAGCATCAAGTCCTCCGGGCGCTTGTCAGCTTCAAGATCTTCGACATCCAGAGCATCTTCCAGTGCTTGTGCCTGATTCCTGGCTTCCTCGGCCTTCTCGTTGGACAGCTGCATAAAGTGTTTTATGACCTCCTCCAAAGATGACACGTTGACTTGCTGGCAGACAATTCTGTACTGAATAAGGCCATCTTTGGCAAATCTTCCCTTCCTTAGATCTACACACAGCTCCACATACTTCATCATTATCTTCTCAAGAGGCTTTTGCCATGATCTGTATCTCTTTGATGTAATGAGATCATGCAGCGCCTGCAGCGCTGCCTGCTTTTGTCCAACATGTATCAACTCTGCAGTAAACCAAAGGTGGTAAACAGTGTGAACATCTTGTAGTAAAATATGAAAAATTGCCAAAGATTTGAATATAAAGAGAAAGTCATGCAGAGAAGCACTGTGATTATATTTTAGCACGGAAAGTGTGTAATTTCCCTGAAACATCCTGATCAGTTTAGATAAAATGAAACTTAAGGGCTCAAAGTTTGCGGTTTCTGAACTGTGCTACGTTGTGCTTTATTCTATAATCTGTTGCAGAAAAATATCCTTGAAACTAGTGATAGGTTGGTTAATCAAACACTAAAATAGGCAAAAGCTGGTTGAAGGAGACGGATTATCATAATCAACCACAATGTCAAACACAGCAAAAGTCAACATATCTTGGGCTTTTGCATAATTAAGTGGTCTTAGTGGAGAAGGGAATAAAAATGTACAAAACAAAGAGAGCAGCTTATCATACACTGAAATTCTCAGAAGCAGGTCAGGAACGTAGGCATAAGCACAAACGACCAACTAGCCTATGAAATAGGCCAGAAGACCCAACCAAATGGCACATATAAATCCAGTACTTGTGACAGAATCTATCCTATGTGCTACGGACTTGGTGAATCCAAATCAACTGGAATGTTTCAAATGCAGCGCTCAACAGATACGTTATACATTTGGTGACCATGTGCGATTGATTGAACTACCAAATGGACCAGACAGTACAGCCCGTCGCCGCCCTAAGTTCCTGTATGTAGGGCATCACAGCAAGACCACCGCAAACAACAATCGCGGATAAAATTGAGCGGCGGGATTGAGACAAGGTCCCGGTGACTCACCCTCGGCTCTCTTGAGCGCGTTCTCAGGCTTCGCGAAGGTCGCCATGGTCGGGGCGCGGGGTCTCCGGGGGCGATCTACTCCTGCATCCCAGCCAACAAACAAGAGCACAAGCCGGGTTAGCTCACTGATTCACCGCAAATCAACGACGAAGCATGCATCGAACGCCGGCCTCCGATGAACGGACCGGCCTGATGGGGAAATCCCGGGAAAAATTGCCGAAAATGAAGGGGGGGACGCTATATCGGATGAGGTAGGGAGGCAGGGGGCGGCGACGGCCGTCGGGGCTGGGGAGCGGGGGTACCTGTAGATCGCCGGGAGACGGGGGCGCGCGGGAGGATCTGGGGGCGGAGGGGGAGTGGATGTGGCGGCGGCGGGGAGGAGGTAGGGTTTATTAGGGTTGCGTGGCGTGCGAGACGGGGGGATGGGGTGGACAGAGAAATGGTAAGATGCGGGGGTGTATTTGAGGAATTTTGTTGATGCCACGGCTCTCGGCGCCCGTTTGGGCCGTCCGATGGCGGGACGAGCGGCTGGGATCAGATGGTGGCTCTCCCTGTCCCGTTACAGTCTTCCAGAGGTGAGGTGGTGCTTTCGCCAGCGGGACGGGGTAATTTGGCTGGAAGCATGGGGAGGTTTGAGCAAAAGTTAGGGCCCAAGTTCGGTTTTATTTTTCTAGTCCACGATTCGGCCTTTGTTCGAATGGGTCTGTGGGATTTCAGCCCGGAAGCCCATTGTAACCCACGTAAAAACGGAATGTGCGGTCTAATGAAATTTAAATCACGTAAAAAAATGTGCGGTCTAATGAATTTAAATCATAATAATGATGATTTCCCTTGAAAAAACACAATTATATTATTTTGATTTGACCGCTAGTCTCGAGTTTGGTTCAGAACAATTGTTGGCTTAAAAAAAATAAGATGACATGTTGCTCCTTTGGCGCAAAGAGTAATTGAAGTGGATGATTCGGCCTTGGCGCAAAGACTAATTGCGTCCATGAATCGGCCTTTGTTTGAATGGTCTATGAGGACCAGAAATGGATGCTTATCCTATCCAACAACACGAATTTCAGCCCGAAAGCCCATTGTAACCCACGTGCGTTCTAATGAAGCCTATAACATATTAACGATTTTTCCTCTAAAAAACACAATGACTGTTTTTTTATGCTTCGGAATCATTGTTGGCTCCTAAAACTAGTGCAGAGTCATATGAATTAAACATGCTCTGTTAAATCTTGTTATGAAACAACCGTTTTCTGAATATTATAATGAAGATGTTGTTGCTCATCTTAATAATTTTGTTGAACTTTGTGATATGCAAAAATCTAAAGATGTGAATGATGATGATATTATATAACTGAAATTCTTCCCCTTCTCCATAATAGATAGAGCTAAGGAATGCTTATTGTCTTTGCCTAGAAATAGCATTAGTCAAAAATGTTAAAACGCTTTCATTGGAAAGTATTATCCTCCTGCAAAAATTATTTACTATTTGAGAAATCAAATTATGAACTTTAAGCAACTTGATCAAAAACATGTTGGGTTGCTTGGTTGTTTGTTATTTTATATGGGTTGGCCTGCGCTTTAAATTTTTTGGTGGTGTTTTTTTCATCTGTATATCATGTTTTGGGTTGTTGTTGGAGATGGTATTTGTTCTGATAATAGAGTAGACTTGTCTGCGTGATTATCGTGTCCTTGCACGTTTCGGTCTTGGTGCCAGTCGATGGTGGTTTGCTGCTACTCCGTGTTGAAACCATGGATGTTAGAGTACGTTATGGGCCTAATGGACCCATTAGTCTTAGGTTAATTAAAGGTAAGGGTCGCTTGCTTAGGGGTCAAGTAAACCTTGCTTGGGAGTCAAGTAAACCTCTCTATATAAAGAGAGGAGATGTATCAATCTAATCAAGCAAGAATTAAGAAGGAAATCCCTTCCCTCTTGCCCGGTAGGCAAAAGGCCCCGGCCGGCCCTCTCGCGCCCTCCTTCTAGCAGCGCCATAACAATTTGGTATCAGCTAGCTTTGGTTCGATCATGTCTTCACCGCCGCCAAGCCCGTCTCTTCCGTTGTCGGTCACCTTGTCGCCTCTAGCGACCACCACGACCGTTGCCTCGCTCCTGCCCGCACCAAGGTCCTCCGTCGCGCCCGCCCCGCCGTCCTCACCTGGGAGGAGGTGTCCGGGGTGCTGCGGGACCTAACCCAGACGGTCCAGGAGATCCACCTGTTCTTGGTCGGGTCCTACGGGCCGCACGCCGCCCATCCCCACCCCGCGCCGTGGCTGCCGCCGTGGCGACCGCCCGACCAGCGACCTTCGCGCCTTCGCCAAAGCCGCAGCTGCCATCCATCGCCACATCCGCCACAGGCTGCGATGGCAGCCGCCGCTCCTGGCGGCCTCCGTCACGCCTGGCGCTCCGTCGCAGCAGCTGCAGCAGCCACCGCCGGTCAGCTACGCCGCCCAATATGGGATGCCCTATGACGGGAGCGCGACGACCTCGTTCCCATCAGCGCCGTCGCCATCCCAGGGCGTCCACATCCAGCAGATCAAGTCTCCGCCGTTGTCGTCACCGCTTCCGTCTTGGATCGCTACCCGCCACGTGTCGGCGACGGTGAAATTGCTGCTGTCGCTGTGACCTCCTAAGCGCTTCGGCGTGGCGGGAGATGCATGGTCTCTGTTGCCGCTCCTCCAAGTTGCCCGCCATTGCGCCAAAGGACCTCGATCTCATCCGATGCATCGGGATCTTGGGCATGCGGTTTCACGTGGCGGCGGGCATCTTTGTGTTCCCGTGGGCAGCGACCTCAAAGTCTGCGACATCGGCGGTTGGGGGGGCGCACCCCTCCTCGTCATTATCAATCGCAAGCCCTCCACTCTTACATGTGCGGTGCAGACCAACAGCCGTCCGTGAGGAGAAAGCGGTGTCACCGGCAAGGCGCGCGTAGCTGCTGCTTTCCGTCGCCGTCCGCCGCGAGGGCGCCTCTGCTGGTCGCTCTTGCGACCACTTCCAGGTGGTCATACACATGCACTCCTTTGGTCCAGGTGGTGTCCATGGAATCCAGGTGGTTGTACACGTGCACATCCGACGTGCGGATGGTGTCCACTTTTTGTTAAAGGGTCCAAAATAAAGCGTCTCATTTCATTTTAGGTTGAGAATAATAAAACATGCTGAGATGTAAAAGGCTTGTTTTTAGGTGTTAGGTTTGTGTTGTGTAAGTGCATCTAGTGCCCCTTAGTGATTTTGGTGTATTGAAGACTTATAGGTTAAGGGACTAATGTGTTTATGAGTGTACACAGGTCTATAAGTCTATGAGGAGTTTGATATTTACACAGAAAGTCGACCACTAAAAATGAAGTTCTTTGAATGAAGACTTTGATATTCGAAGACTTTACGAAGACTCGAAAGTGAAGAAATTGGTGTGACCTTGAAGACTTGGTATTCATTTGAGGAACATGAAGCGTGAAGACTTTTGTTTTCGTAGTTTCGTTTTCTCTTTCTTGAGTCATAGGAAACACCATACTGTTAAAGGGGGGCGAGGAAATACTAAGGAAAAATTTCCATGTGATGCTCAACTCAAAATCCTACACCTACCAATCCCTTCGAGTGAAGCCTTTGAAAATCTCATACAGCTCAGTCAATTTCTTCAGTGACAAAGACGAAGTTCTTCCGTCATTTGAGGAATTTGTTCTCGACCGAGGAGTTAGGAATTCGCCAAAGGCGGATTGCCTACAGTGAGGAACATGATAGCCACGAGGAATTTGAGAGTCAAATTTCCGACCGTTGATGTCTTTGTCAACTGTTCCAAAATATCTTATCCACCTAACGGTCATATCATTGAAGGGCATTTATGTCTTATCATGTCGGGCTGCTCCCTAGGCTATAAATAGTCGCCCCCTACAAGCACTAGCTGGTTGGCTGCTCCGAGAGAACTTGACACTTGTCATTTGAGAGCAACCCATCCTCCGAGGACTTTGAGCGAAAATCATCGAGTGAGGAAAAACCCAAAAACCAAACCCCTACAAACCCAAAGTGATTGAGCATCATCAAGAGATTGATCTGCGTGGATCCGACGCTTGTTACCTTTGAAGATTGTGCTTCTTCCAGACGGTTAGGCGTCATGGTCTAGAGCATCCAAGAGGAATTGTGGATCGCCGAGTGACCAAGTCTGTGAAGGTTTGGAAGTCGCTCAAGACTTACCACAGTGATTGGACGAGGTCTGTGTGACCTTAGTTCAAGGAGAATACGGTGAGGACTTGGTGTCTGAGCTACGTGCTCGGTATTTGGGTGTCCGGGGCTGTGTCCTCGAGTTTAAATACTCGGCCGCTCCAACAGACGCATAACAAGCGAGGCGGTTGGAACTGGTCTACCAAATCATTGTCTTCACCAACCTAACTGGTTCTATTTCCTCAACTCTTTCATTTCCTCATTCTTGTGTTGAGTGTTCGTTCATATCTGTGTTTGAAGACTTTGTTGAAGACTTTCTCAATTTCCACAGTTCAATTCTTGATCTGTTTGTCTTCATCTTGTGCTATCTTGTGTTTACGCTTTACGTACTCTTTGATTGTCTTCATTTCATCATGATGACCATGCCCGCATTCTCTTATGCTTACTTCTGAGTACTTATTCCGCTGCAAGTAGTTCTTCACTTAGGAATTTCCTCACCGTAAAATTCCTCATTGAAGAATTCATAAAAATCGCCTATTCACCCCCCCTCTAGTCGATATAACGCACTTTCAATTGGTATCAGAGCAAGGTACTCCCTTGTTCTGTGTGATTTTGGTTTAACCATCTGGAGTTTTAGTTATGTCGACCGCAGGTATGAAGAAAGTGACATGCCCTACCTTTGACGGTCATGATTATCCCAAGTGGAAGGCCATGATGAGGAAGCGCCTCATGGCAATGGACATCGAGTTGTGGACCGTCATCGTAATTGGTCTTCTTGATCTATGCAAGGCGTGACGCAGATGATATTCGCAAGTACACTCGACTTGACATCATGGCGAAGGATATCATCTGTTTACGCCTATCTAGAGATGAATTCAAGCGCATTATGCATCTTTGCAATGCGAAGCTTATCTGGGACCGAATCTCCGGCGTCCATGAAGGTCATCGAACCCGTCATGATCCTTGGTTTGAGGACTTCAAGGGAATCTCTCAAAGCGATGACTCTCGAACCGGAATCATCATCTTCGCGGCATGTCTCATGGCAAGGGTGACAAGGTAACCGAATGTTCCTCATCCGAGTTTAGTGATGATGAATCTGATGATGATGGATCTGATGATGATATTGAACCTAGCTATACCAAGCTTGTTTGTATTGTCACCAAACAACAACATGCCTTGGAAAAGGTTCAAAACATGTTAGACAAAAGTGATGATATGTTGGGTGAAGAAATGGATCGCACTAAAGCCACGGTGAAAATCTTGGAGACTTGATCTAGGTTTGATGACCTTCAAGGTCATCATAACACTCTCTTGTCGATCATGAGAAACTTTCTTATGATTTTCTTCAAAGAAAGCAAGATCTTGAGAAGCTAAGAGTGAGTTATGAAGATCTTGAAGGAGCGTGATTCATTGCTAGCTCAACAAATCGGCGCTTCTCGAGGAAGAATTTGTTCCTCCATGCTTAAAGTGCATTGAATGTGAATCTGCTAATTCTTCACTGAATGTCCAAATGCTTCAACTGTTACAAATTCTTCACTGCCTCTGCTATCACTAATTCCTCATCGAGGACATTGCTAGTATCACTTGACGATGCAGGTTGAAGGAATTGTACATGGCGAGCATGTACAAAAGCCTCAAAGGGCATCAGACTCTTTGTGATGTGCTTAAAAAGCGAGATACTCAACAGGAATCCTACGAAAGAGGGTATTGCCTTTGAGAGGAAACTCAATCTTGATGGAACATATTGGAAGCCCGAGCGGTACCCCAAAACCTCATGGGTTCTTTGCAAAGGGACCTCCAGTAGATCCATCTAACTTATCTGGCATAACATGTGAATCTCCTCATTCTTCTGATGAGTCATTTGACTCCAACTATAAACTGTTCAAAAATCAGAATGGTGAAGTATTTGCTAGATATGTTGGCACTAACTACAGGAACGGTTCCCCTATGAAGAAAATCTGGGTTCCCAAGAAGTGCCTTGAAAGTCTTGGTGAATGTCCTCATGACACCACCTGTGAAGAATAGGAACCCCAGATCAAACTCTTCATATGGACCAAATTCTTCATATGGATCCAAGTCCTCATACGGACCAAATTTCTCACATGGATCAAAGTCCTCATATGATTATCATCGTGCTAACAACTCTGTTTCGCAGGGTAGAGCTAAGGGCTATGAATATGTGCATTATTCTTCAAACCAATATGTTCATAAGTCCTCGAAGAATTTCTCTGCTTATTCATATGCTTACCCTAACCTCTCTTATGTGAAACGAAATGGATTGGCTTCTATGCCACCATTCTCATATGGAGCTCGCAGAGTGATGAACTCTTTGCCACACCTTCAGATGTGGGTGGTGAAGAAAAAGAACTAATCTCTTCTGCGGTCAGGTCTCGGGCGTGCTTTTAACGTCTGATGAATTTCTTTCGGGACACGACAACATTGCACGAAAGGGCGAGCTAATCATGAAGAAATGAACTTTCATTTCACACGCGTCCTCATCTTGCTTATACATTATCGCCTGATGAAATTCATCGATGAAATTGATATCATATTCTTCACTAATGAAGTATATGAGATTGTAAGTTGCACTAATTCATCTGCGGGATGATCAACCCAAAGCTAATGAGTGGGTCCTCGATAGTGGATGTACAAATCACATATTTGGTGACAAGAATCTATTGATGGATGCTCCCTTATCACCGTCACATCTGAAGCATATCATCTTTGCCGACAAAGGCAAAAGTCGGTATTGGGTCTTGGTAAGGTTGCGATCTCTAAGGACATACACATGGACAAAGTCATGCTTGTTGAGTCATTAGGATACAACCTCATGTCGATCTCAATGCTTTGTGATCTTGATATGGTTGTTGTCTTTGGCAAGTATCGTTGTGTTGTGATCATGGAAGTGACAATTCCAAAGTCTTGAAGGCTTTAGGAGAGGAGACTTGTATATTGTTGATTTCTCTCTGAGGACCACAACTTGACCGTGTGTCTACTTGCAAAAGCTTGAGAAGGTGGGCTATGGCATCGGCGACTTGGTCACGCGGGCATGAGGAATTTGCACACACTTGCGAAGAAGAAGCATGTCATTGGCATTGAGAATGTCAAATTCCTCAAGGATCACTTGTGTGGAGCTGTGAAGTCGGAAAAATGACCAAGGCCAAGCATCCGGTGAAGACTATCATGACCACTACTCGTCCATTGAATTGCTTCACATGGACCTCTTTGGTCCTAATCATTACTCGTGAGTCACTAATGATGCATCTCTATATGGCTTTGTTATTGTTGATGATTACTCTCGTTACACATGGGTACACATTGTCACTTACAAACATGAAGTGCAGGAAGTCTTCAAACGATTTTCCTCGAGGGCTTCAACCAACTTTGGTGTGAAGATCAGGCACATCAGGAGTGACAATGGAACTGAGTTCAAGAATTCCAGTCTTGATGACTATCTTGATGAACTTGGTATTACTCATGAGTTATCTGCTCCCTATACTCCTCAGCAAAATGGCGTCGTGGAGCGCAAGAACAGAACTCTTGTTGAGATGGCTTGCACTATGCTTGATGAATTCAAAACGCCTCCTCGTTTTTGGATTGATGCAATTGATGCCGCGTGCCACATCATCAACAGAGTATATCTTCACAAATTCTTCAAGAAGACTGCCTATGAACTCCTCACCGACAAGAAACCCAATGTGAGTTATTTCAAAGTCTTCGGTGCTAAATGTTGGATTAGAGATCCTCATCACAATGCTAAATTTGCACCGAAAGCACATGAAGGTTTTATGCTTGGTTACGGAAAGGACTCGCACACCTATAGAGTCTTCAACATCGCTCTTCACAAGATTGTTGAAACTGTAGATGTCTTGATTCGATGAAACTAATGGCTCGCAAAGAGAGCACCTACCTTCTGTGATAGATGAACCATGACCAGGAGGAATCTATCAAGTTCAAGGCTCACGAGGATGTAATTCCTCTTGAAGAATCTCGAAGAATTCATTCCGTAACGCCGGAGAACGCCGAGTGATGCACTGAAGATAATCTTGAAGAAAATGGTCTTTGAAGAAAATCTTGATCAAATTCCTCGATGACAACCAGCTCATCCTCGCGTTGCAAAAGAAGTGCAAGTTGACAAGATCATCAATGACATTGAAGCACCAGGTCCTCTCACACGCTCAAAAGCTTCACATTTATCTAACTTTTGTGGGCACTATGCTTTTATCTCTATCATAGAGCCCACTAAGGTAGATGAAGCATTCTGAGCCCGAGTGGATTCGAGCAATGCAAGAAGAATTACATCGATTCGAGCTCAACAATATGCAGGAAAACTGGTCAAACGTCCGGATCCTCGCAAGCATAATATCATTGGCACAAAGTGGATCTACGCAACAAGCAAGATGAAAATGGCCTTGTGGTGAGGAATAAGGCACAACTTGTAGCTCAAGGCTACACACGAGTTGAAGGAATTGATTTCGATGATACTTTTGCACTGTTGCTAGACTTGAGGCTATTACATATATTACTTGTTTATGCTAACCATCATAATATCACTTTATATCAAATGGATGTGAAAAGTGCATTCCTCAATGGTAAGCTTGAGGGAGAAGTATATGTTGCTCAACCCCAGTGTTTTGAAGATCCAAAGAATCCCGACAAAGTCTTCAGACTCAACAAGGCCCTCTATGGCCTCAAACAGGCTACCAGGCGTGGTATGATACATTGAAGGAATTCTTCGTGAAGAATGGCTTCACACCGGTTCACTCGACCCTACTCTCTTTACTAAATCATATGATGGTGAACTGTTTGTGTGCCAAATATATGTTGATGATATTATCTTTGGCTGTACTGACCAACGTTATAGTGATGAATTTGCCTATATGATGAGTAAATAATATCAAATGTCTATGATGGGAGAATTGAAATTCTTCTTAGGTCTTCAAATTAAATCAACAACACAATGGCATATTCATATCTCAGGAGAAATACCTCAGAGATGTTCTGAAGAAATTCGGCATGCAAGATTGCAAAGGCGTCAAAATTCCTATGCCCACAAATGACCATCTATGCACTGATGAAAATGGTATTGACTTCGATTACAAGGTATACCGCTCCATGATTGGTTCTCTATTGTACTTATGTGCATCTAGGCCAGATATAATGCTTAGTGTTTGCATGTGTGCCCGATTTCAAGCTACACCGAAGGAATCACACCATAAGGCTGTAAAGCATATTCTTCGATATCTAGCTCACACACCAACACTATGATTATGGTACCCCAAGGGCTCTATGTTTGATCTCATTGGATATTCTAACTCTGACTATGCTGGTGATCGTGTGGACCGCAAGTCAACATTTAGTACTTGTCATTTCCTCGGACGATCTTTGGTCTGTTGGTCCTTGAAGAAAGCAGGCTGCGTATCACCGCTCATCGCGAAAGCTGAGTACATTCTTCTTTGGCTCTTGTTGTGCTCAATTGCTTTGTGGATGAAGCAAACTCTCAAGGACTACGGCATCAACTTGAAGAATGTGCCTCTCTCTTGTGACAATGAGAGTGCCATCAAGATTGCTCACAACCCGATTCGGCACTTTCGAAGACAAAGCACATTCAGAATCGTCATCATTTTCTTCGTGATCATGTGTTGAAGGCGACATCTCCATCGCAAAGCATGTGAAGTGAAGAACAGCTAGCTGATATCTTCACAAAGCCCTTGGATGAGAAGAGATTTAGCAAGTTGCGGTGTGAGCTAAATATCTTAGAATCTTTGAATGTTCTTTGAAAAGGACACACATCCGACACTTATGCAAAATTGATGACTTAGATGTGCAACACATGAAGAAACGTTTTCTTCAATCAATGAAGAATAACACTCTAAGTGTGAAGAAATTAATGAAGAATTTGATTCTCGTAACCCTACGACAATTGTACAGCGGTGTCTGAAATCATCATTCTTATCTGGTGGGACACGCCACCACCAAAATTGAAAATCTTCAATTTGAGTTTTTCCTCAGTTTTTGAAATTCTTCAGTTTTTCAAATTCTTCAACTTTGCAAAATCTTCACTGTTTCCGTTGTCTTTCTTCATTGACTATATATATATATATATATGGGTTTATGTCCTCTACAGCATTCACTTATGGCTATTTCTTCAAGTTGTTTTTTCTGCTAAGTGAATGTGATCGGACCCTTCCCCCTCTATGCTATACTTAACCCAATCTATTCACAAATTCTTCATGTGCGTTCTATTTGAAACTCGTTCAAAATCTTCTTTGTGTCCTTGTCAAATTTGAAGAAATTGCGAACGGAACTTTTAACTTATCTTATCCAAATTTTCGGCTTTGCCGCTCAAACCGTTCCGCATCCCACGATAAACTTATCTATTCACCCATGATCTAACACAATCTCCACTTTTGATGCGTGGGTGACACATGTCAGCGAATGAGAAGGGCGAGGCACGTTAAGTCCAAAATCTTGTGACGGTTTTCACCGTGGCTATATATCCCTCTCCCTTCCTCACTTCCTTTAATCCGCTCGACCGCTCTCTCTTTTGCTCGAGCTTCTCAAACCCTAAGCGCCGCCGCTTCTCCATAAATCGCCCGGTGAGGAAGAGCTTCCTTGCCTCGACCTCGTCATTGCGTCGTACTTTCGCGCCGATCAGCGGAAATCTTCACTCCGCCGCCCGTAGCTGTCTTCCTCCGCCGAGTTAGGGCGTGGGAGATCCGAACCAGCGAACTTCTAATCTACACTTCTCGGTTAAATCGTGTTCTTGATTCGGGTAATTAAAAGTTACTTTTATTACTCGCTTTGATTCTCAAACCTTCACGAAAATCTTCAAAGGTGTTTATTCTTCAAATCTTCACACATATGAACACCTCAAACGAAATATGCTCTTGATTCGTTTCTCTAAACAATGATTTTTCTTCAAGATTCCTCAATTGTGTGGATCCTCGATCTATACAACTCTGGAACCTAAGACAAAGATCGCTTAGTGAAATTCTTCAAGGCTCATCTGGTCAAATTCCTCAAACTAGTTCTTTTGAAAAACCTTACGAGAACGCATATGACCTCTCCAAATTCCTCGCAACTATACTACATTCACGGTACTCATGTCATTCTTTGAATCACTAGGTTCTCATCAACTTAACTCATTTGCGGCGTTCCTCGAAGAAAAGTTGCATACTTCTTGAGAGAATTCGATTGTTCAAATTCCTCGGTGAAGAATATGGCGGAAGGAAAGAAGCCACGAGAAAGGAGGAAAGAGGCTGAGGTCATGACTGCTTCGAGATACTGAGGACATATCTGTTGACTATTGCACACTGATAAAGCCAAGTTTGGCAAGGAAAACAAAAATCAGTGCAAGGTGCGCATTCAGGAGGATTGAAAGGAGATGGGCAAGGGAATGGAGGGAGTCTGAGATATGTTACTCCAAAGTACATGAAGAAATTCGCACTGAATCCTCCATGCCCAAGAGCTCCATTGGCACCTGGCCAAGAATCTGACCCCACCAGTGTCAAGCGTGGTGAGGACTTTCCTGAAGAATGGGCCAAGCGCTAAGCCAAGTTGGCGAGACAAGCCAAAGAAGTAGTGAGGAAATTCAATGAAGACTCTGCTGCTGTTGCTGCCACTGAGGCCCCTGTTCAGCCCAAAAGATCAATGGCAAAGAAGCCAGCGCACAAACCAAGTGCTTCACCAACAGTGCCCTCACGGCCAAAATCCTCAACAATGCCCTCACGGCCAGAATCTTCAATGCCCTCACGGCCAGTTCCTCATGCTGCTCCTGCTCCTCCCAAATCCTCAGCTCCTACAAAGTGTTGGAAATATGCCCTAGAGGCAATAATAAAAGTATTATTATTATATTTCCTTGTTCATGATAATTGTCTTTTATTCATGCTATAATTTTATTATCCGGAAATCGTAATATACGTGTGAATACATAGACCACAAAATGTCCCTAGTGAGCCTCTAGTTGACTAGCTCGTAGATCAACAGATAGTCATGGTTTCCTGACTATGGACATTGGATGTCATTGATAACGGGATCACATCATTAGGAGAATGATGTGATGGACAAGACAATCCTAAGCATAGCACAAGATCGTGTAGTTCGTTTTGCTAGAGCTTTTCCAATGTCAAGTATCTCTTCCTTAGACCATGAGATCGTGTAACTCCCGGACACCGTAGGAGTGCTTTGGGTGTACCAAAGCGTCCTGGCAACGTATCTGGGTGACTATAAAGGTGCATTACAGGTATCTCCAAAAGTGTACATTGGGTTGACACGGATCGAGGCGGGATTTGTCACTCCGTATGACGGAGAGGTATCACTGGCCCACTCGGTAGTGCATCATCATAATGAGCTCAAAGTGACCAAGTGTTTGGTCACAAGATCATGCATTACTGATGCGAGTAAAGTGACTTGCCAAGAACGCGATATTGAGCGAGGTATTGGAATACCGACGATCGAATCTCGGGCAAGTAAAATACCGATTGACAAAGGGAATAGTATCTGAGGTTGATTGAATCCTCGACATCGTGGTTCATCCGATGATATCATCGAGGAGCATGTGGGAGCCAACATGGGTATCCAGATCCGCTGTTGGTTATTGCCCGAGAGCCGTCTCGGTCATGTACGCATGTCTCCCGAACCCGTAGGGTCTACACTTAAGGTTCGGTGACGCTAGGGTTGTATGAATATGAGTATGTAGCAAACCGAATGTTGTTCGGAGTCCCGGATGAGATCCCGGACGTCACGAGGAGTACCGGAATGGTCCGGAGGTAAAGATTTATATATGGGAAGTCTTATTTTGGTCGCCGGAAAAGTTTCACACTTTATAGGTATTGTACCGGGAGTGTCGAAAGGGGTCCGGGGGTCCACCTGCCCCGGGGGCCACATGGGCTGTAGGGGGTGCGCCTTGGCCTATATGGGCCAAGGGCACCAGCTCCAAGAGGCCCATGCGCCAAGGAGACTTGGGGAGGGAGAGTCCTAAAGGGGAAGGCACCTCAGGGTGCCTTGGGAGGATGGACTCCTCCCCTTCTCGCCGCCCCCCTTCCTTGGAGGACGGGGCACGGCTGCGCCCTCCCCAATCTTTTGCACCTATAAAACGGGTGGGGTGGTAGGGGTGGCCGCACCCATAAGCCTGGCGCCTCCCTCCTCCTGTAACACCTCCTCCTCCTCCCGTAGTGGCTTAGCGAAGCCTGCTTGGGAGTTCTGCTGCATCCACCACCACGCCTGGCCGTCGTGCTGGATCATCATCAACCTCTCCTTCCCCTTGCTGGATCAAGAAGGAGGAGACTTCATCCACTTCGTGACGTGTGTTGAACGCGGATGTGTCTGTCCGTTCAGCACTAGGTCATCGGTGATCTGAATCACGGCAGTGATGCGACTCCATCATCCCTGTTCCATTGAACGCTTCGCACGCGATCTACAAGTGGTATGTAGATGCAATCACTCTCCCCATGACTCGTTGCTAGATGAACTCATAGATGGATCTTGGTGAAACCGTAGGAAAAATTTTAATTTTCCGCAAGCGTTCCCCAACGGTGGCATCATGAGCCAGTCTATGCGTAGTTCTCTATTGCACGAGTAGAACACAATTTTGTTGTGGGCGTAGATCTTGTCAACTTGCTTGCCGCTACTAGTCTTATCTTGCTTCAGCGGTATTGTGGGATGAAGCGGCCCGGACCAACCTTACACGTACGCTTACGTGAGACCGGTTCCACCGGCTAACATGCACTAGTTGCATAAGGTGGCTGGCGGGTGTCTGTCTCTCCCACTTTAGTTGGAGCGAATTCGATGAAAAGGGTCCTTATGAAGGGTAAATAGAAGTTGACAAAATCATGTTGTGGCTTTCACGTAGGTAAGAAAACGTTCTGTCTAGAACCCTATTGCAGCCACGTAAAACTTGCAACAACAATTAGAGGACGTCTAACTTGTTTTTGCAGCAAGTGTTTTGTGATATGATATGGCCAAAGTTGTGATGAATGATGAATGATATATGTGATGTATGAGATCATGTTCTTGTAATAGGAATCACGAGTTGCATGTCGATGAGTATGACAACCGGCAGGAGCCATAGGAGTTGTCTTTAATTTTGTATGACCTGCGTGTCATTGAAGAACGCCATGTAAATTACTTTACTTTATTGCTAAACGCGTTAGCCATAGAAGTAGAAGTAGTCGTTGGCGTGACAACTTCATGAAGACACGATGATGGAGATCATGATGATGGAGATCATGGTGTCATGCCGGTGACAGGATGATCATGGAGCCCCGAAGATGGAGATCGAAGGAGCTATATGATATTGGCCATATCATGTCACTACTATATATAATTGCATGTGATGTTTATTATGTTTATGCATCTTGTTTACTTAGAGCAGCGGTAGTAAATAAGATGATCCCTCATAACAATTTCAAGAAAGTGTTCTCCCTAACCTGCACCGTTGCTAAAGTTAAATCGTTTGAAGCACCACATGATGATCGGGTGTGATAGATCCTTACGTTCACATACAACGGGTGTAAGACAGTTTTACACATGCAATACACTTAGGTTAACTTGACGAGCCTAGCATGTACGGACATGGCCGCGGAACACAAGAGACCGAAAGGTCGAACATGAGTCGTATGGAAGATACGATCAACATGGAGATGTTCACCGACGATGACTAGTCTGTCTCACGTGATGATCGGACACGGCCTAGTCGACTCGGATCATGTAACACTTAGATGACTAGAGGGATGTCAAATCTGAGTGGGAGTTCATTAAATAATTTGATTAGATGAACTTAGTCTAAAGTCTTTGCAAAATATGTCTTGTAGATCAAATGGCCAATGCTCATGTCACCATGAACTTCAACGCGTTCCTAGAGAAAACCAAGCCGAAAGACGATGGCGGCAACTATTCGGACAGTGGTCCGGAACACGAGGATCATCCTCATAGCAGCCAAGAAACAATATGTCCTAGAAGCACCGCTAGGTGATGCGCCCATCGCAAGAACCAAGACATTATGAATGCTTGGCGGTCTCATCTTGATGATTACTCCCTCGTTCGATGCGGCATGCTTTACTGACTTAGAACCGGGGCTCCAAAAGCGTTTTGAGCAACACGGAGCATATGAGATGTTCGAGGAGCTGAAAATGGTTTTCCAAGCTCATGCCCGGTCGAGAGATATGAAGTCTCCGACAAGTTCTGATTGTAAGATGGAGGAAAATAGTTACATCGGTGAGCACATACTCAAAATGTGCAGGTTGCACAACCGCTTTGTCCCATTTGGACATTAACCTCCGGACGAGGCGGTCATTGACAGAATCCTTGATCGCTCCCACCAAGCTACAAGAGCTTTGTGATGAACTACAATATGCATGGGATGGTGAAAACTATTCCTGAAGTATTTTCAATCTTTGAAGTCGTGAGGTAGAAATCAAGAAGGAGCATCAAGTGTTGATGGTCAATAAAACCACTAAGTTCAAGAAGGGCAAGGAAAGAAGAACTTCAAGAAGGACGACAAGGATGTTGCCGCCCGGTAAGCCGATTCTTGCCGGGAAGAAGTCAAAGAATGGACCCAAGCACGAGGCTGAGTGCTTTTATTGCAAAGGGAAGGGTCCTTTGAGCGGAATCGCCCCAAATACTTAGCAGACAAGAAGGCCGGCAACACTAAAGGTATATTTGATATACATGTAATTAATGTGTACCTTACCGATTACTCGTAGTAACTCACGGTATTTGATACGGTGCCGTTGCTCATATATGTAACTCACGGCAGGAGCTGCGGAATAAGCGGAGGCTGGCGAAGGGCGAGGTGACGATCTTGGCGTCGGGAATGGTTCCAAGGTCGATGTGATCGCCGTCGACGCTACCTCTACATTTACCTACGGGATTAGTTTTAAACCTCAATAATTGTTATTTAGTACCAAGTTTGAGCATGAACATTGTATCAGGATCTCGTTTAATACGAGATGGCTACTCATTTAAATCCGAGAATAATGGTTGTTCTATTTATATGAGAGAAATGCTTTGTGGTCATGCTCCGATGGTCAATGGTTTATTCTTAATGAATCTCGAACGTAATGTTACACATGTTCATAGTCTGAATACCAAAAGATGTAAAGTTGATAACGATAGTCCCACATACTTGTGGCACTGCCGCCTTGGTCACATTGGTGTCAAGCGCATGAAGAAGCTCCATCTTGATGGACTTTTAGAGTCTCCGATTATGGATCATTTGACACATGCGAACCATGCCTCATGGACAAGATGACCAAGACTCCGTTCTCGGAACAATGGAGCGAGCAACCAACTTATTGGAAATCATACATACCGATGTGTATGCGGTTCAATGAGTGTTGAGGCTCATGGAGGATATCGTTATGTTCTCACTCTCACGGCGACTTAAGTAGGGTATGTCTACTTGATGAAACACAAGTCCGAGACCTTGAAAAGTTCAAGGAATTTCAGAATGAAGTAGAGAATCAACGTGACCGAAAGATAAAATTCTTGCGATCGGATCGTGGAGGAGAATATTTAAGTCACGAATTTGGTACACACTTAAGGAAATGTGGAATCGTTTCACAACTCACGCCGCTGGAACACCTCGGTAACGGTGTGTCCGAACGTCGTGTCGCACTCTATTGGATATGGTGCGATCTATGATGTCTCTTAATGATTTACCGCTATCATTTTGGGGATACGCCCGAGACAGCTACATTCACTTTAAATAGGGCACCGTCTAAATCCGTTGAGACGACACCGTATGAATTATGGTTTGGGAAGAAACCTAAGTACATCGTTTCTAAAAGTTTGGGGATGCGATGCTTATGTCAAGAAACTTCAACCTGAAAAGCTCGAACCCAAGTCGGAAAAATGCGTCTTCATAGGATACCCTAAGGAAACCATTGGGTATACCTTCTACCTTAGATCCGAAGGCAAGATCTTTGTTGCCAAAAACGGATCCTTTCTCGAAAGGAGTAAGTGGGAGGAAAGTAGAACTTCGATGAAGTACTACCTCTTGAACCGGAAAGTAGTGCAGCTCGGGTAAATGTTCTGTGGTGCCTACACCGACCGGAGAGGAAATTAATGATGATGATCAAGGTATTTCGGATCAAGTTGCTCTTGAACTTCGTGGGTCCACTAGGACACGTTCCGCACTGAGTGGTACGGCAACCCTGTCACCGGAAATCATGTTGTTAGACAACGGTGAACCTTGAACTATGAAGAAGCGATGGCGGGCCCGGATTCCAACAAATGGCTTGAAGCCATGCAATCCGAGATAGGATCCATGTATGAAAACAAAGTATGGACTTTGACAGACTTGCCCGATGATCGTGACGATAGAAAACAAATGGATCTTTAAGAAGAAGACAGACGCGGATGGTAATGTTACCATCTATAAAGCTCGACTTGTCGCTAAGGGTTATCGACAAGTTCAAGGGATTGACTACGATGAGAATTTCTCTCCCGTAGCGGAGCTTAAGTCCGTCCGAATCATGTTAGCAATTGCCGCATACTATGATTATGAGATATGGCGAGATGGACGTCAAGCGGCATTCCTTAACGGTTACCTTAAGGAAGAGGCGTATATGATGCATCCGGAAGGTTTTGTCGATCCTAAGAATGCTAACAAGGTATGCAAGCTCCAATGATCCATTTATGGGCTGGTGCAAGCATCTCGGAGTTGGAACATTCGCTTTGATGAGATGATCAAAGCGTTTGGGTTTATGCAGACTTATGGAGAAGCCTGCGTTTACAAGAAAGTGAGTGGGAGCTCTGTAGCATTTCTCATATTATATGTAGATGACATACTTATGATGGGAAATGATATAGAACTCTTGGACAACATTAAGGCCTACTTGAATAAGAGTTTTTCAATGAAGGACCTTGGAGAAGCTGCTTACATATTAGGCATCAAAATCTATAGGGATAGATCGAGACGCCTCATAGGTCTTTCACAAAGCACATACCTTGATAAGATTTTGAAGAAGTTCAAAATGGATCAGTCCAAGAAAGGGTTCTTGCCTGTTTTGCAAGGTGTGAAATTGAGCTCGGCTCAATGCCCGACCACGGCAAAAGATAAAGAAGAGATGAGTGCCATCCCCTATGCCTCAGCCATAGGATCTATTATGTATGCCATCTTTGTGTACGGACCTGATGTAAACCTTGCCGTAAGTTTGGTTGGAAGGTACCAAAGTAATCCCGGCAAGGAACAACATGACAATGGTCAAGAATATCCTGAAGTACCGAAAAGGACAAAGGACATGTTTCTCGTTTATGGAGGTGACGAAGAGCTCGTCGTAAAGGGTTATGTCGATGCTAGCCCGACACAGATCTGGATGACTCAAAGTCACAAACCGGATCGTGTATATGTTAAATGGTGGAGCGATAGCTGGTGCAGCTGCAAGCAGAGCGTCGTGGCGGGATCTATATGTGAAGCGGAGTACATGGCAGCCTCGGAGGCAGCACATGAAGCAATTTGGGTGAAGGAGTTCATCACCGACCTAGGAGTCATACCCAATGCGTCGGAGCCGATCAAACTCTTCTGTGACAACACTGGAGCTATTGCACTTGCCAAGGAGCCCAGGTTTCACAAGAAGACCAGGCACATCAAGCGTCACTTCAACTCGATTCGTGAAAATGTTCAAGATGGGGACATAGAAATTTGCAAAGTGCATACGGATCTGAATGTCGCAGATCCGTTGACTAAACCTCTTCCATGAAAGCAAAACATGATCAACACGAGAACTCTATGGGTGTTCGATTCATCACAATGTAACTAGATTATTGACTCTAGTGCAAGTGGGAGGCTGTTGGAAATATGCCCTAGAGGCAATAATAAAAGTATTATTATTATATTTCCTTGTTCATGATAATTATCTTTTATTCATGCTATAATTGTATTATCCGGAAATCGTAATACTGCGTGTGAATACATAGACCACAAAATGTCCCTAGTGAGCCTCTAGTTGACTAGCTCGTTGATCAGCAGATAGTCATGGTTTCTGACTATGGACATTGGATGCATTGATAACGGGATCACATCATTAGGAGAATGATGTGATGGACAAGACCCAATCCTAAGCATACCACAAGATCGTGTAGTTCGTTTTGCTAGAGCTTTTCCAATGTCAAGTATCTCTTCCTTAGACCATGAGATCGTGTAACTCCGGATACCGTAGGGGTGCTTTGGGTGTACCAAAGCGTCAACGTAATCGGGTGACTATAAAGGTGCATTAGAGGTATCTCCAAAAGTGTCTGTTGGGTTGACACGGATCGAGGCGGGATTTGTCACTCCGTGTATGACGGAGAGGTATCACTTGGGCCCACTTTCGATAGTGCATCATCATAATGAGCTCAAAGCGACCAAGTGTTTGGTCACATGATCATGCATTAGGTACGAGTAAAGTGACTTAAATAGCGAGATTGAGCGAGGTATTGGGATACCGACGATCGAATCTCGGGCAAGTAAAATACCGATTAACAAAGGGAATAGTATACGGGGTTGATTGAATCCTCGACATCGTGGTTCATCCGATGATATCATCGAGGAGCATGTGGGAGCCAACATGGGCATCCAGATCCCGCTGTTGGTTATTGCCCGAGATTCGTCTCGGTCATGTCTGCATGTCTCCCGAACCCGTAGGGTCTACACACTTAAGGTTCGGTGACGCTAGGGTTGTATGAATATGAGTATGCAGCAAACCGAATGTTGTTGAGTCCCGGATGAGATCCCGGACGTCACGAGGAGTTCGAGAATGGTCAGGAGGTAAAGTTTATATATGGGAAGTCTTATTTTGGTCATGGGAAAAGTTTACTTTATCGGTATTGTCTGGGAGTGTTGAAAGGGGTCAGGGGTCCACCGGGGGTCCACCTGCCCGGGGCCACATGGGCTGTGGGGGTGCGCCTTGGCCTATATGGGCCAAGGGCACCAGCCCCAAGAGGCCCATGCGCCAAGGAGACTTGGGGAGGAGAGTCCTAAAGGGGAAGGCACCTCCGAGGGTGCCTTGGGGAGGATGGACTCCTCCCCTTCTTGCCGCACCCTTCCTTGGAGGAAGGGGCAAGGCTGCGCCTCCCCTCTCTTGCACCTATATAAAGGGAGGGGAGGGAGGGGTGGCCGCACCCATAAGCCCTGGCGCCTCCCTCCTCCCTGTAACACCTCCTCCTCCTCCCGTAGTGGCTTAGCGAAGCCCTGCCAGAGTTCTGCTGCATCCACCACCACGCCGTCGTGCTGCTGGATCATCATCAACCTCTCCTTCCCCCTTGCTGGATCAAGAAGGAGGAGACGTCATCCGCTTCGTACGTGTGTTGAATGCGGAGGTGCTGTCCGTTCAGCACTAGGTCATCGGTGATCTGAATCACGGCGAGTACGACTCCATCATCCCCGTTCCATTGAACGCTTCCGCACGCGATATACAAGTGGTATGTAGATGCAATCACTCTCCCATGACTCGTTGCTGGATGAACTCATAGATGGATCTTGGTGAAACCGTAGGAAAATTTTTAATTTTCTGCAATGTTCCCCAACACAAAGTCCTCAGCAGCTCCTCCAAAATCCTCAGCACCTGTGCATTTAGCCACGTGCCAAAGGACTGCAGGCATCTCTATTGCCTCTGGTGTCTCAGCAAGTTCCTCAGCTGCACCAAATTCTTCATCAGGCCCCACTCTGCTGAAGAAAAAGGCAACTGGTGGACGAGGTCCTCGGCCAAGTCCGAAGAAGAAATAGGTCGCCTTCCAAGTGCCATCTAATGATGAAGCTGATGATGACGAGCTTGCAGAAATCATCAGAGACCGACAAGAAAGGGCCGCTAGAGCCAAAGGCACACTTGTGCCACTGCTTTTGGATCCAAGGGCGACCCTCGAGTACATTGATCTCTGGCACAAGGATCCGAGACACCTATGCCTGATTTTCATCGACACACGGACAAAGTCACATCTTGACCCATTTCATCTCTGAAGAGATATGGAAATTTAAGAAGGCAAGGCGGATCAAGAAGGCTCAATTCGGAAAGAGAAGTTCACGAGGAAAAGCGTTGTCGTAATGACAACCGAGGAACTCCTCAAGATCGATCTGAAATCAAAGCCCTAAGTGATAACTTTGATGCCTATTATGCTTATTGGCAAGGAGCCAAAGTCAGATATGTCAATATGACAAAGAAGTTCACAAATGTTTCAGCCCCAACGCAACAAGAAATACATCAGGCTGGAGCCTCTGCTCACTCTTTGAAGAACATGCCAAGACCGGCCGATGATTTTCAACTGCTTTGAAGACAATGCTAGTTCGAGGCTGATGACTCCATTCCAACCCATTGAAGAAATTGCGGGGCATCCACTAGTGGTGCGCTGAAGAAAGCTGAAGAAGTCGGGCAAGCTGCTTGATTCTTTGAGGAAATTCAATGCATTCCTCGACCCTCCAGCGCCTACACCAACTCCAATCCTTCCATCTGCATCGATGTGAAGAAGACCAAAGGCTATGAGCGAGCTGCGGTGAAGAAAAGGAAAGCATCACCGCTTCAAATTCTTGACCCGAAGAAAATGAAGCCTATGACAAGCTCTTTTGAAAATCCAATCGATGTTGTTCCAATTTCCTCCATTCCATCAAAGGACCTTGTTCCTTTTGGTGAAGAGTATGAGATCCCAAGCGGATCTGATGAAGAAAATCATTGTGCTGCTTCGTCAGAGCAGATTGATGAAGAAATTGAAGTGGATGCAATCCCTTCAACACCAATCATTTTCGCGCCTATGCCTCAGTTCACAGCTGAAGAGGCTGGTATTGAGGAAATTAAAGACGAAGACGTGGATATTGGATGCACCACGCCTGTGATGAACGATGACTTTTGGGAAAGTTAGCATCCCAATTCTCCACTCTTCACCCCAATCCAACAAATTCCTCAGTCCCCTGCACCAACGGTTCAAATGGACTCTGAAGAAACTCATCCCAACTCATCCGTGCATGAAGAAAGTCCGACCACTAGTCTTTGAAGAACACTGCTGCGCTAATCCTATGAACACGCAGATTGCATATGAAGAGGAACCAGAAATTCCTCGGCTGAAGAACACGAGATTGCGATTCACGAGGTCGTGATGCAACTCATCGACACTCCTTTGCCAAAGCCAAAGAATCCATTCTCAACGAAGCAAAAGTTCAAGGCTAAAGATTTCTTGGCGAGCATGTATTCTTCATGACTACAACCCATATGACTTCTGCCGCATAAGGAAGAGGCGTTTACGGACTGCTAGTCAAGCCAACTTCTATTCCTCTGTGCTATTCAACAAAGACAAAGTCTTGATCATGCACATATTCCTCATGTGGACATGGAATCTCTGCCAGGCTTGAGCTAGTCCTCGGTGTTCTTCATGATGCGGGATTGCTGAATTTCTGCACTAACATACGTGATTGGAATGAATAACTCATTCTTCAATTCTATGCGACGCTGCACATCACGGAGATTACGAAGATGTGAACTCATGGGTATTGGACTGGATGACAGAAAATACTCACTATAAGGCACCAGCAACTGAATTGCTTCGTGCCCTCCCACTCAGTCCTCCCCTTGACGGTGCTCATTGCATCTACAACGAACCCGAGCTTTTAAATCATTACATGCAAGTGTTGATGAAGCCTTTGAAGCCTGGACAGGCACCTCGAACCAAATTCTTCGTCAAGGAATTACTGTATGTGCCTCGGACTATCTATCGCATTCTGACGAAGACAATGAGTCCTATCAAAGGCCACGACTCAAATGATGAAGAAGTCGTTGGCATCCTGAAGAATATGCTTTTCAATATCATTCATGGCGTTCCCGTCAACTTCCATGATTTCTTCATGATGAATCGGCAAATATTGCTATGTCACCTTTTGAGCTGAAGCCTTATGCACCATGGATTATGAGGTTCATCGACAAGGTCTTCACTCAATTACAAGGCGATACTACGAACAAGCTGCAGCTACTTGCCTCCAATTGAAGTCCTCAAGCGGATATTTTCCTCGGTAATGACAAGGGCAAGGCAAGCTGCTGTGATAGATGAAGGCATTCGTCCATTGGATGGTCAATTTCGCAAAGCTGCATCCTACTCCACCAATGATGACTCGCCACACATGACTCTTGCCGCCAATACCTCGGCCAAGCAAAATCCTCAAGCCACAACACCTGTGGTGATGACCGATCGTGAGTTACTCCTCGGTCTTCATCGGAAGGTTGATCGCAATCATAAATGGGTCAAGCGTCAGTTTGGTTCAATTCTTCACAACATGACCTCAACACACAATGCAGTGAAGAAAAACCAATACTACCTCCATGAAACCTTCAACCGCACCTGGGCTGTTCTTTCTAATGTCTACAACGCAGAAGAACTGAAGACAATGGGTCTCAAGGAAGAATTTGACTAGTCTGTACCTCCACCGAAGAAATTCAAGAAGGTCAAGGTTCCTTACTTGGTAGCCAGCTCCTATTCTTCATCGCGCGACACTGATGAAAATGAAGACTTGGACGACACTACGGCAGGCCCTACTACGACAACCGACCCCGACAACGCTGGCGCTCCTTCATCAACTTGAAATTCTTCAGGGGCGTTAGTCCTCAATTTCAATCCTTTTGGTCATTTGATGACAAAGGGGGAGAAATGTGAGTTAGTCTTCAAGCGGGTCTACTATATGGACGTTTTTTTTGCTAAGTTACAACTCTCGTTCTTCTGAAACTTTATTGGATCGAGTTATAATCTTAAACCCGATGGTGCTCTGATACTTTTGATGTGGTCCTCTGCATGCTTATTCCTCATTATATGTTAATACACGCATCTTTGAACTACATCGATCACCATATTTCATCATGCATTTCAAATTCTTCATATTATATGTCAAATGCGTGTATGAATTACAAGATATAGGGGAGATCTCCATGATTCAACTCTTCAAATGTGCAATGCCTCAAAAGCAAAATTCCTCACTATGCACATCTTGGGGGGAGTTCTTCTATATCTTGCAATCAAATTCCTCAATATCAGTATTTACACTTCATACGTTTATCCCGTTGAAAATTTAACCTATATTGTCATCAATCACCAAAAGGGGAGA
Organism: Aegilops bicornis; assembly: GCA_021605145.1. NCBI lineage: Eukaryota > Viridiplantae > Streptophyta > Magnoliopsida > Poales > Poaceae > Aegilops > Aegilops bicornis. The sequence continues at coordinate 16,923,252 of CM038671.1, forward strand.
TTGTAAGTGCATCTAGTGCCCTTAGTGATTTTGGTGTATTGAAGACTTATAGGTTAAGGGAATAATGTGTTTATGAGTGTACACAGGTCTATAAGTCTATGAGGAGTTTGATATTTACACAGAAAGTCGACCCCTAAAAATGAAGTTCTTCGACTGAAGACTTCGATATTCTGAAGACTTTGAAAGTTAAGAAATTTGTGTGACCTTGAAGACTTGGTATTCATTTGAGGAACATGAAGCGTGAAGACTTTTGTTTTCGTAGTTTCATTTTCTCTTTCTTGAGTCATAGGAAACACCGTACTGTTAAAGGGGGTCGAGGAAATACTAAGGAAAAATTTCCATGTGATGCTCAACTCAAAATCCTACACCTACCAATCTCTTCAGTGAAGCCTTTGGAAATCTCATACAGCTCAGTCAATTTCTTGATGTGAGACGAAGTTCTTACAGTCATTTGAGGAATTTGTTCGGCCCGAGGAGTTAGGAATTCGCCGGTTGGATTGCCTACGATGAGGAACATGATAGTACTGAAGAATTTGAGAGTCAAATTTCCGACCATTCTTTGTCTTCTTGGCCATTGTTCCAAAATATCTTATCCACCTAACGGTCATATCATTGAAGGGCATTTATGTCTTATCATGTCGGGCTGCTCCCTAGGCTATAAATAGTCACTTCTACAACCACTAGCTGGTTGGCTGCTCGAAGAACTTGACACTTGTCATTTAAGAGCAACCCATCCTCAAGGGACTTTGAGCGAAAATCATCGAGTGAGGAAAACCCAAAAACCAAACCCCTACAAACCCAAAGTGATTGAGCATCACTGAAGAGATTGATCCTACGTGGATCCGGCGCTTGTTACCTTTGAAGACTGTGCTTCTTCCAGACGGTTAGGCGTCATGCTCTAGAGCATCCAAGAGGAATTGTGGATCGCCGAGTGACCAAGTCTGTGAAGGTTTGGAAGTCGCCTGAAGACTTACCACGAGTGATTGGGCCGAGATCTGTGTGACCTTAGTTCAAGGAGAATACGGTGAGGACTTGGTGTCTGAGCTGCGTGCTTTCGGCCCGGGTGTCCGGGACTGTGTGTCCTCGAGTTTAAATACTCGGCCGCTCCAACCAGATATAACTGAGACAGCAGTTGGAACTGGTCTACCAAATCATTGTCTTCACCAACCTAACTGTTTCTATTTCCTCAACTCTTTCATTTCCTCATTACTGTGTTGAGTGTTCGTTCATATATGTGTTTGAATACTTTGACTGAAGACTTTCTCAATTTCCTCAGTTCAATTCTTGATCATTTGTCTTCATCTTGTGCTATCCTGTGTTTACGTTTTACGTACTCTTTGATTGTCTTCATTTCATCATGATGACAATGCCCGCATTCTCTTATGCTTACTTCTGAGTACTTATTCCGCTGCAAGTAGTTCTTCACTTAGGAATTTCCTCACCGGAAAATTCCTCATTGAAGAATTCATAAAAATCGCCTATTCACCCCCGCTCTAGTCGATATAACGCACTTTCATGTTGCGTTGAGTCATGGTTATAAGTTGGTTAGGCTGCAGCTCGAGGACAAGCTGCATGTCCAGGTGGGGTGTAGTGTTAGAGTACGTTATGGGCCTAATGGATCCATTAGTCTTAGGGTTAATTAGAGATAAGGGTCGCTTGCTTAGGGCTCAAGTGAGTCTTGCTTGGGAGTTAAAATCAAGCAAGAATTAAGAAGGAAATCCCTTCCCTCTTGCCCGGCCGTGGGCAAAAGGCCCCCAGCCAGCCCTCTCGCGCCCTCCTTCTAGCAGCGCCATAACAATAGATTTGCTGCTATAACACTCACATGCAGCCCATGATACTCTTGCACAGCGTGGTTCTCTATTCCGCTCGCTCGCTTAGCTTTTTGGCCCCCCTCATTTCCCTTGTAACTCGGAAAAAATAGTCTATCTTCTTTTTATTTCAAAAAGTTCATCAAATCAAGAGATGTTCATGGATTTTAAGATTGGTGCTAATTAAAAAACCATAAATTTGAAAAAAAAATCACAACTTTAAAACTGTTCCATGGCACACATAATTTTTAAATGTTTCTGAACTTAAAAATAATCATAACTTTTTAAAAATATTGATGATTTTGGAAAAACAATTCAGAATTTTAAAAATATATTTTATATTATTTCATGAACGAAAATATGAAAAGAAACATAAAAGAGATGAATAATCTGAAGAAAAAACAGGAAACGAAGAACAAAATATATATCAAAATCGGTAGAAAAACACAGAAATGAAGAAAAAAAATTAAACCCTCTAGAACCTTGCTAAAGTCGACAGATGCATCATGGCTATATAGATGTCTGTTACTCTTAACCAACAACACACACCTTCAAAGTGGAGCCCTTAGCGACCCCACAACACTCGATCCATCAGAGAGCTCCAAATCAAGGGAGGTTAGTATCCTAGGAATGCAGATTTTTTGAGCACCTGCACCCGGGCCGTGTTATCCTGGCTCTCCAATGTCGCTTTAAGATATGTGGGACACAACTAATCTCCTCATTTTTTGTTTCTCTCATATAGAACAAGGCTTGCACTTTAAACTTTGCAGCGCAGCAAAACTTTCTAACTAGAATATGGGATAAAACTTTCAGGATTTTTGCTCCGAGATAAATACTAATAATAATATTTTTTTAATCAAACATAACTTATTTTGTATATTTATGTTGGACCAAAAAATCTAAAAGTTTTATCCTAATTCTAGTAAGAAAGCTTTGTTATTCTCCAAAGGTTTGAACTTCAAGACATGTTCTATCTGAGAGAAACAAAAAGGAGAAATGTTCTTGCACGAATCTTGATGCGGAGAATGGATGGCTAGATAAGAGGGGCCCGGGTGCAGGTACTGTAAAACATGTTTTTTCAGTATCCTAGTACTAGTACTCTATTAGTAGATAGATTGTAGGTTTTCGTGGAATTTCGAAAAAATTACAGACACTTTGAGCAGAGTCTACTTGCAAAAAAAAAGAAAGAAACTTGAGCAGAGTGGTATAGCAAAAAATTGTGTGTGTGTGTGTCTGTTTTGAGATTTAGCAAAATTGTGGTTTGGTTTATACTTTCTCTGTCCGGAAATACTTGTCGGAGAAATGGATGAAAATGGATGTATCTAGAACTAAATTGCATCTAGATACATTGATTTCTTCGACATGTATTTTTGGACGGAGGGAGTACATGTCTGGCTTACGTGGAGACAAAAGATGGTTGTGTGCTGTTCCAAAGGCATAGAAGCATGTCCAGGCTCACAGCAATGTCGCCATGAAAAGCTCATATAACAAGTATTGTTGCATCGCCGAATTGATAATAAATAAAATAAAAGTAAAGATGATTGGCGTGAGAAGCACAGAGGTAGGCAGAGATTGCGGGAATATATGGTTTTGAGAACCAAATATACATGCCATGCCAGGCCCTGAGATTTGCAGCTCCAGTACGTTGAATGCCAAGCTGGCGCCCGTCCGCGCCGCTCCACAGCCAGGCCAAGTCTCCCCAACCCCCCAGATCCGGAATTGTTAATCTATACATCCGTCCGTCCGTCCGTTCAATTTTCTAGAGCAGCAGAATGATGTGCCAAAGTAAGCTACATATTAATATTAAACTAGCTCCTGAAGCTCGAATTTCCAATCACGCTTATTTTACTGAATTGATAATAAACTTGAATGTCCAGTTAGGCTCTGAAGTCTGAACTCAAAAGCAACCGCTGTGGCGTTGATAATGATAGTATTATTTTCCATGGTCACCTCCAAAATGTCAAATTAACATCGCAAGAACGGCTAGCAACACTGATTTTTTATTTATTTATTTACCGACTGATCGATCTGCAGTGTACATTTTGCCGGAACAAGCATGATCGTGAACCGATGCTGACAGGGAGATGGATCTGCAGATTGACAGATCCAGTGACTCGATCCTCTCTGCAGATTGAACCCATGCATCATGTCTTCTTCCTCTCATATGCTCTTAATTAACGTAGAAAGGAAATGGCCCGATGCGTCCCCCCTTGCTCGAACTAATCGAGAAGGAAAAAGGATAGATAAACCCTCTGAACTATTCGTGGTGTCCAACTCAGCAATGAGTAGCTAGCTAGCAAGCACAAAGAGGTGGTTGCTGCCGGACTCAATTTGTTAAGCCCTCCCCGGTCGTCGTCGTCGTCGCCCGTCCACATACTCTAAGCGGCGCAGCCTGCGGGCGGGGAGAGACGAGCGCTACAGTGACGTCCTACCAAGACCATGGTCTGTCATCTTATATGCTAATTATAATTATAATTATAATTAAGCCCGCCGGCCCGATGAGCTATATCAAACCCGAACCCTTTTTTTGCTTTGTTTTTCCCTTCGCTTTTGTCCATGGCGATCCACGCCAAGCTGTCCGGCTGCCTCCCCCTGAGCTGCTGCTGTCCTAACCCCCTGAGCTGCAGCACACTAATCATCTGCTTGTCCTTTTCCATGCATCACCCACCATCAACTCACCACCTCCATTGATCATATACCCACACCGTCTCCATTGATCCCCCACCCCACCCCTCTCTCACACCACCTGACCCGCACGCAGAGCGGACCAAGACCCCCTCTTCCTCTCTCTCTCTACCCATGGGGAACAAGCCGGCGTGCATGTCGCTGGCGCCGTTGGCGGCCTCGGCGTCGAGCGGGGGCGGAGGATGCAAGGTGATCCACGCGGACGGGCGGGTGACGCGGCTGCCGCGGCCGGTGCGGGCGTCGGAGCTCATGCTGGACCACCCGGGCAAGTTCGTGTGCGACGCGTGCCGCCTCGCCGTCGGCTGCCGCGTGCCGGGCGTCGCGGCCGACGAGCTCCTCCAGCCGCGCCGCGCATACTTCCTCCTCCCCATGGACATGCTCTACTCCGTGCTCACCGACGACGAGATGGCCGCGCTCGCCGCCGCCTCCCACGGCGCCGCCACGGCCGCCACCGCCGCGTGGCGGAGGATCGTGGTCACCACCACGAGACGGCGACGGGGCGGCGGCCGCGGCGCCTCTTCCAGGCAGAGCAATGGCGAAGCCGGCAGGGTGTTCCCGGTCGTCGGCCTGCTGCAGCTCCAGGACGCCCCCGCCGGGCACTCCACGAGCGGCGCCGGAGTCAAGTCGAGCGGCGCCGGCGTCGGGCTGAGGCGGCTCCGGTCGTGGCAGCCGGTGCTGGACACCATCGAGGAGGCGCCGTGACGCGACGCGGCGGCCGGCCCGATCGGCCGGTTGGTGCCACGCTAGTGTTAGGCAGCTAGCTTGAGCTGGCTCTCGAGTGTACATGATCGAATTAGCTTCTTCCACTAGCTTTTTTTTTCATTTCCTTTTCTCTTTTTCTGTAAAGTTCGCTACAGTACATTCTTTTGGCCCATGTCAAATTGACAAATCTGTTTTCCTATCCATTCTACTCTCTCCGTTCCGATTTATTCGTCGTGGTTTTAGTTCTACATACCTCTGGTACATACAATAAAGAAGATCCTGGGGCATCAATTAAAAAAAATTATGTCAACAATGCTCCATGTTTAACTGTAATTTTTGCTAGTTTTTTAGGGGCGCACAATAAAATTGTGAAAATGATCTACAAAATATTTGACCCTATTATTATCATCTGGTGTGCCATGATTGGTTGGCAGCCAGGCAGCACACAGGTTGTAGGGAGGAGCTGGATGCTACTTTGCATTTGCAGGATGCAGGAAGGATATCTTTGTGCACTGGACCTCAGCTGGACATGCTACTTGACAAGCTAAACAACAGATGAAGCAAGCCACAAATGGGCATTATTTTAGTCCATGTTTTTTCTTTGAGGGGAGGGGAATATTTTAGTCCATGTTGGCTTGTGTGGATGCAAACAATGAGATACCAGAAAGATAATATTCGTATTAATGCATCATGCATGCACTCTGTCCTTCCTTAATCATGTTTTTAAGTTGGGGTTTGTTAAATCGCAAAGTCCACTGACGTGATCAAATTCCAGCTATAGACAGACGCTTGATTCCTTTTAAAACTTAAGAGCCTCTCCTTGTGCTCTCACTTTATCACTCCAAAATCCAACTGTTGTTGTTGGCATCACTGAGCTGTGACAATCCATTTGATTAGGTCTCAAACGTAGGTTGTGTCTTATATTGACATGGTCATTAAAGTGAAACTCCGACCATCAATTTCTAAAAATTCAGGGTCCTACGACAACACCAGCGCGACCGAGATTGCACTGTTGTGATATACTATAAGGCTATAAGGTGGGCCGGCTTGGCTGACCCAATGGGTCACCTGGTGCCGGCTCAGTTGACCTAACTCTCGTTTGAGACCGACCTACATGACCCATTGGCCTTGAATTTTTTTGGCGGGCCGATCCGGCCTATTCCCATCCTGATCCCCAACACACCTCAAACTGTTAAGGCCCCTACACCACGACCCCCCATCCATCCACTAATGACATTGTTGAGAAAAACTTCCGCCCCAAACCCTCTCTCACATATGGCCCACGTGATGGCGGCATCACCGGCATGCTCCCTCGTGGCGCATTCTCCCCTCCCACAACATGCGTGTTTGTTGCCCCCTCCCCCCGCCCCAAACCCTCTCTCACATATGGCCCACGTGATGGCGGCATCACCGGCATGCTCCCTCGTGGCGCATTCTCCCCTCCCACAACATGCGTGTTTGTTGCCCCCTCCCCCCCCCCCGCCAGGTAGCACCATCATCGGTCTAGATCTCTCAGGACACATTACCGCCTACCACAACCATTCCACGTGTGCCGTCACCCCTTCATGCAGAACTCCCGCACCTCCACCCACCCTGAGGAGGAGTACTTCCTCCGTGAGCTCAAGGAGGAGAGTCGCCTCCTCGGCTCCCTATTCGTGCATTGCGTGGGACTCAGGGAATGCAAAAGGGGAAAAGAAAAACGAAGAAACATGATCTCACACACTAATGAAAATCGAGAACCGAGAGCTAGAGCTTGGGGCAAAGTTTGAGGGGCCAAGAAGTATTAGGGTAACCCTCAAAAGCCATTTTAGGTTGGGCTGGTGTAAGATGTTTTGGGTTGGTGTAACATTTTCATAATTTTTTGAGGGATGTTTCTTCATATAGTGTTTTTTTTTCAAGGATTTCCATATAGCTTTTTTTTTTGGAATTAGGGTTTTTCAAAATAGTATAGTCATCAGGATTTTTGATATATTTTTTGATGGATATTTGGACTTTTCATATAGTAGTACTAGTTTTTCTTTTTAGAATCTATAGGAGTTTTTTTTTTAGAACTTATTAGAATCTATAGGAGGAGTAGTAGTACTACTAGTACTTATGGGCGATCGATCACATTACCCATGCCAAAAGCCCAGTCCATTTCCCAACGACCAACGGCCTTCCGTTCCATTCCATTCAACTCCCGTACGTCTTTGTCTAAAAAAAAACTCCCGTACGTCACCAGCCTCCACCTCACTGATCCCACCCAAAACGTCACTGCCACACGGCCCACCACACCGCCGGGCCCGCACGTCATAGACCCACCCCCAGCCTCCCGCCCCGCCACCACGCGCCCCATTCCGCCCAGCTCCCACACCGACACGCGGGCCAGCCCTCTCCCTCCCCTCCCTCCGTCTCGGACCCAGACGCACGCACGCGCACACGCGACTCCTCCCTCCCCCCTCCACCCCGACCGACACGCACCGCACCGCACCGCACCGCACCGGCGAGCTAGGGTTCGCTCCGGCGAGCGGGCGGCGGGCATGGCGGGGATAAGGTGGCCGCCGGAGGACCCGGAGATGTTCCCGACGCGGATGCTCGGGACGGGTGTCTGGGGCGGGCCCCCCGCCGCGGCCGCGGGGGGAGGGGGAGGAGGCCCCCCGGGCCCGCCCGGCGAGATGGCGTCGGACGACGACCGCTCCGTGGCGGCCGACTCCTGGTCCATCAAGAGCGACTACGGCAGCACCCTCGACGACGAGCAGCGCTACGCCGACACCGCCGAGGTGCTCCTCGCCTCCTGCCCCTCCTCGGCCTCCTCCTCCGCCGCCTCCGCCGCCGCGCCCTCCGCCTGCTCCTCCTCCCTCAGCGCCCACCACTCCTCCGACTTCAGGTCAGCCCGCCGCCGATCCGCCGCGATCTGGTTTCCTTCCGTCTGTCTGATTTGGAGAGTCGTTCACCGATCCATCGATCGATCTCCCCACACAATTGCATTCCACCCCCTCCGGAACTGTACAATTTTTAGTCCATCTGCTGAGTGGATCGAAATTGTCTGGTGTTGTTGTTGATCTCGAGCAGCTTTGACAAGGATGTGCCCGACGTCGTGCCCCCGATGCTGGGCCTGCACAATTACCAGGACGGCGCGTACGCCGAAGACCTAGCTAATTATCATGAACGCAGCCACGCGGATGACTGGTAAGATTTCTACTTACTGCTTTTACTGAACTTGTCTACATGCGCTAAGATTTAGTTAGAGCAACACATTTTCTGCACGACCGGATGTTGAATCTTAATAAATGAAATCATGAGCATTTAGGTTGTAGCTTAGTTAGTATCATGACAATACCAGTAAGGAGCGCAATCAACCTTTTAATAAATCTTAATTGATGGAATCATGAGCATTTAGGTTTTTAGATTTGTTAGCATCATGGCAAGAGCAGTAGGAGTGCAATCAAGGTGCTCTGCTGCCTGTTAATAAATGCAAAACAAACGTGACACATGCCGCTTAGACTTGCCTTTCTTGTGGGAAAAATATTTTTGAATAGGAGCAATGAGATCTGGTATCAGGAATTATGGGCTAATATGGTTATCTATTGGAGTTTGGCTGGTATAAGCTGGTGTACGCTGCCCGTTGGCTAAATGAAAATCACAACTGATCGTGTTATCCTTTTCCTCTGTCTGATAACTATTTTGGACAGCTAGCTGTTTCTTGCCTTTCTCAGACTTGCCTTTGTCGTGGGAAAATATTTGAGAACAAAGCAAAGGCGCTGCTACGCGTCGGCCGGTGGATCTTTTTAAAAGATCCATACCTCTCATGAAATCATCGGATTTGATGGATTGAGCGATCGAGTGTCACTTTTTATCATTGCAACACAGGTTGTATTGCCGGAAATTTCTGCAACACGGGTCATATTGCAGAAATTTTTGCAAGATATTTTTTGCCAGAGGTCTTGTTTCAGTTTTTTTTTTGCAACAGAGGTCTTGTTGCAATTTAGTTTTTTTGCAACAGAGGTCTCATTGCAATTTTTTTTCTGCAACATAGGTCTTGTTGCAGTTTATGCAGCAGAGACCTTGCTGCAGAAACTCATCGTAGTGAGCAGCGAGCAGCAGCTGCGTTGAGCGAAAGAAAGAAAAAAAGGACCGCTTGGTCAGGACACGTGTCGTACGAACGAGCCAGCGGATGCTCGCGTGCGATCCGCCGGTAGAAACCAAGCGTTTTCCATAAAGCAACGGGGTCTGATATCAGTAAATATGGGCAAGTATTGTTTTCTATTGTAGTTTGGCTGATATAAGCTTGTGTACACTGCCCATTGGCCAAATGAATATCACAACTCATAGCGTTGTCCTTTTTCTCTGCCTGTTCACTGTTTTGGACACACGAGCTGTTTCTTGCAGCTACCTATAGTCGGGGATTCTGTAGGGTTTTTCTTACTTGAAGATTTCAGGGTGAAATGACTGTCTGGTTGGCATCTGTTGCAGGTTTGGCACCGAGGCCATGGATGTCCTTGTAGGCTGGACGAAGAACTTATGTTCCAGCAAGGATTTGCCTGGCTGCAGCGTACTTGACATAGGAACCGGGAGCGGACGACTCTTACAGCAGCTTGCAAAACAAGGGTATGCTGTGGAAACAGGACACTGACTAGTTGGTTTCCATTTCCCAAACCTAATCTTGACATGAATATTACTGTTGTCAACTTCAATACTTTGGCGATGAATTGTTTTTCAGAATGTTTACTAGATCGATTATCTTTTTGGTCCTGGATTTGTATGCCGTACATAAACAAAGCATGCGATTTTAGGAAGATTAGACAAAATGGCTCTGGATGTCTTACTGATTGGTGGCCCCAGGATCCACATGTTTGTGAGACATCCCACGGCATTTTGTGGATTAGATGGTTGTGGTTAAATTTTATTTCTTCCCATGCTTTTATGAGAATACTGAGATTTGGATGCCTATGTGATTGTCACAATTAGTGTCAAGTTGATGGTAGGTGGTCCCTATTTATTTATCTTGTCTATGTATGACATGTTAAAGATATGGAGTATCATATGATTCTCAATTATCAAATAGAGCTGTCTTTTAAAACAGCATATAATATACTTTGAAATAGTCCTTTGAGGGAGATTATGCTGGCACTGGCAGTCTCCTGTTCCTTTCGAAAGGCGTCTCTACGGCGTTAGTAGGTTTTCGTACATAAGAGAAATTCCTTTATGCATTTAGCCTGCCTCATTATTAACACCTCTTGGCAGTACTGATGTGTCATGTAAATATACAGGTTTTCTGATCTAACTGGCATTGACTATAGTGAAGCCGCAATTGAGCTTGCTCGAAACCTCGCAATTCGTGACGGATTTGAGCACATTAATTTCCTGGTGAGTTGCTCGGTGGAGCATTAGATGTTCACGTTACATGATCGCATTTCATTTCCACATTTTTGCGCCTTCTTGTGCTTCAGTATGTGATGTTGAACATAGTGTCCCCGTACTTGAAAGATGAAGAAAGAACCTTTTCAGATTTATGAACCTTTTTATGTTTGCAGGTTGATGATGTTCTAGAGTCAAAGTTGGAGAGGAGATTTGAACTTGTGATGGATGAAGGAACTCTGGATGCAATAGGGCTCCACCCTGATGGACCTGTAAAGAGGTAAATGCATGTTTAGGTGTTCTGATGTACCTTGATCCTTATGAGTGATATTATCATAAATCTTCATAGCTGTGGTTTAACACTTTGAATTGCCTGAATTTATTTTGACAAAAGGATGGGGTCACTTGATTGCTTCCATGCATTAATTTGTTTCCGTTACTGCATTTCAGAATGATGTATTGGCAGTCAGTGGCTAGCTTGGTTTCCCCTGGTGGCATACTGGTCAGTACTTCCATTGCATTTGTTAGCAGTACATTCACAGTAAAATTAACATTTGAGAAAGATGGCTAAGCGAAAAATCAATGGATTATCCTCTGATGTTCCCTGTGCATATGTGTAGGTCATCACATCCTGCAGCAGGACCAAGGATGAGCTGGTGCAGGAGGTGGAGAACTTCAACCAGAGAAAGTTGGGCGCCACGCTCTCTGAAGGAGCGTTGGCCAGTGATGCTGTGGTGTTCAAGTACCTCGACCACGTCCAAGCTTACCCAAACGTCGATGGTGTTTGCATCGCCACCGTTGCTTTCCTGCATACATGAAAAATATATGTATATGTATCCCTGCCCCTCTTTCTGCCCCCAACTTATCAGACCTGTGAGTAACAATGTACCCCAGGACAGCTGCTCTTCTATGGATGATAGTTTACCTTGTCGGATACGTTATTCGCTAGTGTGGTGCTTTGTTATGGCTGGGTATACCGCGGTACTGTACTGTTTGAACTTTGGAAGCTTATCAAGCAAATGTTGCAATCAGATGTACATGCACATGTCAGTAAGACAAATCAAAGAACTGTAGATCAAGCATGAGTTGCAGTATCACCGGCTCAGATACAGGCCTGTAATTCCATGCATTTTGCAAGTAATTTTAGGTAATCTCTCAGTACATGGGAGAGCTAGAGAAGCTCACAAGTTACATCGCCCGGGTCAGTCTTGTGGTATGTACAGAGCCACTGCATTCTTCTATTTCTTGTGCACACAGAAGCGAGTGGCTTCAGACTATCCTACTACATCAGTATCTTTTTCCCTGTTTCTTGGGATCTTTGCTTCTGTTAACCACACCGACGCCGCGCCGACTTTTATGGTGTCAGTAGACGGGGATAAGGCGTGGTTGGTAGCGAGGCAGCGCAGGATTGGTGTCGGCATCCTCTTCTTCCTCCTCGTCGTCATCCTCCTCGTCGTCATCATCGGTGTCCGAGAACATGTAAGTTCCCTGGTTCCCCTGCAGTATCAAGTGATCTAGACCCCAGAGTTACGCATCATCAGAAAATAGTATACGCAGAACTCTGCAGTGCAAGTGAAACTGGTATCAGTGTTCTGCTGCTAATTGTTATCAGGATCACTACACCTAACCAGGTTCCAAACCCCAACAATGGTTGGTCATCCAGTGACGAGATTACCTGTTGGCGACGCCGACGATGGAAGGTTGCCATTGCTCTCACCATCACCAAGATTGGGAACAGAATTCCCGCGGTCCTCAGCACAAGAAGCTGTTTTTTTTTTGGTCAACATAAAATGGTAAAATTCATGATTAGAGGCTATGCAAGAACAAGATCAAACTTTGTTACATAAGAGTCTGAAGATGCTGGTGTTGTGTGATATTAATGAACACAAATGTTCGCCATAGATCTTACCAAAAACAGAGCAAACGAGTACTCCCCATCGCCGCCGACCATGAGAGGAAGAGTGTGCCGGAGAACCAGGAGGGCCAGGAACTGTTGGATCACAATGACATAGCTGTCTGTTAATTATAAATCCTTCATGGATCAAAACACAGCCTGTTCTGAACTTCTGATGAACTCACAATGATGGCGACTGTCCGGCAACACATGGCGCTGCTCCTCGTCCTGACCGGAAAGTAGTCATCGTACTCGTCCATGAAGTCGCGCTCCGAGGGCACCATTGTTATCACCTGCGAGTCGTGGAGATCGTGCCGCGCAACCTCCCAGTTCCCCCTGTGGACACGAGAGACGTTTTACAGACAGAATTATCACCATGGTTTGCATCAGGAAAAAGCTTGCGAAATGACTGCCTGCCTGAAGTTCATTGGTATGCTTCCATAGTGGAACAGCTGCTGTGGGGCAGTGTAGCCTGGCCTGAATTGCTGCAGAAACAGAGAGTTCATAAGACTAAAATACTGAATTGCTGCAGTACACATGGTTACCTGTTTTTTCAACAAAACAAAAATACTGAGACATTGACCGCGTAGATTGGCAATTTTTGTTTGTTTTTTACCTGCAAGCATATTTCGCAGACGGTGTCGCCCTTCTCGTTGCACCAGCGCTGGATGCATTTTCGGTGCGCGTACTGCAACGAGGAAAAAAATATTAGTTTAGTACTCCCTCTGTAAACTAATATAAGAGTGTTTAGATAACTAAAATAGTGATCTAAAAGCTCTTATATTAGTTTACGGAGGGAGTATTATGTAATACACCGGTGTAATCGACCGAAATACCGTGTCTTCTTAGTCGATTCCAAGCCTATCTCTATCATGATGATAATGGATCATCAAAAGAGGATAAAAGGCCAGAATGTTTCTTAAAAGTCTCTCCTACATTTGACCCTGCGTGGAACATAGCGTATGTAGGTAGTTGTCTCACGCATTGTGTGATGATGACCTAAATATAGCTCTCTCCCTTGCTTCCAACTTCGGGAAAGCAAAACACCTACTCTTATTTTGCATTGTTGTTTACAATTTTTTTTTAATTTTGTTTTGCACACACTATATATACATGTCACAGTCCCAAAAGGAAGGCCAACATTAGGCACTACTACCTTCCAAGCTACAATTCAGGCAAACATAGTGGATTTCATCCTGAAATTGCTGACCCTTTCCACATACTACTACTTAACTAATATCAACACTTCTTCATGGCAAGTCAAAACCACACTCACTTCTACTTTTCAGCACTACATGTTTATTTATGTCACAATCCAAATAGGAAGGCCAGCATTAGGCATTGCCTTGCAAGCTACTGTACATTGAGGCAACCAAGGTTGATTTCATCAACAAATCTGTCACTGAGCTTTCATGATACTTTAATTAGATACAACCTACTGCATCGAATCCAAACCAAAAATAACAAAAATTCCTCATGGCAAGTCAAACCTACACTCCACTAGCATAGTACTACTGGAAACCAAACTAGGCACCCAAAATTAAGTTCAGAAACACCAATTGGCTACTCCATCTCTCGTACTAAAAAAATAATCAAATTTCCCATCCCATATCAGAAAACTTGTGCAGCTTTTTAGCCAACGAAGTTAAATTACTGCAGAATTTTCCACCAAAAGGGGGAACAAAAACCAGAAGTTTTGAACATTGTTGTGTTTTGTTACCTTGAGGCTGCCGCGGCAGGCGCAGGGGGCCTCCATGCCGGCGTCCCAGTCCTCCTCCTGGCAGATCCTGCACTCCACCATCTTGCTCGGGTCGCCGCCAGCGGCGGCGATGTCACAGCAGTAGACGATCGCCGCTGGCGTGTCCTCCGGCTCAGCCTGCTTCCTGCTCACGATGGCCGCCTCCAGCGTGGACTCCGTGAGCAGCCGGTCCACCAGCAGCGCGAGGTGGTCACCCATGGGCCCTGCAAGCCGACATCAGGCGATCATCCATGGCGGCCTGCACACTCTGTCCGTCTCGGGCATGCAGTTGCAGGCTTGCAGAGCAGGGGAATGCAATGCGAATATGCAACTGCTGGTGCTTCTTGTACTTATTCTGCGAGGAACTTGCAGGCGCCAACCGCCGGCTGCGAGTGTGATTAAAGTGATTGATAACCGCAAGGAACTGGGAGTTAACAAAGCCAATTTTTCTGTTAATCTGGAGCAGCTGGAATCAGTGGCAGGCAGCATCGGCATCGAGGCGAAGAAGAGCCCAAAATTGTGTGAAGTTTTGGACGGGAAACGCAAGGGAAGGCGAGTGGCGTGTCGCGTGCATATGCATAAAACATTCGTCGCATCAAAGCGCTGTAGACAGCTTTAATATTATTACTCTTTGGAGCAGAAAAGAACACGCCACCGAGCAAGGGGACACGAGAGACAATCGATCGAGAGCCAAACCCAAGAAAACTCACTCACCTAGAGAAGAGAAGGGAAGGGAATGGAGAAATCAAGAAGAGATCAACCGAATGAAGAGGCCTCTGAGGTTTCAGTGGTCTGTCTGAATATGGGTTATATTAGAAATGAGCAGCAGCAGAACCCAACGAAAATGAGCAGCAGAAGAAATGTTTACCTTGCGGAGGTTAGTTATCGCCCAAAGACGGCGGGCAGGAGGAGGAAAGCTTTGAAGGTTGGATTTGGGGCGTGGTTAATGGCTAAGGCAAGGGAGGGGGAAGGGGTTAAGGCTGGGGAAGCAAGAGATGGAGTGGAGGGGGATGTAAGAAAAGAATGGAGGCCAAGCCAAGGGAAGGAGAAGCGCAATGGAGAAAGACTCACTCGATCACTCACCGCCTCCTCCTCCCTCCTTCCTTCCTTCCTTCCTTCCCCTGGGATTTAAATTAGAAGAGAGGCAACGCCAATCAGGGAGGAGGAGGAGGAGGAGGAGAGGGGGGAATAAGGGGCTGTTTGGATTGGAGCCTGGAGCTGCCGAGCCAAAAAATTGGTCGTTGACAGAGCACTGGCGCTCCTTTGGATGGCCACCAAATAATTGGCTCGCCCAGGCCATGGGGGCTTATCCTGTTCATCTTTTCGCCAAACAGATGGCAAAGTCGTGGGCGGCTGGAAGCTGGGCCAAAATTTTGGCCAGCCACGATTTGGCAGGGCATGCTGGGGCGCCATTCAAACAATCCCTAAGTATGCATCACATCACAACAACTTCACTGATACTCCTGCTCTTGTCTAGTACTACTACTATTCCCTCTCACTTTCCAAAAGCTTTCCACGCTGCTTTATTTCAGGGCTCCCTCTTTCTTTCTCTTTTGTTTATTTTCAACCCTTTTGTATTGGGGTTGAGAACAAGTCAGAGCGGCCTAAGTAATACTTCCTCTTTTTTTTTTGAAATGGAGGTAAAAAATTAGGGGAGAATTTCACTTCCTCGGCCTCTACACCAACTAGGGATGCATATGGCCTTTTAAGTATGAGTACTAAATTTTTTAATCTTGGTTACGGACCGAGCCTAGTCCTCAATAAATGCGTGAATACCAGGCAAGCCTGGTCCTCAAGAATAAATAGGAACCTAAGTTCGCCTCCGTGAGGATTCGAACCTAGGTGTTGGGTTTGTGCAAAGAGAGTCTTGGCTCAGTGGTTGGGCATGCAGCTGTGTAGCCTAGCGACCCAAGTTCAATTTCTAGAATTGACAGATGATGCGCAGAGGGTTTCCTCCCGTTTATTGAGGATCAAGCTTGGTGTGTGGTGTAAACTCCCATAAAAAAATATCTTGATACTCATTTAAAAAATTATGAGGATCATGTTTATACTTGATACTCATATTAAAATGGCCATATGCGTCCCTGGTTGGTGCAAAGGCCGGGAAGTGAAAATCTCTCCCATTTTAAAAAAAATACTCCCTCTATCTCAAAATAAGTGTCTCAACTTTGTACTAGCTCTAGTATAAATTTCTCTTAAAAAACTCTAGTATAAATTTGTATTAAGCTTAAAACACTTATTTTTGGAACAGAGGGAGTAATAGAGAAGTAAACTCATGTCATTACTGTCAAAGTACTAGTACTGCCCTCTGGCCATGGTGATTCCATTTCACAGCAAGCAAAGGCAGTGCCTGGTCCTGTCAACTGTGAACTGTTGCACTGTTTTTTCCTTTTTACCGACGACACCCGGTGACGAGAGATCGCAAGTCACAAGTTTTGTTCCCCGTGCAGCAGCTACATGAACGCACACCAGTGGTCCGTCTGATGGCCTGCTAATCGTGCCATCCCACCCATCAGTTAATTAGCTTGAAAGAAAGATTCTCTCTACCTGAAGAACAAGAACGGAGGGGATCGCGGATGGATCCTTTGTACTCCCTCCGTCCTAAAATATAAAAATATAATATAAAGTTGAGTCACTTATTTTAGAACGGAGAAAGTACTAGTAGTGTAGGTGGCCCACCACTAACCCCCCTTACCTAGGACGCAGCCAGGCAGCAGGTTAACTAACGACCAGCACACGTTTCCCGCCACCCTTAATTTCGCAGCAAATACTTGCGCTTTCACTTGGTTTCAGCACTAAGACTGCCTTTACTTACTCTAAAGGTTACAACCTCAGGTCGCACGACATCATTAGCATCAGCATTAGCATTAGCATTAGCAGTAGTACAGTTTAGTGATGGACCGCTGTAACAAGTAACCAACGGCGGGAAAGGCGTCCCTTTGCCACAAGTTTCGATCTCGACTCTGACGACGCCGCAAACATGTATGTGCTGATTTGGTGAGATCGCGTGACTTGTCACAAACTGCAGATCACCAACTCGCACGGCTGCAGAATCAGACCGAGAGACAAAAAAGAAATCAGTTCATTGTCGCATACGTACTTCTTTATAAGAAATGAAGAATGTGTTGATCTTCCTGTCTGTATGTATGTATGCATGCCCGCGTATGATGCACACAATTTCTCCCTGCGTTGTAGCTGGAGTTGGTCCAACGACACTGCCAGGTGCCAGCGCCGTCGTTCATTTCTCTTACAAGGCGCCGCTTTTCAGGGTGATACCCAAGATTAGGACCAACCAAGTTGGTTCCTGTGAGTCATGAGCAAATTAAGATGAGCTCAGCTGCCTTCCTCTCCTGCCGGCCTGCCCGGGTGAACATTTCTCACCAACGTATAGCAACTTGACAGCGTACCACACGATGGATCAAAAGCTAATCCGATGACCAATCCTGGAGTTCCCACATGCATGGTTTGAATTGACAGCACGTCAACGCATCACTGTTAACCAAGGCAAGGAAAAAGGCGCCCGACCTGTCAACTCCACCACCAACTCTCCCTACACCAAAGGGTCAGGGTTTGGTCTGGAATGTGACAAAACCATAATCATTTATCTACAGATTTGGTCAATGGAGGTGGCCCAAAAGGAGGCTCGTTAATATTATTCTCAACTGTTTGTTGCACAAGTCAGCTTGGTATGTACGTGCTTTGGTTTGAGTTGGGTTTAGTTGGTGAGCCCCGGAGACTAATCAAGTGACATGTCTAGCTCACACACACTTCTTTTTTTGTCTAGCTCACACTCTCAACTCTCGCTGCATGGTGTGGTGCCACCAGTGGAATGAATCAGGCATGCAAAATTGCAAATGGAACATGCTGTAGTTGTTTAGGTGTGCGTGATCTCTTCTTGTTGACCTGTCCTATATACGATGGTCTTGTTCATCATGACAAATGCACCAGTACGGTGAACTGCCTATGCATTTTATTCTCAACCAACACACCCACCCATGGCCATGGGTTTCCTCTTGCACTTCTGAATCTTGTGGAAACAAGGAACGTGTTCATATGAGTTATGTTTGTGTGTTGATCTCAACCAAAACACGTGCGATTTCACCTTGAGTTTCGTCCCAGATCAGTCAGAGCCAGAGTGGTCTCTGGTCGATTTCCGCATGGATGTCCTCAGGTTTGTTTCTCAGGGTGTAGGAAACGGGGAGACGATCATGGATGGCAACGGTGCAGTATGGCACGTACGGTGGAATCAAGTACACTAGTGGAAAAAAGGCCTTTTGTCGCGGTTCGCAACTGCCATTAGTCGCGGTTGCGCAACCGCGACCAAATAAGCACGACTAAAGCCCCCCACCTTTAGTCGCGGCTGCTTAAGAACCGCGACTAAAGGCCCGTCCACGTGGGCGCCAGCGGCCGTCAAGGCGGAGGACCTTTAGTCGCGGTTCTTCGCCAACCGCGACTAAAAGCCGCCATGAGTTTAGGGTTTTAGCCACCCCCTAAACCTGTTTTCTGTTTAATTTGTATTGTTTTATTTCTTTTGTGCTTTATTTTAATTTTGAAGGAGTTTCATATATTCTACGGTACTACATACATGCATATGAATGTACAACTCAAATAAATTTGAAATTAGAACCAAAAAGAATTCAAGAGAAATATACAATATATATTCAATATCATCGGATGACCATATACAATTTTGAACAAGTTTCCATACATGATTTAATCCATATAAAGTTCTACGTCCTCGTAATAGTGTTCTCCTTTAGGATGGAGGACTTCCCTGCTGAACCATCCAGCTAGTTCCTCTTGAAGTGGTCGGAAGCGAGCTTCTAGACTAAGCATCATCCGGAGGTTATTCCTCCGAGCATTGGTATCACTCGGAACCCGCCAGAGGTGTATCTCCGGATCCTCTCACGAACATAGTATCCACATAGATTGGTCTCCGGTGGCTGAATATCCCTGTAATTCTTAGGCTTTAACATTTTGAATTCTAGCTCTTTTTGAATTCACCGACCTTTGTATCTACGAACCGTCTCCAAACCCTACGAGGCAAAGAAAATTAAGTGAACAAGAGAGTTATTAGTTACTTGATATTAGGAAATGAACGAAATAGGCCGATCGATATAGAGCGCAAATGAATGAAAATAATTACTTCGCAGCATTCTTCTCATGTCGGCCCAAAGCTTTGGATCCATATTCAGAGAGTCGTGGACGAGACATTACGAGGTGTTAACTTTAATTACTAGCAGAATCCGGTGGAACCTGCGGACACGATACATGCACAAGACGTCATGCATAACTCATCGATTAGCCGGCCACATACCATGCATGGAGTAAACAAAAGAGAATTAATGTGCTCAAGACAGAAACACTCACCCAAAATGGTAAGGAAATAGAATATCACTTTTGAGTTCCTCGCTTTGTAAGAAACTGCCACAGGTCTGCCTCCACGTCGGCGGGTGACGCTCCAACACATGTCCATTAACGATGTGTGGGTCAATGAACCCAACATCATGGATGTTCCTTACTCTGCATTCCTTAATCTTCATTCTCGCATGTATAATAGCGGACACAACAATATAGTTAGGACATATATATAGTGCAGGCAATATGAACGAGATGGGGTAGAAATTAATAAATCACTTACGTAACGTAGCAACCGATGATAGATTTGTCGAGCTCGCGCAGATTGAAAAGCTGGAACAATTCACTCAAGGTGCAATTTGTACATAGTAATGTTTGAAGTGATGCTCATGTCTAACTTCCGCATAAATATATTCTTTGGCGTTTTATTTTTTATGTAACCCTTGTACCAATTCAGCAGACCTTTCATTTGGTCGTAGATCATTTTCTCAAGAGGCTCGACGAGAGGCCCATTCTTGACATATGTAATTACTACCTCCTTCATCGGGCGCCTCATCAAGGCCTAACAGTTCACGAAGAGTAATACCTAAGTTGGCCGCTTGTTCTCCGGGCACTCGTTACTGATCAATCCATGTCTTTGTCGCAGCTTGTATGATCTCGGGGCATCCGGGCTTCCACTATAAGCGGGCAATCGATTGTTTACTTTGTTCCCGAAATGGGCAACTTGTTTCCGCTTTTTTACTTTCGGCCTTCTCCCGCTCTTTGTTCTCCTTGAACATGAGTGCCTGCGAAGTTCACGTGCATAGTCGTCGGCAGATTCTTGTGACTTGGGACGGTGTGCTCAAAAATGACTTAGCCCACTTGTTTTGCTCATCGAGAATATCTTGGCTTGGGCTCGGGCTCTCTTTTCTTCTTGCAGTCCGCCTTCCATTTCTCATAATGAGCAGCCGCGTCGCGTCGACTTCCTCGGCACTACGCTCCCAAGGCCTTGTGGGGAGAGGCTTGATGATGGCTCCGGTACCTTTGTGGTCTTAGGTACATAAGGGTCCGGGTTAATAATCCAGACTGCTTCGCTTCTTTGTCGGAGGTGGATTGGGCGGCGTCGATCACCCACGGACGAGGATCGGGGCGGCGGCTGATCACCCGCCGGACGTTAGGACTGGGGGCGGCATCGGCCGACGTGGACGGAGGTGTAGATGAACCGCCACCACCACCACCACCACCACCACCGCCACCGCCACCACCACCACCGTAGGGGGTGGACTTGTTGTCCTTGGCGCCTCGCCTCGAAACTTGATAAACTTCTTTTGCCATAGAATGAAATGGCGCTTGACATCTCCAAGTCTTTTCTCCCTTCTGTGTGTAGCAATGTCAATCTCTGTGTCCTCAAACCCTTGGACTATGTCCTCCACCGTGACACGAGCATAGCCATCTTGAATGGGGTTGTTGTGGTGGAGTGCTCCTGTAAACATGGTAAAGCACCGCCGATGGCTACCTTCATGGACATGTTCCCGATAGGATAATACAGATGACATTCTTTCATCTCCTTTATATCGCCCACGGGTAGCGAGGAGGCTCCGGTGCAGTAATTTCGACCACCAGAGGCTCCGGTGCGATAATTTCGACCACCGGAGGCTCCGGTGCAGTAATTTCGATCGTCGGTGCATCCGCACCACCGGTGGGAGCCTCCGTGGAAGCCACGCCGCTTCTCCGCTTGGCTTCCGAGATCCGCTGGATGATCTTCATGTCTGCACCGAGCTGCATCTCTTTCGGCTACTAGTACACTCATGGTTTTCTTCATCACATCCATTTCCGATGCCAACCGCGCCACAACATCTGATTCCCGATCCATCTTTCTCTTACGGCTTCAGAATCAGCACGGGTCATCGCCCTGGGGAACCCTATTTTCCACGGAATGTGCCCCATGCCTCGTACACGCCCTCCGTGTTCAGGATTCCCGAGGGCTTTTGTCGCTGCGTCGTTCTCTCCGTTGAACTTGATCTTCCCTGTTGAGCATCCTTCATTGTGTCAATAAGGGCTTGGGTGGGTTTAATTAATTTGCCCCGTAAACACACTCCCCTGTCTCCGGGTTCAGCGTTCCCCATGCCCGTACCACCGACTTTTGGCCCTTGGGTCCCATCCTCCGCATTCGGACGGATTCCTCGCGCCCTCATCTCGTTCTCCATCTTCTCCAACCTAG
Source organism: Aegilops bicornis (assembly GCA_021605145.1). Taxonomy (NCBI): domain Eukaryota; kingdom Viridiplantae; phylum Streptophyta; class Magnoliopsida; order Poales; family Poaceae; genus Aegilops; species Aegilops bicornis. Next base: position 16,944,974 of record CM038671.1, read on the forward strand.
GCACCAAAATGCGATACCCTCCTGGCCCCATAACATGATTGTACTCCTTCTTAGCCGCATTTTCCTTATTTTTTTTTCGATATTTCAATGAACTGCTCCGATTTCTTTTGCTTCACAAATTCTGGCCAATCATGTTTCAGTTTCTCATATTGTCCTTTGAAATCCGAGTCTTGTTCGCTTGACAAAGTCACG